>OZ007590.1:68381676-69022737 GCA_963931845.1 Maratus michaelseni | reverse complement strand
TAAAAAGACAGCTGAAGTACATACATTATACTACTAGCAAAAGCCATGCTTTGTTTAGATTCGCGAAGCATTATTTCATAAGATAAATATTTGAAAGTAACAATATTTTTTTATATTATTTTTGCATCTGTATTAAGCAAAAACGTTAATTTATGTTTTGGCGCATTTTAATTTTAGAAATGTAAATCCAGCCAAATAACTAAGAATTTCCTCGGAATTTTTTATTTATGATATAATACTGGTATAAATAAAAATATTTTCGAAGAAAAAATTTACAAAATATTTTTTAATTTTCAACTAAAAGCTCTTTTAAAGATGTTTTTACATTTTCCAATAGCCTCTGGTGTTTTCTCAAATGGTTTGAAATAGGTATGTTTCCAATCTTTGTAATTCACATCAAATAATCTTTGATAGCAATCTTAGAATAATATATTCGAAGAGAGCTTGAAGAAAGTTTTTTTCCTATTTACTTCTTTTTCCTAAATCCTATTTTCTGCACTCAGAAAAAGGAATTGATTAAAACTATAAAACATTTTTGTTGAATACATTTTGGTTGTTTTAGCAAAATTGGAGTAAAATTGAACCATTTTACTTCAATTAACAAAACATTTTTGCTGACGATACAATTTTTTTTTTTTGGAATTGCAAAAAAAAAGTGGTTTTCAACAAAAAAATTTTTTTGTTGATTTAAACAAAATTTCCATTGACCTATATTTAAACAAAATTTTTGTTTAAATATGGGTCAATAAAAATTTTGTTTGAATCAACAAAATTTTTTTTTCCAAAAAAAAAATTTTGTATCGTCAGCAAAAATGTTTTGTTAATTGAAGTAAAATGGTTCAATTTTACTCCAATTTTGCTAAAACAACAAAATGTACTCAAAAAATATGTTTGGTAGTTTTAATCAATTCCTTTTTCTGAGTGTGGAAGAACATTTGAAATCTGCTCTCGCTTATACTAAGAATCTTCACTGTAAAACACTGTAAAACTTTTCATTCTAATTTCTTCTTTTTTCTGCAAGCTAGCTTACGAGAATTTTTGATATTGTAGAATCTCTCGTAAGGCAATTTTGTATTGAATGATAAACCTTGAAGGGTTTTCACTCTCGACAATGCTAAGTACGTTAAGCCAACTGGTGTCTCTTTATCCCCAATATCTACAATTGCTTTATCTAATGGGATCTACCAATTTACCTTGGGATTTATGAATTGTAACAGCAAAAGCTAACTGCAGAGGAAATTGTTTTCTTGAGCAATTTATATTTCCATTTTTCTAGAATTTAGTTATTGGTGGAATCGGAACGCAGCCATTCTCAGAAGTTGAATGACTGTAGTTTTCAAATTTAACCATGATTATTCCAGGCATCTGGTCTGGTGGCCCGTGATTTTCTTCATAAATAATATCCTTAACATAGCCTAAAGCTCCGTTTACTAAACCTTTTGTGGTCCACAAATTAGAATGTAACATTAGACCCAATTGATAAACTAAGAAATGGTTCAAGTCCGTTTGTCATTTCAGAATTGGCCAACTTTGCTTTAGTACAATTATCAAGAACTTGAATCAAGGCAACAGGTTGACGCAGTTCTTTTAATTTTTGATTATTATATTCTTTTACGTCTTTATTCGTTGAAAACAGCCTAATTGCATCTTTAAATAAATTCAGTTCGCTTTTTAAAGAGACTATTAGCTTCGATTCATTAATATAACGAATTTAACAATTAATTTTATTTGTTTCCAATTCTTTTGTTGCTACTTTACAAAAAAATATCCTAATATAATTCTTTGAAAATGAGTAAGTATCGTCCGCGTAAATGATTTCACATAAGAATAAATTGTGTATTTGAATTCTTAACATCTTAACACTTAAAAACTTTTATAATTGAATATAAATAATTGAATTAAATATTTTTTTTAATCATTCGATAAGAAAATAATATTGTCAGAATCTACAGATCATATTTTATTTCTATCAAGTCCAAAAATATTTCTTTCCTTAATTAAATTTAAAAGCGTCTTTTGAGATATTTTGGCGGATTTATTTAATTAATCATGATTCTATCTATAATTACTAATTCCATGATTTATTTTTTCTTCTGAAAATATACATGCTTTATTTTTTATTTAAAAAAATGCGTCCTTAATAGAAATACATGTAAAATAAATTAATTAAAATAATAACTTTTTTAAGGTTATTCTGTAAAAAAATGATATTGTGCAAATCTACAGATCATAATTTATTTTTATGTTTAATTTAAAGTCAAAATACTGAATAGTTTTTTTTTGTAAAATGTACGATAAAATGTAATTTTGTAGCGTAGTAGAGGCTTCCGCTTGAGTGTACCCCACCACTGATTGTACCCTAGTAGAGGCGCTTCGCTCATCCTAATTACATGTAAAATTTAATATATTTCAGTTTAAATTCAGTTACCATTCGAATTGATACACCGAGTTTTATTTGAACTAATCAATTACTCTGTGGTTAATTTTGTTGTGAATTACGAAATAATTTTTTAGTAATGCATTAAATTTTGGTTTCTCAGTCATGTTGCCATGATAATTTTATGAAAATTCAACGCCTTAAGAAAGAATAAATTACAGCATATGCTCCGTGTAGTTTTTTTTTTTCAAATCAACGGTGTGGTGTTTTTTTTTCAAAAGGACGCATGGAGTTGCCGAAATCAAAGCGAGCACTGAAGGTTAACTACTGAGCTTGGGTGGCCAGGCACGCACAGCCGAAATGCGGGGAGAGAGAAACGTAGTAATAAAAAAAAATCCTGGTAGAATTTGGATGAGCGCGCACTTTTGCGCGGGCAGCAAAGACCACACGTCGCCTGAGTTATCGCTGAAAGTACGTTGCCGGAAGAAAGGCGAAATACATCGTAAACATGCCGTACGAGTCGGCGAGACATCGGCAACAGATCACGTGCGTAAATGCCGAAACCAAGTGTTGATAAAACTGAGCTGCGCCGCCAGGCACCCGTCTGGCACGCCGCACTCAAGTCCTGGGGGACTTTTAATGCACTTGACCAGGAGGGTCCTCCTGTAAGCGCTGTGGCCGGTGGGAGCGTCGCCAACTGCGCATCACTCCTATTTAACTTAAGATTTGACGACAAAGGTCACTGCGATATGCGGAGGAACCCAAACTTCGAGGACACCACCACAAAAACACTTGCGGAGACGCTGGAGTCCTCCGACGGCTTCATAGCCGGAACCCTAAAGAGGGAACCGGGTCCTAGGCCACATGCCGAACTTCCCCAGCGGCACTTGCTGTACCGCGGCTTCGAATCATCAAGTCCTAAAGAAGGAGGAAATGACTTGTTCGTCGGCCGTGTCGAGTAGGAGAAGCCTCTCACCAGCCCTCGGAGAATTCATGTCACATTTGTTTCGCACTTATTTGACTTTATTTATTAAAGACATTTTCTGGTTTAAAGTATGTTTATTTGATCTGTGACACCGGAAATTATTTTATATAAAAAATCTGCAAAGTGTATATACAGTAACATCATATAGAAAATAATAAAATTTCTTTATCATTAAGTTTCTCAAAAAATATTATTTCTAGGGATAAAAAATGGCCTTATTGGCACTCCTTATTCATCATTATTTAAACTTTAATTGGAATTTAATAGTCAATAATCAATATTGTAACGTATCAACATGTAATAATAATTAATAATAATCTTAATTGTATCAAAAAGTAGCTGAAATATCTATTTTACACAGCTTTTTTTAATGAAAGCTTTCTTAATTTTGTACTATCTATTTATAAAAATTCTACTATATCTTTAAAACTAAAAAGAAAAATCTCAAGAAAGAATTTTTATTAAATGATAATTTTTAGTACTTTAAGAATTGAAGAATATATATATATATATATATTATCTTCTTCTTATATTCCCCTTTCTATTGGAGTTTCTCCATTAAGAGTCATTAAGAGCATATGTTTGACAAAGTTGAATTTTAAAACTGGTGTATGTGTGGAAGGGGGAGATAATTTTTAAGTTTTCTGAAATACTAAAATTGGAATATATCACTTTTAACTGATCAGTTTATCATAGTTTGAAAAGGTTTAGTAAAATTAATCTTTTAAATATGTGAAAAAATAACTAAGCTATCTACTGAAACAGACGGCTATTATTAATGAAAACTTACTTATCTATCTATAACTATTCTAGCGTTTTATTTTAGTACTTAAAAAAGCGAATACAAGCATATTTTGACTAAAATTGACAGGAAAAATCAATTTTATATCAGTAACAATTAAGAATGGAACAGAGTGAAGAAATACAATTATTCCGTATCAGCTTGTCCCAAGGATATCATCTTGAATTTCTCCATTAAGAGTCATTAAAATCATATGTTTGACGAAGTTGAATTTTAAAACTGGTGTATGTGTGGAAGGGGGAGATAATTTTTAAGTTTTCTGAAATACTAAAATTGGAATAAATCACTTTTAACTGATCAGTTTATCATATTTTGAAAAGGTTTAGTAAAATTAATCTTTTAAATATGTGAAAAATAACTAAACTATCTACTGAAACAGACGGCTATTATTAATGAAAAATTTCTTATCTATCTATAACTATTCTAGCGTTTTAGTTTAGTACTTAAAAAAGCGAATACAAGCATATTTTGACTAAAATTGACACGAAAAATCAATTTTATATCAGTAACAATTAAGAATGGAACAGAGTGATTCCGTATCAGCTTGTCCCAAGGATATCATCTTGAGTTCCATCGCTTCTTGAGATTAGTTTTACGTAATCAATATACGTGTGCATTCTAAAATTATAAAGTTTTGCGGGAAAATTTATCTTATAAGGGATTTTCACCATCAAAAGCTGCAGAAACATTGAAAGCGCATGTTTCAGGAAGTTGGATTTGAAACAAGTAGATTGAAGGGAGATAATGTTTGGGATATTTTTAAGCATTGAATTTCAAATATAGGAGAAAGTAGCCAAATTTGGACCACTTCACATATTTTCAGGTGTAACTCTCTTCATTTTTGAAATATCTGCAAAATATCACTACACGTGGTCAATATAAATATGTCGTGATAAATACTTTATTTGTCTATTAAAAAACAGTAAAATATCAAAATATCAACAGGTTTTCTTCGTAAAACAAAAATTATTTGACTGGCGACCATCCAGAAAATCGCCCCCACCCCCCATAAAATCAACGAAATATTTTATTCCGAATTATTTATGGAATATTTTATGAATGTGTCTAGCGCTTTTTGATGTATTTTTTAAATATTTAACAGAAAGCTTTAAGGTAAATATAATTTTAATACGCAAGGTTTTGTTCAAAAGACATTTACTGTTTCAAAAAAAAATAAATAGATATAAAAAATAAATAAAAAAGCTTTCTTTAAATTAATGTGCTTTTTAAGCTTTATGGTTGAGATTTAAAAGAAAATATCAATTTGTAAATATTACCTTTGAAGTTTTCCAAGCACGAAACATTTAAAAGAAATGTTATTTTCATGTTTTTTTTTTCTTTGTTCCCTTTTTAAAAATAAGTAAAAGAACACTGCCGAATAAAGTTTTATGTTTAAAAGTCAATTTTGATTTTTTTTGCATGTATATGCTACATATATATTTTTTAAATAATAATCGAAACAAGAATTGCTTTGAAGAATTACGTGGTCTGGATAACAATTATAATGAAAGGAAAACTCATTCTAAGATATATTTTTGCTTTTCTTCTAATTTTTGTTGTCTACTACAACATTTCTTCCTCCTTTTAATCTTTTTAATTTTTCCCTTGCTTAAAGTTTTTCTTAAAATATTAAAGGAGGATTTTCAAATCAGAATGCTGTTTTAAAAAATTCAAAGGCAATAAATTCATGACGTTATTTTTTTTTACTTTTATTTTTTTTTATTGCCTCCAGCGATCTACCAAATATTTGCCAAAATTTTTCATCTTTTTGAAAGTAATTTAATTACTGTTGTATATTTAGTTGTGTCTGTCTATAAAGAGAAATTTCTAAAAAACACATTTTACAAAAGTAAGTCAACATTCAAGATTTTTTGTTAAGCTTAAAATTATATTATTAATACTCTTTCTACTGGTATTATTCTCCACTGCATCTGTGGGCTTTTCATAGATGAAATTAATTGCGCATACAGATTCTCGTTATAAATATTAATGTATTTTATATGTTATTAAGACAATACCTACGAAAAAAGAAATAAAAAAAATAAAAAATAAAGAAACCAGATTTGAAATATCAGCAGAAATTACAGAGAATGAAATGGCCTCGACAACACATACATTCGTGTTTTAAAGTACATTTTAGTATAATGAATTTGTTTCATTGTTGCATTTATTCTCATTTTGAACTTACATTTTAGTATATTAAATACTAGCGGAATTCCCTGGTCGGTTTTTCCAAACGAACTTGGGGTTGGCGCCCCACTATTTTAAGTAGCGGTCTGAGTGCACTCTTGGGTCGAATCAAACGAACCTCGAATTATTGTGATTATATATTTGTAGCCGAAAATCTTTCCAAACGAACCTAGGGTTGGGGCTCTATTGCGTTCGGCAGCGTACACACGGGTGGAATACGCCCACTCCGATCAGTTATACCAATCAAATCTCGAATTTGTATAATTTTATATTGAACGAACGTAGGATTGGGGGATCCACCGCCATTTTAACGATTTATGGTTTAGAAATGCTAGGGGGCACGTTATAGTGATTTACATATTAACAATTTAATTTCTGTAGATATATTACACTTTAATTTTTGACTGATAGTTACAGAAGAAAAAGTAAATAAACCAAAAAACAATGTGGTCACCTGTAAGTCTTCTGTAACCTGTATTATTCTATTTTTTCTCTTTAAAAGTAAAGCAAACATGGTTCATAAAACCTTCGAAATCGATTATTTAGTTCTAGCATTATTAAATTTTGATATTTTAAACATTCAATTTAAAATCATTAATATTTTTCATTTTTAAATCCACGCATTAAAGCGAAAATAGGCAAAAAATTACGAAAAGCATTGTTCATAAAATAACCTTGCTTTGTCGCTATAGAAACCGATTTGGCACTCAAGGGAGTAATAAAAATTCCCTTTGAGATCATCACAACGATCTATTGATATTAGTTTCTTTAAACGATTGCAAATGGAAAAAAAAATTGCTTTTCAAAAAGAAAATATATATACATTTCACATTTTTTTTCTAAATTATTACTATTATTATAATTTTGGATGAATAAAATTTCAAATAGATATCTTTTACGAAAAAATAATTTAAAATAAAATAATTAAAAATAATTAAATAATTGTTAAATTTATAAAAAAATTCTCTTTTAGCTTTGTAAAAGAATTTAGCTTTATAAAAAAATTCGCGAAAAATTCAAAAATCGCTATGCAAATACCTAAAAACTTTATTGAAAATATAACAGAATTTAATATAGTGGGTTAAAAGATTGAAACCGGATTCTTTTTATGTCTATCAAAAAGTTGACGGTAAACGTGAAAAAGCACTAAAATACAAAAATCTCATTAAAAAAATCCAAAAACTACCTTTGACGTGCGTACCTTCAGACATACAGGTATAGTCTATTATAAAAAATAAATAAAAAATAAAACTGCCCAGTTAAACTGAGGGCATTGAGCTCACAGGCTATTCACACTAATTGTACATTATACTCTTATTTCATAGAATAATGCCCCTTGAAAAATAAAGAAATCGACAATATATTACGGGAGATCATCCACCCGCCCCCCCTTATAATTGAAACATAACAACCCCTGAACAACCGAAACTAATCAGGGAAGCGTCTTATTACAATGAACTTATATACAAACTTTGCAGCAAATCGAATAATTCTGCATGAAAGACTCATTTATCTAAATTAAGGGGGGATTAGACTCCCGTTACCCCGTTTATACTTAACCAATGAACCCCCAAAACTAAACAGGTAAGCGCCTTACCACAATGAACCTATATACAAAATTTGAAGAAAATCGAAGAATTCTGCATGAAAAACCCATTTATCTAAATTAAGGGGGATTAGCCGCCCGTTTTCCCCCCTTTATACTTATCCAATGAACCCCCAAAACTAATCAGGGAAGTGCCTTATCACAATGAGCCTATATACAAAGTTTGAAGAAAATCGGATAATTCTGCATGAAAAACCCATTTATCTAAATTAAGGGGTGTTAGCCCCCCGTTTCCTCCTTTTATACTTATCCAATGAACCCCCAAAACTAATCAGGGAAGTGCCTTATTATAATGAGCCTATATACAAAATTTGAAGAAAATCGGATAATTCTGCATGAAAAACCCATTTATCTAAATTAAGGGGGAGTTAGCCCCCCCTCCCCCGTTTTCCTCCTTTATACTTAACCAATGAACTCCCAAAACTAATCAGGTAAGCGCCTTACCACAATGAACCTATATACAAAATTTGAAGGAAATCGGATGATTCTGCATGAAAAACCCATTTATCTAAATTAAGGGGAATTAGCCCCCCCCTTTCCCCCCTTTATACTTATACAATGAACTCCCAAAACTAATCAAGGAAGCACCTTATTAGAATTAACCTATAAACAAAATTTGAAACAAAACGGATATTTCTATCACGAGTTATCGCGTTACGTACATACATACGTACATACATACATACATACATACATACAGAACGGGCGGGCACATTAGCTCTCAGGCTTTGATAGCCTGTGAGCTAAAAAAAGGAAATATCCCATACATTTTAATCACCAAATTGTCCCAGATAGCCATTCGACTACAAAATATTTCTTTCAATTTATGTTAAGAAAATAAGCTTAGGAAGTTTTATTCGCACTGAAATTGTACCAAACTCAAAATTTCCAATACGAATACCCAATTTTGCCAGTATGTTTAGTTGTTTTGATAAATTCTACTTTCGGATACTAATCGGAAATCATTTGGTCAAGTAGTTTATAAATTATGAAGAGAGTAGGAACTCCTAGGAACTACTAATATTAATTTCATTTCTAATCGTTGCAAAACAGATTGCAATGTAGGTATTCTTTAAACATAACTCAAAAACTACTTGACGGAATGGGCTGTAATAATGGATGCGCATATTTAAAGTTTCTAGAAATCGATTTCTCTCAAATTTTTTTAAGATTGCAATTCATATTTTTTCTTAAATTAATTTCACATTATGCATATTCAAAAACATATTTGTATGAATTTTGACCTATGATTTTTTAAACATAAGTCAATTTCTAGAAGCTTCAAATATGCGCATTCAAAACTGCAGTTAATTTACAGTTTTTTGTGTATTATTTGTGCATTTATAACATTAGTACTCTTCCTTTAATATTATTGCACAAAAGGTTCACTTGCTATTTTTATACAGTTATTTCCGCCAAGTAGTTTATGAGTTTTGCTTTAAAAATTGCCCGTATTGCGATCTTATTTTACCGATTAAAAAGGAATTCAAGTTCCAAACTTTAAACCTGCATAATTCCTAAAATATTCGACCGAATGACTTTCTGTTTGGTATCCGAAGTTATTCTTTGCCGAAAAAAAACACATATGCTGTCAAAATAAGGTATTTCATATTGAAAAGTTCAAGTACAATTTTAGTATGAAAACAACATCCTAAGCTCATTTTTTTTAACATTTCAGAGTACATAATTTCCAGAAAAAAAAACATAATTTCTAGTCAAATGGCTATCTCCGTTTGTAATTTTGGTAATTAAATTGTATGTAGAATTCTTTTCTTTCTTTGTGTCTTTTTTTTACCTATACCGTACCTTTCTGCCAAATCGTGTGCTCTGTGTGTTGCAGTCTATTTTGAACACACACACACACACACACACACACACACACACACACACACACATACTTACATCTGTATTTATTACTACAGATATTTAAAATAAAAAGTTTATTATCATAAATCCTCATTGATAAGTAAGTGTTTTATAATTGCTTTCCACATAAATGAAGTAACCTAATAAATTACAAAAAAAGTGTCATTTAAAATTTTTTGCTTACATTTCATGAAAAATATTTCATTTAAGATGTGATTAGTGGTTGGGGCTTATCTGATGCTGTCTTTCATAAGATTTTCATATTTAAGGGAAATATTTTTGATTCAAATTTCATTTCAGGAATTTATCTCGCAAGAAGAAACATTTCCACATGTCATCTACTAGTATTTACATTTATCTTACTTATGCTATCTCTTTAATATTTTCGTCTATTTTTTCCTTCAGTATGTACGGATGCGACAAATATAAGTCACATAAGTAAATATTTTGAAAATTGAATTATTAACAATTGGATAACATCTCTTGAAAATCTATTTAAATGCAATAAGATGCATTATAGCATATAGTTCATAACAATTTAGATTTCAAAATTTTAAACTGACAAATTTGTATAGTATGGAAATTTGTTCGATTTTACACATTCCAACAAAATCTATCGTTGTTATAAGTGAATTTTATGGAATTAGCTTTTAAAAGCGATTTCCATAACTAAACATTTTCATTTAAATTAAATGTAAATCAATTTCAATTTAAAGATAACTGATTTCGAAAATAAACAGATTTGCATGTAACGCAGAAATATAATTCTTCGAAAGTAGGCGATATATTTTCTAATCTAATGAAATGATATTAATATGTTCAAAGAAATAAAATTTATAAGATTTCGCCATACTTGAAATTTTATTAATTCCGAATTATTTGTATATATTTTTTAACATTTTAATAATAGGTAATATTTAAAATTTTCATTATAAAATAATGAGTTTTGACGTATTGGCTTGCACGGTCATGATATAGTCAGAGTGTCTTTCCTAAACTAGTTTGTTGTGGCCATCAAAAAATTGTCTTCTATATAAATCAAATGAAAGAGGGTTCCGCGGCAAGAGAGTGCCAAGCCACATTTTTGAACTTCAGAGATATTTCAATTTGAAAATTTGATCAAATACACAAATCAAGATATATAAACTAAAAATTTTTAGCCAATGTCTTACTAACATTTGTGATATTCTGAGTAAAAATATGGCATTACTTTAATGATATTACTATTATGTTCTTTGTAAATTAGCTATCTTCATTGGGGGCATAAACATTTGGGGCAAAAAGGAAACCTGTCACATATGCAGCCACCAAGTGAAATTATAAACAAATTATATGTTGGATATTATAATTTTCAAAATTAAGCAACAGATTACAGTGTTAGATTTATTTCACCAAAATGCGGCTTGGCACTTTTTTGCCCCGACCTCCTCAATTAAATGATTAAAATAGAATAACAAGGTATTCTCACATTCAGGATGCTAAGCGTGGAGTTCGTTGAATCGTATGCTCTTAAAATGGGGGTGGCATCGCATATTACGGACAAATAATCGAATTTCGGTACCCACACTTAGATGGTCGCAACCAAAATTGAAGGAGGATTCTAAATTTTATGAATTTTGTGTGCACATAAACTGGAGATATAAGCATGACATAAATCAAACAAATGACCGATTTGTGGCACCCACTCTTGGGAGATATTTCCCAAAAGCTAATCACAGCCGTTCACATAAAGAGAACTTCATTTGAAATGTCATCCAATTCTACACAGTAGTTCGTGAATTAGAGCTCCCACCAAATTTGTGTCACATACATACATACAGACAGACAGACTTTTTCTAAAAACAGTCAAATCATGGTCAGGACTTTCTAAAACGTATAAACCCATCAAAAACCGGACGATGAAAATTTTCACGAATCGAATACTTTCTTCTGGAATAGATAGAAGAAAGTAAAAATGTTTAGGAGCATTCTCGCACTTTTACTCCAGACAATCATCATTTCCGCGAGGAGTCTGAGAACAATTTCAAACCAGTCACTAACGTATGTGTAGATTTGTTTATTTTTGTATAAAGAATGTGCAAACATTTTCGGTGGCATATTCTATGTTTAAAAACTTTTTATTTTTTAAAAAAGACAATGTTCATAATGAACTTAAATATAAATATCTTTGTCGTTAACAAATTCCACATAAAACTTATAAATTTTTGCGTAAATATCCCTGGTATCTGTGAAGCTGGCATACGAAATATTTGGAAGTACGCGTACAGCTGCGAAATAACTTCTGTGTTATATTTATTGCACCTGCATCCAATCAGAAAAACAAGCGCAGAATATGATTGCTCCAATAATCACACAAATAAATAAACACTATACAGCAATTTACTTAGTCTCTGGAGTGAGAAATACGTATAGTAAACAGAAAGAAAATACCCAATCCTTTTTATGTTTGTTTGTTACATTTTCACAGGATAGCACATTGGTTTAGAAATCAAGTAAAAATATATTATCGTATTTTCAGCGTATAAAGTTTGAGAGAGATACAATTTTGAGAAAGGCAAAATTGTGAGAAAGGCAAAACTTTAAGAAAGGCAAAACTTTAAGAAAGGCAAAATATTTTACATTTTATTGCAATATGAAATATTTCTGTAGTTACTGACAGTTAGTTTCTAGGGATTCGGCAATTTATGTAGATGAAGAGGTGTTTGGTTCAGTGCATATTGAGAAATTTCATGATGTGTTTGGAATTAACTGCAGAGTATGATTATTTTCCGTCTGACCATATTGTACTGTTTGGTTACCCTGGAAAAAGTCACTAAAGTAGCAGACCAGTTTATTACGTCTTATAGAAAAGTCAGTAAGTGAAAAATAGATAATTAAGTTAATTCTTATAACTATTTTCTGTGATACTCGATTCTAAAACATAAACAGCACTTAAGTGTAATAATTTGATATATAAATGTAAATGGCTCTCATTTGAAAGTATTATTTTTTTGTTTTATGAAAAACAGAAACCAAACAGGAGAACATTCCTTTCAAGCAGATTTTTTCTTTAGATCTACACGAATTATAATTTTGAAAATTATTGAGGTCAATCATATGACAGTTGAAATGTTTCTTCATTCATGTTAACCCACCTGCTTGTCTATGTGTTTAGGGCGTTGGGTACTGAACAAACAGTGTTGAATTCAAATCCCGACCCAGGCATGAATGTTTGTAGTAGGATGAATTTCACTTTATATGGATATCTGGTCTGTTTATCCCTTGCGAGCAAAATATGACCGTAGCGCCCGAAACCAACCAACCATTCAATAGTCAGCTTACTCGCTGATGAATTTACACTCTATAACTTTAATACTTATTTTGAGTCAATACAAAGTTCATAGAATTTTTCTGTAGATTCTACAGGGAGATAGAACACATTGGAAGTAATTTTTGATTCTGCATGTGTCATATTAAAATCCTTGTCAGCAACTCAAAGCCGAGAGAATGTTTTTAATTTTTGATCCTTGTAAGAGTTAAAATGTATCCATCGTATTAAGAAGTGTTATCTATATTAAGAAGGATTAAAAAACGAAGGAAAGGATAGAAAAAGGTAATGTTAAATACGAAAGGGATTTTTTTTAAGTATTGAATTTGAATTTATGACATCAGTGTGGCGGTTTATTTTGCAATGGTTAGGCATAGCTAGTCGAAGTGGAGAACATTTATCCTTCTGTTTATATATCTGACTTATCTTCTTAAAATATTTAACTTATCTTCAGACCTCTTTCTTCACATACATTTCCCCATTGAGATGAAAAAAAAACTTGCTCAGATAAGGAGTCAAGCGTCTTTTATAGAAATGCAACGTTAAACAAGTGGGTAAGTGTGATCGAAGATCGCACAAAAGGTTTCGTTTAATATTCCTTTCAACACACTTTATCTTTTCTTAAATAAATCCAAATAAATTTAATTTTCCAAAAAAGAAAAAAAAATGTTTTTTATAAAGTGAAAATTTACCGGTCTATTTTACTCGTTTTTTCGAATATTTGAACCGGCACGATAGTGGGCGAAGCCCGTTATTATACTCTGTCATAATGATATCTGTCATGTGGACTAAATTCGATATTAAAGAAATCAATTTCAAAATTAAACATGTTGTATAGAGACCTTCAAAATGTTAAAATATTCCAATATTTCCATAATCGGGTTTGTATCACGATTCAATAAGATTCAAATTGTTGGCAACTGCCTTAACGAAAAATGTTTAAATTTAATAGGAAAAGGCTGTTAGAATTTTGTTTTTTTTATCTCTCTATATTAAAATAATACGATTTTTTCAAATTTTAATATTTTGAGCTTCATCGTAGGTATTTAGCTATAAGTACACAAATGACCATGCCTGTAAAATTATATAGTCTCTGAGAACGGCTCTGTGACGGACAGACAACGGAGCGGGAGTAGTAAGGTTTCGTGAGATGAACTAAACACTAAAAAGGATATTTTTTGGTGATTCATATGAGTCAGATTTTCAGTTTTCTTAAAAACCTCTAAACTAGAAGCTGCTGAAATTTAGGATACTATCGAGAAACTTTGAATCAAACGATACTGACATTTAGAGACGATTTTGTAAAAATTGCATCCATTTAAAAATTCATTTGTTATCTCTAAAGAAAGCAAATGATGAAAAGTTATACTCTATTCCATTTCTCTGCAGAATGATTGCATCAAAGAATAATTCAAATGGGTATATCTCCAGTCCCAATGAGCAATTCAAATGGGTAAAGTGTATTTCACAACCAAACTGGTCTGCGGAAATGAGAATTAAAAAAAATCACTGTACTCTAAGACCCAAAAAGGCTACAAGAGAGCAAAAAACGTTCTAAAATTACAATTTCTTTGAAATCGATAGTTCTAGAAGTTTCAGATTTAATATGATGATCTTAAGAAGTATTTGTTTACTAACAATGATTTTGTTTCTGTCTAAACGACATCTTAACCAAAATAATCCACTCAGACAACCATTTGTTGTCTGAGATAGATCGATTGGATAAACAATTGCAACTAAAGGCAAAGGCTCTTGTATATTTTTATTCAGTTGGGAAAATTACTACTCGTATGATCTATTTAAGAATCAGTTTGATTGTGTTAAAATGATAAAAGTGTAATTACGTATCCGTAGCTTATCGGAGTGTTTTCATGCTGTTTTTGCGGCTTATTCTGTCAAGCTGTTTTTAATAACAGACCAGATGTTATTACCAAATGGTTGTCTTAGTGAATTTTATTTAATGAGATGTCGTCCAGATATCTCAATTGAAAGAGCATTGGTAATTAAAGCCAAAAGTTCTGTGTTCGAGTCTCGACCTGGACACATTTTTACTCAGTTGAAACAATTATTACTCGTATATGATTAGTTTTTATTCTGAGAATTGGAAAAATTTCTTTGTTTCAAATGTATGCAATCGGCATCTTCGTGACGCAGAAATTTAAATCACAAAGTTTCTTTTTTTTTCCGTATTAAATTTTTTGTAGAAAATTATAACTGAATTTCAATACTTGCAAATTTGAAATTATTAGAATTGCTCAATGTCTACTTGGTCACTTTCATAAAACAACTATTACATTTCATTGAGCGTCAACTAATGAATATACGTATTGGAGAAATGAATATGTATAGATTGCCGTATGCATGAAATCACAATAATAATTACATTGAATTTCAATGTAAATTTCTGCAGCCGTGACCATAAATTCGCAGAAGGTAATTCTAATGCAGAATAATCAATTTTAAAAGCGGTGAGCGATACAATCTGAATTTTGGTCTTTCAATGTATATTATTTCAAATATTATGAAATTAGAATTAAATTAGAACATTGGTTGGAAAGCATGTGCGTAATGTTCGGATATTTTTTATCTACGTGATCATGAAAATTAAGATTCTTATTAAATCCTCTATATTTATTTTATTTACAGGTGAGGATATGGTGTTGATGTTTTATATTTATATGAAAAATATATAAACAAGTTGATTTATCAGACATTAAAACATAGTTTGTTTAATATAATTGAGATATTTTAGTTTTTTTTAGAGCTTTTAATCTCTTTTTCAGTCAGAAGTTTAATATAAATCAAATTAAACTTAGGTTCATATAGACACTTATGAAAGTGATATTTCATAAAAAAAAATCAAAGGATTATGGGACTTATGATTAAAACACTGACAGAAAATTTAAATGACCAAAAATGTTAAGATACTGGGAAACACACTTTTAAAAAACGCCTTTATATGGCTGACGTTTAAATTTTTGTCTAAATCATTTGTAAGAATAAAGAAATAGCTTATATCTAAATATATATATATTCACAAACTTTTATTTTCAATATTTTAAGGCGGTCTTGTATTTTGCTCATTTTTCAGACTTTAAGATCATTAATTTATTGCCTCAAATTTAATTACATTTTAAATCTATACTAATGAAAGAAAGTTTCGCTCTGTGTGTCTGTGTGTGTGTGTGTGTGTGTGTGTGTGTGTGTGTGTGTGTGTGTGTGTGTGTGTCTGTTGGCGATGGCTATGAAAATTTAGCGCACCTAGAAGTCTGTAAATTTAGATTTAGGTAGTCCAAACCCTCTCCTGGTGTACCTCAGCGTCAGAATTTGAATATTTTAATTATTTTCTGAAATATTAATTAAAATGCACAAAGAACTCTCATTAAAAATACGCTTTTATTATCTTGGGTTGGTTGGTTCACTGGTTGGTTGCATCGATTCTTCACAGAAGTAACTAAATAAACCAGAGTAGCGATGCATAAATAAGGATTTCTAACTAAATATTGTCAATATAGATTGAAGTTATCAGCATAGAGGAGCCATGCGAATGTCGCGCCACCTGTACATGGCAAATTACACATACTTCCCACTGATTGAAATATTTTCCAGGAACATTTTTCTTCATGACAAATAGTCGGGTTTAAGGTTTTTTTTTTTTTTTCCATGACATTTATTATTATGATGGAGATTGTTAATACAGAAAACTTTATTTAACAGATTATTTTTTTATATTTGCGGGAATGAAGAGGGGCAAGGGTCTAATTACATTTAAGCTTCAAGATGTATTTCTAGAAAGCAGTTACCAGAATTTCCGAATAATAGTGTAAACCAAATTTCAAATTAAGTTCCTAGCTTAACCAAATCATTAAAGATGTATTGTGATCCTCCTAATTAGTTATTTGCTGAAGGCCACTTGAACAACCCCCGCCCCCTCCCGGCCCGTCCTTCAAGGTTTTTTTCTCTAACTCTGCACCGTTTCCATATCTCAGCAACTATCTTTCCGATTTCAACGCAAGTGATTTCAAACATTATAATTAATTTAATAGTCACCCTTTATAACATTAAACTAAATTTATGAGTAGCGGTTACCACTATTTACGAATAACAGTTTAAGACAAATTTGTAATTAAATTCAAAGCTTAAGGAAACGAACGAATTTTGAAAGATGCATAGTGGTCCTCCTAATTAGTCATTTGCTGAATGGCACTTGAACATCCCCCCCCCCGGTACCTCCTTCAAGGTTTTTTTCTCTAACTATGCTCCGTTTCCATATCTCAGCAACTATCTTTCCGATTTCAACGCAAGTGATTCCAAACATTATAATTAACTTAATAGTCACTCTTTATAACATTAAACTAAATTTATGAGTAGCGGTTACCACTATTTCCGAATAATTGGGTAAGCCAAATTTGTAATTAAGTTCCTAGCTGAAGCAAACGAACGAATTTCGAAAGATGCATAGTGCTCCTCTTAATTAGTCATTTGCTGAAGGGTTCTTCACTGTTAAAAATTTGCAGCAAACTGTCCAGTCATTCGACCGTTTTTATAAAAAACGGTCACTTAATTATAATTTAACGCTATTCTGACCATATTATTGCCTATATTATGGTCATAATAGAGTTAATTTATGGTTATGTAACACTTTTCTATAAAAACGGTCATATGACTGGACAGTTTGCTGCCAATTTTTAACAGTGTTGAACAACCCTCCCCCTCCTTCAAGGTTTTTCTCTAACTATGCCCCGTTTCTATATATCAGCAACTATCTTTCCGATTTCAACGCAAGTGATTCCAAACATTATATTTATCTTAATAGTCACCCTTTATAACATTAAATTAAATTTATGAGTAGCGGTTACCACTATTTACAAATAAGCGTTTAAGCCAACTTTGTAATTAAGTTCCTAGCTTAACAAAACGAACGAATTTTTATGCATGCATAGTGGGCCTCCTAATTAGTCATTTTCTGAAGGACACTCGAACATCCCCTCCCCTCGGCACCTCACTCAAGGTTATTTTCTCTAACTGTGCCTTATTGCAATAACTGGACTAATAATGTTCCAATCTTCTTGAAACCAGCTCAATTTTGTAGTGCGCCTACTATACAGTAACGTAGGCAGCGGGGACCTGTCTCAGAAGTTCGTTCCTAAAGAGGTTTGTTTAGAACAGAATGCTCCCCTGGTGGTGGTAGAGGGAAATAAAAAATTTTCTAGAGCGTACGAGCATGCCGGGTATACGGTTCCGAAGCCATCGTAAACCGTGGCCAGAGTTCCGTTTTTTAAGAGATTTAAGTTTATTACAAGGGCTCGGGCAACGCCGGGCTGGTCAACTAGTAGCAAATAAAATAAGACGTACAAAACTTTTTCTAATAATTCAATCCCCCTTTTTCTAACTATCTACATAACTTTCAATGTGTTTTGGATCTTTCAATTTCTTCATTATTACTCAAAATTTCAAATTATTTTATTTTTCACATTCGTGTATCCCAGGTATAAGAAATAAATCAAATAAATTTGAAATACTAATTTTGTTTGTATTATTTCGAATTGATTGAAATTCATGTAAGTTATTCAGTTATAACGCAATATTTTTTTTTTTTTTTTTTACTTACTGCGAACGATGCGTGTATCATTTGCAGATGTTTTTATTGCTATCCATCAATGTATTTAAGAGGTGAAACTTAAATTATGTTCTCGTAGTTTTGGAAAGCGTTTTATAGTCTATGTAAGTTGCACTGTTCTTCTTTATTGTTAAAAATTTAAATCGTTTTATAATTATTCTAACGTTCACAAGTGATTTTTTTTTTCTAGTTGAGAGCTACAAGGCTCATATAAACTGAAAAAAATTGTATAAAGAATGCGCCTTGTATTTCCAATAGCTTTATATTGTCTCACACATATTTTGGCACAACAGTTTATCAAAGAGTTTATCAATTAATTACTTTGCAGTAAATGAAAATTATTTTTCCGTGATGTATAAATGCGTTACGTCTAATTTTTTATCGCTTGTTAAAGATGAGAAATATCAAGACGTTCCTTTCAGATATCTCATCTTCTAGACGACTTAATGTTAATTACTCTCCAAGGATAAAACTTGACGTTACATTAATACTCATACTGGCAAAGTAGGCATCTAATTTATATTTTCTGAAAGATGTATACTTTATTGTTAGAAGGGTTTAAAAAGATGGTAAACACTTTATATTTGAGATAAAAATAGTCTCTTAATAGTATTATTTAAGAGTGGTAAACAACAAATATTCAAAACATATATTTATATGTATGCGACATGAGTAATTAAAGTGTCTGTTTCTGCCCTTTTAAATATGCATTTTTTTATGGAAATAAGAAAATATCTCTAAAAAAAACTTTATTCATATCTCAACATTTTTTTCGAAATTATACTATTTTTACTTACCCATCATACGTAGTATAGGGTAAGTATTGTAATCGTTTTGAAAATAGAAAAATTTTTTTTGACTGATTTACACGTTTCAGACACTGGAGATTCCGAAAAACATATTTTTAGAAAAGAAAATTTGCCGTCCGTCTGTGTGTCTCTGTGTCTGTGTGTGTCTGTGTGTGTGTCTGTGTGTCTTTAAACGCTCTATCTCCCGAACAAATTGAGATAGAGACTTGCAATTTGGTATGTACTTAGTATGTAATAATGGGAAGAAGCCTATTTCATTTCAATAACCTCGATTAAACGGAAAAAAAATTTTCGGACTCTCGAAATATTCGTTCTCATGAAAGGTATATAAAAATTTTTGAAATTGTTTATTTTAAGTAGTAAATATAAAAAACAGAAAAAAAAAACATAAATTTTGCATAAAGCATGAAGTTGATCGGATAATGAGTTGCCGAGATATTTGGAATCCTATTTTCCACACTCTTCGATTTTTCATGACCCTGTATTTCATCCAAATTTCACTTCAAAGATATATTTTAATTGTAAATTTGACGCTTAATCAGATGCAATAAACCGCTTGTTAATAGGAGTATTATTTTTGGAGTTATAAGGAAAAACTTCTTTCAAGCAATTCAATAATCGAGCCTTTTTATGACGTCATCAAGCCACGATTTTATTTGAATATCAATGCATTTTATAAGTAGTTTACACATTTTTTATTTTAATATTTTACATTATACATATACACGATGGGTAAGTATTACGGTGGCCCCCAACGACTAGTTTGAAAATGTCATAGAACAGTTGCGATGCGTTTCCAATGCTTAATCCTTCAGCGAGTACGCTTATGCAAATTTTACGAAACACAGTTTCTTACACCGCTATCATTTACAGTGCGGAATCTGCTTGAAAGCCACAGTTATTGCTCTATTTGTTCCTTAGTTTCAAGACGAAAAGATTTTCAACAATTTTTACGGTTAAAGTTCAGTTCCCCTGTCAGTTTACTCCAATATTAAGCGACTTTCGTAAAATTTACGACGCGCGCCCATCCATGCAGTTACACACATTAATTATTAATTTCACGTTTTAAAGTTTATTTTTGTAATAATATAAGTGATATACGTTACTCTAAGTTATTATTTCGTATTACACAGTCAAACAACGAAACATACAGAAGAATTTTTGCCACTATATACTCAAAACTGAAAAAACTGGGAAGATATTTAATACATAGCTGAGAACGATCAAGAAATTTTAGTTGAAGATAAACTAAAAGATGGTGTAAAATAGAATATACTTCATATTGTAGTTCTAAAACTCAAAAACGAAACTAATATTTGAATTCAAGAATAAGGAAAAAATTCCATTTGAAAGTTAGTCCTAGAATAATAATAATAATAATAATAAAAGGCGAAAAATATAGAAAATGATATTGGATCATTTCTGAAAATAATAGATTTTTTTTTAAATATAAAAGGTCTCCTGATTTTTGGTGTCTTACATTAAATATTGTTTGATTTTTATTTTAACAAAATAACCTTGTTGTTTCAGCATTAATAATCGGTACTTACCCTCTTTATATGTATTTCTGGATATATTTTTCATCATATTATGATTAAAAATTAATTTTTTTTTCTATTGATATGTATTTTTGCGTATTTAACTTGCTACTTAATTTTTTTTATGAAACATGTTACATTTGTATAAGCGTAACTAAATGGAACGTCGAAAAGAATTCCACGCACACTTACTCGCACAAAAACTAGAGCGCGTTCACCGAAAAGTTAATATATTTGAGACACATTTATTGACAGAGAATTAAAATTATATTTATTAAAAAGCAGATAATTTAACCACCTCTATACAAACGGAAAATGCTTTTCGCGAATTGTCACTAATGTTTGACGCTGCTTCTAATATTCCACGTAATGTTAAGAATGGCAAGTGGTAACAAGTTTCATTTCGATCTAAGAAGGTTGCTAATATTTTTCATGCACAACGTTCTATATATATTATCAAAATCATTGTGATAAAGCGCGGTTCTAATTTACTAGATTATTCCATACATATGTTAACATTTCCAAAATTCATAAAATTATAGAGAATGGGTATAATTGATTATGGTTTAGGGTAAAGAGGTTCTAAGTAAAGCGTTTTTTCAATATTAAAGTAAACTTTTTTTGTTGATATATTTGCCAATGGAGGGGGCAACAGGAAATTAAATCAGATAATTCAGTGTTGAACAATGTTTATTTGAGTTCAAATAAATCACTACAGTACCAGAAAATCTGAATGCTTTTCATCATTGCAAACAATGAATTTTTCAGATGAGTGATAATAATTTTAAATCAGTGTTAAATTCAGACATTTTCAAAGATTGCTTGCGATTGAATGCAAGATATTTCGTAGCAAATGGATTTCTTCAAAGTTGCTAAAAAACGAGCTGTTCCATATATAAGGAAAATGTTTATCAGATACAACATAAGTTAGATATAAATCGCCATTTGTAATTCTTTCATTTTAAATGATTCTGATTTTCACAATTTCTGTATTTTGGGTGTCTGAAGCACATGCCTAAAACATGTTTTCGCTGGAGATTTCATGAAAATTGTTTCGTCAAAGACACTAAATGATGATTATGGAGTACACTCATAACGTTTTGACAGTAACAAGGTAATTTAAGTATAAGTCGTCAATTTTGTTTCTAGCATTTTATATGAATATGTTTATAAGTTGCATAATTCTTGTGATTTGGGTGCCTGGAGCGCTCATATTTCATCTGAAATATTTTATCAAAGAAAGAAATCTTCCTTCATCTTAATAAATTTGCAACAAACCTCATTCAATTTTGCCGATTCCTTTAATACATATGAATATCCGAAGAACAGATTTCCGAGTATATTTCTTGAAAGAGAAAGAAATGATTTATGGCAAAATTAGTTGAAAAAGATGGAATAAATTATATTTTCCTGTAAACACAATCTGTTTAGTAAAACTTTTTGACAATTGTTTTAAACAGTTGATACTATTGAATTTCAATATAGCGCGAAAAACATAAAAATAATTCAAACTAAAACATATTTTATTTTCGAAAATTGCAATGAAACAAGGGTTTGTCTCATTTGTGGTACACTATGCAATTCTAAATTTTAATTATCAGTTCTATGTTGTGAAAAGTCTAATAAGGCAACTACACAAAATTTACATCACCACAAATCATGTTCGACGCATACAGGTAAATTGCATTCCAGAACATAACAAACGTAACATAAAAAATTATACAGATACTTTTAAAGTTCTATGTAAAGAATGATTTTTATGGATTGGATTAGATATTGAACATTATGGAAAAACAATGTTTTAAAATAAATAATTAAAACATAATTTTATATTTATACTACATGAGTAAATTAAGTGTTTAAATTGAGTATTTTCTAATGATATTTCCTCTAAAATTTTAGAGAAGCTCAAAAATGCTTCGAGCTTTTCTAAAAATTACAAATCTCAGGAAAATTTCTAGAAATGTTATTGATTTATTAGTATGTAAAAATTCCACGAGTCAATTCCTGAGCATAAAGCTATTAGTTCTTTAACACATTTGCATAGAAAGCGGGAATTTCAGGAATTCCTTTTTTATTCTGAAATTTGGAGTCGTAATGTTTGCTTTATTTAATGAAAGACGCTTCGTGATTACTTAAAGTAAAAATTCTTCCTTCGGAATTTCCGGTATGGATTAGGAATTTCTGAATAAAAAAATAAATTCCTGTAATGAACGCATATATGCTTTAAAGATGCTAATGGGTTAATGCTTAGTCACAGGCGGATATATATACTAGTAGACAGCATATCAAAAAGCCGCTAATTACTTCTTACTGATTGAAAATTCCCTTGCTGTGGTAAATGACTGCGCTCCTTTTTAACTTCTCGTAGCTTGTTAAGAATGTGAAATGGGTACAAGTTTCTTTTTGACATGATGAACTTATAAATGGCTGAATGTTGATGCTTTTCGAGCACAAATTTCGATATGCATCAATAATAACAATGATAAAGCCGACAGCTAATTTATATTTCCTGAAAGAGATATATCATAGTAGTGACGTTTCAAACACATGATAAGTTTCATATACATATTTTCAAATAGTCAATACTTATTTAACTCTTTAAGGATATTTTTTTAAGTAAATGGTACAATTAGATATTTATGTATGTAGAAATGTATATATACTTAATTTTTATGAGAAATATTTTGAAGCGAAAATGTCCAATTTGCTTAAAATTATTATAGCTATCAGCTTACATTGTACTTAATTTCAAATAAAAAAAAAAAATGTTACTATTTCGGAGAAGTAGAATGTTAAGGAGCTAAAAGCCACATGTAATACAATTCGTCACCCTGTCTATAAAGCAAAAACATATCCGTGAGTAACGGTGACGTCATATTGACGGTGGCAACGACCTGACCAATAATTTTCGTTTTTATTGCATTTGTTTTTAACTTCTAAACATTTCAAAATTTTAATTTTTACTCTGTCGAATAGAAAAAAAAACTTTCGTAGGCATTTTTTTTTTAAACTGTATCTCACACCCAGAGAAAGGAATTGATTAAAACAACAAAACATGTTTTGTTGAGTACATTTTTGTTGTTTTAGCAAAATTTTTAGTTGAAGTAAAAAAAATGATTTTGTTGCTTGGACAAAAAAATATTGTTAACACTCTTACAAAGTTTTAACAAAATTTCATCAATTTTACTTGAATTAACAAAATCTGTTTTTTTTTTTTAAATTTTACAATAATTTTGTAATTCCAGCAAAATTTTGCTGTTTTTGCAAAATTAAAATTGTTATGGCTACTACACAACTCTCTCACGTAACTCGATTTATTTGACTTATATAGCTATATAATTAAAGGATTAACATAATTTTTGGATAATTAAAACTTTTTTTCATTGGGACGGACCAAGGTAGTTTTAAAAATCCCCCTGTCCCATTTATTACTTTCTTCTATCTTTACAAGAAGAAAGTATTAGAATCATGAGAATTTTCGACATCCGGTTTCCGACGGATTTTAGAAGGTCCTGAACATGATTTGACTGTTTTTAGAAAATGACTGTCAATGACTCTGTCTGTCTGTATGTGACAAAAATTTTGTGGGTGCTCCACGTCAATAACTAATGCACGAAATTTAATAAAACTTTATATTCAGTTACTTCCTGATATAAATTGCTGCTGATTAGTTTTTGGTAAAAATCGCGCAACTGGTGGCGCTGCTATGTTGCATTTTTCACGATTTCTGCAATAGTTCTATCTCATTTTCAGCAGTGAATTACGCCTGTAATCTTTGAACGTAACTCGATTTATTTGACTTATATAGCTATATAATTAAAGGATTAACATAATTTTTGGATATTAAAAACTTTTTTTCATTGGGACGGACCAAGGTAGTTTTAAAAATCCACCTGTCCCATTTATTACTGTCTTCTATCTTTGCAAGCAGAAAGTACTCTGGTACATAAGTACTCTGGTACTGGAAGAATGTACACTGGTAAAATATAACAGTGAATTTTTAGCCTGCTTTTTGCAAGCGTAATTTACTGCTGAAAATGAATTAAAAATTAACTATGTGTTGCCGTATGCTGGGCTTTATATTGGCATCTCATGTTTATCTCATGTCATTTGCGTGCTCCTGATGACATTTCCATCTTGTGCTGCGGTTTCAGACATTCCGACATATATAAGAGTGATAAATGCAGACCTCAGATATCGTTCCTTGTAGCTCAGTGGTAGAGCCTCAGAGTGCTGTTCTGAGGACCCGGGATCGACTCTCGGCTTAGGCAATTTTCACTCTCTCGGTTTTCGCTTGAAAAAAAGCAGGGTAAAAATTCACTTGTTATTATTCAAGGTTTACAGGCGTAATTCACTGCTGATAATAAATTAAAAAATAGTTAAAATTGCACATTTAGATTGGTTCATTTAACAAAAGGTTTTGTAATATAAACAGAACAAGTTCGTAATATAACGTATCTTATTATTTAAACAAACAAAATATACTTTGTTGAAAAAGAAAATACACTTTTAAAATAACACATAGCATATATCTATGTAACAAAAATAATTTTGATAATTCAACTAAAATTGAACCATTTTACTTGAATTAACAAAACATTTTTTTGCTGACGGTACAAAATTTGTTTTGGGAATTGCAAAAATAATCAACAATATTTTTTTTGTTGATTCAAACAAAATTTCTATTGACCCATATTTAAACGAAAAGTTTTGTTGGGTCAACCAAATTTTTGATGATTCAACAGAACTTTTTTCTGGGTGCAATTTATTGATTTATTATGGTTTTTAAAATATATTTTAAGGTTGAATTTTTTTAACTCATAACAAATGTTAACCCATTTGTACTTGAAACAATACGAGCGGGGAAGACTGAGCTATGCCCGGTTAAAATTTTCTTTGTGTTCAATTCAATATAACAATAAATTATCTGCTCAAAAGATAGTAATCACGTGTATGTATCCTGATTGGTTGAATTCTGTTTTAGAGAACGGTCTATGGATGCTGATTGGTTGAATCATATATCGCGGCTGCTATTGAGAAATTCTATAAAATTCCTTCAGATTATAAAAGCCAATATTTTCTCCAAATGTCGTCAAAATTTGGCGAAAATGTACAAACTTGGCACATTTTTTTCATTTGGAGCCAAGCATGCGTTTTGGCATTGCTAATCTTTAAAATCGTTTTTCCCGCGATTTCTCGCCAATCTCACCAAATCTGGTGATATTTGGCGAAATGTTGCCAAATTTGCGACTTCGTTTACTGCCAACTGTTCAACAACTTAATAACTGTTTCAACGTTCATGTATTCACGTTGAAATGCATTGATCCGTAGTGACCCCAAAATGACCCACTAATCGAATTTCCTCAAATTTGTGACCTAGCCCAATGGTTTTCTCGTACCCCAAAACGGTAAGATACAAAATTTCGTCAAAATCGTTAGAACCATTTTTTAAATAAAATTAGCATGACTCGTAGTGACCTAAAAATGACTCCTTTCCTTGTTACAATTTTCTCGACCATGTGACCTAGCCGAAATATCTTTGCGTAATCCAAAATGATAGGGTACAAAATTTAGTCAAGATCTTTTCAGCCGTTTTTTACATACAATTAGGTTAACCCTGACTCGTAGTGACCGAAAATGACCCACCAATGGAATTTTTTCCAATATGTGACCTAGCCCAACAGTATTTTCGTGCCCCAACACGGTAGGATACAAAATTTTGTCTAAATCGTTAGAGCCTTTTTTTAGATAAAATTATCTTACTCCTGACCCGTTGTAACCCAAAATGATCCCTTAATTGAAATTTCTCGATCATGTGACTTAGCCCAATGGCATTCTCGTACATGAGAATGGTATAATACAAAATTTAGTCAAAATCATTTGAGCCGTTTTGTATATAAAATTAGCTTGACCTGTAGTATCCCAAAAATGACCCGCTAATCCAATTTTCTCGAACATGTGTTCCAACCCAATGGTCTTCTCGTAATCCAAAACGGCAGGATACAAAATTTAATCAAAATCGTTAGAGCTTTTTATAAACAAATTTAGCTTGACACGCAGTTACTAAAACATGACCCACTAACCAAATTTTCTCGAACATGTGACGTAATCCAATGGTTTTCTCGTAATCCAAAACAGCAGGATACAAAATTTAGTCAAAATCGTTCGAGCCGTTTTTTAGATAAAATTAGCTCCACCGCAGTGACCCAAACATGATCCACTAATCGAAATTTCTGGAACATGTGACCTAGCGCAATGGCTTTCCCGTGACCGAAAACGGTAGGATAAAAAATTTAGTCAAATCGTTTGAGCCGTTTTTTAGATATAATTAGCTTGACCTTGAACCGTAGTGACCCATTAATTGAATTTTCTCGAATATGTAACCCAGCCCAATGTGCCCAATGTGCCTCGTGCCCGAAAGCGGTAGGATAATTTTTTTTTTTTTTATCAAAATCGTTAGAGACGTTTTTAAAATAAAATTAGCATACAGACAGACAAGATTTGCTCGTATTATAATATATGATAAATAATTGTTTTTGTTTCCGTGTAACATTCAACATATAGACAAACGAAGAAAAATCTTTACAAATAAAAATAAATAAATAAACAAAACACGATTTTAACTTATATTTATTCGAACTACGTTATTAAACATTGAAATATACAAAATCAAAAAGGTTGTTATGAATAGTGAAATCTTTCGCAATTAACCGCTGACATGCAGCTAATACGAAAGTATCAAATTTTTTGGGGGGTTAGTTAATGGGCTACTAAAAGTAAAAAAAAAAAAAAAAAAAAAAAAAAAAAAAACTATTGGTTTTCAATTAAAAACGATTTTCACATATTTCCTGTACTCCAGGCAGTATATTGGGCATTTTAAAACAGGGTAGTCCAGGTTAGTTCGTATCATTATATTAAATCCCATTCCTTGACTATAAAAGTATTTTCTTTAACTTTCTGATTACACTGCTATAATACACAATGAAACTCCAAATATCCTAATTAATGAGTACTAGATGCAATCCGGATATGCCGGATATATCCGGATATTTTAGAAATTCTGATAATTGCACAAACATAAATAAAATGTAGTTAAATGACATTTCTATACCGTTTATCAAAAAGCCTGCTAATTACCTCACACTAAATAAAAATTCCTTTGCTCTAATGAATGATTGCGCTTCTTTTACCTTCTCGTGCCTTGTTAAGGATGAGAAATTGCAACAAGTTTCTTTTTGACGTGATGAGTTTATAAATAAATGAAAGCTAAGGGTTTTCGAGACCAAATTTGGATATGCATCAATACTCACAATGACAAAACCGACAGCTAATTTATATTTCCTGAAAGAGGTATATCATACGGGAAAGAAAGTTTAAACAGATGACAAGTATTATATATATTTTAAAACATGCCAGAACGATTTAACTCTTTTGGGATATTTTTGACGCAAACATTAACAACATAAATGGTATTAAAATAAATGATCGACGTAAAATAGCACAAATAAAAAAATATAAAATGGCAAACAGCTGTTTCGGAGCCCCTAAAGGTCCATCATCAGTGCAAAATTTAAAATATTATAATTTGGCAATTTTTTTAATCTTTTAAATTTGTCACTAATGATGGAGCTTTAGGGGCTCCGAAACAGCTGTTTGCCATTTTATGTATTTTTATTTGTGTTATTTTACGTCGAACATTTATTTTAATATAACGGCACAAAGTTCAATCAATCTATTTTAAACATAAATAGTATATTTAGACATTTATGTACACCGTAACAAAGAGAGAAAAATGTTTCTTGATGTAGCAGGAAAGTTACTAAAATATAATATATCCTCTTCCGAGCTATACACAATTCTGAAAAGCATTTCTTTATCATTAGAAATTAGCCGATTTCAGAGATTGAAAGAAGCTTTTATGAAGCAAAAGTCTCTTTTGCTGCCCGTCATTTTCAGAAACGTTGTATCGCAAACACACATAGCAATTTTAGAAACTATGCATCTGCCCCATCCAAAACTTTCGTCATTTTTAAAAATACAAGAAAATAATATTTCAATTAGTAAAAAGAGTCCTTTTAAGAACTCAACAACAAATATATTTATTCTTCCACTTTTGTGCCGACAAACATTCCACAACGCCATTTTCTCACACAGCTTAGAAAGATACATCTATAAAAACATCTCCTGTTAGTAGGAGCTAAGAATACATATAATATAAGAAAACAGTATAGTGTTGCCATCTCTTATTTATTTAAATAGATACTATTATAATTCAATTCAATTTGTGACACGTTGCAGGGTAGATTTTACAGAGTATTAATCAGTTTTCTCAACCCTGTACAATTCGAAATATCCTACTTTCGGATGCTATCAATTCTCAAGTAAGCATTTTCAGCTGCTTAACAAAATTCATATATGCAAGAGTAGAAAAATACATGTTTGTTTGTTGAACATGAAATTGTTTACTTGAGAATTATTAACATCAGAAGAACCGATATTTCGTGGTGATATCGGGTTGAGAAAACTGATTAATACACTATAAAAACGACTTCGTAACTCTTCCAAAAATCACATACAAAAAAAAAATGTTTAAGAAATTCTTCTTTAAATTTCTTAAATCTATTGTTTCTGAGGTTTTTGAAGATAGAAGAATTCTTTTCGGAATAGTCAGTAACTCGAAATAATCTGTTATATATTTCCGTAAACAGTGCTAGACAAAAAAGTTTTCTCCTTTTTTTTTTTACAGTGTATGTAGAAAATGAGTTTATACTTAATTAAAAAAACCCTACATTTTCAAAAAAACTTATTCGACTTCCTGTTTGCTTGAAAAAAAATTACAGGTGATAGTTTATACTGTACATAATTTTTACTTAAAAATTTTGTTTTTATTCACGATTGTAAAGGAAATCTTTGTTTTTACGAACTGAACGCCACACCCAAACTTAATATAATTAATCACCCTATTACATTAAATTTTATTTTTAGATGATAAAAATATTTTTTGTATTTCTCAAATCTTACTGCTGTCGTGTCGTGTACAGTGAAAATACAGTTAACCTGACTAATGAGTTCAGGATACGATAGGGGTATACAAAAATACATACTGTAATTGGACAATCATAAAAAAATACTATGTACACTGTAAAAAAAGACGAATGTTTTTTAATCTATGAAAATATAATATAACCACGAACAAAAATGTACAATAACCTCGTCCAAGTTACCAACGATTCCGAAAAACGTTCTTTATCTTTAGAAACCCCAGAAACCAATATAGTTTCGAGATTTAACGAAGCATTTATAAAAAGAAAGTTTTTTTGCCGCCACTCATTTTCGGAAATGTATACCAGTGTATTAATCAGTTTTCTCATACCATAATACAGGTTCTTTGGATGCTATAACTTTTCAAGTAACATTTTCATGTTCAATAAACATTTTTTACACTCAAACATTTTAAATTAGCAGCATTAACATTGACATAATATTATTTTGTTACTCTTGCATGTATAAATTCAATTACGTAGCTGAAAATGTTTAATTGAGAATTAATACCATCTGAAGAACCGATATTCCGGTTTGAGAAAACCGATCAATACACTATAAAAACTACTCGTACATGTATCCGAAAATCAGTGGAAACAAAATAAACTTTGTTTTTATAAACGCATCTTTAAATCTCGAAAATATATTGGTTTCTGAGTTTCTAAAGATAAATAACACTTTTCGGAATGATGGGTAACTCGAAATGCTTATTGTATATTTTCCTTCGTGGTTAAAATTGAGCTGCGCCACCAGGCGTCGAGTGGCGCCCGTTAAGTACGTCAACCGTCTCACCCAAGTCCTGAGGAACTTTTAACGCGCACAACCAGGAGGGTCCTCCTGTATGCACTGCGACCGATGGTAGCACCGCCACATGCGCATTACTCCCATTAAACCCAGGTGTTGACGACAAAGGTCGCTTCGACATGCGGTGGAGTCCAAGCTACGAGGACACCACCACAAAACACCTGGTGAGACGATGGAGTCCTCCGACGGCTTCGTAGCCGGAACCCTGAAGAGGGAACCGGGTCCTAGGTCACATGCAGGATTTTTCCAACGAACCTTAATTTACCGAGGCTTCCGATCATCGAGTCCTAAGGAAGGAGGAAACGACTTGTTCATCGGCCGCGGCGTTCTTCGTGGTTATATTATATTTTCGTAAATTAAGAAACGTTTTTCTTTTTGTACAGTGTAATCAAATTAAACCTTTTTACGCTTAATAGAAAATACGCTAATTACGTCACACTAAATGCAAATTTTTTTTCTGTGGTAAATGGCTATGCTTCCAGTTTAAATTTTTATTGCTTGTTAAGAGTTATGCATTGCTACAAGTATTTTTTTTGAAGCGGTGAGTTTATAGATACTAAATGATATAACTTTTCAAGCACAAATTTGGATATGCATTTATAAAACTTGCACTTTATTTATTTTCCCTGAAAAAAGCATATCCTAAAAAAATGAAATTTTAGATAAATTACATATATATTTGGAAACAGCGATTTAGCTCTTTTGAGATATTTTTCATGCAAACATTAACAAATAAATAGCACAATAAGACACTAGGTGTTATTATTAATTAGGTGTTAAAAACTTATCTATACTTTAAAAGTTTACTTTTTCACGGAAACTCCTTCAAGTGAGAACTTCTCAATCAATTAAAAATATTGCACATATTAATTTAGATTGTACTTAATTTTTAGTTAAAAAAATATTTGCTGATTTGAAGCAGTAGCGTTGTAAATAATATTTTCATTTTTATGAGATCAACGTCACATCAATGCAATTCATCCCCATTATTTCATTTTTAAGTTATTTTTAGTTATTTTTACTTATTTTTAGTTATTTTGAGAATATTCTAGGTTTAAAATTATATACATAAATGTCACGTACATTTTAAAGTATCATAAAAAAAAGTGTATATTCAATCTTATGTCATTTTCAAGGAATTTTGAGTAATGCGAAAAAGTACGAAAAATAAAATTTGGTTGCATTCTGTTCGTGGGTTTCAGCTGCATATGCTTCTAAACAGGAAAATCTTTTATCATGGCCGCTATGTATATTGAATTACACATTTCTAAAAACCAAATTTGTAGAAACCAAATAAATATATTTAAAGTTTTACAATAAATGCGCACACAAAATCCTAAATATGTTCATTGTAATTACTTTAACAAAAGAAAGTATATGCGAGAGAATGCTAGACTGGATAGCTCCAAATGGTAGAGCATTTGTACGTAATACTAAAGGTTCTGGGTTCGATCTCAGGTCTGGACATTTTTCCTTCTGTTGGTTGTGCGCTGTGTAGTAAAAGTGATTATTCACATCCTTTGTATTCAGTAATTTTCAGCGTAATTTCAGCTCTGCAGAAATTTTTATTATGTATAGAAATTTATATGCTTTTAGTGCATTGTAAAAAAAGACGAATGTTTCATAAACTACGCAAATATAATATATATATACAATAAACTCTTCTGATCTTTAGTCACCTGAAAAACTAATATATTTTCGAGAATTAAAGAAGCATTTATAAAAACAATTGTTTTGCTACAACTGTCTTTAGGAAACGTTTCCGAGTAATTTTAATAGTGTATTAATCAGTTTTCAAAACTCGAAATATACGTTTGTCGGATGCTATAAATTCTTAATTAAGCATTTTCAGCTGTTTAACGGAATTTATACATGCAAGAGTTGCAAAATAATGTTAATTTTTATGGCAGTGATGTTAATTTATAATGTTTGTCTGTAAAACATGTTTGTCGAACATGAATATGTTTACTTTAGAATAGATAGCATGCGAAAAACCCATATTCCAGGTTGAGAAAAATGATTTCTAGACTATAACAACTACTCGGAAACGTTCCCGGATATCAGCGACTGGAAAAGACTCTGTGTTTATAAATGCTTTTTACATTCTTGAAAATATATTAGTTTCGAAAGTTTCTAAAGATAAAAAACAGTTTTCAGAATCGTGGGTAACTCGGAAGAGGTTATTGTATATTTTTGTCTGTGGTTTTATTTTTAGATTTATAAACATTTGTCTTTACAGTGTGTATATATTTGTATGAACTATTAACCCAGTAATTATGTATTGTACTCATATTAATTTTTCGTAAAATAAAATCTTAAAATGTCGGTTACAAATTTATTAAAAATATATATCACGAGAACATTTTTACGTAAACAAATTGCAGGTGTTTATATTCTATTTACCTTAAAATTATTTTTGCTAAATGGGAGAAACTTGCATATATAAGTTTTTTTGTTAAACGTACCTCTGTCAATATATCTTTTTTAGTATGTTAAGATTTAAAATTTATTAAAATTTTAAGCAATCTTTAAAAAATCACGTATTACATTTTGCCTTTAAAAAATGAATAATAAAATAATGCATTGTTAATCCTGAAGTTCAGGAAAATGAACAAAATGCATTTGACAGCGAAAAATGTGATTGGTGAGCTTAAATTATTTTTAACAACAAGCCAGTAATGACATTGAAATATTAGTACAATAAAATAAAAAAGCAAACTGAATAAAATTGATTGAAAAAAAGTTTTTTTTTTTTGTTGAAACAACTGCATTTTAAAGATAAAACGCGCTTCCCCGAAAGGAAAAATCCATTGATGTCCGAGAAAAAAACACGCATTTCTGAGATAGTTTTTAAGAAATGAAATATTTTGATAAGGAAATAAGAAATCATTTATTATGCATATAAAAATGTTTTTTCATAGCGTGCTCATGGGTGCCTTCCAAAGCCGCGTTTTTTCCTTACTCTTTTTTTTTTCAGAAGACAAATTGATCATTGACACATTATTTCGTAGAAACATGTCTTGAATATAAATATAAATAGCTATTTTTATATTTATTAATGAAAAATTTTAAAGGAATTTATAATCTACCAATATTGAAAAAAAAAACCCTAATCTATGATATTAATTTAAATAAAAACACTAGGGAAACGCATGCGGGATATGAGCAAAAGATTCATTTGATGTTAAGATGGGCACTATTTAGGATAAATAAAAACGAAAGTCCCTGTTAAATTTGGAATGCGTTACCTCCAAAGTATTAAAAAGAAAGCTGAAAAAATAGTATTTTATACATTTTCAAGTTAGAATAAAAATAAAATTTATGAAATTTGTTTTCTATTTCAATTTTAAAAAAGCTTATTTTTTTTCGAATAAAAAAGTCCTATTTTAAATGCTTTTGAAAGTGTCAAAGAGAAAAAAACAAGCAAAATGAAATTGCAACCAACAAATGAAACCACAGTAAAAAAATCTTTCCTTTCAAATCTTCAAGGGGAACAGATATTGCTAACAGACTTCATCTGTTGAGAATTTTGGATTACGAGCAACCAATCAGAATCCGCTTCTCCTTTTTGATTCTTGTCATTCGTCAAAATGTATTCTATGCAGCTCTTAAGAGTTACAAGGAACCGTATATAACTTGGCATTTATTTTATTGTAAATAAAAATTATTGTTGATTTTAATAATGTAACTGCTTCCGCTCAGTGCGGATAACAAAATCATTTTAAACGCTTACAATTATTTAACTTAAAGTGATTGGAATTTGTTGTGTTGACGCATAAAGTTGCATGAAACCATCTGAGTCGGTGTGTTTTTTGGAATGAAAAGTAAAATATATTTTTTAGTAAAGATGGATTGGGAAGGTTATTTTTAATATCGATCTCTTTGCATTTTGGTAGAATTGTTGAAGCAGACATCTTTGGCCGGTGTTTGCTGGATTGCGGTTTCTTTGAAATTTGAACGTTTAAAAGTTATGTTGCTAAATACTCATAGAGTATGAGAGTTTTTTCTTTTTACGTTTTTTTTTGGGGGGGGAGGGGAATTATGTCTTTTTATTTTTTTCTTTGTCATTAGTGCGTTTTTAAAAAATGAGAGCTGGAAAACTTTTTCAGCGATTTTATTTTACTGAACATAATGAATGAAAGAAAGAAAATACAATCGTATAAGTTGTGTGGTCACTTAATTTTAATACAATTGTAATTAATTGGAAAATCATATTAGACCGGGAGGCGGCAGCACAGATAATCACCTCATCGAGTTCACGGCTGAAATTCAAGAATTAGTTAAAACTCGATTCGCATATTAAAACGCAATCGATCTGCCAAGTCATATCTTGGTGGGAAACACGTGAAAACCCGATTTTAGCGGTTGACTCGTAAGTTTACCATTGTGTTTTCCTGCACCCAAAAGTATGAAAACATGGAAAACTGGGTGCAGGAAAACACAATGGTAAACCTACGAGTCAACCGCTAAAATCGTGTTTTAACGTGTTTTCCACCAAGATATGACTTGGCAGACCGATTGCGTTTTAATATGCGAATCGAGTTTTAACTAATTCTGGAATTTCAGCTGTGAACTCGATGAGGTGATTGTCTGTGCTGCCGCCTCCCGGTCTATATGGAAAATTTGTTAGGATGACTTGCATTTGATTATAAGTGTATAAATAATATTTGTGGGATTCGCTTTGGATATGCATTGACAGATATGACTACAATGAAGCCGAGAACAAATTTAATTTTTTACAAATCATGTTGTTAAAAATGTGTTCTTTCTTATATAGAGTGTCTCTTCTTATCGTGTACCAATAGCTAATTTCTAAACCATTAGTTTTAGAGGTATAGTTCTACTTGCAAAAATGACCCGAACTTTGTTTTGCATCATAAAAAACTCGATTTACGTTAAAATGGTTACTTTTTAAATAGTTTAGAAATCAAAAATTTTATACAATGCCTGAGTCCTATAAGTTTTATTTGGAAAAGTTTCTAAGTGTTCTAACATGTAAAACAATAGAAATTTTTTCTTCAATGACCAAAACTTACCGAGTTATAATACGTAAAATTTTATGACTTTACAACGTTTGATTCACTAAAAATGGAAAAAGTATTTTCAATACCAGAAAAGCTAAAAATGCATGAAATTCAAAGTATCATAACTAGGTAAATTTTTATCGGGAAAGAATGGAGTTTAACAATGTAAAGTGATTTTAATGGTGTGGATTCATCTTAACAGAAAACACCGCCTGTACTTACTTTCATTATTTCAAACATTCTGTTTAAATGCTTTATAATTAAAACATTCGTTGTAAATTTGTTCCGTTTTATATTTCCTTTGTAGAGATTGTGTCTTTTGTTTGATAACGAACAATTTTCATATCAAACTGTGTTAACCATGGAGGCCTTCCGGGTAAAATTGTCGGACCGAGCTGTCGACCGTCCTACTAGTACAGATTCTGAGGAACCCAAATGCGCTACGCGTCAGACGGGACTGGCCAAAACAAGTGTGACGCAGCCATTTCACAGGCTACTGGCCAAGGGAAAGCACTAGCCCCTGCGCATCACTCTCCCTGCACCCAAGACACCAGTGACAACGTGGTCGCTATGACAGCAGAGCCGTGTACGTAAGGAAACTGCCGCATGGCAGTAGGGGACGCGTCCAAGTCTTCCAGGAGCTTCGGGTAACCACAGACCCAAGAGGGAACAGGCTCTTAGGCCGTATCCTAGGCTTCTCAGACACATGCTTGCTTTTTGAATGCTTTCGGACGTGAAAATCTACAGAGGTAGACATTAGCGCTTCTGCTATGGCACGGTCTATGCAATATCTTAAAAAAACGGCAATACAAAATGTTAACATTACTTTGACGTAAACATACTAAAATCCTCCGGCTTTATGAATGAGAGGTTACGTTTTCTTTGGTGCACCTAGCAGATAACTATATGATTAAATTGACAATATCGAAAAGAAAAATTAAACAAATGTTGTAGCATTTAATTATTTTATTTTCGTATAGCTTATCTTTTCACATTTAGAATCTGAATCTACAATGGTAACATGAAAATGACGTCATTTTCTTGACCCTTACAGTCGTGACGTTACTTATCATATATTTTAATACGAGCAAACCTTGTGTGTGGTTATATATATATATATATATATATATATATATATACAGGGGGTTCTAGAAGGGACTCCCCAACTTTGAAATGACATAACTTCGAAACAGTGAGAGATAGAAATGTGAAACAAGTTGAATGTTAGACAGATAGGTATGGAATTTTTTATACATCAATTTAAAAAATAGTTCCAATATTGGACACGAGAGGGCGCTGCAATCACAAAGCTGTGTCTTTGAAATAGTTCCTGAAAGTGAGTTGTTTGAACTGAGATAAAAATCACATTACAATGGTTTCGATATGGTTACCTTTTTCAGCAACAACATGACGCAACCTAAAGATAAAGTTCGAAATCACTTGTTGCAATACTTCTATTGAAATGGATGCACATGCCTCACAGATGAATTGTTCAAGCTGTTCCAACGTTTGGGGATTCTTAGAATAAACAGCGTCCTTCAAGTAACCCCACAAAAAGAAGTCGCATGGATTCAGATCCGGGGAATATGGTGGCCAATCCATACCAATACCTGTCACTTTGAGATAATTTAAAGCAATGACTCTCTCACTGAAGTATTCCTCGAAGAACTCAAACACTGCAGTAGTACGGTGCGGTCGGGCCGCATCCTGCTTAAACCATGAAATCTCTGGTGCATCCACTAGAGCTTGAAATGTTCCAATAAACTTCTGTAAAATTTCAATATATCGAGATGCGTTAATCGTTTCTCTCCTGAAAAAGGGCCCAATGATTCCTTTACTGCACAGTCCTGCCCACACTGTAATTTTTGCTGAGTGCAGTGGTTTTGAAAGACACACAAACGGTTTTTCAGTGCCCCATATTCGCCAGTTTTGTTTGCTTACATATCCCTCTAAATGAAAATGGGCCTCATCGGTGAACCATACATGAGCGACATCAATTTTATTTTCATCAATCATCTGCAGTAACTCATTTGTAAAAACTTCTCCTTGTTGTCGAGCTGTATTTGTGATCGCTTGATGGCACTGTATTTTATAGGGAAACAGCTTCAGGACTTTTCGCATTATACTGTGCGTAGTAGTGTTTGACAATCCTGCTTCAGCAGCGACTCGCCTTATGGATTTTCGAGGACAACGTCTAACAATTTCTTCGACTGCTTGCACATTTTCAAGTGTCATGACTGATCGACTGCATTCCACATTTCCGCCTAAATCATCGGCCACACTGTCCGTCCGTTCAAACTTGTTGAATAAATTGCGAATTGTTTTCAAGTCTGGACCTTTTTTAACAATTTTTTTAAACTTCGCTTTGTCATCGTCGGACTTCGATTTAATCGATGGTATTCAAGTACAATAAAAATTCGTTGTTCCAAGGAATACGGCATGATATTCTTGAATTCCGAATTATTCTCTAATTCTGTACAACTTTTTTATACGTGACAGCAATGAAACAGACGCACGAATGAAATTTCTGTACTTCTGAGTACCATTTAAAGTTCCATGTGCTTGTGCTGCCACCTATTATCCAATATTGGAACTATTTTTTCAAATTCGTGTATAACAAATTCCAGACCTATCTGTTTAACATTCAACTTGTTTCACATTTCTATCTCTCACTGTTTCGAAGTTATGTCATTTCAAAGTTGGGGAGTCCTTTCTAGAACACCCTGTATATATATATATATATATATATATATATATATATATATATATATATATATATATATATATATAACCACACACACACATATATATATATATGTGTGTGTGTGTGTGTGTGTGTGTGTGTGTGTATATATGTGTGTGTATATATATATATATGCAAATTTTATCTTAAAAACAGCTCTAACGATTTTGACGAAATTTTGTATTTTACCACCAGAAACCACTGGGTTAGGTCACATGTTTGAGAAAATTCGATTAGCGGATCATTTTGGGTCACCATGGGTCAGGGTCAAGCTAATTATATCTAAAAAACGGTTCAATCGATTTTCACTAAATTTTGTAGTCTACCATTTTCGGGCACGAGAAGACTATTGGGCTAGGTCAAATGTTTGAGAACTTCCGATAAGTGGGTCATTTTTGGGTCAACGTGGGACAAGTTAATTTTTATTTAAAAAATGGCTCTAACGATTGTGATTAAATTTTGTATCCTACGAGTTTCGGACACGAGAAAATCATTGGGCTAGGTCACATGTCCGAGAAAATTCGATTAGTGGGACATTTTGTCATGGGTCATTATGGGTCAAGTTATTTTTACCTTAAAAATGGCTCAGAGGATTTGAACTAAATTTAGTACCCTACAGTTTTAGAGAACGAGAAGACTATTGGGCTAGGTCACATGTTCGAGAAATTTCGATTAGTGGGTCATTTTGGTCATAGGTCATTATAGATCAAGTTATTTTTATCTTAAAAACGGCTCAGACGATTTGAACTAAATTTTGTATCCTACGGTTTTCGGGCACGGGAAAACATTGCGCTAGGTCACATGCTCGAGAAAATGAAATTAGTGGGTCATTTTTGGGTCAATATGGGTAAAGCTAAATTTATCTAAAAAACGGCTGAGACTATTTTGACTAAATTTTATATCCTACGGATTTCGGACACGAGAAGATAATTGGGCTTGTTCACATGTTCGAGAAAATTTGATTAGTGGGTCATTTTGGTCATGGGTCATGAAAACATTGCGCTAGGTCACATGCTCGAGAAAATGAAATTAGTGGGTCATTTTTGGGTCAGTATGGGTAAAGCTAAATTTATCTAAAAAACGGGTGAGACTATTTTGACTAAGTTTTACATCCTACGGATTTCGGACGCGAGAAGATAATTGAACTTGGTCACATGTTCGAGAAAATTTGATTAGTGGGTCATTTTGGTCATGGGTCATGATATTTGGAATCAAAGTTAATTTTGATCGAGCATAGTCCCTGCTCGTGGAATCTTGTTTGTAAAATTGTAGCGAAAAATTGCTTATGAAATATCGCCAAAGATTTAAAGATTTAAAGAAACCTTCTTGATTCTGATTAAAGCGCGTAGTTCGATTACATATGTTAAATTTATGCTTATTTATGTTATTCTTATACTTATTAGTAAAGTTTTAATTTTCTTTTGGAAAATCAGCCGGAAACAAATACTGAACTATTCATGCTGTTTTAAGTGCAAACTTGTCAATATTGCATAAGCGCACTGCACTATATACAGGGTGTATCTGAAAAAGTGGGTAAAAATTTACGGTGTGATAGAACGCAGTTATACGAGCAAATTTCGTCATAGAATGTATGGTCGGAACGCAAGCGTCGAGATGTTAAAAGGTAGTTTTCCACTTTCACAGTTAAAGAATTAACTCAAGTATGAAAGGATTTACTTCAGAAATTGCCCAAAAAAATCTTCCGCCAGCTGTAATGCACGCTTCATGCCTGCGGGATAGCGACAGACGCACATTTACAAAGACACCAGGAATTTCCCGAATATCCACGGCAACAACGGCAATCCTGACGACTAGATCCATATCGGTTTGAATAAGGCACTAGTAGATTAGGCTTTTCATATGGCCATACAGGAAAGAGTCCAAACACGAGAGATTCGGCGATCTTGGTGGCCAAGTTATGGGACCACCTAGACCAATCCGTCGCCCTGGAGACGTTGCATTTAAAGTGTTCGGCACGTACAAGGCAAAGTGTGCAAGGGCACCGTCGTGTTGAAACCACATTCTCGACCTGATGGGGGTTGGAATCGGACGCAGCAGCTCCGGCAACACCTCTTTTAGGAATGTGTCATATCATTTACAACGCCACCTAGCAGCTCGCACGGCCATACATTCTATGACGAAATATGCACATTTGGCTGCGCTCTATCACACCGTAAAGTTTTGCCCACTTTTTTAGATACACCCTGCAGAGCTAAATTAAAAATATCATGCTTAAAAATTATTTTATAGCCAATAAAATAGTTTTCTGAATAATATAGATATTGTTCATATACAGTTTCTTTTTTGGGAAAACCGGAAAGAAAATAATTGGATTTAGAAATTAACAAGAACGGAAAATCATGCATCAAGCATAGATTATGAAACACTTTCCAACACATCCCGAAAACTAACGAAACTTCACCGTTAACTAAGGTGAAAGAAAATATGTAGTAGTTTAAGAAACATAACACATTTAAAAATCCAGTTTTAGCATTAATAACCTTCCATAGTAAAAAAAGTAGTCGAATTACTTTGTGCTGCCCTATATATGATCTATATATATTTGAAAATATTCTACTTAGCATGATAAAATTTAGTTCAATTAGAAAATTCGCATCTAGCAATCCCCCCTATCGATGGAAATGCATTCGAAATCTTTTGTGAAACACTGACTTTTGTAGACCACACAGCTAAAATTTAATTCAAGCACAAAACGCGCAAGGCAACTTAAAACTTACTTCCTACAATTACCAACTATAAACGAAAAATTATCTTGTTCTTTGCGTGCCCTGTATATGAAATTATTTATATAATCAGAAACTTCTATATTAAATGTAGTTCGGCAGGTAAATGCGTAATACAATTAAAAACACCCTTAAGCAATCACTCCCATATTCAGTAATACTTACGAAACCTTTTGTGTAGCCCTTTATATGATCAACAAAATTTATAATTACTATGTACTATACAAAAATTTAGTTAAACTTCAAAACGCACCCTAAAGTTAAAAACGCACTTATCACACACAGACTGTAATTATCTCACAAAGTCTGTAATCGAATTCTTGTGTGTCCCTGTAGAAGAACGATAAACTCAATGCATACCATGCTTTTCTGTGAGTAATTTATAGAACACCTCAGTAATGCAAATGATTTCATTGTGTTTGAAATGGTGACATATCATTAAATTACGCTGCAAACAATTTTCCCCCATAGAATATTGTGTAACAGAATTCTTTTGTGTGACAATTTTCCCCCATAGAATATTGTGTAACAGAATTCTTTTGTGTGACAATTTTCCCCCATAGAATATTGTGTAACAGAATTCTTTTGTGTGACCCTGTAATTGAATAATAAATGCTTTGCACCCTATACTTTATAAAAATAATGTTTTAGTGTTCTTCATAATTGTATGTCAATTTCATCATGTTTTAAATGGCGTAACATCATCAAAATGCTCTTGAAACAATTTTTTCCCATTGACTGTAATGTAACGGAATACTTTTGACTGGCCCTGTAAACAAAATATAAATGCTACACACTTCATTTTCAATAGGTATTATGCTATAAAAAAAACGTCAATGGCATACACAAATTGCAGGGAAATCCGAGTATAATTATGAGAGTTAGACTATTGAGGCACTGCTAGGCGGCAAGACAAACCGAAGTCATAAACACTTTTCAACTATTAATATAAATGCTGGACGATTACACCATGAAATATTACAACATTAAAGACGTGAGTATATAACATCACAAATTTTACTGAATGGTGTATACAAATTTAAAATTTTATACATACATTAAAATTAAAAATATCGACGTTTCGCCCACCTTCTAATTTCGATAATACATTTACAGCTGTTAGATTTTTGTCCGTTGGGAGGTGCTTCTGCATGGTTTCTACTTATGGTTGGTTGGTACGTTGGTTGAGTGTTACCCTAGTTATTTTTTTTTAATTTGTGGACAGCAATAATAATGTGGCAACGGACGGATTGTTTTTCACATTTGAAACTTTGGAAGCAATATAATTTTTTTTTACCGAGGATGACCATAGAAGGTGGTCGAAACGTCAATATTTTTAATTTTAATGTATGCATAAAATTTTTAATTTGTATACACCATTCAGTAAAATTTGTGATGGTTTATACTCACGTCTTTAATGTTGTACTTTTCTACTAGGTTGAAAAGTGTTAAAAAGAAGATAGGGACTTTTAACGTTTTGTACATCTGTAATTATTCCTCAAGTACACGATTTAAAAACTTTTTTTACGAAAACCATGACGGTCGTGACATCTATCACTATTCCGAATTTGATGGCCGTCCGCTTAACAGTTTAGAAGTTTCAGAATTACAATGAATCCATTAGCGTCGTCGTAAAGGAGCTTCGCTTCATCCAGCTCAATAAACATTTATTAAAACAGCTTTTCCGTTGATTTATCAAAACTCCGTGATATTTCACCAGATAAAGGAGCACAGAGGATTTTCTGAAAATTTAACTAAATAGGTTATTTTTGTAAAAATTCCCTTTTCCACCCATCCGTTAAAAGTATATATCTAATTTCTTTTTGTAAGTATATTTATTTAAAACTTACATAAAATAAATGAAAAAATTTGTTTAGCTGTTCTGTGCACTTTTAGTTCCTCAATTAATCTCGTTTGTTTTATTCTCAAGAGGTTAAATATACATTTTAGCGAAAAAAAAATCGATTTTTTCAAAACCTTAAATTAATTGTACCACTTAAGATGAGAAAGAATAAACAGTAAAATTTTGACCGAAAACTGAAGCATTTAAGCTAATTAATTTTTATACGCCTCCTAAAATTTGAAATTCATGCTTCTTTCAATTAACTGCAATGCCCTTTTTGTTCTTTAACACTTTTCAATATATTTGAAAAGTATTTAGGAATTCGGCTTGTCTGTTTGTTTGTCTCTCTGTCGTCTGTCCTTGCTCTAACTCTCGTCAATTTACTCAGCTTGCCATGTAATTGATATATGTTACTGAGATTTACCATAGCATGTTCGTTATTTAAAATGGAGGAGTTAGCATCTATACTTCGTTTAGAAGAAAAAGAATCCCGTTAGATTATGGTCTAGCAGAAAAAAATCGCTTACCATATATTTTAATGATGTTATACTATTTTAAGCATAATAAAATAGATATGTATTTCTGAGATGCACTAAAACTGTGCAAAACCTTCATAATTAATTTACAGGGTAGCATGAAATAACTCGTTTATAGTAGTTGATGCTGGAAGTACGTTTACAGTTTTGGTGTGCTTTTGTAAGTTTAATTTTTTTGCTTTTGCGTAAAACGTTGTGTGCATAAATACTGTAGATCATTTACAGGGCTACACAACAGAATTCCTAAGCATTACTGTGTTGGAGCGTTAAGTCTCCTCAAGGGTGTGTTTTATTTGAGTTACGCATTTTCCATCTGAATTATATTTAGTATACTAAGAGATGTTTTTATTGTATAAATAAATTGCTATACAGGTGCATGCAATGAACTGGATACTTTTACGTCTATGGATGGTTATTTCTGAAAGTAGATTTTCAGTTGTTATGCGTTTTCTAAATAGTTTACTTAAGTTACTTCTAGTTACTAGTAATAGTTCAAAGTTACTAGCCTGAGTCTAGTTCTTTCAACCTATTAAACGGCAAAATTCCGTTACAGTATTCTGGAAATATTGGAAAGTGTTTACTAATCTATGCTTGACGCATGATTTTTCTTTCTTGTTTGTATTTGAATTAAATGAGCGCATGCAGTGTTCTTTATAAATACATATTTAAATACCTAGAGATGTTTTAGAGTTATTTATACCTTTTCTATAATTTTCGCTTTAAAAATATATATATATTCAACTAATTTCTCAAAAAAAAAAAAAAAAAAAAAAAAACATTAATAAGATCCAAACTTATTAATCTTTATATTTTCTTTTTCAGAGTAAGTTGTTTTCTAAGCAAATAATCTTTATACTTATATTTAAAAAAAAACTTTATGAAGAACTTTTGTAGAAAAAATAAATTGAAATTTGTGATGACAGAATATTTTTCTTAAATATACGTTAGTTCTTTACGCATTGAAAGTTTTTTGAAGTATTAAGAAAGAACGTAGATTTATGGAAAATTTTATTTTTAACTTTACTGAAAGATGTTTTAGGTCATAATAATTAGACAATTTAAAATTTTAAAGAATTTTAAAAAGAACTAGCAATAACTTCTAGTTTAAAGTTTTTGGAATAAGAATGAAAAAATATTAAACTTTTAAAAGCTATTAATTTATGAAAAGAAAACGAACAATGTTCATTGAATGTTCAGAAGTTTGATTGATGAGAAAAAACATGTCTTCCTTATGTCCACTGTGAAATTACAAAATTACTACACGATAGAAAAATGAAGCACATTGAATGGAAACATTTTTTTTTTCATTCGTCAAAATTTCAATGTATGTATTAGAAATATCACAATATCAGTATATATAGCTATCAGTAAATACAGGGTGCAAAATGTTATCTATCGCCGACTTTTAATTTCTCAACCGTTGGTTGGTTGTAGACGTATAGTTCCAATTACAAAAGCGTTTAAAATGAGGTAAATATTCATGTTGTGGCGTTAAACAAAGTAAAAAACAATTTTATAGAAATTACGAAATCTAATTTTTTATACGGTCCGCCGGTCCCTATAGTTATATTTAGTAAATGTTTGCATATATCATAACAAATACAACACAAAAAGTTTGACTTCTGTACGACAAAAATTGACATAGTTATTAAATTTCAAAGTTTGAGATTTTTTCACATGATTTTGTCTTTTATTCAGGGATCAGTTAAAAAATGAATGAGAGTAATTCGAGATGGAAATCAGGGTGCAATCTCCTTTATACGGCAAAAGCACCTTTACCGGTATCGCTAAATCGGTGTATCACCAAAGAGGGTTATTTCATTTAAAAATTTGAGCTGATTTTGAGGGGTCGTATACAAAGCGAAGAATGAAATATCGAAATTAAACAGAAAAATAAATAACAATTTATTATCATATTAGAAAACGGTCTACTATAAAAAAATGAATACATTGAATACAATGAATGAATACAATGAATGAAGCTGATTGAAATTCTATGCATTAGACGAGTTCGATTGTATTTTATTTTACAATTTTAACTAAGGAACTAAATAAATAATATTTCAATTATAATCCTAATTATTTAATATTTATAGACAAAGATGTAATTATCTTTATTACAATTTGAGAAGTTGCAAAAAAGAACTTCATTTCATTATCATCTCATAATGACCCTTTTACATACAGTTTGGACTGCCTTTTATACAAATGTTGTTTACGGACTCTTTTCAGTTATTGTTTTCCAATATCCTTTTATATCTTACGTAAGATATTATGTTTTACTCAAAAAAGTGTATCAGATAATGAGCATAAAAATGCTCTTTTAAATGATAGCAAAAGTTTTATTGTGAGAAATAAATGCTTATTTATTATGCTACACATAATAATATAAAAATTTTCAGTAAGAATTTTGAAAACTAAATAATAATAATAATAATAATAATAATAATAATAAACCGCAAAAATAGAAAAACAAACTTTTAAACACAGAAACTATATAAATTCCAATATGGAGATATCATAATGACTACTTTATTTCTGACCTGAAGCTGAATATTTCAACCTTTACCCGCTAGAGGGCTGTTTAAATTGCGTCAAAACTGAAATATGGTATTTTATCGTACTTTTCCTTATATAAAGCAAACAAATTAAATTCCGCATGGACTTTAGCTATTATTTAAAGTTTGATTAAAATAAAAATTTGATTTGCACAGCTCACATTGAGACCTCTGATCTTCAGAATAACTGTATCTAATTTTAATTCGTTTGCTGTAAGGGATTTTATTTCCCTGTTTTCGGGTATAAGCACACACGTATGGAACTTAAAAGTATATATTCTAATTTAACTACATTGCCCGCTCAAATTTGCTATCTAATCTGTATTCTATTAAAGGTATATGTTGGGAGACTGTAATTTCATGCAACATTACATATTTTTAATTAATGTTTAAATGTAGGAGAATTTTCATTGACCCTAAATATTACTTAGTGACACACAATTTATCACCAGCAACTAGTAAATTTGGAGAACCCGGGTTTACCTGCTGTGACAAATGACGTTGATCAATCTTAATTTTCACGTCCTGTTTACTGAGAGATGTGGCCATCATTCCCGTTCAGATTTGATGAATGCTGTTTTGACAATTTCAAATATTTTGAGTTATGGAGTTTCTTGCATGTTTTCAACGCACAGCCGTAAAATTAGACATTTTATTTAACTTTAAATAGTTATATAATAACAAAAATTTTTCTGAAAAAAATGAAATAATACAAAATGTCATTCAAGGTATGCATTTCGAGTGAAATTTTATACAAAGGAAATTAAACATGATATTAACGTGAGGTTTAAAGGCATGTCATATATATTTGTTTTTAAATAAATAGCATGAGGTTTCAGCAAATTTTCACAAAATTTTTTTGTTGTATGATGTAATGATTTCATAGCCAGTAAGACATTTTTTTTGTTCAAAATTCCAATATAGAATTCTTTAAAATGTTTCATTTGTTAATTGAATGTTATACATTATTAATGTCTACTCTATAATTCCTTGTTTTATCTTAAACTTAATATTTACTTATTAGTTATACGTTCTTTGAAATAGTATTTAAAACAAACAAATGTACAAAAATATTGTGCTTTTCAAATTTTTAAAATGCATTATTTATTTTTATATATTTAAATTTTACTATGGATTATTTCTTTGAAAATTTTTTTTGGCAATTTTCTTATTTATTGATTCTTTCAGAGGTGAAATAGATTAAGAATATTTTACTTTATGTTTGTTACTTTATAAAATGAACAAGAGAGAAAAATGCACCACACATAGATTATGAAACACTTCCCAGCATTTCAAGACTACTCTAGCAAAACTTTACTATTTAATAAATTAACAGAAGCTATCTAAATAAACAAGTTCAAGGTCAAACCGGGTGGAGAGGCCTACCTTTCTGCTTAAGCTCAACAAGCCCCGTCCAGCAGGTTTGTTTACTAAGCGGCAAGGCCCCATCCCAGGAAGCGATGCCTGGAAGAACCACCCGGTAAGGGGACTCCTCACTATTGAAAATTAACTGTCAAAGATTACAATGGCAATATCAAAGGCTATCCAATTATACTGGACGATGCAAGTTAGATACAATAATGGTCTGAATGAGCATATGTGATTGTAAATAAATATAAGGAGATGTAGAGCTTTTACAATATAATAATTAAAGTTGAGAGAAAACTATAAATACACAATAGTAACAGCTCACTTATTAAACGATAAATAATTAATAAATACGATATTGACAAAGGAAGTAATCATAGTTTGAATAGTAACATCGAGTGTATAAAGAGACTTATGTGGGGAAATACTTAAATAATTATATAGGGGTATTTACAGTAAACAGTTAACACAATTTAAGTACTGCAATAATGCTAGAAAACAAATCTGAGAATACAAGTACTGTGTACTAAGAATAATAGGGAATAGCATAAGTGATTATATAGGAATATGTACATGTAGTCTAAACAATCAACACAAATCAAATGCCACCATGAGATTAGAGAAGTAGTATTGAAACACATATTCCAAAAATTCAAATATTGATGATACAAAATATGAGAAAACAATCCAATTATTATACTGAGCAATACTAAATATAACTTTATCTAAATTAACAATTTTGAAAACGTATAATACAGTTGAAAACCCAATTTAAGTACTTAACGCCCACAATCGATACGATATTAGAATTCTTTTAAACAGCTGTATACATGATCTATAGATTCGCAGCAATTTTACATGCTCGATAAAATTTAATTCAATTATAAAACGAAAAAAATTAATTGAAAACAATTTTAGCATTTACCACTCTTGTATGATGATTTGAAATATTTCGCGTAACCCTGTATATGGTTTACAGAATTCAATACACATCACATATTAAACTTGAATTTAATTCAGATAGGAAACGCATAACGAAATTAAAATCGAATTTCCAGCAATTAATGGGCAATGTATCCATAATGGGCAATGTATCCATTTTTTTTTGCCTAGCCCTGTATATGAATTTATTTATAGCATACAAAAAGCTTTTAGAATACTAAATATAATTCATCTGCAAATTCCATGACACAATACACTTCAAATGTTTTTCTCTATAGTCCATAATGTAATTTAATTGTTTTGTGTGTTACTCTAAAAGAATGATAAATGCCATGCACTCCATATGCTGCAGAAAGACTGCTGTATTGAACCGCGATAATGTATATAAATTTCCATATGTTTCAAACTGTGTAACTTTATTAAAATACACCGTAAGCAATTTTTTCTCATAGACTATAATATAACGAAATTATTTTGTTTGTTTCTGTAAACGCACAATAACTGCTACACATTTCAATTTCAATAAGGCATGTCCTGTGGTAAACCTACACAACATTCGTGGTAATCAAAATATATTTACTATAATTAGAGCACGACCAGATAAACAGACAGACGGCTAGAAAAACCGAAGTCATAAACACTTTAAAACTATGTTTAAAAGTCTTAAATGCGAATTTAATGGAACAAAATAGTATTCTCAGTTTGTTTTGAAAGTAAGAATGAGAAATGCGGGCAAATAGTTTAAATTAATTTTCATCTGCTTCAGCAAATTCAAATAGCACTTTGTAGTGTTTTCAAATATTTGAAACTGCAGTAGCATATAATATTATTTTCTGGGTTAAGTAGTTTAGCAATATGGAAACACATGTAATACAGTTACTGCCCACATAATCCAAAATACATCTGAAGTTTCTTCTGTGAGATTCAGATACATAAAATATAAAAATAAATTAAATGTTTAATTGACCATTTTAAAGAAAGAAAAAATTATGGAATTATTTATTAAAATTACATGACAATAGTTTTTGTTCAATTTAAGATTTAGGCGAAAAATATTTTTGTTCTTTATTCAGTAAGAGATAGATACTTTTTAAGCGAAATATTATTTATTTTTATTTATTTTTTAACATACATAAAAAATAACATCTCTAAGATCCTCAGATAAATTCATCTTAGTTAAGATGGCTTAGTACCTTCATTACACGGAAAAAGACGAAAATGTCAAGTTTCCAATTTTTTGCTTAAAATGTATTTAGATGTACCTAGAATATTTTGGCGAAGCTACGTAAAGATTCCATGTTTATAAATATGTGAAAAAAACTTATATGTGAGAAAGCTGTGAAAAAACTGATTCAGTGTTGCAATCTTTATATTTGTTTTTCTGATTTTGTGCTTTTTTAATGTATCAGTATTATCAAAATGCTAAAACTTCAACATATGTTTTTGAAATGGCTCGCTAATTTTGTAGACGAACCTTAACGTACATTTAATAAAATAAGGAATTGGATTAGTAATATGAATAGTTTATTTTTAAAAATCAAGAAAGAAAAATCATGTGTCAAGCTTAGATTATGAAACACTCACCAACACATTCACAATACTGCAACAAAACTTCACAGTGTATTAAGGTGAAGGATTATGTCTAAGTAAACATTTTGGAAAATTCATAACACCTTTAAAATAATCAGAAATTACTACCTATAACCAGAAAAATATTAGAATTCTTTTTCATTTTCCCGTATATGATCAATGCAATTTGTACTCTCCGAGTAATATGCAAAAAATTAGTTGCATTTTAAACCGCATGCCACAATTGAAAAAGCACTTGCAACAATTATTAGACCGTACTGTAATGAAATTTTTCTGAGGGTCCCTGTAAATAAAAAACAAATGATTTGCACATCATATTCTATAATAAGCATATTGTAGTTCACCTTAGTGAAGTATAACAATTTCAAAATGTTTGAAATAGTGTAACATCATTAAAATAAACCGCAGACGATTTTTCTCCATAGACGTAATGTAACGGATCATAATGTAACTGAATTCTTTTGAGAACCCCTGTAAAACAACTATAAATGCTACACACGTCACTTTCAATACCAAACATGTCTGGATAAACCTCAATAACATATATTCATTATATAGCAATCCGAGTATATTTACGCGGGTTCGAGCACTGACAGACAGACGGATTGAAAAATCGAAGTCATAAACACTTTTCGACTATGTTGGAAAGTGTTAATAAAAATGTTAAGTAAATAGTGATAATTACTGTATTTTTACATGTGTCATCACACATTATTTACTTTTTCTGAAACTAATTAACTTCTTGGAAATCTGATCCCTACGTACACACTTGTAAGAAAACCATGCAAAGAAAAAGAAATAAAAGTTTTTCAAAAAGTTCAAAAATGTTAAAAAAGTTTTCAAAACTTTTTTTTAATTTTAAATTTTTTTAAAATTGTATTACAGGATTTTCCTTTTTTCGCAATTAAATCATTTTTCTTCCTAAAATCATTTAATAATATGTCAAAAGGTATAAAATACATAAATAAAAAACATACTTCGAAGGGTATCAAGTCCCCTTAAAAAAGCCCGTATTTCTAAGGTACAGCTTTTGCGAATACATTTACTTTAATAAAACTATCATCAGAAATTTTTATGGTTAAAATGTTTTACAGAAATCTTCAAATGAACATATATGTAAACTAAGACAAAGCTTCTCTGAAATTCAATTTCATATAAAACAGCTTTAGGGCTTTAAACTTTAAGCAGGTACTCTTGATTTTGTAGCAAAATCGGTATATAGATAAGCAGATTTACTCTTGCTGCAATATAAACAAGAAAATAATAGCGTGATATAAGAGAAATTGGGAGTATGAATTTCACTCTGCAGTAAATAAATAGATCGATAAGATATGAAATGTTAAACTGAGAAGCTTACATAAGATGAGTTGGTAAAAGCTTATTACTGTATAATAAATTTGTAAATGGCAAATATTATAAAAAGGTTTAATAAAATATCATAACTTTGACTTACGAAAATTTCTAAGTACGGTTTTATAATCTAGTATTTATTTTGCAATGTAAAATATATTATAAAATTAATGTATATGAAAAACGTTTAAGAAAACATCAGACGTAAGACTCAGAAATTCGAGTTTATTAAATTCATTTTTTTTTGTAAACTGAAATTATACTAACAGTTGAATCTTTGAAAAACAGGTCTATAATAGTGAATTCATATTAGAAAAGATGAATAAATATTTATTAATTTACAATTAACTTATTCAAGCCAGACCATGTACAGATCTACGACTTCAGTCATTTTCTGTCCAACTTTAATACCTTCGAGATTAGTTAAAAACTAAATTCAACATTTATGCACTGTAATAGAAGTAACAAAAGTTTTAAAAAATCTTATGTCGTTTTTGCGCTGAATATTTAAAAAAAATTCTATTATACAGGATCCATTTCATCTGAAACAACAAAAGAATGATAGGTACAGTCATGCATGTAGTATCCGTGTTTAGTAAAACAGATATACGTCTCATTACCAGGTAATTTATAGCACATTCTAGCGATAAATTCCGGAATTAGATTTCCAATCTTGAAAATTAAAGAAGATATGATCAAACGTTCAGTGATAAAGTTGCAGAGCGTCATCAGTCTAGCAATAATACACATACTGTGTACGTGGATACGTTAAAGTTGTTAAAACGTGGATACGTTTAGTACTGTACAAGCAAACATACTCGGAACTAATGCGAGAAATTTCGTCTGAGAAAAATAAATAATTCGAGAGGCTAAAACAAGTATAAATGAGGGCTTCATTTTTCTCTTTGCTTCTACTGCATCACTGTTTTGCTTAATTATTTTGAACGTTCGTATATTATTTTTTGTAAATGAGCATTTGCATACTTAAAAAAATTATTTCGCTCTCTGAGAAAATGCACATATTTTATTAACAAACCGTATCACATCAGTTTCGCGTATTTTGGACTGAACATGCAATGATTTATAATATCAATGCGCACAATATATATTTTGTTTCTGAATTGATGATGCTATGCAACTTTGTGATTCAACGATTGGTCATATCTCCTGTAATTTTCGAGCTACTATTCTTGACTCAAGAATTTACCACCAGGGGTGCTGCGGTATATCCGTTTCACTAAGAACAGACATCACGTTAAAGGGTGTAGCTGACTGTGTACCCGTTTGGCGAATCACGCTAAAGGGTGTAGCTGACTGTGTACCCGTTTGGTTGAATCACGTTAAAAGGTGTAGCTGACTGGTTCTACCAATTATTTGAGACGAAACGAACATAAGAAATTACTCTGCATACAGCATATAAAATATTCATTAAATATTTTACTAATGATAATCCCTTAAAATAATTATATCCCTTACAATCACCTTAATAAACTACCCTTTTCAAATTCTTAAATATTTACAATTATAAATATTTAGCAGCGTTGCATAAAAATTAAAAAAAAAAAATTGAATAAACCCTGTTTTTGTATTCCACTCTAATCTTATTTTATTAAAAGTTGTATGTTTCTTCATTTAAAAATATATTTCTAATTTTATGATGAATTTAAATAATATAGAATTATTTTTATTACAAATCACATTATTGCATGGACTCTTCGGAGAATAACACCTAACTGACTGATCCAGTAACAGCTAAAAGAAGATGGATTTCACATGGATTCTTCATTTTTTTAAACCAAAAATCTAGTTTTAAAGTTTCATTTTCAAAATGAAAAAAATTATATTTTTATAAATATTTGCAAAACTCAAATCCTTTTTAAAATATTTTATGTAAACAATTTATATATATAATTACAGCAAAGATTGACATTTTCCTTAAACTTGTATGACATCTAACTATGAAGTTGTATATCTATATTGTAAAGCAAAAACATGCCCGTGAGTAATGCTGACGTCATATTGACGATGGCAACATCTGACCAATAAATTTTGCTTTTACATAATTTCTTTAACTGCTAAACATCACACAATTTCAAATTTTAAACCGTTGGTCGAATAGGGTAAAAATTTTTATTCAAATGCAATTTGTTTGGAAACTGTATTTATATCACAGATATTTTATGTTTTTAAAAATAATTTACAAGCATGATTTAAAAAAAACCTATCTCCATCGCATGAAGCCTATGGTAAAGAAACCATATATATTCTTTTCAAAATTAAAGAAATCTATATTTAAAGTATTTTAATAAATATATATTTTCCCTTTTCTTCATTATCGCATTTTATATATATATATTTCCGACTGTTAAAGGCGCGCCCGTTTTCCTTTCTCTCTCAACGAAATGTTATGTAGTCAAAATCATAGATATTTTGTCAATTTATCGTTAACGTATTTTTTAATTCCCCTACCAGAATCACTGTAAAAGAAATAACACAATGCATAAGAGTCTATTTCTCATGGTCATGTTTTGGCTTCCCAAAGAGTACCAGATGTGTTATCGACATTATGTCGGCAAAACATCATTTTTGCAAAAATGCTTTTCCAATGGTTCTCAAAACACAGAACCGTCAAAATTCTGAATTCTTTCCTTTTTAGCCAAAGTGTGGTCTATGCCAAATATACTTACCCGTCTCTGACGACAATTACAAAATTTAATATGCGGTTATTCTAAACGGTTTTTGCAACCCGCTCAAAGTCCACACACCTACGGTCAGAAATGCAAATCGTTGGCGAGATTTGTAACTGTGCTTATCTCTCATTTTCACCACACACTTCTCCTCTATCCTTTAGCCACTTAACTTCAATCTCTATCCTTCAGCCACTTAACTTCTAATTAAGCGTTTACAACGCTGTCCCCGGGTCCACCCATAAGAAAATTCCGCGAGAAACTGTTAGCTTTTCCTAGCTTCCTGAAATAAGTTATTGCTACGATCTACCCTTTAATGCTGTCACCCTGTAAACCAACGATATTCTACTCCTATAATTGTGGATGTACGCAGAATGTACTCATAATAAAGATATTGATGTTTCCAATAATGCTGAACTTTCCATATGTGTTCTGAGTCCAATACGTCGGAGTTTATTTCCAGAATGTTGGAATAGTGTTATTGCGTGCCACATCATATTTGTACCGGATCATGTGCCAATACTTTTTCTGAATACGAATTTATCTCCAATTCGCTACGAAGGTTTGCCAGCCTTGATAAAAAACGTTGCCATACAGCCCAGTTGCAAAAGATTATCCCGTTTGCGCTTAAAACAATATAAATAGTTCCTAATTTGTTTCCAGGTGATATTCTGAAACGAAATTAAAATATCATCAATAAATAAACAAAATAATATACATAAAACAAAAAATTAACAGACTTGTAATCTACGTGCTTAAACCACTAAAATTATCTACCAGAATAAAAAAAAATGCTGCTGCAAGTAGCAAAATCTTTGGCAATTTTGTTCGGCTATTAACTTTTGGTATGGGGCTATTACGAAAGTATTGCTTTTAATAAATTTAAATTTCTATTTGAATACATTATTAATATTTTTCATATAAAGAGGCTTTTTAGTGTTGTTAGCAGGTAATCTAAAAATACATATTAAATGTAAAAGATCATTTAGAGTTTGCAATTAAAATAAATGGTTTTCATTTATTTTTACTTATATTCTAAGTCCAGGTTGTATACCCATGCGATGTGAAAATCATTTTAAGTACAGAAATATAATTTATTTAATATTAGTTTGCTCTAAAGATAGCATCATTTTGCATTTATTCTAATGAGATATAGTTCTGCTTGAAATTAATTTTGCATAATCAATATATATGTTCAATCTAAATACGTAAATACGTGTGACAGAATACATCTATCTTATGCTCATCTTGTACTGAAATTTGGCTGCAAAGCTATTACAGATTTATTTAAAAATATATTTATAATACATGATATATTTTTTTAATGCTTTTATGATATACATTATTTTAATCATAATTTTTAAGGAAGGGATTTTCCTGTAATTTGTCATAGGCTATGTACAGATTTAATTAGTTGTAGAAAAAAATATTTTCAATAGTTTTTTATTTTATTTGTTATTCTTGATAAAAGATAATGTAAGGTATTATATTACACTAAGAAGTAAAATTTTAATTTAGCATTTTACAAATATTTAGTGGAAATACAAGAAAGCAATCAGAGATTCAGAGGATTCTAATATATTGTATGTAAGTTCTTAGTGTTTATACATACGTGAATAGTTTTCTCTATTTCTTTTTTTTTTGGTGGGGGGGGGGGGATATAATTTGATAAAAGTTTTTGCTTATGTGTCGCAGAAGCTTTTGGTACATAATTCAGTAAAATTTACAAGAGTATAAATAATACGCATAATAAGTAACACAAGTAACACGCTATCACTTTAATTATTTTCCATTTATAATTCTGTTTGCTTTAACCCCTTGGGGACGAGCGACATGTATACATGACGCATAAGATGCTTAGAATCCTCGATTATTCCCACCAGTTACTTTTTATTGTAAGATTTGCCTTATTTAATGACAGCATTTCTGCGATTCAATTAGGCGAAAATTTCTGTTTTGAGAAACCGGTGCTAAAAGATTAAAAATTCTGTAAAAGACGCTCGTCGCGAAGACGTTAAACAGAGAAAGCTTTATTTATTTATAAACATTAACAGCACAGTTCAACACGATTTTATATTTCATTATTAATGCAATCATGCAACATGCATTATGACTAATAAATAATTAGTTGTATTGTTTTCCACTTATTATTATGTTTTCTGTAAAAAGAGAAATGGGTGAATTTGTTCAAACATTAATAACTACGATCAACAAAATTTATTTTTTCACGATGGTTTTCTATCAGTCAGACCACAAATTCCCCTCTCTAACGTTAAACTAATGTGTAATAACTCTAATGTAAGATATGGCTTGGAATGCATCCGTATTTTTCAAATTTCTCCTCGGAAAATTACAATATTTTTCTTTTTTCAGTATGCTCTTCTTGAAGGATGTTTTCCTTTCCTTTTTCTTTTGAAAAATATTTCTAAAATGCATAGCTACTCTTATTTCAAATATTAAAATTTTATTTACAATTCGTTTGTTTAACTTAGATTTTAACACTTGGAATATCAAATTAAATATATATTTTAGAAACATTTTGATCAATAAAATATACAAAAAAGACATCCTTCAAACAGAGCATACAGAATAAAAGAAGATAATTTTTTTAATTTTCACAGGAGAAATTTGAAAAATACGGATGCATTCCAAGCGCATAGGTTTCACATTGTAAAGGGGGTTTTGAGATCTGACTGATGAGAAAAATCTAAGAACACATAAAGTCAAATGTTAAACTGACTTTTATTGATATTTAATTTTTTAATATGCTGTGTTACATATGAATCATATGAAAATATATGTGTATATGAATCATATACAGGCGTTTTTTTCGCTGTATATTCCGGTGTATTACGTGTTTCAGTGTATAGTAACTCGCACACAAACTTTCAGAGTACATTTTACAGTTTTAGGACATTTTCACCATATAACGCGCACCTTCTTCTTTTGCAGTTAAATCTTTATGAGATTTTTAACAAAATAAAAATAAATAAAAATAATAAAGAGCATTAAACAGCATAATAGTTTTTATTTTTTATGTAATCCGATAGCAAGCATTATAACGTAAATAATTTTCCGTAGATGATTAACATGTTTTTCAATGAACAAATTTTAATTCTTATTATCATCTAAGCGTTTTTCTTAATTTTTAACTTTTCAATTTTATAACCGGTTTATAACACACAGTTGTAAATTTCGATCGGTTTTCTCTTACCAAAAGTGCGCGTTATACAATATTTAAAAAAATAGCTGCCACAAATTATATATTCAGTGTCGGATATCTATAACATTTAAAAGTAAAGTTTTAATATCCAATTTTAAAATAATGATGCGGCTATCGGGAACATTTTCATTATAATTTTATGAAATTTAGCCTAGGAGATATATACTTAAATAAATGAGATGTGAAAATAATAATTTTAGGATTAATAAAATCCAAACATAACCCAAAGGTAATTTATCCAATATCGGTTTGATATAAAGAGAACACCATTTTAAATTTACTCTGATGCGAACTAGTGCTGCTTGAAATTAACTTTGCATAATCAATATATACGCTCCTCTAAATTGGCAAACTCTTGTGGCAGAATTTTACTTATGTTCATCGTGTACTGGAATTTGATAGCAAAGTTATTAAAGCGATATTTAGTTTGAAGAATGTTCAATTTAAGTAGATGCTATATTTAAAAATTATTTTAAGATATTAAAATAAGTTACTTTTAATCAATGTTGTGCAGGAGTTTCAACTCATTGATTTGAAACTCGTGAGTTTGACTCATTTAAGTTTTGAATTGAGTTTGATTCACTTTTAGAAATCCGAGAGTGAGTTAAGTTAGGATAAAAATATCCTCCAGTTTAAATCAAAATTACAACTCAATTTCACTTAACTTTTTTCAAAGTTTTTTGAAAATTTTTCTCGCCATTGAAAACGAGTTTTTTTCCCAGTTCCTATAAACTAGCGGAACTCCAGTGTAGAATTCTAGAAAAACATGTATGGTAATATGTGTATGGAGATATGTCTACATTGTTAGGGTGATTTATAATTTAATTAATCTCAAAATAAGAAAGACATGATAGAAATTAAGCTAAAAAATAAAACACACATACACTTCTTTACTGTTCTTAATTGTAAGTTATATTTTGCAGAGAAAATTACCCTGAGAATTTAACTAAAAACCACTCAAGTAATTTAAGAAATTAAGATTAATTAACAAAAATTGCTTATATTAATTACGATATTTAAGTTATATCGTAATATTTTAAGTCTTGCGCGAATACTAAATTAACTAAGGAAGTTTATAAAGGAAATGTAGGAACTAAGGAGATAATTCATAAATTCAGGCAAATAATTATTTATCCTTTTTTTTTATGATTTTCTTTTTGTTATTTCTTTACACTTTTTAAATAAGGAATCCTTAGTAAGTTTCAATTGAAAAAAAAATTGAGTTGAGTGTATTCGTTTTATATTTTTGAGTTAGAGCAGAAACTTAACTCACTTTTCAGAATGGGAATTTGAGTTTGAATTAGTAGGATTTTTGGACCCAATAGTTCTTTAAACCATTTAATATGCTTTTTTTTATTGATATTTCAGATGAAAGATAATGTTAAATACTTATTAGTTGCACTATCAATAAACGTTTTTCTGTAGTATTTTACATTAGTATTTTTACAGAAATTAAGAAAGTATTCGTACTAAGTATCCGGCATATCGTACAGCATAGTGAAGCACCGATTCTCATCAGAACAAACTCAAAAATAGACAAATGTTTCTCAGTTTATAAAAATATCATATAACCACGTATGAAAACATACAATAACCCTTTTCGAGTTACTCATAAGTCTTAAATAGGTTCATTACCTTGAGAAATTTCAGAAATCCATCTAATTTCGAGATTTAAAGAAACACTTAAAAGCAAAGTTCTTTTTACTCCAACTGATCTTCGGAAACATTTTCGTTTATTTTTCATAATGTATTAACCAGTTTCCTCACACCGGAAAAAGTTTTTGAGGATGCTATCAATTCTTAATTAATCATTTTCAGCTGCGTAACTAAATTTATATATGCAAGAGTAGCAAAATAATATTAATTTTAATGTCAGTGGTGTTAATTTATCAAGTCTGTCTGTAAAACATGATAGTTGAACAATATATATATATGTACTCGAGAATTGATAGTATCCAAAAAACATATATTTCGGGTTTCGAAAACGGATTAATCCAAAAAAAAAAAAACTACTTGGAAACGTTTCCGGAAATCTGTGGCCTTAAGAGACACATTATTTTTACAAATACATCTCTAAATCATAAAAATGTTTTAGTTTCTGAGGTTTCTAATGATAACGAACGCTTTTCGGAATTGTGGGTAACTCAGTAGAGGTTATTGTGTACTTTCATTTGCAGTTTTATTATAGTTTCCTAGATTAAGTCATTTTTTAAACAGTGTAGCTGTAAGACTGGCAGTATGGAAGCGCTACTGTTGACATTCACGTGAATACCTTATATAGATTTCTCTAGCTTGATTCCATTTTATTTAGTGCTGTATTTTTTTCCTCGGCGATCCCTGGATTAATGTAGGAAAATTTCAATTAATGCGCAAAGCATGGAATGAGTGATACCATTTTGCTAGCCACGCGGCGCCGAAATGTTTGGGAAATAAAACAAAAATACAACAATAAATGTGACTAATAGTGGGGCAATCGGATAAAAGACATTATTATGCAGAATTGAACATAAAAATGTCTTTTCAACATCTCTTGATAGTCACTTATTAAATTTTTACAAACATCAATGTTAATGGACGTTCGTGGGAATTAGGTAAATTTTATTTATAAAGTTTCAAGTCAAGCTGTAATACTTAATTTCTAAAAATAACACATGAAAATCAATTTCGTAGCATATTATTATATTGTTTATTTATGTATATCGGGTTTTTAGAAAGCTAGCTAGAGATCTATTGTAGATTTTCCAATTAGATACAAGTTTGAATTAGTGCGGTAATTTCGCGCGAACAATAAACGCACTAATTGAGGAAAACTTGTACTTTCACGCAAAATCATTTTCATACCGAGTCCTCTTCTAGGTCAGGGAGGGAGGAATCGAACCAGGAGTTTAACTCGTCTCTTTTGGTAAGAATCAAAATTGAGAAAAGAGTCCCTAGTCAAAGGCCCGTCTTCTAACTGTATAGTGCTATAAGACAATATCAACTCAGTTTCCGTATAGACGAGTATAAAATAAATTTTCATTCGTCCTAGTTACTAGAAGTACGTGGTTACTACTAATATTTCACTAAGCATTTTTTGTATTCTTGTCACATCCATTTATTTCAGAGCTGCTTCACTTCGGTGTTATAATGGAAACTAATGCTTTTCAGCATGGCTTGCCACTGGACCACATGCTTACTTATAAGAGTTGAATTTATATTGAGATAATCAACGATTTTATAACAACATAAATTTGCATGAAACAATTTAAAATATATCTTTATTATGCATTATTTGGCAAAGAAGCATTTTTCTTACATAACATTTCTGTCTTACTTTAAAAAAATTCTTTACAAACTTAAACGTACTTATGCTGTATTCAACACAGTTTGTGTAGCTTTAAATTTAGCAAATAAATAAATAAATAAATAAAATAAAATAAAATAAATTATATAATTTCCTTGAAAATTTTAGTTTACACACAGAAAAAAAGTAAAGTGATTATTAAAAAATACATCTATTTAAACTATTTTGCAGGAGAAAGATTCTGAATTTACGCGAAATCTAACGCAGAATGTTTAAAATATGATTAATTATTAAAATGCAAATATTAGCTTAGGAAATTTTACGTTTACAGACTTGATGAATTGACAAAAATGTTAAATATTTATCACTAAATACTGAATTTCAGTTTATTTTTCATTTTTCTACTACGTATGCGAAAGCTTGATGGAAACAAATTTCACAGAAAAAGTTTGATCTGTTCTTTTTATGACATATTTTCTATTTAAATAGCACAGGCAGCAGGAAATGTTTTAAGATATTAGCAATTGGAAAAATTTATTTAGTGAAAAACATTTTAAATAATTTCTGTCAGTTTTCATAGATTTATTTTCACGCTTTTTATCACTTCCTTGATTTTATCTTCTGTCATCTTAAAACTGAAATTTTAAATACCAAAGAATATTAAATATATAAATACATATATAAGGAAAAAAAAAACAACAACAACAACAAAACATGGAAAAAATAATAAAAACTGCATTTTAAACACATTAAAAGTGCATGCTAATCAAATGGATATTTACTATATTGCTAGTAAGAATGTCTTAAACCTTTCCAAAAACTGTTAGTCATTATTTTTCTTAGTTAAATGTTTATTTCTGTATAAAAAATTAAGTCTACAGCATAGAAAAAAATATATTGCATTGCCTGGAAGCATTTCTGATGAAAAAATAAATCCCTAGTACCATAGCGGATGAAAGGACGCCTCATAGGCTAATCGCAGTTGTCCGACCTGGTCGTTCCCCGGGTCGGGTTGGTGACGTTCGACAACAGAGTAGCGTTTTCCAGATAGTACCGTTTCCCAGAATTTAACCGGGGCGATGACGGTTTCGACATCGGACTTCGAAGATAAGGTGCGTGGTTACTCTATTGCGAGGTCTCGTGAGTGCGTGAGGCGGCGTGCAGCGACCCACGGTACAGGCAGGTGGAAGAGGCACGTGCATTGCCCGCATAACCCAAGTCTTCATCTGCGGCTGGAGTAGTTGTGTGTTGATCTCAATGGTTGGACAGAAATGGGATTGCCCGTTTGTACCAGTTGTTGTTCGTGCCCTCAGGGCCACTCAGGTCACTGCGCCTCGAGCCTTGTGAGGGTGTGGGTTTTTTCTCTGGACTATCCGATTACGAAGAACCGGACCGCTGGCTTGCTGACTAACGTGGCGGCAGTCAAACCAAACTCAAACCCCGCATCGAAAACCAATCCAGCGTGCGTAGTTGGAGTTTTCTGCGCCCGACGCACAGTGGGGCGTTTTGATGATCTAGGTGGACAAAATTCATTTTTCCGATTCTCTCGGAATTTAACAAGAACACGTATACTGGTAGCTGAATGTCTCTTTTGTCGAGATCCGTACGAGTTTTGTCGAAAAAATCGGATGTGTCGATTAACTACGACCGTAAAGAAGGCAGTTGGTTTGAGGGAGTTTCAACAATTGCACTATTTTTCTGTATGTTCGAAAGAAAGTCGTGACTTTTCTATTTTATATGAAAGCAGGAGTTTACTGGACATATGTCACATGTTTGTCATAAGATTTAATCAACTGTTGTTTGAAAATAAGCGCCATCTTGTTTTTAAACTTCATCTTGACTTTTAATACATTATTAAGCATTATTAAGAAATAAATATTTTTTTTTAAATCAAAGTGCCATTCCTAAAGTATTGGAAACTTAAAAATGTCCCTGCGAAAATTTGCGAATCATTAAGTTACATTAACTTGAAGTGTGTGTATGAGCGTTTAATTCAAAACTTGCTAGTCAATTTTAAACCACTTTTAATGATCCGATTGAGCTGAAACTTTGTATACATGTGTAGTTTCAATGACAATACAATATTATGATATAAATAAATAATAATAATATAAATAATAATATAAATAATAATATAAATAATAATAATATAAATAATAATATAAATAATAATAATAATAATAATAATAATAATAATAGTAATAATAATTAAATAAGCCAAATATTTATCAGTGTTTGATTATTTTTTTACTGATACATTCGAAAACACGTCAAAACTTAATTAAACTTCAACGCAATAATTTTGTAGACATAGATTCTCAAAACGCCCCACTGTGCGACGACGCACAGTGGGGCACAATCCCTAAAAGCTGGCCAAAATATGAAAATGTTATTCAAATTGGACGAAACTTCATACACAGCTGCTTTTCAGGATGCTTATTACGATTCCGTAGTTAAAATTTAAAAAATCAAAATGGGAAATCCAATATGGCGGACTAAAAATTTAAATGTTTTGAAAGCTATTCAATTTGTATGAAATTTCGGATACAGGTGCTTTGAAGAATGCTAATTACGATTGAAAAGTTTAAATTAAAAGCAAAAATGGCGAATTAGTATAGATACCGAAAGTATGCAGTAGAAAATTGTTAATAACATTTTAAAATTGTTTCAAGAATAATTTTCTCATTTAAAAATCTCTTCTTATGTAGAAATAGTATTCATTGTAAACATTCCCTCATGACAACATTTCATGATTTTCATATCCCTGAAAATCGGTTTAATCCTTTCCGGCACAGTGGTCCCACTCCGGGCACACCTAATTTTAATTCCAAACTTGCAAACGGCACCAAGAATATTTTAATAAAATTTTGTTTGTATAATGAAAGCTTAAAATAAGGAGTTCATATTTTCTAAAAATTCGTTTGTAAATTCCGGTGTCAGTCAGCAATTTCTCATTTTACGAACAGACTTTGTCTGTGCCGGAAAGGGTTAAATTGGGAACTTTTTTAATTATACACAACCACTGGCAGAAATCTGACAAAACTCAAAATTCTTATTCTTTTAAAATATCATTGCACAACTGCGGCAGAAAGACATAAACACTTTTTTCCGGTCATTCTGGGAAAGAATGTCAAATAAAAAGCGAGGATAGATAAGCGATAGCCCATGGTTTTTATATATTAATAATATCGACCATGCAAACGCTTAAGAATCACACAGAATATTTGTCTTTATATTCATATCAATAACAACTCATTCCCGTTTCAAACTGATTTTCAGAGGGTTGTAAAACATTTTAAGAAACTTAGACTACAGCCTTCTTTTTCAAATAGCAATTTTTTTTAATTTTTCAATTTGTAAATAAGTAAAATCTTTACTTTGAGCTCGAGCCCTACAAAGAGAAAAAAAGAGAACTGTATCTCACTTTAATTAAACCCTCTTTTTTTTTTACAAAACTCTTGTTTAGAATATAATTATACACGTCAATAAAACAAAAACGCTGCCATTTTCGAAAAAATAACTTTGCACAAAGAACTGCTGCCACTCAGCTTTGTAAGAAGACCACAGCAACTCTGACAATAAAATTATCTTCTAACACAAGCGCTACTCTTTTACAATTTCAGAATTTTTGAAGCGACTAATAACTAGTCGTTGGGGGCCACCGTAATACTTACCCATCATGGATATGCATAATATAAAATATGAAAATAAAACATGTGTAAACTACTTATATAATGTATTGGAATTCGAATAAAATTGTGGCTTGATGACGTCATAAACTTTAAATGCTCTATTACTGAACTGCGTAAAAGAAACAACCTCATATTTCTAAAAATGATAATCATATTAACTAAGAGTTCACTGCGTCGGATTTTTTTTTTCTAAAAATATGTTTTTCGGAATCTCCAGTGTCTGAAACGTGTAAATCCGTCAAAAAAATTTTTTTTTCGATTTTTAAACGATTACAAGACTTATCCTATACTACGTATGATGGTAAGTAAAAGTGATATTTCTACTTGTTGTTGCAAAAATCTGCACGAAACGTAAAATGGCAGTTTTTGGCAGCTGGTTTTTTCATTATTCATTAGATGATAGTTCAGGACATTATCTCCTTAAATTTCATCGCGGAACACTGTGGAACTTATAAACTTTCTGATGTTTGAAAACAAAAAACTTATATTTTTTAAAAATATTTTAATCAAAAATAATCATGACACTATTAATTTTTATGCGCTTAATATAATTTTTCTAATGCATGCTAATAATTTACACACCATCATCGTGTGAATCCATTTTACAGAATTAAAATTGGCTGATATGGAAAAATGTAGCACTTGTTTAGAATAACCACTGTTTTACTCTCTTTGTTCACCTCAGATGATACTTCCCCAAACGTCACATTTGAAATGATGCATGTTGTCAGGGAAACGCGAAAACCTTTTTCTAAATACAGATTCTGACCCTCCAAACATTATTCTAGCCAACTGTATAATCAAAATTCCCGAAATAAGTAACTTTATTTTTCGACTTTTGGCCAGCTTTTCGGGATTTTGCCCCACTGTGCGACGGTTGGATCAGCAGGATTCTAAGTAATAACTTTCACGCTACTTACCTCGATCAGGACCGCCCCTTTGGCGCTTTTGAAGGAGTTTTCCATGACCTTCAAAGTCCGATAATGGTGTCTAAACTAACTTTCCGTTTTTATCTAACATTTCGTTGTGTTTTTATTTGTTTTGTGCTTGTGTTATATATCATGTGTTTCCGAATGGCATCCATTGAGTCCACCGCATCCGAGCGTTCTGCCGCGCGCCGGTAGAAGTCGAAGGGAAAGCTCCCGGGTGTCAACCGCAGACAACCTAACGTGTCTATGCGTTTAGGGATGCGCTTTCTCTAAAACCCGGGTTGGCGAGAGACTCCTTCTCCTCACCGCAGCCGATGAGCCCAGTCGTAGGCTGCATTGGCGCTCGCTGATCGGAAGTTGCGGCAAAGCAAGAGTCGTTATGGAAACCCGGCATACGCCCTAGGGCTGGTCTCCTCTTTTGGTCTACGGCTCCGAAGCTATCAGGGGACCCCAGCGTCTCCCCAAGTGTAGAGTAGTGGTGACCTAAGAGGGTAGGCACCTCCGCTCATCGTAACGACATATGTCGTCAATTACTTGGGAGAATGGGAGGGGTCAGCAGGTGGCGGCGCTCCCATGATCGTAGTGCATACAGTAACTCTCCTGGTCGTGCGTGCTAAAAGTTCCTCAAAACTTGTGTACGGTGGTTGACGTGTCTGACGTGCGCCCTCAGGCGCCATGCGGCGCAGCTCAGTTTTAAGCTGCGATCATTGCGAGTCCGCCAGTATCCAGCTCTAGCGGTTCTTTTGATGCGGTTTTTCGGAACCTTTGATATTTTATGGGTTTTGATGGAGACGGGTGGAATCCATCCATTCCCTCTCTCTCGTCCGACAGCGTCCGAAGGGTTTTCACAGCTTTATTACTTTAACATGGGGAGATAATTGCTACGTTTTCCATTGTGCATTCCCTCTCAAAGCAATGAAAAAAAGGTTACTGTCAGGTTTGGCTCAGATTTTACCTAATGAGGGGAAATTCTAAGTTTATATTTTCGCCAAAGTTTTTCGAATTAGGAAATCTAGATTTTTTTTCCATTTTTTGACAAAGGAAATCATGAGTTATATTTAATATGAGTATTTTACACTTTCTTTCTTTAATAATAATAATAATAATATAGATACTGCATTTTGATTTGTAATTCAATATATATACTTAGAACTCAAGATTTCATTTGTAAAAAAAAAGAATAAAAAAGAAAACAAAACAAAGAAAGAAAAAATGTATCTTAATCATTCAAAAATTATTTCGATTCTAATTATATCCAATGAAATCGGATGTTGCTTTCTCTTTTTCGATAAATGAATTACTTATCGAGGTATATAAATTCTAAAAGAATTTATACTTTCGACAAAAAAAAATCATTCGATTACATGGTTTCTCAATAAGAACAGGAATTTCTAATTTTTTTTTATACGTATACTTGATAACTTTCTTATTTTAACAGAAGTTAATATGATTGATTAATTAAAGATATATTTTAAAAATACGAATGCATCACATTTTTTTTTTTTTTTTTTTTTTTTTTTTTTTAAGAGATAAATTATGATAAAAAAATTTATTATGAGTTATTTTGCAGTTTGTAGTTCTTTTTTTTTTCTTTTTAAGTAGTCATTTTAAAAAGTAATCTATAATAAATGAAATGTTTTAATCATATTTTTTTCGATTCTAATTATATCCAGTGCCAAAATTGTTTTTTTTTTACATCCGGGTCAAACATAAATCCACCCCCTACCCTCACCCTCATTTGCAAAAACAAAGTTTAAAGAAAAGTTTTCAGACCATTCCCTTAATTTTTATTTTAAATATAGAATAAATGTTAGGATTGTTTTATACATTATTAGATTTTTTCCCCCACACAACAACAGTTCTGACACAGTTACGAACTCATTTGTAAAAGCAAAAGCACGACACTTCCAGGATTGCTTTTGGAAGAGTTTTGAAATTGAATGTTGCTTTCTCTTTTTCGATAAATGAATTACTTATGGAGTTATAAGTGATTGTTGTCACGTGGCGACATGTTTTTCTCCTTTAACACGCAGCCGCGTATACGGAAGCTCAGTTCAAAACGCTAAGTTTGAAAGAATTTTCTAAAATGTCTTCTGCCTTCAACAGAAAAGACGGGGGGAGAGGAGGGGACACCCTTCGATTACATAGTTTCAGAATAAGAACACTTGTCAATTTCATGCGTTTCTAAACAAAAGTTAATTCAAAAATTTTTCAGAAATAACGACCGTATTTAGCACCAGAATTTAATGAAAGCATATTAATGAAACAAAATAGTTGTTTTCAAATAAATTTAGCAATCAGGATTCCAATAATTAATAAAATATTTGTGAGAATTATCAGCCTCGACTAGCAAGTTTCTATGCTCAGGGCACTTTCAATTTTTTATCACCACTTAGATTGGTTTAATTACTGATACTACCATAAAATTCCGAAAATACCCCCCTCCCCCACAATTCTCAACAAATTTCATTTTTCTAAAAAAAATCTGTTTCTAAGCTCCCACCACCCTTTTTTCTCTATGCCCTTAAACAGTATTCTCTGCTTCCTTATTTGTTTTATTGATTGCCAGATTATAAAATATGCAAGGCCGAGCTATAAAAAATATATAATTTGATTAAAATATTGAAAATTTTATTAACCACACGAAAAAAATGTTGGTGTTATTACATACTGGTAAGTACAGTTTAAAAATTAAATTTGATTACTTGGGTTTTCAGTTAAGTCAAAGGATTTTATGCATTATGAATATTATTGAAATTGCATTTTTAGCAGTCCTACATAGGGTGTGGATCCTAGGTATAATATAATTGTTTCCTCTTCGCTGTGTGATGTTGATGACATAATTTCTTATACTGTGTCTACAGAAAGTTTGAAAATAAAATCACAAAAACAAGAAAATCTACCGTTCTTTACATTAACGATTGGTTGCCAATATAGTACTCTTTCTCAATATAATGTATGGCTTTTGGATGGATGTCTTTGGCTGGACGCGCAATGCACGAAGCCTTTTTCGAAATAATACCAAATCCTGATAAAGCACTCTGTTTAGTCCTACTTTGAATTTGTTGCTTAATGCCTAGATACAGTCTTTATGAATGTAGTCTAGGATTAACAACTGTGCATGAAAGAGCTAAAATAGTTCTGGTATCCATGGTATCCATTCTGGTATCCATTCTGGTATCCCTTTCACGATAAAGACATTTTTCTGTAGTATATATATATATAGTGTTTACATTAGTATTGTATATTAGTGACTTTTTTAGAGTTACAAGAATCAATCTACGTAGCCCTCTTAATTAGAGTTAGTGATGTAATTAAATTTGATCAGAGGTAACTTTCTGCCCAGCTCCATTGCCAACCTAATCTATCTTTGATTTTAAATAAACCGCTGTTTATTGTTATTTCAGTGTCATGGCTACTTATTTTGTGGACAGGTTCGAAGGGGCCGCCACAAATGGCGTCCGATCCATAGGATTCCTTTCAAGTTAGAGACATTTTTCTGTAGCGATACATATATTTAGCGTTTCCAGCAGTATTGTATATTAGTGATATTTTCAGAGTTACGAGTGTGTGTGTGTGTGTGTGTTCCAATCTACGTAGCCATCTTAAATAGAGGTAGTGTGAAAAATCTAGTGAAAATCTTAGTGTCAGCTTCTCTCTCTTCAGTAATTTAGTGTTTGAGCTTTAAATTGGATCAGTGCTAACTTTCTGCCCAGCTCCTTTGCAAACATTCATCTATCTTTTGTTTTAAATATATCATTTTAATTGTTATTTCAGAGTCATGGCTATTCATTTCGGACCCGACAGGTCCTCCACAAATCAACCTTTAACCTATGTATGTTGAGTTCTATTTGCAGTCAAATAGTAGTTATATTCAACCTATTTAATAAGAAGATATAAACGATAAATAAATTATTTTGATTACAAATAAAGACGAGGTTTAAAAAGCACACACAATTTAATCATATGGATTACTTTATTGGACATTAACAAAATATTACGTATGTTTTTTTTAAATCTTTTATTCGAGATAATCTGAACCAAATTTTATTATATGCATTCTGAATTCTCATTTGAACTCGTGTTGTCATGGTAATTATGTTCTTTAACATCAAGATAGAAGGACAACATTACTTAGAATATTTCTTACACCTATAATGCACATAAAATTAATTTAATTATATACAATACTTCATTAAGCATGAAAGCATACACGTACAAAAATTTTTTTACAGAAATAGGATTAAAAATATTATGTCATCTAATTGTTCCCAATTTGAACAACTTATCTCTTCTTTATATCCAAAAATAAACGTTTAATTGCATTTTCAAGTAAATGTTATTCTCTGTCTGATGAAAATTATTTTTAAATTTAATTAAATTTAATCATTTAAGAGATCAAGTTTCCATGAAAATATATTGATTTTGAAAATTTTCCACTTTTTGATATTTTTATTTTATCATTGATTGACTTTTTATTTTAAAAACGCTAGCGTACAAAGCAATTAAAATTTAATTATGCCATTTATTTTATTAACTACTGTTTTTAATTTACAAACATACATTGTTTTTGGAATTAAAGACGTAGAAAAATTTCAAAGGTTAAAGGCGTTCTTTTGTAAAGACAATAATAGTAAAAAATCGTATAGTAAACATTCTTGATTTTATTGAACATGTTTGGGACTGTCTAGGAAGGGCCATTGCACAGCGTAACCCCCATCCCAGGAGCCGCCAGGAGTTAAAAGCCGCAGTTTTGGAAGAATGGTCTTGCCACAAACATTTATTGGCACCCTCATAAACAGTACGAAATCTCGTTTTGAGGCTTGTATAGCAGTGCACGTTGGTCTCACTCCATATTAGACAGATTTTTCCCAAGATAAATGTTTTATCTCTGATTCATGATTTAACACATTTTGATATACCCTGTTTCTCAATTCATAATTAAAATCTTTTCCAAATTGTTATGTTGCTATATTCTTTCTCTCATTGTAATATACCTCTGTGCCAAATTTCGTGGCAACACAGTGAATAGTTCATCAGTTTTCACAGATTTTATATTTGTGACCTTAATTTTGGACATGAGTGTACATGCTTATGGGTATTCGGTACTCTTCATTTTACGAGAAATGATGAAAATATAAATTTTCAAATTTTTTGCTAAGAATCAATTTATATATTCGTAGGCTGATGAAATTTCGTAATTATCTCATATTCAAAAGTACCAAAAATATTTTTTACTGCATCCATTTCCTGTTAAATGATTCAGCGTTTCAAGCGTTAATTTTATTTCTCGCAGTTTGTGGGTTTTTTTTTTCATATATCAGTAGAACCAAAAAATTCTAAAATTGTAAGGTATATTTTTCAAATGACTATTTTTTAATGGGCTTTTCTTATAATACAATTCATAAAATTAAAGATAAGATTTTCAATAATACAACCAAATTATATTTTTAAAATGTCATTGTTACGTAAATAGTAATTTTTACCGTATTTTTATACATGTTACGACATTCTACTTATTTTTTCTTAAACGTTGGAAAGCTGGTCTTTATATTTATAGGACAAAATGTTTTTAAAAATGTCTTTAAAAATATATTCAATTTTCAAATTTTACCATAAGAATTGAATTTTGCTTTAACAAATCATTTTTATTCATAAAACCGTTTAATAATATGTCAAAAATATGTTATAAAATACTCAAATAAAAAAAGTTAAAAGGTAACGAGTCCCCTTAACAAATATCATTGTGTTCTATGCAAGGAGTTGAATTTCATATATATCTATTTTATATTGGTATCCTTCGTTACAAATTATTGTACTTGTTCATTAAATTTTATCTTTCATTTTAGTAATATGAATTACTGTATCAAAAGCAGAAAAAAAATTATAATAACAAGAAAGAAAAATTATGCGTTAAGCATGAAGTATGAAACACTTACCAGCACATTCACAATACTGTAACAAGACTCCTGCGTTTAATAAGATGTTTAAGTAAACAATTTGAAAAACGCATAACACATTTGAAAACCCATTTTCAGCAGTTACCGTCTATAGTCAGAAAGTATTCAAGTTCTTTTGTGAAGCCCTGTATATTATCTATAGCTTCGTTTATACCCTACATAATATGCTAAAAGTTAGTTCAGTTAGGAAACGTAGAACATAGATGAAAGTTCCCTCCAACAATTTCCGTCAATAAACGGAAAATAATTCTTTTGTGCAACTCTGTATATGATCAATATAATCTATACAAAACAAGTAAAATGCAAAAAAATAGTTAAATTTAAAAGCGCATATCATAACTGAAAACGCAATTCCAGCAATTATTATTCAAAAAACAGTACTATATCCGAATTCTTTTGCGTTTCCCTGTAAATGAACGATAAATAATATGAACACCATGTTGTATAATAAACATCGTGCTTCTCATTGATGATATCAATTTCAATATGCTTGAAATAGTGCAGCATTATTAAAATACATGTCAACCAATTTTTTCCAGTAGACCATAAATTAATAGAATTATTTTGAGTGTCCTTGTAAACGAACTATAAATATTACACTTTTAATTTTCAATACCGAACATACGCTATAGTAATCCTCGAAAAGATATATCAATTACATGGTAATTCGAGTATATTTACGTGAGTTTGACCATTGACAGATTGCAAGACAGACAAAAAGACGAACAGGAAAACCGACTCCATAAGCGCTTTTCAACTATATAATTAGTTAAAACAACGTTTTTAGCACGAGAACTTTTTATTTTATAGTAGACTAATTTTGTTAGTATTTAGTGTACTTCCATCAGCGCAGAGAATAATGGATTGTTGCTCAAATATATAAAAGAGAAGTGGATTCAACGGATAGGTTTTTTGACAAATAATAATTACAGGAAATTACAGGGAACAACCAATAAGAAAATTGCATTGAGAATGGAACTGGTAATCTGAAACAATGCTTCAACTGTTATTATATTTCAAACTAGCAGGCTATGCCCGCTGCTTTGGTCCATTTTCCAAATGAACCTTGAATCAAACGAAATGGTGAATTCGACCATGTATTTTCAAACAATATGGATCTTCAACTGGAAAAGTGTTCCGCATTGTTCAATACAATACGAATGCCATTGCGTTATTATATTATTTTATGGGTTATACAATATTCAGGCTACTAAAAAGCAACTCTTTAATTTGATGATTTATATTAGAGTTTGGAAGATAAATGTGGCCGTTGTGACTAACAGAAATTAAAATGTTCTCTGAGTCGCCACACTACTAAAAAAGAGAGCATCACAATCATTGCAGAGATTGACCATTGAACTTAAATAATGTTCGGTTATTCATTTTCGTTTGTTAGTTCTTGATTTCCGGGACTCACACTTTGGTGCTATGTGTGGTTCTGGTAGCTTAAACACAATCTCACTCTAGGTTATGTTATATTTCGGAATTTACTGATCTTCTGGCAGGTCTGCTACAGTTTTCTAGCTTTGGATTCCAGCAGATAAATACAGTGAAAAATGTAATAAATTATTTGGACACAAAGAACAGTGTTTAACTTTAATATTTAAAAGAAATGTGAATCATAAAAAGTGGGTTTTTAAAGCTGAATTGTTTGAATAAAATTAAAATAACGTTATTTTCACCGCCTTTTCATTTTATATACCAATTGCAATCATGTTACCATTAATGTGAAACAAAAAACCTCGATAGCCTCGATTCTGGTAAAAACAAAAATAATAATCCTCTATTATGCATCAAATAAAATATTCCTAATCTTCCTTAATGGGGTCCACTGCCAAGTTTGAAGTCGAACATTAGAAGTTTTTGCAACGATATAGTTATAAATGTACCAGAGTTAGCTACAAAACGATGTTAATTACACGCCAAACTAAGTTCCATTAAATAATGTCAAATTGCTGTCTACTGAATTATAAATTTTTCACCAATAAAACTCCTTGAGAATGATAAATAAAGTCAGTTATGCAAAATGTTTAGTAATAATGTTTTTTGTGAAGTCTTGAACCGAAGATTTCTGTGTCTTTCTCTAATGAACATAATGACTCGGAGAAATTAGGCTTGCTATTACTTTTATTTTCAAGATTACATTATTATCCAGTCTGTTGCCTAAATAAACCCCATAATGTACATATTCCGTTACTTTGTTGCTAAGTTTAGCAGCTAGGGCTGTGAGCTGAAATTGCTTTATAATAATCAAAATTTTATTTAATCTGAATTCCAGGTACTTTTTGTCTTATCTAGGTTAACATAATAAATCAGCAAATATTGTCCCTTGGTCACCTTATGGCATTTCAAAGTATTTTCTGTACATTGCAAGTATTGCTTTTTTTGGTGATAGTAAAATAAATATGTAATAGTAAATTTTCTTTTGTCCGTTTGCTTCATAATGAAAAACCATAAATTTACTAATCGCTGAGTACAAATTCGCTGTAATCGGATTCACCATCAAGAGCCCCTTTCAAATATAAAAGAAATTTCCAACAATATAGTGAATACGCCAATTGGTGGGTGACCCGATTACAGAAAATTAGTGCAATATGTTTGAAAATCTTCAAAAAGAAAAGATATGCAAAAAAAACTAAAAAAAAATGAATGGTGAATTTTTTTTTTTTAATGTGTGTTAATAATTAGTGTGTCACGGACATTTACACTAAAATTTAAATATTTGACTCTATTTTCATAATATTAACTGTTATTTATATAATTTACATTTGAATATAAAAAATTACTCCAAAAATGTTGTCGTATACTTGAAAAAACACCATTATTTTGAACATGAATTATTGTGCCAATATTGTGACCGATGTCATAAGTTGTTTGGCAACAAAAGTAAAATCAAAACCGTAAATAAACAAATAACATGTGACTCAAAATTACAGTAATTTTTATAATTACATCTGCTAGTTTCGTCTGTAAGTGACATGAAGCAAAAGTTAGATAAAAATAAAAATTAAATTAAAAAATAAAGAACAACTCAAAAATAAAATAGTTACTCAGATTTTATTTAAAAAAAATTTCAGATGCATTTGCGTTAACTTGACGCAAACAATAAACCACCAAATATGGTTTCAATTACAATATTTCACACTGAATAAATTTTAAACATTGCAAACATTCTCTTTCATGTATAAATTAAATATTTTTGTTTTATAACATTCTTTTGAATCAAAACTGTTTTGCTTATTTTATTTTAAATAAAATTAGTAAGTTTTTTTTTTTTTTTTTTGAGGTGTTTGTATTATTTTCTAAATGATATAACCGTTTCAATTATTTCGCCAACGATAATGGTCGCCAAAAAATAACCAGTGGTAAGCTTTCCGTCCAAAATAACGGAACTTTCCATTATAATTCTATAACTGATCTTCGTAGAACGTTGTGTTATATACTAAAACCTTCCCTGAAAAATTATCTATCGAACAGTGCAAGTTCCATCAAAATTCATTCAGCGGAACTCGAGTTATAAAGGAACGGAACGAAATTTCCGTTTGTGAATATATATAGTAGATGAAGTGGAGAGTCAAAATACGTCCATTAGAATGAACTTTTAAATATACACTAAAAACACTTTTTTTTTCTTAAAAGACGTCAACATAAAACTTAAAGATGTTAAAATTTACATGTTTCGATTTGTTCATCAAATCGTCATCAGAATATATACAAACCACAAATACAATGTACATAAAAAACGAGAGATTAAATTAATTAAAAACCAGAGAGTCTGAACAGTCACTATGTGAAAGAAGGTACAACGCCCTCTATACTTTTAATTTTAACACCGCTCTTAGATTCATCTACAGACCGCATCCCACTATTATTCAACCACTCAACCCAAATTTTCGGATTATTAAATGACAACATATCATTACATGCTTTCGAACTTCTTAAATAAATTTCAATAGATTCCCTCACAAAAAGTTGAAAATAAAAACTGGAACAATAAATCAATTTAGCTTCATTAAATAGGATGTTGATGCTCTCTCTGTTATTTAACCTTGATAAGGCAGTATTCCGTCTTTAATATCAGCAATATGCTCCTTACATCTAACATTGAATTTCCTCTGTGTCATACCAACATAATAATTTCTAACACCCCCTTGAAAGTGGTTTGCTACAGAGAGTTACAAAATGGTATGAAAGTGACTGCACAGAATAAGAAGATTAATGCGTTACTGGCGAAATTACCAAAGAAGCAACCCAAAAAACGAGTTGAATATTTTAATTTATCGGATCGTCAATTTAGTCAAGATGAAGATAATATTTTACAAATTGGACTTAAGTTCATTTTTGAAAGACACCCGGATGTTAAAGAGATGATTACCGAATGCGAAAATATTGTACATGCCGCACCGGTGACTCACAGAAAGGAGGTCAGACGTGTACTTTTTAATGGAGTCAATAAGTTTAATAAACGGTCCAGTGGTCCTGTCAATGCTGTAAATAAGTCAATAAACAAAAAGCAGCATAATACTATTAAAAAGTTAAAATCGTATAATGATATTGCTATTATACAAACAGATAAATCAAATCGCCTGGCTATTCTTAATAGGAATGATAATATTAGTAAAATGCAGGACTGTATACATAAAATGAAATGTAAAATTGTCAAACGTAATCCATTGAATAAAATTTGTACAAAGATGAGAGATATAGGTGAAAAAGGAAAATGGCCTGATTTTATGAAGGTTAACATCAAGTTGAATAAATTAGCAGCTATACCGAGATTAGTGGGTAGATTGAAGGATCATAAGCAAGATTGCCCCCTTCGCCCAATAGTTACTAAATGTCAGGGCCCTGCTTATTACTTGGAACGAGTGTATGTACCATTACTGAAAAGATTGTTACCTCCCTCTATATTCATTGTGGATTCCACTAGTGATTTTATTGAGAAAATTAAGCAGTTTAAAATTCCTGATGATTGCATTATGGCAAGTTTAGACATTGAATCGCTTTAATCGTCGATTGATACAGGTGAAGTGGCTAAGAAAATCGAGGGTTTTAATGAAAATGTAGAAGAATTTGATGTACCCATGAAGAACAACTTGAAGAGTGGTCTGAACTTAATGATTACCAGTAACTTTTTTATTTTTGACAATATTATTTATGAACAGTCATGTAGTGCACCAATGGGGTCCCCAGTGTCGGGCCTTCTTACCGAGTTCAAATTACGCCCCCTTGAAACTAAGATTTTTAGCACATTTGAATTACTACCTTTAATATGGCTTCGATATGTAGATGATATTTTTAATGTTTGGAGAGGAGGAGGTGTTAGTTTATCGGCATTCGTTCAGAAGTTAAATGCTATTGATGATAATATTAAATTTACGTTTGAACTTGAGAAAGATGGGAGACTGCCTTTTTTGGATGTAGAGTTAAAGAGAGAGGGAAATGTATTGGTTCGTTCTATTTACAGGAAACCAATAGCTAATTTAAATATCATACCTTTTGATGCGTGCACTCCATATTCTTACAAGTTATCAACCTTCAGGTTCCTAATTAACCGAGCATTCAGGGTTTCTTCTGCAGAAAATTTGGGGGGTAGGGGGGTGAATTAGATAAAATTAGACTTATCGCTATTGACAACGGATATCGCGTGAATTCAGTTAATAAATTAATTCAGACCTTTATAACTAAAAGGAACAAAGGTATTGTGGAAAATAAGGGGGATAGTGATGTTATGTTCAAGAGAGTGGTTATGAGTTATTATCTGGGTTTATTTGAGTTTATAAAATTTCCTTTTAAAGCATTTGGTTTGAGTTTAGTCGCGAGGGCTCCCCCGAAGTTAAAGGCGATTTGAACACGAGAATTGATCCTGTCAGTAAAGGTGACCTTTCGGGGGGTTTATGTTATTCCATTTATTAGGGAGGGGGGTGTTAGAAATTATTATGTTGGTATGACACAGAGGAAATTGAATGTTAGATGTAAGGAGCATATTGCAGATATTAAGTATGGGAGAGGGAATACTGCCTTATCAAGGTTAAATAACAGAGAGAGCATCAACATCCTATTTAATGAAGCTAAATTGATTTATTGTTCCAGTTTTTATTTTCAACTTTTTGTGAGGGAATCTATTGAAATTTATTTAAGAAGCTCGAAAGCATGTAATTATATGTTGTTATTTAATATTCCGAAAATTTGGGTTGAGTGGTTGAATAATAGTAGGATGCGGTCTGTAGATGAATCTAAGAGCGGTGTTAAAATTAAAAGTATAGAGAGCGTTGTACCTTCTTTCACATAGAGACTCTCTGGTTTTTAATTAATTTAATCTCTCGTTTTTTATGTACATTGTATTTGTGGTCTGTATATATTCTGATGACGATTTGATGAACAAATCGAAACATGTAAATTTTAAATTTTAACATCTTTAAGGTTTATGTTGACGTCCTTTAAGCAAAATAAAAAGTGTTTTTAGTGTATATTTAAAAGTGAAATAATGCTATTAAAAATTAAGAAATATAGGTTTTTATATAATATTTCCAACAATCAGATAATGGGGAATATCGAAGTCACAACTGACAATACTTGTATGATTTTTATAGATATGACATGCTTCAAGAAAGTTAAGTCCAAGTACAAGTTTAGAGATAATTTTAGCTAAGTTGAAGACAAAGCTGTGGTTCAAATACTAGACATGTTTTATGCTATAAAGGCAGATTTGTTAGTGTCTTACTTTGAATACATTTCTTATGTTCTTTAATTTGAAATTATAAACCCACGTTTCGTTTGTCCAATATAGGAAATACCGTACCAACAATTAGTAACAAACGAAACGTGGTTTAAAATTTTGAATTGAAGAACATAATCAATATATGTAAAAACAAGAAACTAATAAATCTGCCATGCACAATATCGGTAGGAGATTAAAAAGCGAAGCGGTCAGTCCGTAAATGTTTATGACACTCACATAACATGCACTATTATAGCAAATTTTTTGCTTAAAAAATATACTAATATATCACAAAAACGCAATTTTATTTTCAGTTTAGTTTTCTATCAGTTTGCGAAAGAGAAAGTACATTAATGGTATTTTTGCATGCGCATTCAGTTGAAAATGACTAAATGTCAATTGACGCATATCAATAAAAATTTATGAAATTATTTCCCTTTAATACACCCAAAACTATCATTTCTTCTGCAATATATTATATTTATTACTTCCTTTCAATCTAAATATCTATATAGATAAATCATGCCATAATGGAAATCACTATTTAGCTTCGTAATAAGTATAACCAAGTATTTGAAATAACAGAAACTGATAGATCGATATTTGAAACGGTTTCAAAGACAATTTAAAGGTGCCTACTTAATAACCAATAAATTTAATACATGTCATAAATATAATGTAGTTTAAAGAGTTACTCTTAAACTTTTTGTAACATCCATTATAAAAGAAATAGTGACATCAATCTCTTTTAAGAGTAAATTTATGAATACTACTGGCCATAAAAATGGATTAATGTGAAATGTATAAGAATGATCTTGCTTTAAATTTTTTTTAAACGATATGTATTTGTATGTTACTTGAAGACTTTATAAATAGATAGAGACAAAAAGAAGAACTTATGATTGATTCCATATATTCCATCGATTTCACAACATAAGAGTCATGATTGAAATGCAAAATGCGAGAGTGCATAGTCGCACTTTTATAAATTAAAAATCTTTTTTTTTTTTCATAACTGTCTATAACTACTAATTTCTTTGTGATACCAAACAACACTAGTCGTAAATATAATGCCTGGTTAGTTTAAAAACTAAACTGAGCTTTGAGAAATTAAACTGAATTCTAGCATTTCACAAATAATAGATACACACATAAATAGATAGAGACAAAACGAAGAACTTATGATTGATTCCATATATACCATCGATTTCACAACATAAGAGTCATGATTAAAATGCAAAATGTGAGAGTGCATAGTCACACTTTTATAAATTAAGAATCTTTTTTTTCATAACTGTCTATAACTACTAATTTCTCTGTGATACCAAACAACACTAGTCGTAAATATAATGCCTGGTTAGTTTAAAAACTAAACTGAGCTTTGAGAAATTAAACTGAATTCTAGCATTTCACAAATAATAGATACACGCATAAATAGATAGAGACAAAAAGAAGAACTTATGATTGATTCCATATATTCCATCGATTTCACAACATAAGAGTCATGATTAAAATGCAAAACGCGAGAGTGCATAGTCGCATATTCACCATTTATAAATTCCGAATCTTTTATTTCATAACTTTCTATAACTACTAATTTCTTTGTGATACCAAAGAACACTAGTCGTAAATATAATGTATGTTTAGTTTAAAAATTAAACAGAACTTTGAGAAATTAAACTGAATTATAGCATTTCACAGCCACCAAATCGATGTTTCAAAACCTTTTTATTGTGTTTGCTACACTTTTAATATAAATTAAATATCACCTTTGTAAAATTCGGCATGATAGGGTGAAACCCCCAGTTATTGACACCTAACCAGTAACTCACTTGAGCAAAAATCTAACTCAAATAAGCAGTTTGTCGTAAAATTCTGCAAAGTAATGCAATCTAGTGATAAATTAGTCACTTATTTTTATTTTGGTGTCAATTTATTCAGCACTGGAGGGCCAAGAAAATATTCTATGAGGAAGGAACTTTTCAGATTACAAAAAGTACCATTTTGAAGCAACCATCTTATTTCTAAAATTAAGGAAGTGTTTTTCTAATCTATTTGTAATGCAACCATCCTAAGCTTTTTTCTTAAAATTATACTACTAGAAATTACTTTAAAGATGCATATGATACATTAGGTCCATGATTTAGGGTTTATAGTTATTTAATTTAGCTTAATGGGGGATGCCAGTTATTGGTTCCTATAATTTCCTTTCACCAGTCTCTGATAGAGATGTCATTTATTGGTTATATTAAAGAAAGTTGAAATCTATTACTTGAACTGTTTAAAAATGCATAATAATAAATTAAATTTATCTTGTAATAAACACCATTAAAATTTAAGTTGTTTTACCAGTGCCAGACACCAGATGTCAGTTACTGGATCGTAAATGTCAGTTATTGGATATCTGCATTACTAACAATGCAGTACTAAATATTACTGCTATATACTCTTACTATATATTATGCATTTCTAATAACAGCTTACTAAATCCCACTTTTTATAATAAAAATTAACATATTTTGTTTTTATAAGAAAGAATAAAGTTTTTTTTAAATCATTTTAATCTACAGTATCAGTCACTGGTTCACTTTGTGTCAGTTATTTGTGTTTCGAAATAGGGATAGTGGCAGTTACTGGAGTTTTTGCCCATATTTATGAAAATATAAGTAATTTTTCAATAATAAAATGTATAATTTTTCTAAATTTTGCCAACAATATTTTTTAATATATCCCTACTATAGTATAAAAGTAATTATAAAATAGATTAAAAATTTTGTAATAGTGTTTTGAACAAGAAAGAATCCCTAATGTGTCAGTTACCCGGGGTTTTACCCTAATGTAAGTTGGTATATTCGACACTTTTGGTCGTTCAATGATCTCCATTATTGATTTCTCTAATTTCCCTTTTACACTTTCAGGATTTTCGTTATACAGGTTTGATAGGTTAAGAGCTATGTAGTGAAAATTATTTGAACTAAATTTGTAAAGAATTGTAAGATTATTTTGCAGATTTTCACTGTAAATAGCGAGACTTAAAAAAATATATAGCAGTATGTTTATAATATGTTATCTAAATGAAAGTTATACTATCGAGATTCATTTTGGATAGTATCAATACACTTATTTTTTAAATTTTATGTTTAATAATAACTTAAATTTTATAAAATTGCCTTCCGAAATTTGTTATTCAATTAATTTTATTTTTTAAAATTAATATTATTTTTGATTTCAAAGTTTTTAATCAAATTTAGTACAAAATATATTTATAATGTAAAATTTAAGAAATGTCTATAATTGTCCTGCGATATGATGTAGCAGTTTAGTTACCTCAAATATTAACAAATAATATTTATCCATTGTCTACTCTCTGACTTTTAGCATAGAAACTCGAATGGTCCCTTTCACTTAAAATCATCAAATACATATATTACCTGAAACATGCTAGTGTATGTTTGGAAATTCAATAATAATTGCATTGAATCTCGAAATAAATTTCTACAGACGTGACAGCAATCCTATAAGAGAAATTCTGACCTGCAATAATCAATATTAAAGTCAGTGACAAATTTCAGATTTTGCCTTTCAGAGTACATTTATGAGAACATTATAGCACTGGGATTATATTAGATGGAAAGTGTAGAACTTTGACGTATTCGAATCTTATGTACTACGTTTCTATAACCCAATATGAGGGCTCTGAATTCAAGATTTTTAAATTTTAAGACAAATAGATTGTAAATTTTATTAAAAAGTATTAGAGAATGTTGTCGATGTTTATTTATATTTTTCACTGTGAGTTTTATGTAATATTCTCTTAATCAGCTTTAATTATTTTAAAAACAACAAACACTGTTTCATCCAAAGTTATCTCGTTAAAAACATTCAATCGTTTTTTCTCCAAACACAGATATCTTTAATCTATAAGGATTAATAATTATGTACCAATTAGAAAAGAATTGATTTCCTTAATTCTAGCAAATGTGTTCCGACATCAATGCGTTTTTATTTCCTCACCTGAAAGTTCTTTCAGGTACAATATCTTTTATAAGAGATATATAGTAGCTACATAAATATATTCAAGGAAAAACAGAATTTGCATTAATATGAAGCTTACCATTATTTTCCAACTAACATTTGAATGTTCTCTTTAAACGTGTTAAATTTTTACATGTTTTTGTCATTAAACTATCATGAAGGTACTCTACATTTACGTACTTTTATCACAAAATAGTGGATCAATCCTCTTTTGTCTCAGCCAAAGACTTAAAGGGATGAACACGAAAATATTATGGAGAAAAAAGAAAATATCTGAAGAAAAAAATACGATTTATATGCACTTCATCCACGATGGAAAAGCAGATTGCTTTTATTATCCTCTTTATCGTATCTGTGTCTCATGTGTTGACACTTTTATGCAGTATATGAAATACAGTAGAGCCTCTATATAACAAAACCCATTGTTTCAGTTTAAAAAAATCGTTATATACAGAATAACGACAAAATTCCTATTTAATGAGTAAATATTTAAAATAATTGTTTTTGAGGTGTTTAATTAAAATTTTGAAATATTTAACTCCAAATATTAACTTGATTTTTTACACTTTCCAACATAGTTGAAAAGTGTTTATGACTTCGGTTTGTCTGCCGTCTGTCTATCTGTTGGTGCTCTAACTCTCGTAAATATACTCGGATTCATCTGAAAATTTTGTATGTGGTTGGCACTTACTATATCATGATACCTATTGAAAATGAAGTGTGTAACATTTATAGTTTATGTACAGGGGCAATCAAAAGTTTTAGTTACATTACGGTCAATGGAAAAAAATCTGTTTCAAGTGCATTTTAATGATGTTACGCCATTCGAAACATGATAAAATTGATATGCAATTATTTAGCGCACTAAAACATGCTTTTTTCTAAAATATGACGTACAAAGCATTTGTTATTCATTTACTGGGTCACATAAAATAATTCTGTCACACAAGGTTCTACGGGAAATTATCCTTTGCAATGTAATTTAATTATGTTTCAATATTTAAAACATAATGAAATTTATATGTAGTACTGAGACGCACTATAAATTGGTCACCGAATAGAATGGTGTGCTTTGCGTTTATCGTTCATTTACACGGACACACAAAATAACTCAGTTGCAGTGTTTGTTAGAGAATTACAGTCTATCTGTAACGAGTGCGTTTTTAATTTTGGTTTGGATTGTTAGGTTTGACTAAATGTTTGTATAGCACGTGGTGTCTATATAGTCTGTTGATCATATACAGGACTACACAAAGGAATTCGTAACTATTACTAACTATGAGAGTAAATTGATGAAAGGTACTTTTAATTGTGTTACGAATTCTCCTGCTCAACTACATTTAGTAGCCTAATAGAAGTTTGTGGAATATAAATACATTCATATACAGGGCTACGCGAAGAACAAGATACATTGTCGTTTATGATTGGTAATTGCTGAAATTGAGTTTTAAGTTGCCTTATGCGTTTTTTACCTGAATTAAATTTTAGCTTAACATGTGGTGTGTACAAAAGTCATTAGATAAAATAGAGTTCTGTACAAAGACTTTGAGTGCATTTCCATCGATTGGTGAAAATTGCTATATGTGAATTTTCAAACTTAACTACATTTTATCATGTAGTATATATCCAAGTCTATAGGTCATATATAATGGTCATATAAAAATCATATATATTTGCTGCACTATATAATTTGACTACTTTTTTTACTATGGAAGGTAAATGCTAAAATTGGATTTTTAAATGTGTTAGATGTTTCCTAAACTATTTAATATCTTCTTTCACCTCTTTTAACGATGAAGTTTCGTTACAGTTTTCTAGATGTGTTAGAAAGTGTTTCATAATCTATGCTTTGCGCATGATTTTCCGTTCTTGTTTAATTATGTAAATAGTTTTAATGCATAAAATAAACATTTATTTGAAAGCATAGTAAAAAACTCTTAAGAAAAAATTACATTTGTTTTAGACGAAGAAAGATGTAATTTTTGGGGTTTTTTTTCCTTTCAAAAGTGTTACAACCTCGAAAAAATTTTACACTTGCACAAGGAATACAAAATTATGTAAGAAAATCACTTATTTCCATTAAAGTAAAAATGCATATGCTTAAAATGATAACGGTACACGTAAAGGTTTATAAATACCTCTCAATAAAGAGATCAACAAATTTGTTACGCTCAATCGATGACTTTTCCAAAACCAATAATGGTAAATAACAAAATCAATAATCATAATTTTGCAAAATTTTTATGAGAATGAACATAATAAACAAAATAAAAGATAAGGTAAAGGTACAAGGTAAAGGCTTTGAAAGACAAATCAGGAATCAGTGAAGTAAAATTGATTCCACGTGGTTTTGAAGCTTTATTTGACAAATGAAGAAAAATATCTGAAAAAAAATCGTTATAGGAGATATATCTTTCGTTGTAGATTATTTTTCATGTAATCATCGGAGAAAGTGAGCGTTCCGGTTAAAAATTCGTTATATAGAGAAATTTGTTATATAAATAAATTCGTTATATGCAAGTTAGTTATAGAGATACTCGACAGTATATTTCGGCTGCAATTAAAAATATAAAATAAACAATGTAATATGAGTAACGTGTATAGGTAATTCAAGAGTATTTCGTCTTTAAAATATATTTAGGATCATAATTGTAAAAAGTATTCAGTAAATAAGTCAGTAAATAATTAAAATGAAGTATGCATTGATTGTCTAATTCAGGGCTGTCCAACCTGGCAGCCACAAAATACCGGTAATTTTGTGCAGAAATCCGGAATTGTCAGATTTGTAAGCGCGTTTATGCTCTTGTAAATGGATGTTGCATGATTGACCAGTTTCACCAATATAAACAGGTCTTTACAAGGGATACTATTAATTATACCGGTCTTCTGTAAGGGGATTTTTTCTAAGTAATCTATATTATCCTTCGTACACCACAGTAGTCCTTCCATATTATAGAAACTTGTCAGATAAAATATCTATTTTATTCAAATAAATTAATATCAGTACAGCCTTTAAACCCCAGAATGTTATGAAGGATATTTTATGTGAATTCAAGCCTAAAATTTCGGCTTTACATAATACCGATATAATTTATAGTATCCTTTTTAAAGAGTACTACTTTAATTATATTGGTGAAACTAGGCGATCATCCAACATCAACTTAGAGGAGCATAAAAGGGCTTACAAATCCGGTAATTTATAAACTAAAGTTTTTAATTACTCAATAAATACGACCGCATCCCATATTTTGAAAATATTAAAATTATTAAATCCAACTGCAATAATTATAAAAGTATAATTTTTTACAAGGTTGATGAACAAGAATCAGAAATCTCCACTACAGAAATTCTCCACTAAACGAAGCATGTACAATTCTACCAGAATATCCGACCTTACTGCAATGTATACTCCCTGGTGTCTTAGTATTTTTTAACCCTTTAAGCGTCTGGAATATTTTTTCTTGTATGCTTAACATTTCATAAAATAATAGGTATGAAAATAATTGGTATGATGATTTATATTTACTTGCCTTACATATCTATATTTATTATGCACTGCATAAAATTAGCATTAATATAACTGTTTTGTTAATTCAGCCTTTGAATTCCAAATTTACGTGAAGGGAAAACACTTAAAGAGTTTTAAATAGCATATTCTTTAACGTGAACATGTCTGAACATGCGTCTGATTGACATTTGCACTGATGAGTAGCTTCTATAAAACTTGAAACGTTTACTGTAATTATTTTTATTATGTGATACTATTTTTGTTTTAATTTTATTAAATGTCTGATTTTAAAATGTTTTTTTTTTATTTTAATAAACAACTTACGAATGAAACTATTTCATAATATTGATGTCAACAAAATCAAAGATATTTTTAATGATCTAAAGGAGAGAATGACCTACTTTTAATGATCTAAAGGAGAGAATGACCTGAAACTTGCAAAAAATATTATCTAGAATTCTAATTTAAGATAAAGATCTTTGAATTTATAGGCTTCTATAAACGTAGTACAGAATTTCTGAAAAATATACATATACTCTTGTAACTGATTACTACTGAATAAGTTCTCTATCAAACAATTATAAATATACTATTTGAAAGCTTTTTTATTTTCCGTTTTTATTTTCCTATTTGCCATGATTAAATAATATTTTGTATATAAAAAGGTAAATATTAAACAAATTGTTTATAGTGAAAAAGCTAATAATAGTCACCATCACCATCAAGTTAATTGTAAGATTTTTTCGAAAACTATCAATGTATTTACTTGGATCTTGATATATGATATACTAAGATTTCATACTAATTCTTAAGTTTTACTTCAAGTGGAACTTGTTGTGAAGATATTGTTTGGCCGTCAAACATAAACTGCATGATCATTTTCAATATAGTGAAGATATTTCAAGTATATTGCTTTACGAACGGAAAGAACCAAAGCATTCTAATCCCGAGTAGCTATTTTAAAAGGAGAACAGAAATCAAAATATACATGAGGAAATTACTTTACTGACGGAAATGAGAGACATAATACGAGAAGGCTTCCTATCGTAGTTAACAAAACGACTTTACACTTCAAAAGACAGATGAGAAATGACGAATTAAAATCACCAACACAAATTATTTTATATTAAGCAAAGGCTTGAGAAAATTTTGAAAAGCAAAACCGCCAAGCTGAATACCAGATTTGGCAATTAAGGAAATGAATAAAATAAGTGACAACCCCAAAATCAGCAGACGTGGATAGGTGCTAAGACCAAACATCCTGTTATTAGGAGCGAGAAAAGCGAGTTTAATTATTTTGTTTATTGTAATCCTTTCAAAATGTGCGTCAGAGAGATATAGAAATGTTAAAAGGATTATTTTATTTCATTTATTTTAACCACAGAAGTGTAAAAGTATTAATAATCACAGACACGGGAGGAAAGAGTTACATAGCTTTTGTTCAATTAAAATATTTTCAAATGGAATAAAGTTTATAAAAACTACTGAAGTTTATTCTAAAGGGAAATAGATTTTAGACTTTAAATCTGCTTAAAAGAGTTGACAGAATTTAATTTAGAGCTGATGGATTTATAACCATCTCAGATATCATTAACTGATTTCAAAACAGGAAGCAATTCAAGGACACAAACATTTGAACACGTAAATAAATACATTAAGTGATAATAAATCATTCTATAATGAACAAACTTTTCTATTTTAGCCAAATCATCCTACTCAAGATAAACAATGATATTAATATGTGAAATATGTTCGCGAAATTAGTTTTAATATCAACCCACGCATGCTGCGTCTGTCTGACGTCATCAAAAGAACTCTGACTAAAAAAAAAACTCTTTTTATTATTAAGTTAGTTGCTCTTTTTATCTCAATAGAGGAAGATGTAATAATTTTAATCTGTTGCTGCAAAAGGCAGCTGTATGTAAAATGTTAATTGAAAATATTAAGTCAAAATTTTAAATATAATTCTCCATTACAAAAATGATCAAGTCTCAAGTGTGGACTCAATATAAATAATATAATTCATTTAACCAACACTTTTATGTTTTTAACACTTTAGCTTCGTAATAAATGGATTACCCAACCCACCGCTGTTAACAAATGTGCACCAAGCCGAAGTATGAGGAATACTGCTGCTGAAGAAAGATAAAGGTAAGAAATTACCTATATTATTATATTAATTGTGTTTTCATGGCCAGAATGATATCTATTTATTTATCTAAGTATTAGCGCGCGTAACCTACAGCGCAGAGCAGAGGCGGCTTTTTTGCCAACAAGAGCAACAATTAATTTTCAATAGCTTATATTAATAAATATATAATTTTATCATATTTGTTCCTTGAGAAAATAAATAACCTGAAAAAGGTGTTGAAATAAACCTACAGAGTGATTTAATGGCATGTTTCAAGAACAGGTAATTTCTTACTTTCTTACACACACCTCTATAGTAAAAAAAAATTGGAAATTTATAAAATAGTATTAAACGAAGTAAAGTATTTTAAATTTTGGAATGATATGTTGAAACTTGTCAATTTACGTACGAAAATGCTTATCTTATCATCGTATTTTAATTAATTTAAAGATCATTTATTACAATGGACATCACTGAAAATTTTTTATAAAAGTCCATAATTTCATTTTGTTGAAAAGTCCCATAAATTGTAGTATATTCAAGTATCTACACTGTTAAAAATTTGCAGCAAACTGTCCAGTCATTTGACCGTTTTTATAGAAAACGGTTACATAACTGTAATTTAACTCTCTTCTGACCATATTATTACTCATATTATGGTCAGAATACAGTTAAATTACGTTTATGTAACCATTTTTTATAAAAACGGTCAAATGACTGGACAGTTTGCTGCAAATTTTTAACAGTGTATGATTTTCAATAAAGCTGGAAAACTTAGAAAATTCCCGGGTAGGTACGTTTTAATCTGAAAATGTACTAAAATAAATCTAGAAAGTTATTTAGTGTTACTTTTCAAGAACGCATAATTTCTTACACCTTCGTCTATAAATTATCAAGTTTGACTGCTTTAACTTTGGAAGGATAATTTTAACAATACAGTGATTTCTTACACGTAATATACAAGAATACTTTAAATTCAGAGAAAAAAAAAATATTTTTAGATTATGGTCAAATTTTCTTTTGAAAATTCACATTGGATGAGAAATTTTTAATCAAGATAATTTATAAATATTACCACCATGAATAATTTTACATTCCAACACAAATAATAAAGCTGTTTTAGTCCTTGCTTTATAATATGTTATGATTTAATTAAAAGTACTGAACATTATAAATTATAAACTCTGATAGTAGAGAAACTAAGATTAAAAAAAATCTTCTAAAATTCTTCTTGGAAATCAAATTTATTTTGAAATAAAAAAATATATTTGAAATAAATCTAGTTTCATGTGAAGAATATATGTTAGAACCTCTATTGCCGTGTAAACTAAACGTCTATATCAAAAATAAAACTAAAACATTCTCAATAAAAACATCATTTTCCCAAATAAAATAAAGAAAATGCTTTTTTGAGCAAGCGTATTTTCTATGGGACAATCAAAAAGTTTTTTTTTTTGGCCTCATCATGAAAACGTGGATTTTTTTCCCTTTAGTAAACGGTAGCACGACAATGTGGGCCCCGCTGAGAAAAACATTACTGTGGTGTCAGTTTATTTACGCGATCTCTTTAATCTTTCTCTTTTTGATTTCCGGACGCATACAGTGAAAGAAAAGTATTGTAATCAAGATGTATATGTTTGTGTGTGTGCGAGTGAATCCAATAGCGTACAAGTGGTGTTTTCGATTAAGCTTTCGTTTGGCAAATATGTTACATTCGTAAGAACTGAATACATTTTTTAACAAATCGAGTCAAATGTTTGGTATCTAGGCCATTTTAAATCTTTTTTCAACCATTTTGTTATCAAAGAAAACAGATTTTTCACTTTTAACGCAGTTATTCAATTAAATACTTTTACTACTCACGCTCATTTGATATTGATGATGTTTCACCAGAACGTCACTCAATTCAGTAAAACAACTTCTTCATAAAATACAAAGATAAAAATACGGTAAGTTTTATTGGTCTGAAAAAAGCTTATGGAAATTTAAGTATTGCATTTTTTTAAGAAGAAAAATGGCGAAATATGTACAACTAAAATAACTTAAAACTCAATTAGCATGTCTATATAAATTCCATTTTAATATATATTTTAATTTTCAGGCTTTATTCTCAGTATGGGTAGAATGAAATATTTATTGAAATTTACGTCATAATTTTAAATAGTTTCAACTTTATGATTGAGGTTATTTTTACAAAGGTGAAAACAATTCACCTTACTAAAATTAGTATCCAAGATATTTATTTATTTGCTATTTATTTGAATGCGTAATATTTTGTAAAGAATTCCGGACGTCCATGGAGTCACTTTAGGTTTTTTTTTTGTTCTTTTTTACTTCGAAATTTCGATTTTAAATAAAGCAAACTTTTGTAATAGAAATTACATTTTTTTCATTTTTCACACATGTATAAAGCATTATTTAGTTAAATATTTATGAAAAGTTATTTTAAAATAATTTTCAAAATTAAAAAATTGGATGAAAGCAATGAAATAATAATTTTAAAAAATAAGATATTTGGACTGAAATTGATTAAGCATAAAAACATATTTGTATTTTTTTTCTCGATTTTATATCAAAAATGTATCAAATGGACAAAATTATGATATCAAAATTATATAAAATTCAGTGAACGGTCAGCTATTATGCAGTGATTCCAATTTCTTGTTTATGATGTTTTTTTCAAGTTAAAGGTGAAGTTGGTTGAAGATCAAGGTGAAATTGAATTTCAAATTTTAGAGTGTGGTGTATTTTTATGTGTATAAAAAATAATGTTATTTTTTATTGCCTTAGAATGTGAAAAATGAATAAAATAAATAATGCTATCTGTCGAAACACGAGCGTTTGTTTCAAGTCGTAGAGAAATGAAAAGTAAAATCGCCAGTGTGTTCACATGGCGAATAGAAGCTAATTTTGTAAAACACAGATTAAAAAAATATAGGGCGAAACCCCCAGTTATTGACACCTAACCAATAATGACGCTTCAGCATAAATCTAATTCAAATAAGCATTTTCTTGCAAAATTCTGTAATAATGTTATATTGCAGTAAATGTGTAGAGTAATGTTATCTAATGGTAACTTATTTGTCTTAACTGTTATAACTTATTTTTCAGCTATTGGTTTTTCAAAAAAGGGATGGTGTCTGTTACTGGAGATATTTACCATATTTATGACAAAAATTTATTTTTAGTAATAAGAAATATAAATTTTCAAAATTTGTCAACAATAATTTTTTTAATGTATCTTTACTATACTTTCAAAAACAAACATAACTATAAAATAGATTTAAAACTTTGTACAAGAAACATTTGATTTGAACAAGATTTGAACAAGAAAAAATCCTAAATGTGTCAGTGACTGGGGATTTCACCCTAGTTCACAAACAACTAATATTAAATATTGACGTTATATTTATAAATTATTTTATATAGCGCAAAATGTCAACACAAATTAAAACAATAAACTTTTAGCTAACACAACAGAAGCCGCAGTTAGACTAAATTAATATGCACCGCTGAACTCATTTTCGTAAATAAAGTTTGCGTGTACTTGTGACGTATCCTTGACGCTTCTTGTATAGGGCGATCCCACCGTTACGTGTGTGACGTTTAGAGTTTTTTTTTTTTTTTTTTTTTTTTTTTTTTTTTTTTTTTTTTTTTTTTTTTTGCAAATTGAGACAAATTTGGAAGTGAAATTATTTAGATAACGTTTTACTTTTTTTATTGCTATTACAGGGCACATACAGAATAATTTTTGTAGTGACACCTTTAGTCTAAAGTAATAACATTTTTTTTTTAAATAGTAAAGTCGTTGTTACGTGTGTGATTTTTCTGAGTCGACATAACGGTGGAATCGCATTACAATGCACTTGAAAATTAGCCATGACACAAGATTAACAATAACAAAAGTTTATTTAAAAGCAAATAGGGTGATTGGAAATAGAGCGGGCAGATTTTAACTAAGTTGATCAGAAATAAATAAGCCCAAGTCGCTACAACTGAGAGGAGCAACGCTTTCTCAAGAAGCTTACTAAATTTAAACACTGAGCTGAAAGCAAGAGACCTTCAAGTAGGTCTCGCTGGTTATTTGAAGGAACATAAGAAGAAAGCACTTCAGTTTACTATACAATGTCACTAGAAACATCAAAAATGTCACTAAAATCACGACAATAACACTATTTAAGAGAACCCCGTGGATTCCAATACTCTTTTATTTGAAATACCAAACTTTAACTCCTTACAACGCTAGCAAACTCACAGTCAAAGATTCTACTCCAAAAAGAGCTAATAGAACCTTCACTGGCTATTCCGCACGTGGGAACATCGACGTTCAAAAACAGGAAACAGAGAAAATCCTGACTAGATTACAACTATGGGCGAGATGCGTCTAAATCCTTCAAAATTAATTCCTACCGCGGTATATATATAGTAAATAAACAACCACAGATACCTAATTATCATTGCACAAAAAAAAAAAAAAAAAAAAAAAAAAACATGACATTTAGATTTCCGGAGACTCAGACACACTTTGCAAAATTCAAGGGAATAACAGAATAGAAAGGCCATTCACACACAGATGTTAGAATTCAGGACACCACGTTCGCACGCAAAAGCTCAAAATTCACTGGACAGATACCTATGGTTATACGTCTCCTTATAAGACTACCTTTATAAAAGGGTAGCTAGGCATTATGCTACATACTATATGATTTTTATCATCAGCGATAGTTCCGTCAATATCTAAAGCACTTTGTTTAAGTCTTTTTTTAAATGCAACATCGTTCATGTATCTATGAGTAATAATTTTAATGTCATTAAATTTGTCATGCCAGCACTTATCGTCACACTCACAAATTATGCGCTGCTCACCAGCTTTCAAATGTAAGATGTATTCCAGACCAATATTATTATGAGACTTTTCACTAATGATATCCTTTTGTCTAACTGTTTTCTATCATTCCTCAATAATGCGAATCCCAGCAATTCTAATTAGGAATTCCTATCATCCCTTAATTGTAATGCATTAGTTCTCATCTAAAATCGGCTGGCACAATAGAAACTATTATTAAACGAAGTTTTATCGTTATTGGCAAGAGCGTGTCGTAGACATGATTCGCTGTATATGTTAATATTGGATACTTTAATTATGGAGAACAAGACAATGAACCGCATAGGCGTATTCATCAAAAAATTTATTTCCATTTATGAAACATTCGATGTTACTTTAAAAAATATATATAACTATGAATACAACAGCAACTTAAAAAAAATTGTAATAATAATTTTATAAAGCAATTCATCATAATTATTTTTTAAATGCCCAAGTTATTGAAATCCCCATTATTAAAATACAATTGGAATAATAATAAATTTTTGAGTTTGGCTTCATTTTATCTTTTGTTTATTTTGATAACGATGAAAAAAAATGTATAAAAAATTTGCATTTCATTTTATAAACTGACGAAATATTGGCTTTCCATATGCAGATCTACCAGAAGTTAGAAGGGTGAATCAAATATGAAGGGGAAGTTTAATAGATTATTTTTAAAATATAATTACCAATGTAAGTTTTCTACATGGTTTTCTTTAACATCTGCAGACTTTTCCCAACATATTGGGAGATTTTTTATTCTTGTAAAATAAAACTAATAGAAAGTTAATGAAGCCATTTACACTAAAATTCTTTGACTTCTTCATCTGCTGATAAAGGTTCTCCTGTTCTTTGCAGGGGATCCAAGCGAATGCATCTCAAAAGATTATAAGTTCTGATTTTAAGGAGGGGGGGGGAGAATGTTGCCATTTAACCGCTTAACTGCAGACGAAATCTGACGTGATCTTCAATACCTTATTTAAGCACCTAATTTTGCAATTAAATAACGCGACGATTAGTTTTCTGATATGACAGTAATAAAGTACATTCGTTATACGTGTTCAAAACACGGCTCTGCTGGTGAAAATTGGCTCGCGATCATGCAACTTCGCCATTCATATAGTACATGCTGGGATTTTTCAAGGACGTATAGATACGTCCGGGGCAGTTAAGGGGTTAAAGTGTTTGTTTGTCTACACTTGCTGTGTGAGGTACTACCCAGGAGAAAATCGTATAGTAATAGAATGTTTTTAGTCCCGATGCACAATGGGCCGAAACGAAGAATTTCCACAACATAGGTTCAAATTGCATGTATTTTCCCATCTAAACTCAGTCTAACGTTAATGAAATTTAATATCTTGAAAACTAATTCCAATTTTAAAAATATGATAGTATCCATACGATTAATTGGTGTTAATTTCATCGCGTTGCATTCTATATTCTAGGAGGGGTCGCTCATAAATACAAACATTTATAAAAGGATTTCAACATAAGCCATATTTTATTTAACCGCAATAGGTAGTATGTGCTTATTCATCATTCTAGCGACTAAATAAATGAATGTATGAGGAATAGAACGTTGGACAACGAACTTTTAAACCGTTAACAACTTATACTTATTGCTATGACAACAAACATATTTTTTTTTATTATTGATGTCAAAAATGGCTTTATATTTGATTCCATTTGATTTTATTTTATTTCATTCTTTATATTGGAAACGTACAGAGAACACATGTGCCTTCAGTAAATAAAGATTTTATCTATATTAAAACACCTACTGTAGTTGTTCTTGTGACATTCTAGATTTTGTGCAGTGATTCGTAATCTTTATTATAAAACAACAAGAAAGAAAAATCATGCTTTAAGCATAGATTAAGAAATAATTTCCAACACACCCAGAAAACTGTAACGAAAATTCACCCTTAAATAAAGTGAAAGAAGATATGTAGTAAACAGTTTAAGAAACATATAAATACATTTTTAAAATACATTTTTAGAAATTACCTTCAATACTCAAAAAAGTAGTCGAATTATATTTGTGCAGCCCTGTATATGATACATAGATTTGGATATGTACACAGCGCGATAAAATCTAGTTCAGTTAGAAAATTAACAATTAGCAAATTTCGCCAATCGATGAAAATGCACTCGAAGTCTTTTGTGTAGACCTATATATTATCTAAAAACTTTTGTACACACAGCATATTTAGCTAAAATTTATTTCTGGTAAAAACGCATAAGGCAAATTAAAACTCACTCTCAGCAATTACCAACACTAAACGACAATGTAGCTTGTTCTTTGCGTAGCCCTGTATATGAATTTATTTATATTCCACAAACTTCTGTTAGTGTACTAAATATAGTTCAGCAAGAAAAAAAAAAGTAACACATTTAAAAGTATCCTTAAGCAATTTACTCCCATAGTCAGTAATATTATGAATTCCCTTGTGTAGCCCTGTATATGATCACAAGAATTTATACACACCCTGTAGTATGCAAAAATTTAGCGAAACTTAAAAACGCAAACCGAAGTTGGAAACACACTTACCTCACATATAAACTGTAATTATCGCATTAAGACTTTAACCTAACTCTTTTCTGTGCCTGTAAATGAACGATAAATGCAAAACACACCATACTTTTTAGTGAGCAATTTATAGTGCACCTCAGAAATGCATATAAATTTCATTATTTTTGAAATAGTGAAACATTATTATTAAATTACACTACAAACGATTTTTCCCCGTAAAATATTGTGCAACAGAATACTTTTGTGTGACACTGTAAATGGATAATAAATGTTTTGCACCCCATATTTTAAAAAGATTTTTTGTAGTACGTTACATAATTGTGTATCAGTTTCATCATGTTTCAAATAGCGTAATGCCATCAAAATGCACTAGATACGATTTTTTTTCCATTGACTGTAATGTAACGGAAAACTTTTGAATGTTCCTGTAAATAAACTAAAAATGCTACACACTTCATTTTCTATAGGGATCATGCTATAGTAAACGTCAATAACATACAAATATTTTGAAGCAATCCGAGTATATTTACGAGAGTTAGAGCACGGACGGGCAGACATACAATCTGAAATCATAACCCTTTTCAACTAAGTTGAAAAGTGTTAAAAACATGTCCATGAGTAACGATGGAGTCAATTTTTCATGGGGTAACGAATCGACCAATAGATTCCGCTTTTCCTTTTTTTTTTTTTAGCCGCTAGACCTCGCACAATTTAAATTTCTACACTGTCAAATAGGAAAAAAAATGTGCTTACAGCTGCAATTTGTTTGAAAACTGCAGCTCCATTTATTAAATTTTTATGGATTTTAAAACACTTTTTAAGCATAATTGTTTGAAATCTATCGCTGTCCCGTACCACCCGGTTACATAATCACCTCAATTCATTTATCATAGTTACATATCACTACTAACTTCATCATAATAACTTATCTTTATCTTGATTACATGTAACAGATTACTTTTGCGAACAAAGTTCAATTTTTCGATATTTTGAAAAGGTGGGGTTAATGGAAAGAGTTCTTTTAAATAGTGCTTGCGAATATACGCTTAATACGTTTAAAACGTATTGTAACCGGTAACGATTTTGGATAGGTATAATATGGAAAAAAGGCTTAACTACGTATACGTATATTCGCGAGCACTACTTTTAAATCGTTGAAGACTTATAACTATTGTCATGACAACAAGCATAAAAAAGTTTTGTTGATGTCAAAAATATCTCCTTTACATATGATTCAGCCTAGTATTTGAAAAGTAAACAGGACAGATGTGTCTTGAGTAAAATAAAAATTTTATCTATATTAAAACACTATTGTATTTGTTCTTGTAACATTCCAGATTTTGGGCATTCGTAATCTTTATTATAAAGCAAAAACATGTCCGAGAGTAAAGCTAACGTCATTTTTACAGTGGTAATGAATCGACCAATAAATTTCATTTGTTTTAACCTACATACCTCGCACAATACTGTCAAATGGACAAAAATTTGTGCTTTCAAATGCAATTTGTTTGAAAAGTGTATCTAAATTTATTATTTTTTTTATGGATTTTAAAACACTTTTTAATCTATGGCTATCGCGTGCCGCCCACTTACGTAGTGACCTCAATTGATTTATCATAGTTACTTATAATTACTAATTTCATCATATTAATTTATCTTGATTACATGTAACCGATTGCTTATGCTGACAAAGTATATTTTTTTGATAATTTGAAAAGTTGAAGTTAATAAAATTAGTATTTTGCGCAATTTTGATTTAAAATAATTTTTGTTTTAGGAGTTAGACTAGCCAATATAATTTTTATAATTTAAATCAATCAGTTCCTTTTTAAACATTTTCTTTAGTGGAATTTCGAAGGATTTTATCTCATATTAAACAGTATTTTAGAAAGAAGTATTTTTGACTGCATCATGAAGCTTGTAAAAATTTTAAATTCATCTCACATCTTCAACTTCAAATTTAAGTTCTTCTTTTACTCAACAAATGTGAGTCCATGAATTCTAAGGAAAAGCCTTTGTGCACATAAAAAAGAAAATTTTATGATGCGAATATCTAAAGTAATGATATCGCTTCAAAACGACACTTTTGATAAAAGTTCTTAAAATATCTTTCACATGCATCGTTTGAGATTTTATAAATGTTTAAATTTATAAAATGGCTGAACTATACAAAATTAAAATAGGCATTTTTGTATAAAAAATTATGTATCTATACATGATACGAAAGAACTAAACACCGTAAGTTCTATGAAATAATTACGAAATCTTAAAAAAATTTACTGAATAAATGTGAAGTGATAATGATGTCGCTCCAAAGATATTCAGTAAATTTTTACAAAACATCTTTCTTACGAATTGTTAGAAAATTCTTGAATGCTTTCATAAATATGATGCAATTTCGTCAAAATAAATAGAAGCATTTTCAAAAATATATAAATAAATAAATACAATTGTACAGGTTATTAAATAGTAAAAGAAAAATAAATGTTAATATATGAATACCTCATATAATGTGATACAAGGAGTATTATGTTCAAGCGTCTAGTTAGAAGCTTATTTAGATGCCAAGTGCATATTTAGAACATTAGTAAATTCTAAAATACATAAAAATGTGATTTAGGCAAGCAGAAAATAAGCAGTTTTGAAAAATCTTTATGGAGGTATTTAGGATACTAAATAACCAAACAAAATATGTGTATTTTCTGTTACTTATATCAAACAATTTTCAATTTTTCTAGCGTTAAAATAATGAATGAAACGTGATATGTATTTCTAAAGATGAATAACTAAAATATCGATACCATTAAGAAGATAATATCATATTATTGATAATTAAAATATTGATATACCTTAATACACATAATCATATTATTGTGATATTTGTAATCAAAATAAAGATATCCATTTAACGTGAATGCTTGGATGAAATTTTACAAAGCATTTTCCCCATGCAATGTTACAATTTTCATTTTTGCTAACAAGTATAAAGATTTAGACAAAAATAAAACATAAATTTTTGAACAAGTTTTTTATGCTATATAATACGAAATAGCCACCTAAAACATACATTGAATGTGATACTAGTGACATAAAAGAAATTTCAAACTATTGTAGTCTTAAATTCTAAAATAATAGTAAAAATAATTTTTCTTATTCATTCAATATGGCATTCAATGTTTATCTTAAAAACCACACCTAATTTCACGACTGCAACCCATGTAGTTTCAAAATATTTCCGCTACAATACGTTAATTCGTCGTGAACCCCTATTATTGAAAATTTACTGCTTTGATTTACGCTTAATACAAAACGCGCTTAGTTAAATTTTTCATTCTTTTCTTTTTTCATTACGGATCGGGTTTGGGTGGGATTTACTTTAACTATTTCCATTTCGTTTTTTTTTTCTATTATTATTATTTTGGTTTGTGTTCGGATTGCGTTTTGATTATTTCGGATCGTGATCGCGATATTAAGATTTAAAAAAAAAAATTCCGTAATATTTTTCAATTGAAAAAAAAATATATATATTTGAATAATAATGATTGCATATATATGTTCATTTTCAGACAAAAAGAGATAAAATTAATATTAGCGACATAATTGTTGACTACATTTCCTTAATTGTATTATAATAGGGATTTCGGATGGGTTTTGTGTATCTGTCGCGTTCGGTTTGGACTTTGGTTGATTTTAAGGAAGTTGACCAGTGATATCTTAAATTCCTCTCGCAAATGGTAAATCTATGGACGTGAAACTTATTCATATTTTTAAAAAAATCTCTCCAGGAAATTAATATATTTAACTTCTTTTTCTTGGTGTTGTTCTTAAAGGATGTCTCCTTGTTTTTAAATGTCAGAGTATTTCTGAAATACAGGGAGTTCCAAAAATCCTTGACACATTTTAAAATTCAATAAAAGATTTAGCAATTGGCGCACGAGAGTGCGGTTTGGACAAAAATACTTCTTACGATATGAAATTTTGCTTAAGAAAAAAAAAATAGTTTTCTCATAAATTTCTTATAGATGGCGCTGCTGCTGGATAGTTACTGAATACGTAGAATGACTTTACACATAACAATAGCGAAAGACGCAAAACGCGTATGCACAGTTTTTCTCCAAACTCTTGCAATCGACATTCAAGAAGTTTACAATACTCGCTTTCATGAGTTCGATTAGACGAGTAAGACAAGTCAACAGACATTAGTTTGCCGATAATACAGAGCTCGCCAAGATGTTTGGCAATTCGTTTTATTCCAAAATCGTATCGACCAATCAAATGTTTTTTGTCTGTAAATCGCTATTATCTTATGGAGGCACCCTATTAATCTTGGCGTGCTTTCTATTATCACCAAACTAATGGTTGTTGACTTGTCTCACTCGTCTAGTCGAACTCAGGAAGGCGAGTATTGTTAAGTTCTGAAATGTGGGTTACCATAGTTTGGAAAAACACTGTGTTATGTATAGAGGCATTCTACTTTTTTGGTAGCTTTGCTGAAGCAGCGCACTATGAGAAATTTTTGGAACTGATTTTTTTTTTTTTTTTTTTTTTTTTTTTTTTTTTTTTTTTTGTATTTGCTTAAACAAAATTTCAACTCCCTGTATTTCAGAAATACTCTGACATTTAAAAACAAGGAGACATCCTTTAAGAACAACACCAAGAAAAAAGAAGTTAAATATATTAATTTCCTGGAGAGATTTTTAAAAAATATGAATAAGTTTCACGTGATGTTTCACAAAAATGATCATCATAGAATTTTAAAATGTGTCAAGTACTTTTGGAACACCCTGTATTACTTAATTTTCTTTGAAGTGCTAAAATCTTACTCACAACTCGTGAGAGTTTTAACACTTAAAATTATAAATTAAGTATATATTTTAGAATTTTTTTGACAACGGAAAAAGAGACATCGTTTAAGATTTTTACAAAGAAAAAATAAGTTAAAAATATTAATTTCCTGAAGAGATATTTTTAAAATACGATTGCATTACACGCCTATATATTTAATATTAGTCAAGGGGATTTGAGATCTCACTGACCAACACGCTAAAGTCAACCCGAAACCCGAAATTAACACGACACACGTCAACCTGATTCTAAGAAGAAATATTCTAACCTTAACTTAAGCAAAATTTTCGGGCTCGAGTCGGGTACAAACAGATACGTGCAGGACTCGACTCCATTGTTTTTGAAAATTGTAAATAGTTATAACTATAAAGTTTATTTGGCGATTTATCACCTGCGACCGGCTAACGGAAAAATGCCTTAAAATTATTTTTTTAATTTATAATGAAGTTCTAAAAATATTAAAATATGGTATTGTCATCGAAAACATATCTTCGTACATAATAGTTTTAATTCTAGCATATCAGGAAGTGAGTGAAAATTCGATTACAAAATCCCATCTCTACTACAAAAACCAATTTAAGTTAAATATAAGAGTGTAAAAAATTAATCCTATTTGGAATGAAAATCTAATTATGTATAAATTTACTTTAATATACATAATGAATATGTATTTACTCCGGTACGTTGCACAATTTTTTTTACCCTTTCTTCAGTGCCAAAGTAGAAGTGACAAAAAATAAAAAAATAAAATAAAATAAATAAATAAATAAATAAAAATAATATAATAAATAAAAATAATATAATAAATAAAAATAAAACGCCGGTTATTTTTAAAGTTATTATTGATATTAAATTTCATTGGAGGAAAACAGGGAATAACTAAATGAATGGCTCTCTGTATATAAGATGACTTTAGATGACTATAACATTTAAATAAATAATTAATATTAAAAAAATAATTACAATTTCAACATTTATTTTATATGGCAATTTTAAACGGGGTAGACACAGTATATTTTTTTTTTTGTAATTTTCAGGACTATTCTAGAATAATAATAATAATAATAATAGTAATAATACAAAACTAAGTTAGCGAGAGAGCATTAGTAGACTTTAAAAAATCTATTTCTATATTTTTCGCAAAGTGATGAATTTTTCTAAACTTAAAGTATGCAATAAAATTTATGTTTATAGGCAGTATAATTTCATAGCACAAACAATATGATCAAATGTTTTAATTTTGACGAGAAGTGTCTGTTGATTCAGCTTGATTGGTTATAAAATTACCTGCACTCTTGCAGCAGATGAAAACAGAAAATCGCAGTATGTAAAGAACGAAATAGGATATTTTGGATTCACATAATTAATTTCAAAGTTGATTTTAAATCTGACTATGAAATCAAAATTGCAAGAATATATATGTTTTGAATAATACGGAATCCTGTTCATTTTTGCAGACATTCCCATACTGATTCTTCTGAAAATACCTGCTTTCTCTTACGCGTTCTTCTGCTACTTTTCTTAATGTAATTGCTCTTTCAAGTATAGGAGGTATGAAAATTATGCAAATATTTTTTGGCGAAAATTTTCTTCCAAAATAGGGATATGTAAATCGTGCGAGTAAATATTGTAATATGAATACCAAAAATTATGATAACATTTTAAAGTTATACTCTTGGTAATAATTCAGAAAGCATTTTTCTCACGTATTGATAGATGTTTCACATACTTATGTGTGTACTACTATGTACTTAAGTACATAAAGAAAAGAGAAAGTAAAACTTTTTGCAAAACACTTTTTGTAATAATGCATGACTCGAAAGAGACTATCAAGCTACACATACTTTCTGTCAAGTATATTATGGACAATTTCAGTTTACTGGAGTCCTTAAAATATTTTAAAATATAGTATCAAACATTATGTAAATATCAAATGATTAATTCCTAAAATAATGACACCGTAATATTTATAAGTCCACAATGACACTGCGTCACCATAAATGTATGACAAATGTGTTACTAGCGACTAATTTTATATTTTATTATCATATTTTTTTCTAATTAGCAATCTCTGTGGTAGATTCCGATAATACGTGTAAGAGGAATATAGCACGAAAATTATTGTTTGGAAATAGTCGTACACATACAAATATTCACAACTGGTACCGTTTCATAATGACTTGAATATATGACACGAATCCCTAAAATAATGATAATGCATCAAAGTTATGGTTTTGGTAAAGTTCAAGAAGCATTTATCTCACGCATGAGGGGGAGATTAAAAAAAGTTTAATTATACAAAAGTCTTTAAATATATACAGTATAGGATTAAGTCTGTTTCATTCCAAATAACTGGTGAACCGAGTTAGCTACAGCTATGAATGTGGTGCGTAGATGCAGTAAAATCTGTATGTGCTACATAATGAGGTACCACGCACACCCTAACAATACATTATAGAGTTATGGATAGGAATCGTATCTCGAAAACTGTAGGCGATACGATCAAAAGTTCAGTGATGGAACTGTAAGTTATAGGGCGCAGCAATATAGGAAAAAAGTAATATTCTGCATGCGGATATTATAAATAGTTGCCTGTGCACACAGAACTATTCGAAACCAATGCCATATATTTTGTTTGTGAAGATAAATAATTGCAGCCGATAAATTAATTTTACAATTTGAAACATTCGCTTGGTAAATAGACATATGAGATCTAAAAATAACTTTTGTTTTAAAAACATAAGTGACTTAAAGTTTCATTTTGTTTCCTCGATTGTGCTACGAAAGAGATTTTGCTTCATATTTGGGTAAGGCCACTTTCTGATTTGTTAAAATATCACTTGCGACCGTTTAAAAAATTAAGATAGAGCGTTTCAACTAATTTTAGTCGTAGAAGCAACAAAAATATCTGAAATAACTCCACTCGTCTTTACGTCAGTTTACTGTGAATTAAAATACGATACTGTGAATTAAAATAAATTTCTGATGCAGTGAAATCAGCTTTTGATCAGCGGATTTGAATAGTTTACTTCCCATTTCAAAACTGGAGACGTTACCATTGGGATAATAATGCCTGATAGATTCACCGCAATATTTACTACCCGTACTCTATCACATTTCCTTGATAAATTTCCCTATAGAATGAATCACTAAATAGTTTGTAAGCACTTTAAAAATGGTTTAAATACCTAATCCGTTCCGTTTTCTGATCTGTACTAAAATATATACAGTTCTTATAATAATGGACTATAACATAATTCTCCAAATGGGAGCTGAATCGCAAGTGACGTTTGGAAGCTATCGTGTTCACTCTCTCTCACACGCACATAATAATTACAATAATTTGCTTACACTATGTATACGGAAAGTAAAAAAAAAGAAGAACGAAGACGGCATGATATGAATACCTGATGAAGAATGCATCAAGTAATAATACCTTTATAACATCGAAAATAATAATGCCCTAATATGCACAATGAATATCTTATGGTATGAATACCAAAAGTAATGATGCTTCAAAAGGAAATTTTTGTATTAATCCACTAAATAATAATATTAAAGTGTCTTTCTCATATGTTGCTAGAAATTACATAAATATAGGGTAAAACCCCCAGTCATTGACACCTAACCCGTAACTGACACTTGAGCAAATATCTAACTCAAATAAGATTTTGTCGTAAAATTCTGTAAAGTAATGTCATCTAGTGATAAATGAGACACTTATTTTTATTTTGGAGTCACCACTTGAAGGCCAAGAACATATTCAATGAGGAAAAAACTTTTGAGAATACAAAAAGTGCCATTTTGAAGCAACCATCTTGTTTCTAAAATTAAGGATATGTTTTTCTAATCTATTTGTAATCCCACCATCCTAAACTTTTGTCGTAAAGTTATACTTGTAGGAATTAGTTTAAAGATGCATATGATATATTAGGGCCATGATTTAGGATTTATAGATATTTAATTTGGCTTAATGGGGGTGACAGTTATTGGTTCCTTGAATTTCGTTTCACCAGTTTCTGAGAGAGGTGTTAGTTATTGGTTATATTAAAGAAAGTTGAAATCTATAATTTGAACTGTTTAAAAATGCACGATAATAAATTAAATTTATCTTGTAGTATACACCATTAAAATTTAATTTGTTTTACTAGTGTCTCACACCAGATGTCAGTTACTGGTTCATAAATCTCAGTTATTGGATAGCTGCATTACTAATAATGTAGTACAAAATATTACTGCTATATACTCTTACTATATACACTCTCAGAAAAAACTGTAAATTTAGAACGTTTGCCCTTCAATTTTCACAGGCAACAGCCTTATTTGATGAAAAACGGTCTGATTCACTAAATAAGTGGCCTTATCCCTTAGATACTTAGAAAATTAAGAGCAATCCACATATTATTACAGTTCTAGACCATATGTTAGCACAAATACGGTACGACCCCATACATTGTCCTCCGCTAGGGTGTAACCCTTTATTTTACTCGAGTTTCGAAAATTTTAACCCGCCAAAACAGCGATTCTGTGATGAATATCTAACGTGCTACGTGCTACGAACAGTAAGCAAAGTGTTATTGTGTTTTAAAGTGCATTATATCCTGTGCATTATAATGCTATATTACTTTGCCCCGTAAAATTACGGGCTGCACAAAATGATGGGCATGGATTCTTTTTTTTATGGGGTATGACTGGAATCTCTGCTGCCGGCCTCTGTCCGTAATTTTACTGAAATTTTTTTTACACTGTACTCTGGATTACTAACAATGCAGTACAGCTTACTAAATACCACTTTTTATAATAAATATTAATGTATTTTGTTTTTATAATAAAGAATAAAGTTTTTTTAAAAGCATTTTAATCTTTTAAAATAAAGTATCAGTCACTGGTTCACTTTGTGTCAATTATTGCTGTTTCAGCACAGAGATGGTGTCCGTTACTGGAGTTCTTAACAGTAATTATGAATAAAAATAATTTTTAATAATAAAATGTATAATTTTTCAAAATTTTGCCAGCAATATTTTTTTAAATATCTCTACTATCCTTTCAAAAACAAAGGTACGTATAAAAAAGATTTACATTTTTGTAATAGTGATTTGAACAAGAAAGAATCCTTAAAGTGGCAGTTACTGGGGGTTTAACCCTATAAAATGCTAAAACAGACTAACAGAAAATCAAATGTTTTTAAACTATTTTTTATTCTACTGTACAAGATAACAAACAAGCAAAATATACAGGATCTCTATTACTTATACCAGGGATATTCTCAAATAATTGTAGTCTTAAGTTTTCCCCACACAGTCTCTCTCTTTAGTAAATAAAGCAAAAGAATATTCTTTAATCGTTGGAGGGGAAGAACACGAAGAAGGATACGAAAATGCCTTTTTTAACACTTTCCAACCTAGTTGAAAAGTGTTTATGACTTCGGTTTGTCTGGCCGTCTGCCGTCTGGCCGTCTGTCCGGGCTCTAACTCCCGTAAATATGCTCGGATTGCCCTGCAATTTTTATATGTTATTGTCGTTATATATAGCATGTTCCCTATTTCAACGGAAGTGTGTAGCACTTATAGTTTTTTACAGGGACACTCAAAAGAATTCCGTTACATTGCGGTCTATGGGGAAAAATCATTTGCGGTTTATTTAAATAATGTTTCACTATTTTAAACGCATTGAAATTTATATATATCACTAAGGTGCATTAGAAGAAGCTTAATATGGAATAGGGTGTGCATAGCACTTATACTTACTTTACAGGGACAGTCAAAAGAATTCCGTTACATTACGTCTATGGAGAAAAATCGTCTGCGGTTTATTTAAATAATGTTTCCCTATTTTAAACGCATTGAAATTTATATAAGGTTCATTACAAGAGACTTACTACAGAATATTGTGTGTATAGCAGTCATCGTTCATTTACAGGGACACACAAAAGAATTCTCTACTGTATGTTAATAATAATTCCTGGAAGTGCGTTTTAAGTTACTGAACGCGATTTTAATTTTAAATCGCTTTTTGTATATTACGTGGTGTGTATAAATTCTGTAGATCCTATACAGGGAAGCACAAAAGTTCGGGAACACATTTCCGTATTATTTAACTCCAGACGGAGAATTTTAAACTGTGGTACGTGTTTCCTGACTGAACTAAAATTTAGCATCCTATGTAGTATATATACAAATCTATAGATCCTATACAGGGCTGAATAAAAGTATGCGGATTACTTAGATGTTATCTTTTAGCTTATTAAAGAGTATGATTCGTAAAATTATTTTGGAAGCGTTGGAAAGTGTTACATAATCTATGCTTGATGCATGATTTTTCGTTCTTGTTTCATTTAAAAACAATCTCGGGCTTTTTATGAGTATTTGCGAAAAAGACGCGTACCATTTATTTTGAAAGATATTTAAGGAAAGTTGTTTGCAGTTGCTAGATAAAAATATGCTTTTTTACCTAAATTGAGAGAGTTTAAGTAAACAACTGTAATGATTTAAAATTCACACTTTTTATAACAATATAAAAGTGAAAAAAAAAAGATTTTAGAAAAACGTGTTTTTCTATTAAAAATGTTGTTTATGTTTTTTTTTCTTTTTCTTTTTTTTTCTTTTTTTTTCTTTTTTTCTTTTTTCTTTGTTTTTTTAAAGAGAATAAATTCAAGATAATAAATTTGCAATATACGATATATATATTTTTTTGTCACGTTTATTTATGTAAGTAGATAACAAAAATGTTTTAATTTTTTTAAATAGATTATAAGTATTTATTAATGTTTTATATTTACACTATATATTTCTATTTTTTAACATTATGCATCAAACACCTTTTATTATTTTTTTAACAAGCAATGATATTACAAAGTATCATACTGTTGTAATAGTACTTTTTTTCAATTCAACTTTTTATTAAAATATTAAAAAATATCTATGTTATTTTATTACACTTTATTTGAGATAGTTTAAACGTGCTTTCATGTTGTTGTTATGTTTTTTGAGGTAGAGTAGCTATATTTCCAATTATTAAAAATGGCATTTCTACTCACATTCATAGAATATTTTGATTACGCAAGGTTTCTCGTTTTAAATGTTTTTGTTAAGATTTGGTTTAATCACATATTTTCTCTACAAACTAATGCATGAGCAATGCATATTTTTAATGAAATGTATTTTAATTTAAGATACATCATACTTTTCTTATAATTACATCATAAGTGTTATTTTTATTTTTAATTAAAAAGATATTTTGAGGAATCTAAGCATGGCTACCAGAGTGGCACTACATGCTGCACGCTGTAGAGAACATACATGATTTTTTTTTTAATTGAAGGCTCTAATAGATTTTTAAATTTTAAATATTTGTTTTAGATTTATCACCAATTAAACCAAAAAGCTTTTTTGGATGAACAATATTAATTACGCATTCAAAAATTAAATTTTTGAAAACAAAAATAATTACCTGTTTAAATTAAAGAAGTCAAAATGTTTATTAAAAATGTGATTAAAATGTTATTAAATGTGATTAAAATGTTTAATTTTTAAGTCTTAATCTCTAGTATAATCTATTTATATAAAAAGTTTTAAAGAAATTAAAAAAGTAAACCTGAGACGCTACAATCCATTAACGATCATGGTCTACAGTCTACAGTGCCTACCCCTTTTTTCTTGACCATAAGCTCTGAGGTGCTATACAGCATATGTCCCTGTCAGTCGAACACGGGAACCTCAGTGTTTATTTCCCAAGCAAGCTTGGTTCTCCTTTTATCGATCCCGAATGTTATGAAAGGTTGAGTGAACTTAGCCCGTTACGGTATCGAACTGTGGACCTCTTTCCTTGACCATGGGCCCTGAGGTGCTATAAAGCATATGTTCTGGTCAAGTGGTCAGTTTAGTCTAACGAGATACCCTCAGTGTTTAGTACTCAATCAAGCTTGGTACTGTTCAACCACGCTTCTAAGAACTCCGGTTGGCAGAATGCCAAGCCGATTCCATTCACACTGTAGGAAGAATAGCCCCTGCAAAAGAAGCTGAAATCACCGCTCTTTATCTTAGGCGGCGTACTTACGGCTTACGGACTTCCCCATTTTCCACATGGACTAGCCATTTTCGCCCCCATGCGCAGTTCGTTCCAAGTTTCTATCAAGCGTGATGCATCAGTACTCATTTTATCGACCCATTAGGGATGAAAGGTTCAGTAAACCTTGCCCAGTCCGGAATCAAACCTTAGACTTTTAGCGTGAGAGCACGACGCGCTGACCACTAATCTACAAGGCTGAAAGGATCTCAAATAAATTAATCTAGCCATTATTAAATTTTTCCTAAGAAAATGCACCTGTTTTTGGTTATGCAAGGACTGTGAAAAAAAAAGATCTGGCGAATCAAAAATAGACAAATGCCAATTGAGATAACGCTGCCACTTTCTCCTTCGTTTTGCATATATATTTATATAACTCCTAATGTTATTTTACACAACTGTAATAGATAAACGTTTATTGGTGAGATACATTTAAAAAAAATCATACTTGATTTTTTTTAGATAAAAAATCAGTCATTTAAATTATGGTTTTCAAACAAATTTCATTTAAAAATATTTTTCTCTATTCAATGATGTAAAACTGAAAATTGTGTGGTTATTTAGAAGCGAATATATGTGCGGTAAAACCTAAAGCGAAAGTGTTTTCTGCTTTATAAAATACATATCTCCATGCCACTTCAGAAGAAAAAAGAGATCTGGAAAAAGGCAATTCGATTATGGAAAGGGAACAAATAAAAATGTCAATGTAATTACAAATTCTTAATTAAATATATTACAAAAATCTAATTCATCAGCAGGTTTTAGAGATGCACCAGTGAGGAGAAAATATATAATGTAAAGCAGAAACTAAAAAGCGTTTCGTAGTCTTGGTGCGTTTTTAATTTTCTGTTTTCCGCATAAAGAGAAAAAAAACAGTTGTGCAGTCTATTTTATTTTTCTAATAATGCAAATATCACTTATTTATGTTGTTAATATTCAACGTGCTAATACGAATAAAAAATGTTTGTTTTTTCAAGTATAAGCATTATATATAACACTGCCTAAATCCCTTAAGGGTATATAAAGCATTACATGTAAACAAAATTTCACAATACAATACTGCATTTTGCAGAAAAAATTGCAAGAACTTTAAAAACATATTAATAAATTATGTAACCATATTTCTTTACTCATGACAAAGAACACGTATACATAAATAATAGCCGAAAAGATTAAACCTGACGGAGCGAATGTTCGATTTTATTTATTAATCGACGGCTATATTAATAACTTATTTGTATCTATTTTCATAGGAAATAAAACATTTAATTACATTTCTAAATAAACATTATCCCAATGTCTTTTAAAATTAATTAAATTTAAATTATTTATACAGCGATGTTCCCATGAGCAATAATTAATTTCAGAATTGTTTTACGTTTTCATTAATTTAGATCTATAAATTACTTTTAAATTAAATATTGACTTGCGTATAAAGCAATTGAAATATAATTAATTCTTTTGTTTTACTAGTGTTTTTCTTTATATTTCAAATATCTATCATTTCCTGTTTTACCATAATGCAAAATGTCATGTGTTAAGTAGATCAAATTTTAAAGATGATAAAACTGCATTTATTTATGCAATGACTCATCGCATTTTGCGCAATATAAACCCGATTTAATAAAAGTAAAAAAAGAAAGCTCTTTTTAAAGTGAAAACCATTTTTGAAATTTCTATTCTTTCAGAGCTTTTTCCCAATACTACATTTTGTGAATATACAGGGTGCCATCAAAAAGTTTAAAACGTACTTTAATTATTTGCTTCTTGGCTATGAGTAGGCAATATAAATTGCATAAATGTTCAAAATAAGGTAGAGAACAACATTATGCTATTGAAATAATCTACCATTACTTTTCAAATAGTTCAATTAAAAAAAATATTTATACTACCTCTCTAGACAAAACTATTTATTCAATCAGAAATGTTTTTCTTTTGTTGCAACAAGTTCATTACCAAAAATTGCATATTTGTATCTTTAAAACTGAATATGTTATCCGTAACTAAAAATTGACCATTGGGAATGAGTATAATTTATCGAATAATAAAAATAAAATTGTGTACTTTTACAGTAATTTTACAGTCGTAATTTTGCGCCTAAGCACCAAATGTGGTAAACTGCTTATTTCACGTAGATAAGGGGTATCAACCCGATTATTAAACCAACGTAGAAGTAATTTTTTCTATCGAGATTTGCTTTTTCGGGGATTTTATTATTTTTTAAAAATTGTATATGTCTCACTAAGTTTAGCAATTGCCAAATGTTGAACGCCGTTAAATTATTCGTAAACGAAAAAAAACTCAATACTGTTTATTAGATCAATTGGAACTGAAGCTAGAGATAATGTTGAGATTTCTCCTATTTTTCGAGGGCGGAGTACTATATCTAATAAATGATATTTTCGCCACACTTCAAAATTTATTTATCATAATGTATTTATCATAGTTTTATCTAAATTTAGGTAAAATATCATGTGATATTTATTTATTTATTTATGTTTGCTATTTATTTTTTTATTTGATGGTTTTTTTTTTGTTGAACTGTTTTAAAATTTAACAACTTAAAATTTAGCAATTAACATTATAATACTAGTCTCATGTGGCAATTACAAAAGTTTCTTCTATCTTATACATATTAATACTTCAATATGTTAATACTGCTCCATAGCCAAAAACATATATATGAAGTTTGGCACGATTCTATCCATAACTACATACACTTTTTGATGATACAAAAGAAAAATCGTGTAGCAGTGCGATTTTCTCCAAAATTTTATACAAACATCGGCCTACCACATAACATCTACGTATAATATTTCGTCGAAAAATTCATAAATTCTTCACTTAAACCGGAAAAAGTCGAGAAAATCGTACAAAAAACAACATCACAACACCCAGTTCTGGAGAAATATCACCATTTTCAATTGACACCTGACGTCGGTGGTCAGAAAAAAATATTCTACATCATATATCTAACCTAAATACTATATTTTACAAGGTGAAACTTATACATAAGCTCATTCATATTTAAATGTAATTTCATTCATCTGAAACAATATTTTGGCATTTCGATTAAAAAATCCAGTTAAACCGAACCCGAATCGAAATATCAAAACTCAACACGAATCCTAAATATTTAGAGTCAACCCGATCGAAAAACACGACTCACAACGGAAAAAAAATAGCCCAAAGTAAACACGACTCACGACTAACTACGGATGGGGTCGAGATCACTTAAAATCGGATTACCCGATCCGATGATAGACTTGAGTAGCAACTGCCTTTATACTATCATAAGATATTTAAGATTCTGTTCATTATTCAAATTAAATTTAACTACTATGTTTTAAAAATGGGGTAACTTTTCTACTAATTATGAAAGCAGCAAATTTAAATTATTAACAATTTAAATATTATATAAACTTTCACTCTTATTTGTTTAAGAAAAATAACGATGGAGAAAAAATTCTATTTAATGAGTTTTATTAATGCAAAGTAATTAAATTATAAGTAAAATCCCAGCATCTAAAATTAGCAACAAATATTATTATTGAAAAAGAAATAGATTCGTTCGAATTCAATAAACAAAACCAATAAACTGACACATTAAACTCATACATATAAATTAGACTAATTTTTGCTTAATCTTTTGTTAAGCTTAAAATACTTCAATAAAATTTTCATTAATCGTTATCCATTCATTTTTCTTATTTTGGTCCCAAAATCCTTAAAATAAAAGTGTTTTTAGTTAGGTTAATTAATGTAAATATTCAAAGACTATCAAGCAGAATTTATAATGTAACAATTAGTACTATAGTAAATATAAATTTCGTACAAATTAAAATTTGTTATGTTGCAACGGTAGTTAATGCAATATACACATTAAATTAAAGATAGGAATTTTCTGTAAACATTTGAAATTACATTACTACCTATAATGTGATAAGAAAAAAATAATAATTTTTTTCTGTTAATATTCTTACAAATTCTCTAGGATAAGGCGAAAACTTTTTTTATATTTTTTAGAAAGCAGAGAGAAATGGAGGTCATAAATTCGTAGGTGAAATGATAAATCAATAAATAGATTTTTCAGGGATTATATTAAAGTTAGTTTACAGTTTGGAACACATGTCTCATGACAGAACTAAAATAATTTTTAAAAATATTCCAGAATTTTTGTTAAATAAACATTTTTCATGAATCTTTCATATATATTGCTTTCTTTAATATACATAAGAAAAAGTACAGAAAATGCCTGTTTGTCTGGACGTATGTAACACAAATATTGTGTCCAATCTATCTGAAGAAGTAATAGACAGGATTTTATCAAAATTCATATTCGATTAGACCTTGACATTGCTTCTGATTAGTGTATAGCGCTCAAAAGATGGCACTTTGTCTTTGATCACTCAACAGGAGGTACTATTATGCTATGCATATTGCACTGAATATTATAGTGGTATTTCAGTTTCTATTAGGTTGAAATACACCTAATTTTTTATTTGAGGTTAAAAATATATATATGTCGATCTAATTTTAAATTTAATCTATTTTAAAATTTAACAAATCAGAATTAAATTCGAAGAAATGCAGTATACTTCGCAATTGTTGGTGTGTAACTCCGCTAATTAAACTTGTCATTGGTGGCCACCGTAATACTTACCCATCATAGATATGCATAACATAAAATATGAAAATAAAACGCGTCTAAACAACTATTTATAAAATGCATGGTAATTCAAATAAAATCGTGGCTTGATGACGTCATAAACTTTAAATACTCTATTACTGAATTGCGTAAAAGAAACATCCTTATAACTCCAAAATTGATAATCATATTAACTAATGGTTTACTGCGTCGGATTAAGCGTTTCATTTCCAATTAAAATATATCTTTGTATTGAAATTTGATGGAAATACAGGGTCCTGAAAAATCGAAGACTGTGGATAATAGGATTACAAATATCTGGGCAACTCATTATCCGATTGACTTCATTCTTTATGCAAAATTTGTATTTTTTTCTTGTCTTTTATATTCATTCCTTAAAATAAACAGTTTCGAAAAGTTTTATATACCTTTTATCGGAGCGAATATTTCGAGAGTCCGAAAAAAATAGTTCCGGATAATGGAGGTTACTGAAATTCAAAAAGCTTCTTCCCATTATTACATACTAAGTACATACCAAATTTCAAGTCTCTATCGCAATTATTTCGGGAGATAGAGCGTTTACAGGTGCACAGACAGACGGAGGGACAATTTTTTTTTCTAAAAATACGTTTTTCGGAATCTCCAATATCTGAAACGTGTAAATCCGTCAAAAGATTGTTTTCGATTTTCAAAACGAATACAAGACTTACCCTATACTACGTATAATGGGTAAGTAATAAAAGTATTAGGTTTATACAGAGTAAAGTTTTGTGATAGCCAAAGCATACTATAGGTTTCAAGTGTTTTATTAAAAGTACACAGGAAGTTACAACTAGCAAAAATGAAATGTCACGAAATGCAAAAGCTTAACTATTCATCTCACAAAACAGTGCATACAGGTTTATTGCGATATATGTTTTATTGTAACTTTTCCTTCAGTTGTTATTTAAATAAATAACAGATTGTTGTCATATACATAATTAAGTTAAAAGTAACAAGTAGAAAAATGTTCACTTTACCATATTAATAAAAAATTAAAATTTTGCTTATTTACTCGGCTAGAATAAAATGTGTTTTTTCCTGTTTGTTCTCGTCTAAGAATAAGTGTTTTGTAAAAGGGGTGTGGTTATATAAAATATCTGAATGGGCATTTATTCTTTAATAATATAATGGAAATTACCTAAACCAATATAGGGACCTAATAAAAATATAATAACTCTTTTACTACAAAAGCAGCAAAAAAGCCCTTAATATCTATTTTTCCGTATTCACTTTTTAAATCAAATAGCTTTAAAGATATATCTATACATATATATTTTTTCGTATTATAAGAAACTAAGTATCTGCGTAGAAAGGAAAAAGATAAAATCAATATTGAATGACTTTAAAATGACTGGTAATTTAGGTCATCCAATTTAAAAAACAATAATTTAAATATAAGTCATAAATAATTAATGTGGAATTCAAAAAAATTTTATAGCAATCGTTGACAAAAAAGAAATTGATGTGAATAATTTAGGAGTAAATGTATTTAAACCACTGGAAATATAAGAGAGCCATAAAAATTGATTGCTTTATATGAAATATGTCTCATATTACTTTTAATATTTTAAAAATAACATTTTATGCTATGCCATTTGGGTGGCATGATTTGTAGTGTTGTTACACTTTTGTAGTAAAAACATAAGTATAGAAATGTTATTGAATGCGTAGTTTTATACAGGGTGATTATAAAAAAACTATCTAGACATTTGGGCCCCGAACTATCATACCATTCACAGAAACTGAATGAAATTTTGCAAAAGGTATTTTGAGGTATGCGCTCAAGAATGATATGGAAAACAATAGTGCCACTCAAACAGTTACGGTTACAGTGAGAAAATTTCGAAAAAATCAAATGGCAACAACCAGTTTTTTGTATTGGAATGCGATCTTCATTGTGAAAAACCCTAAATAGCGTCGGAACGGCAACTGTAGCATGAAAATCACTGTCGGTAGATAGGCTAAAAGTGAGGACAACCAATAAGGACAGAGAAGCAGCATAAGTTAAAGCATTTCATTGTGTTTCAGAAATTTTCCACATGACCTCCTTCACACACGATGACACTTTGCATGCGGCTGATGGTGGATAGCACTACAGCACGTATCATGGCAATAGGAATCTCTTGAATCGCAGTTCTGATGGCATCTTTAAAATCAGATGCACTTTGAGGACGAAACTGATACACTTTGGATTTCAGATATCCCCACAGCCAGAAATCCATTGGTATCAGATCAGGAGACCTTGGTGGCCACGGAAACGGGAAATGACGGAGATAACTCTGTCACCAAACTGTTGAGTTAAGACACGTTTGACTGAAGACCCGACATGCGGAGGAGCATCTTGCATCCACACAACTTCAGATAGAGCATTTTGCCGGTGCAATGCGGGAATCGCGTAATGAGTTAACATGTCCAGATAGCGAGCACTCGTTACTGTACACGTTTACAGATCACTGGCAGTAACCTCTTCAAAAAAGTAAGGGCCGAGGATGAACGTACTCGTTATACCACACCACACAGTCACTTTTTCCTCGTGTAATGGACATGCATGCACATCTTGTGGATTATTCTCTGCCCAGTGCACACAATTTTTCGAATTCACGTTACCAGTTAACGAGAAATGCGCCTCATCTGTCCACAGAATGCGTAAAGGCCAGCTGCTATCTTCAGCATACCGGATAAGGAATTGATTTGCAAAATCCAGCCGTAATTCATAGTCTCCCGCTTCCAACATCTGGACACGCTGGAATCGATACGGAAACATGTTTAGAACAGAGCGCAGAATCTTGCGTACAGTTGAATTCGGCAGATCCAGAACACGTGAAACACCGCGTGCAGTTGCGGGACGAACTGTGCTGCAACAGCTTCCACAGGAACGACCGAAGGTCGTCCAGATAAAGGTCGATCGCATGTGCAACCTGTTTCTTCAAATTTATGAATCAAGTCCCGTACAGCTTTGACAGTGCACGGGCCTCACCGTAATCCATGGTTTTTGCGGTAAACACGCAATGTCTCTGCGGCATTTTGTCCATTCAGGTAATAAATCTTTACGATTTCCCCACGTTCTTTCCCTGAAAGCGGTATCTTGTTCGGAATGGCAGAAAGGAACATACGCGGCTCACATTTTGCAGTGCCTTTTCTTTCACCTAGCGTGACGACGTCAGTCATGACAGTGTCTTACGTAGAACCCGAAATTTGCGTTTCTTGGTTTCTTCTTCTCGTTTTGGGGAGAACTAATCAGGCTGGGATATCAGCCAAAGAAACGGTGTGACGTGTGACGTAAATGAAACGAAAATTAATGTTCTGGTGCACGGCAAAGTCCTTTTTACTTTTCCCTTTCCTAGTTCCGGTGATTTTAATGCTACAGTTGCCGTTCCGACGCTATTTAGGGTTTTTCACAATGTTTTTCACATTCCAATACAAAAAATTGGGTGTTGCCATTTGATTTTTCCGAAATTTTATCAATATAACCGTAAATGTTTGAGTGACACTGTTGTTTTCCATATCATTCTTGAGCGCATACCTCTAAATACCTTTTGCCAAAATTTCATTCAGTTTCTGTGAATGGTATGATAGTTGTCGGGATAGTTTTTTATAAGCACCCTGTATATATAATCTCTCTCTCTATATATATATATATAACGAAATCTAAAATTCCGTCCTATCTTAAGGTATTCTTAAAATGTTTCCCGCCTGACATAATTTACAATGCTAGTTTATTTAATTTGTCACTGTCTTAAATATATTTAAATCGTTCATTTTACCTTACTTCCAAATTCATCTAATTGCGTACATAAATATTTTATTTCTCATTTCAAAATCCTACTTTAAAAGAACAATTAATGTATTAATATTTTTTTTTCTTTCGAAGTCCGTCTGTGAGTTTCAACGTCTTTTCATTTTTCTTAAATGCCGATAATTCTACAAAAATTATATTTTCTGAAAATCTCATTTTATGTCCATTTTATTTTTCTTTCCATATTCTAAAATTTTCGCAAGTTTAATCGGGGTGCCTATCCATGCCTATTTTCCCTACACAGCTGAAGTATATAGTCCGTCTTTTTACGCTTTCTCTTTCTCCAAGAGGCATTTGCGCATTGCAGTAGCAAACCGTGTGCCAGCAGTATTTATTGAGTTGCGTGAACTCGGGAGAGAGATTTTTGTGTGTTCTTAGACTTTTTAAAATAATCGTATCACCAGGAAGTTTGATTTTTTATGTGTATGGAATAGTTTTGTAACATCTTTTGTAGTGAAGAGTGTTGACTGAATGAGTACTTGCGTGCAGTTTCAACTGCCATTATGCCATAGCTCATAACAATGCTATGATGGTTTTAAAAGTTGTGAATAATGATCGGTGTGGATTTGTTCACTGGAACATAAATAGTTTTCCTTAAATAGATATATGTTATTTCTGGAAAAATACTAGGGTTTCAGGTCCTTGCCAGCTTTCTTTTTCATTTTTTTAAGAAACGCCTCTACGTCTTCGAAAATCATCGGCGACATGCTTGGCAAAAATATTACTAGAGCTGTATATTAGTGCGAGTGTCGGCTGGCACAAAGAGAAATATATATATATATATAGTATGAAACTATAGTATAATATATAGTAGGGCTTTTGACCTCGACTGGTAAAGAAAGTTTTTGATAGAGGCTGCACTGTGGTTAGTATAAATAGAGTATACTTCGCGATCGCTGGAAATCTAATAAAATCATTCCTATTATTGATATTACACAGAGAGTTCTCCCTTCGTAACAAAAACGGGTCCAAGAATCGAATATGCATTCCAAGGCAAATGCGACATATATATGGCGGCGTGTGGCTAGCTTTATTTGGTGCACAAAATGCATGGCTGCTAAATTTATTCTTTTCTTACCACTACTATTAAAAAGGATTACTTTATTTTATTTACTGTAAGAAAGTTCTGCCATTAAACAAGGAAAAGATTTCTTGTAAAAAATAATGGTATGAAAATAACATGTGTTTCAGGCATACATTTAGTATTTCCAAAAAAGCCAGTCACGAGCCGGCACTGGTTATATGTATTCAAGTCATTGTATCTTTTAGGTATGGAATTTTTGATAAGGGGTTATATATGTACTAAAAGATGAAATTAAATTTTTTCACGCAGCTATCTTTATTTAGAAATTATGTACAGAAACATTTTGCCCTGCGTAAAAAGGCTATGAAAAAAACTCCATTATTTAACGATTAAAACATTCCTAATTATGATATTTTGAATTTTATGAATTTTCAGTGTTTTCTACCATAATAAGCGCACTGTAAAAAAAATTGCAGTACAATTACGGGTAGAGGCCGGCAGCAGAGATTCCAGTCCATACCCCGTAAAAAAAAAAAAAAAAAAAAAAAAAAAAAAAAAAAAAAAAAAAAAAAAAAATCTATGCCCATCATTTTGTGAAGCCCGTAATTTTTTACGGGGCAAAGTAATATAGCATTATAATGTACAGAATATAATGCATTTTAAAACACAATAACACTTTGCTTACTGTTCCGCAGCACGTAGCACGTTAGATAATCATCACAGAATCGCTGTTTTGGCGGGTTAAAATTTTCGAAACACGAGTAAAATGAAAGGTTACACCCTAGCGGAGGACAATGTATGAGGTCGTACCGTATTTTTTCTAACATATGCGTTAGAACTGTAAGAATATGTGGATTGCTCTTAATTTTCTAAGTATCGAAGGGATAAGGCCGCTTATTTAGTGGATCAGATCGTTTTTCATCAAATAAGGCTGTTGTCCGTGAAAATTGAAGGGCAAACGCTCATAAATTTACAGTTTTTTCTGAGAGTGCGAAATGATACATTTTTACTGCCGGTGACCAATATATCCCTTTAATTTTTGAATGAATTAAAACTATGCTATATTGTTTTCAAGGTATTGTATGATATATTGTTGTTTAATGTATTGTTTTAGATATTTCATTATAAAAAGTATAAATTCTGTATTAATAAGTGTCTTGTATAGTCAACGCATTTTACTAATAAATCATTTATACTCTTACTTCATCTTTTTTCTTAATCTTTACCTCAAAATAACTTTAAAGAATCTCGGTAATATTCATTAATAATGAAGTTACAAATGAGCTTATTTTACTATTACTAGTAGTATATTTAAAACTTATGAAAATTTTTTTAATAAAAAGAGTTATCCTTACATGATCTCAACGAATATATTATGTTATGCACTCATACTGGGTGTGGTAATTTTAACTTCAAAGTTTTAAAAAAATGAATGATGGTGCAATTTCATGTAATGTCTTAAGTTATAAATGGAGCGTTCATTTTAATGCATTTTCATTTACCCTAAAGCTTATTTACTGACCTGCAATTCATCACCAGCAGCCCGTTACTTCAGAGAGATCAGAATTACACGCTGTGACAAACAACTTTGGGCAATCTTAATTTTCACGGCCTGTTTACTAAGAGAAATGACGGCAATTTCCTTTCAAAATCAATGAATGACTCACAGTTTTGACGTTTTCAGTGATTCTGAATTATGAGGCTTTAGGGAATCTTTTTAGTGTTCCGCCATTAATAATATGTAGAATCGGCTATTTATTTTAGAGTTCAATTACAAAAAATAAATAATAATAATAATGTATCTATCATTTAAAAAAGATATGAAAAATAATATTTATACAATTATGTTATATGACAAATTGCTTATCCACATTTGGTTTAAGAAACGAAGAAGAAATTTCTTAAATATTAATTTAATTAATATTAATGTTATTTATAACAGAATTACAAATAAATTTAATAATTCAAATTAAATTTAACTATTATGTTTCAAAAATGCTGTAAATTTTCTGCTAATTATGAAAACCGCAAAATTAAATTATTAACAACTTAAATGTTCAATAAAAAGTTAAAATAATTCTTCGAACTACCTGTTATTTCAGACATTATTTTAATCTTCAAACATATAGGCAGGTACTGTACATTCTTAAAAACATATCTAAAAACACATAAAACCAGTCCATACGTTAAAAGTTTCATAAAAGTAGAATATTTTCGCCTGTTGGCCCAGGCATCTTCTATACTGATGTTTCGTCTTTCTGCTCTGTCAGTCCGATTTTTCTGAAACCCCCCTTCTGTCCCTTCCTAACAGCATCTGTCGCCATCTGGTGTCAATTTTGGCGTGAGCTACGTCGTTGCAAGTTTTTGTATCTGATGTGTATATTTCTATTGCTTCTCTCTGTAATGCGTAGTATAGATTATTGTAATTGGCTAATTTTTCAACATTATTAAACTCTATTTTAATTGGGGATTTATTGTTTAATCTGGCTATTGCAGAGGTTGATTTACCTAAATTTATGTCTCTTCTGTGTTCTTTCATTCTCTTCTGGATTTTTCTTTTTGTCATGCCTATATATGAATTATCTTTTCCTTCGTTATCTTTGAAATTAATTTTTTATATCCCTGATGTCTGCTGATAATTAGGCTTTTCCGTATCTGATCTGATTAATTTGAAAATGGGTGCATTTGGCGTGATAGGAGTATTTATTCCAAGTTTTTTGCATTCTCTTTTTAATCTGAGAGAAATGCCTTTTATAAACGGAATTGAGTTCGTAAATTTTATTTCTTTTTAGCACTTTCCAACCTAGTTGAAAAGTGCTTATGACTTCGGTTTGTCTGCCGTATGACCGTCTGCCGTCTGGCCGTCTGGCCATCTGCCGTCTGTCCGTGTTCTAACTCCCGTAAATATGCTCAGATTGCTCTGCAATTTTTATATGTTATTGTCTTTATCTATAGCATGTTCCCTATTGCAACGGACGTATGTAGCACTGATAGTTTTTTACAGGGACACTCAAAAGAATTCCGTTACGTTGCGGTCTATGGGGAAAAATCATTTGCGGTTTATTTAAATAATGTTTCACTATTGTAAACGCATTGAAATTTATATATATCACTAAAGTGCATTAGAAGAAGCTTAATATGGAATAGGGTGTGCATAGCACTTATAGTTACTTTACAGGGACAGTCAAAAGAATTCCGTTACATTACGTCTATGCAGAAAAATCGTCTGCGGTTTATTTAAATAATGTTTCACTATTTTAAACGCATTCAAATTTATATATATCACAAAGGTGCATTACAAGACGCTTACTACAGAATAGTGTGTGTATAGCAGTCATCGTTCATTTACAGGGACATACAAAAGAATTCTCTATTGTCTGTTAACAATAATTCCTGGAAGTGCGTTTTAAGTTACTGAACGCGATTTTAATTTTAACTCGCTTTTTGTCTGTTATGTGGTGTGTATAAATTCTGTAGATCCTATACAGGGCAGCACAAAATTTCGCGAACACATTTCCGTTTACTGACAGAAACTCCAGAAAGATAATTTTAAACTGTGCTACGCGTTTCCTAACTAAACTAAAATTTAGCATCCTATGTAGTATATATACAAATCTATAGATCCTATACAGGGCTGAATAAAAGTATTCGGATATTTTTCCGAATATTGTATCTGTTGGAAATTCCTGAAATTATGTTTTTAAATATGTTATGCGTTTTCCAAATTGTTTACTTAGATGTTATCTTTTAGCTTATTAAACGGTATGTTTTGTAAAATTATTTTGGAAGCGTTGGAAATTGCTACATAATCTATGCTTGAAGCATGATTCTTCGTTCTTGTTTTATTTCTTATTTTTAATTTAATCTTTAACTAAGCTTAATCAAAATCCTTCAATAAAATATTCTTTAATCGTGATGCATTATTTTTCCTCATTTTTTCCCGAAAGTCTTTAAAATAAAATGTTTTTTATTAGGTTTACTAATGTAAATATTCAAGGAGTATCATACAGAACATGAACCGGACCGGATATAGGCACGGTCCAAGATCAACAAATTTAGGCTATGTCAGTTGAATTTTTAAAGTATTGTTTTTGATTTTGTAAATATGTCAAATTATTAATGCAGAATTGATAATCCTTTATTATCATAGATCCCTCGAACCTCTGAAAGTTTTCTTCGCCAAGTTTTTCTGAAGTCAAAGAAAACTTTTAGATATTATTGTTGTTAAAGTTCGAGGAACCGTACAAATGCTGAAAAAAATATCCGCCTGCTACAGCCACCATTTTTGTCAGCGCGCAGGCCTAGTATTCAGGGGGCGGTGGATCAATGTTGTGACATCAGTTTCGGACTCGACTGAGCGCCAGTCGCTGTCAGCGGCATCTATTGTTTGAAATTCGAAGTAAAATAAAGAATCACTGTAAAAAAACATCCTAACATCATACATAACCCTCCTGCAAGAATGTTTTTAATATCTGACACCGTTTGCAAGTTATTGAATTTTAAAACCCGTCAGTCATTTTTGGGACACCCGGAACATATTGTTGAAACCTTAAATCTGTAATATATAAGGGTTGTAATATTCGTAAGTTAATATTTTAATATAGGTTAGAAAAATATTTTTTTGAGTTAGAATTATTACAAGATTTGTAAATTTGTCCAAATTTTTTGTTAACCGGACACCATTTCATGCAAATGTTGGTGCGAAAGCCAAAAAAGACACCAATCACAAATGTTCTGAAAGTTATACACGGAAGCTAACTTATGTAGAAGATGAAATGATAATCCTAATGACTTACGTATAATTTAATAAGAATGTAACTATTTTATTAAATACAAAATGTATAATTTAATTAGAATAACTATTTTGTTATGTACAAAGTGTAAAATATTAAAAAGAATAACTATTTTACTAAATACAAAAGCTAGAGGAAATTCCTACGAATAAAAATAAATATTATTTCTAAAATTCATTAAGATGCAACTAAATGTAAATATATTGCTTGAAGGTGCGTAAAAACATACATAAAAACATTTAAAGGCACATTAAAGTCCTTTAAAAAAAATTCCAAAACGTTCTCAACCGAAGCCCGGTCATCATCAGAAGAAAAACTAAATTATTGAGTTAAAATTTCAGTGCAAATTCACCTTGTTTAATAACTAAAATTCATTAAGATACAACTAAATATAAATATATTGCTTGAAGGTGCGTAAAAACATACATAAAAACATTTAAAGGTACATTCATTAAAGTCCTTTAAAAAAATCCAAAACGTTTTCAACCGAAACCCGGTCATCATCAGAAGAAAAACTAAATTATTGAGTTGATTTGTTATCTCTTTGCGTTTTCTTGCTTGCCCGGAATAATTGCAGTGTATTCAGTGTCAAACTATTTTACTTCAAGCGTTTGGAAATAAGGTGGGATGGGAAAGGTAATCAATGATGCATTAATTCATTCCAGACTGCGTGGATATCATATGATAGTACATCGTTACAGACTATTTCTTTCTTAGACATTATTTCTAGAGGCTCTCATATTTTTTCCATAAAATATGTTGGAGAGGGGAATTTTGTAACAATTGGGCGGATTGGTAAGCCCGTTTTATGATCCTTTAGTCTACCTATGAGGGAAGGAGTGGTTGCAGTCTTGTTAAGTCTTAGTTTACTTTTCATAAATCCTGGCCAAATTCCTTTTCCGATAAGTTCTTTAACTTTATTTTCTATTTTCAAATTGGGGTCTTTATTTAACGGCACACAGTCCATATTATCAATGCAAACTTTCATCTTTAGTAGATAATCCTGTCTGTTTAAAATAGCAATACGGTTAGTTTTATCAGTCTGGATAATAACAATGTCGTTATCCTTCCTCAGTTTTCCTGCTATTTTCTTAAACTTCTCGTGTTGAGGGTTTGGTCTGTAAGCAAATGATCTCATCTTACTATGTAAAACACTTCTAACCACCTCTTTCTGCATTGGATCAGTAGCCTGCACGGCCTTCTCACATTCAGTAATAATCATCTTGTTATTCCATTGTGAATCAAACATGAATTTCGGACCCAGAATGAGGAATAATTTTTCTTTTTTTTGATAACTTCTTGTTTGAAATATTAATAAAAGTATCTGGCTTCGGTTCTGCGTGCTTAGCTTTAGTAGATTTCAAACTGGCAATTTTCTTCTTCATGGTAACTAGTTTAGTCCTACGCTGAAATGCTCTATAATTATTTTATTGTCTAGGCTATTGATTTTATCTAGAAAGGAGTATAACTCATCTTTTCCGTGATTCCAAATAAAGTAAATATCATCTACATATACATATCTTAACCAGCAATCCGGACCCGGTTTTATGGTCTCCATGATTATATTTTCAAGAGGAAGTAGTTTAAACTCTGCAAGCAAACCTGAAATGAAGTTTGTTTGAAATTTGTTCATGCCTTTTCCTTAATGAAGAATTAGATGTAATTAGAAACATAGCAGCCGAGAATTCAGTTCCATCCCGTTTCATTGAAAAAATCATAAATAAATTTAAAGGGAAAGATGAAGAAAAACGGAATACAGGTACAATCAAAAGTTTGAAGTTTTGTAAAGTTAACTACATCCCACGGTTTTTTGAAAGTATGAGACATTCCCTCTTTAAGTTTGGCATTACATTAATCGCAGTCCCTCCTTTAAAGTTGCGGGTTTTGTTAAACAGAAAAATTGACCCAATCCAGGCTATCAATAGATCAGGGGTATATATTATACCATTCAAGAAAGATAACAAAGATTTTATGTACGTATGTATGACAATGAGGAAATTTCGGGACAAAATAAAAGAACATGAAGCAGATCTGAGATTAAATAGACCCCACACTGCGTTAGCAAGATTAGCGCAAACTGAACCTATAAAAGTTGATTCCAATAGATCCAAAATTATATTCCGCACAAATAATCACCTGGAAGCAATCATAAGAGAGTCTCTAGAAATAATGTCTAAGAAAGAAATAGTCTGTAACGATGTACTATCATATGATATCCACGCAGTCTGGAATGAATTAATGCATCATTGATTACCTTTCCCATCCCACCTTATTTCCAAACGCTTGAAGTAAAATAGTTTATTCCGGGCAAGCAAGAAAACGCAAAGAGATAACAAATCAACTCAATAATTTAGTTTTTCTTCTGATGATGACCGGGTTTCGGTTGAAAACGTTTTGGAATTTTTTTAAAAGGACTTTAATGTACCTTTAAATGTTTTTATGTATGTTTTTACGCACCTTTAAGCAGTATATTTACATTTAGTTGTATCTTAATGAATTTTAGTTATTAAACAAGGTGAATTTGCACTGAAAATTTAACTTTTATTAAAATATTATTTCATTATACAAACGGCATAAAAGTCATGATTTCATTTGTCATTGCTAAAAATATCTGTTTTTTTTTTTTTTTTTTTTTTTTTTTTTTGTCAAGATAATGCTGCTACAAAATTTCAATTAAGTGTTATTCACAAAATATCCAAAGAAATCGATGTACATACGCCACTAATTTATAAATTAAAGCGCATATTTATAATATCTTACTAAAATTCAGATTCTAAAAAAATACTCTATTTTTTACTTCAGTAAAAGCAAAGAAAAAATCAGTGAACAGCTTTCAAACTAAAATTAGATGCTGTTGTTTTGAGTAGCTTTTTCCTTGCGTCTCTAAACAGCATTAAAATTCCGCGAAAGCACTCAACTTTATCAAATTATGCTGAAAAAGCTTTCTGTGATCTAAAAGAAAAAAGTTATGTGTCAAAAGTTTAAGATAATTTATTTTTATTGGCAAGTTACATTGAAGAAAATCACCGGCATCAATATTTTAAACAATAAATATTACAATAAATATGATTTATTGGTGAAATATTTTTAAAGCTGACACTTTAAGAAAATTCGAAAGGATTGATATATTTTGTGGGAAGATTGAATACAATGTGAAATGAAATTTTCATACAATTTATTTGTACAGTGAAACTGATTATATCCAAATTAACGTGTTCTGTACATAATTAGAAATCCGGATAATTAGTATAATTATAAATAAAAGTTTATGCTGTTTAATAAAAAGTTCTTTAAAATCTGTTTTGTTTAATAAAAAGGCAGGTACAAAGAAATCAGCTGACTATATATTATGGCTATAAAATTTTTGTTACAAAAAATTAAGAAAGAGCCACTTACATATATTCATTTACATGTGTTAATTGAACATGTCAAACAAAGTTTGCTGGAATTGTTTTGTTAAACACTAAATGTAGATTTATAGTTACCCAACTAAAGACATAAAAAAATGCAAATAAATATAAATGTTACGATCGTTTAAAGAGAAATTTCTAGTAAAGTATATTTTTACAAAATACACAAATTTACATTTGGAAACTTTTCCCATCAAATGTATTTAAAAAAATAAAGATCCTGATCTTTAAAAGTCTGGATAAATAGAGTTGTACTGTTAAATGAAAAACAGCATATAGATGTAATTCTGAAATTTTAACTTCAAGTGATTATAACTTATCAAAATAGTGTTTTTCTTACCCAAATATAGATATAAAAAAATCCAATTAGTTACAATATGTTAGCATATCTTTAAAGAGAAATTTCGAGTAAACTACAATTTCACGAAATACAATAAATTCACATTTCGATGCTTTTCCCCTCCAATGCATTTTTACAAAAAATAAGGATCCTGATTACTTGGAGTCCGGATAATGGACGTTTTATAGGTAAAATAGCATATTAAATTAATTCCGAAACTTTTATTTGAAGTGATTATAATTTATCAAAAGAGTGTTTTTCTTATTTTATTTGTATTACACTTTTCAATCACATTTTTCAAACAATTTCCAAACTATTTCCAGATAATCTCATGCTAGATTTCTAAATCATGGGCAAGAGAAATTTACCACGAAGATTATTGTTTGGAAATAGAGGTAGATTTAAATTATAAAAATAGTCGCCAGTGAAATTCCTGTTACAGTGATTTTTATACCGTAAGCAGTACAATGTGATCTCATACAAAATACCCAAAATAAAGAAATGACAAGACTATACGTCGATTTTCTAATATACAGACATTAGTTACAGATAGTACAGGAAGAAAATGAATGAGAAATAAGAAAATTACTATCAACTAAAAGGCATCAAATTAAAAAAAGGAACTGAAAAATTTTACGTATTAAAAGTCCGTAATATAGGAGAAATAACCACCAATCTAAAACGCTATAAATCTGAGCAATGCTGCCAGTTACATTACTTTTCTTTTCGATTGCTTGATTGCTACCACTTTTTTGAAATAAAAATATTCGCCTTATTTGCTAACAGGTTAACTGATTAAATAAGGCAAATATTAAAGTTTCAAAAAAATGCTAGCAGTCAATCAATCCAAATAAAAGCCCAACTGGCAACACTGAATTTCAGAAATAATATTAAATATAATTTTGCGATACAATGTCTAAAACTATTTATCAAACTTTTAACTATAAACCTTTGAGTCTGTGTAAAAATTAATAAGTGATATAAATATATAGTAGATGACACTCGGAAAAAATTATTATAACAATATCAGTAAAATAAGCTTCTTTAATATTTAAGAGATTATGAAACAGTGTTTCAAAAATTTTATTTAAAAAGTCCCCCCCCCCCCCCCCAGTGAGATACAGTACTTTTTTCAATGCAAACTCCAAACAAACAATACGTAGACAAATGTGTAATGCAAATCTGTTCGACATTACCGCCGTATTCACCACTGCAAGAAAGAGACTTTCATGGACCTATGAAGTATCACACAAATAGTATATTCCTACATCCATATAATATTCAGTAAATAAAAGAACATAGTAAATAAATCACACGTCTCTCCTTCTGTGATAATTCGACCGAGGATGTTCCTATGAATATGTGCATTGCATCTATCCAACGGCACCGTTGAAATTCGACGTTAAAAAAGTTTCAAAATGTTTAAATAAAATGTTTTAAAATGTCCTCTTTAATTATCAGTCGTTTCAAATCCATATGTTCTAAAATGCATCCATTGTTTTAAGCTAATCAATTTTTTTATAAAGATGGAGAAATTCTTTTAGAATAATAATATGCAATCTGCAGATGAGGCAGATTTTTAATGTTTTCAAGTTTGATTTATTGGTATGGCTTTCTCGGTCCCTTTCCATAATCAGGATGATTATTAATTTTGCACAATCGGTCATCTTTTCCGTATTATACAGTGAAATACCCAATGGATCATTAAAAAATTAATAAAATATAATTCCTAGCACATTCAGGTTTTTTTTTAATTATTATTTTTCACTTTTTATGTTGGTTAGGAAAATGAATTTCCAATTGTGGCAGGTTTTCCAGGGACTATTTTACATAATTGAAGAAAAGTGATGACCATTGTTGAGATAGCTTTGAAAAATAATTCATGCTTGAAACTTAGTTAAAAATTCGTAATTAAGCGGAAGGTTTAAAATAAATCTCATTCGGATGTTAATATTTTTCTAATGGATGATGTAAGAATTGAAATTGTATGGCATTTAGAATTTTTGCAAGCGTGATAAAAGCGAAAGCCATAGTGCCTTTTGTTTTCACAATTGTTATACATTTCTAAAAATTGCCAAGTGGGTTTCGGCTGGCGTCCCTAAGTAGACTACCTTTTTTTGATGTCGACAGAGAAATCCACAGCGAGAGAAGAAAATAGGACTTTGCTGCTAATAAGGAACTGTTAAATGAACTTATAATAAACCTACAAAAATAATTTTTATAAAATATTAGCTTGATATTGTTTATTCTAACTCAAAAAACAATCATTATTTCAAGCTCTTTTTTTTTTACTATAACACAATTTTTATTCATTTTAATTTTCCTGAAATCATTTATTTTTGTGATTTATTTATTACAAAATGAAATCCTCTAATCTATAATAATAAAAAAAAGTGATTGGTAATAAAATTTTAAGATGAAACAAAAAATGAAGGCTCTAATTCAAATGTATATAATTAATAATTGAAAAATTAGTTTAAAAATATGTGAAGTTGACACAATCATATAATTTTATCTTTTTAGTTTTATCAATGTAAACATGCATTTCAAACTAAGCATAACGTCATTTTCACTAGCTCAAATTAAAAAATTCGGCCAAAAAGCCACGTGTCTGAATATTTTTCATTATTTTTCTTTTTTCCTCCCAACGATGGAAATAATCCGATTGCCATCATGTTGAACAAATAATAAAACTAAAAAACATTTAAAATTAAATTTTCTGCAAATTAATACAAGTATTGAACCAACGAATGCCGATAACAAGCCTTTGGCCAAATATCTTTCATTTAAAATTAGAATAATGTAATATGATGAAGTAGTTTTTATTCACGAACTGTCGAAAGAAAACGGTTAGCGTTTAAATATAGACTAGATGGTACCCGTCAAAATTTGATGGAAAAAATTACAATAACAATATTAGTAAAATAAGCTTCTTTATTACATAAGTAGAGGTACTTATGAAACAATCTTTCAATTATTTTATTTTAAAAAAATCTCCCAGTGAATTACGTTATTATTTCCGATGCAAACTCCAAACAAACAATCCGTAAACAAAATGGAAATCAGTTTGACATTATCGCCCTATTCCTCACGGCAAGAAAGAAAATTTCCTGAACTTATATCATACAAATAGCATATCCCTACGTTCATCTCATATTCAGTCAATAAAAGAACATATTAAATAAGGCACACATCCCCCCCCCTCTGTCATAATGCAACCGAATGAGCTCCTATGCGCATGTGCATTGCATCTGCCCAAACGCACCGTCGAAATTCGACGTTAAAAAAAAGTTTTAAAATGTTTTGATCAAAATTTTTAAAATGTCTTCTTTAATCATTGTTCGTTTCAAATCCATATCTTCTGAAACGCATACATTGTTTTAAGCTAATCAATTTTTATGTAAAGATGAAGAATTTTTTTTACAATAATAAATCAATCTACAGATAAAGGCGATTTTTAATGTTTTCAAGTGTAATTTATTTGTATGGTTTCTTCATTAAATAAATAAATATCCAAAATTCAAATAAATAAATATCCAAGATTATTTTTGATTCTGTTTTCATTAATATATTGTAAATTTTATTGTTAAAAGTTACTGATAAATGATACTTTAGTAAATGGGGCTTTTCTTAATTATTTTTTTTAATTATTATTTTTCTTTTTTTGAGATTTAATGGCAACATTCTTCCGTTTGTTTATTGGGCGCTACAGTTTGGCGAATTATTTGAGGTACTTTTCGGTTAGCAGGGCGCCAATGAAGTATGTATATATATATATATATACAAATATATATAATGTGTATAGTTTTGTTTTTCTAGTATTGAATTTATGTGGTTTATAGATTTTGGTTGGCTTTTGTGATAATGATTCTGCAAGTAATTTTCCATTGGAGTTTATTATTATGTGTATATATATATTTTTTTTTTTTTTTACTGACGCCGGCTAACCGAAAAGTACCTAATTTACATATAGTTTTTTTTCTTAATGGGACGACGGGATAATGCACGGAATTTCGACGGGATAATGAATATTTTTGATGGTACCAGAATATTTTTCTGTATTTTATAGTTATATTAAGAAATACATATTTTTATGATTTGCTGAATCACTTATTTGTTTACTTTTTCATGCATTATATTATTGAAGGTTGTTAGTTCTCTTATTCGTTTAAATAAACCCTACTTATATAAAAATAACGTGTGTTTTCTGTGGTGTTTCGCATAAACGTTGTAAAATTCAGGTTATTAGATTTTATCCAACTTTGCTGTCACAACAGCTGATGAAGCAGCCCTTTTCGGCGATTTTTTGTTACCTGTAAAATGTTTGTTTTTGGTATAGCCCGAACTAAGAAAAAATTGAGTACTTTTCCATTATACGGACACCATTGTCGCCAAGCATATATTTATATGTACGGCATGGTGTTGGTATAACGGAAAAGAACCAAAATCTGCGATCGATCAAATAATTGAATTTCGTTAAACATTAAATTTTCTGGTACTTTTCTATTATCCGGTCGACCACTTTTCATAACAAAAAACTATCGCCAAACTGTAAAATTAAACGCCAAAAATGCAGTCCGATTTACTTGATGTCAGAAGCAATATACGTGTTTGTTACGCAGGACCGTGCGAAGAGAAACCTGCGCCCGGGGCAAAGTTTCAATTTGGCGCCCCCGCCCCCCTTTCATTTCTCTTTCTGACAGATGTCAAAGAAATTGACAAAGTGCAGAAACAAAAAATAAATTCTATTGAATAAATATTTCGTCTTTATTTTCGAAATTTAAAACATTCAATATTAATTCAGAAATTCCAAACTAAATAACATAAAACAATTGCAATTATTTCCTAGAGAAATCATGATGTTTTGCGACAGAAAATAAGAGAATGACGAAAAAAGAAATTGAAATTTCCCGGAAAATGATCGACGGTCAAAAAATGAATGAATAAACAAAACTGTGGTTGGTATTAGTAAAAATTTGGCGCCCCCTCAATTTCCGCGCCCGGGGCGAAGGCCACCTCCGCCCCCCTCTTCGCACGACCCTGTTGTTACGTCATCAAGTGGTTTTTAATTCGAGATTTGCGTCTATTTTCCTTATGTTTTACTGAATTATTAGTTATTTCATTAATTAAAATAACAATTGTGTCCATAAATTCATGTATTTTATTTATTTATTTATTTTGATATTTCAATGACAATGTTCTCCTGTTTATGTGGCGTTACAGTTTGGCGATAGTTTTTTGTTATGAAAAGTTGTCGACGGGATAATAGAGAAGTACCAATTTTCTTATTTTTAATCTGAGAAAGAAACAATAATCATCGATTTAATTAATTTTGCAATATGCGGTGCAACCAAAATAATTTTGATTAAATCAGTACATATATCGCAGACGCACCTGGGTTATTTTTTGGCGCCTAAATGACGATTTTTGCTTTGTATGGAAATCTGGGGTTTTATAATAAATTTGAATATGTGTGTAAATAAATAAAATAAAATAGGTACTTTTATGTTAGCTGGGAGTCAAGGATAACTCTCCAAATCTTGTTTCAATTGGAATCATTTAAATTGCAACATTTTACGTGAGATTTGTTATTCATATTGATATGTTTACGTTTAGATATTTTATTATGATTATATTCTAGCTAATTAAGTTTTTTTTTTAAAGATTTTATACTACAATGTTAAAATATTACCTAGTTGATATTAGCTAATGTCAAAAGATTGGCGAACCACAGAGTTCAGAAAATAAACTCTATGCCCTCAAAAGTGGGAGTTGCCATCTTTATGACGTCATAAGCAGAAGTAAATGTTTAATTGAAAATTACAGCTAATTAATTAAATTTTCGAACAAACGAATGAGCGATAACAAATCTGTGTCCAAATATCTTTCATTTAAAAAGAGAATGGTGTAATTTGATGCAGTAGTTTGTTCTGACGGATTGTCGAAAGAAATCGCTTAGCGTTTTAAATATATAGATTCTTTTGCTCACTATTAATTTTCTATTTACATTTTTGGGAATTTAGCTGAGGTGCCGTTCTTGTATTTTGGTGTATTTTTGCAGTAGTGCTTTGTACACACTTTAGACACAAATTAGTAATTTCTATGACATAATAACTGCCACTAAGATATGGAACACAAGATAAAATAAAAATATATATGTAAATCTGATTTTACTACGAATGCCATTGATCAGATTTTAATAACGAATGCCATTGATCATATGAGGGGATCGGGGCAAAAAAGTGCCAAGCCACATCTTAGGTGAAATAAACCTTACACTGTAATCTGTTGCTTAATATTGTAAATTATAATATCCAACATATAATTTGTTTATAATGTCACTTGGTGACAGCATATATGACAGGTTTCGTTTTCACCCCAGATGTTTATACCCTCACTGAAGATAGCTAATTTACGAAAAAATGTAATAGTAATATCATTAAAGTAATGCCATTTTGTTACTGAGAATATCTCAAATGTTACTAAGGCATTGGCGGAAAACTTAAGGTTTATATATCTTGATTTGAGTATTTGATCAAATTTTCAATTTGAAATATCTCAGAAGTTCGAAAATGTGGCTTGGCACTCACTTGCTCCGACCCCCTCAATATATTCTGCATGAAAAATATACCTGCATCTTTATTTAGTGATAAAAAGAAACATTCAGATAAAACTAAAACAAAATATCAGAATTTTGAAAAAAAGAGAATTTTTCAGCAGACTATCATAAAATTTCATCATAAGCAACAAAAGAAAAAAAATCAGCCTTTCAGACAAACATTTTGCAATTATGAACCACAATTTACAGGCTATTTTCTAAATACTTAGGTTGTTTCAATACAGAATTTTTTTTAACGAATCCTTTAAATAAAACATTGCAAAATGCAGTTACTAAATATTTCAATATTTCAAAAACTTTTCGCATCAATTTAGACAGTTAATGTTACACTAACAATAAAACACAGAAGGCGTTATATAATACGCAAAAGCAGAATCACTTCTAGCTTGCACATCAGAAATTTAACAAATAATTTATTACAAACGTTATGTAATGTTATCGGTGAAAATATCACATTTCTCGTGTGCCTACTGCCATTGAAGAGAGCTTCAGAATATGAGTTTCACGATTATTGAAACTTTTCAGGAATTTTCCTTGAAGCTTTTAAAATTTACAGAGATATATATAAACAACGTGATACCCTTGTATAAAATAACTGAATTTCAAAAACGTGTTTCAGTATTGACGTATAAGAAGTATTATTAAAGAAGAAGCTATTATAAAATATATTACTAAACAAGTAAAAAATCAAAAAATTACAACCGCAAGAAATGAAACAATCCAAAAATAATACTTTTTCACACTTTTCATAAAAGAAAAAATTATTTAAAAACATTTTTTAAAATTATATTTTTAATTGCAGTAAACACATTTTTTAATATCGTTTTATGACTGCATCAAAGAAATTTTAAATTTTAAAGGATTAAAATCTTTAAACTATATTCTATTCAATAATACACCACATGTTTTATAATCATTAAGGAAGTTTATAATATAAGCTCAGCAATAGCTTTCAAACCATACTTACAAATGCAAAAAACTTTGAAAAACCTTTTTGAAATGTCTGAAAGTTATTCTCCATCCTATTAAAATCCGTTTAGTTCAAAATAATTATTTTTATAAACGTTACGAAATTCAAATCTGTATACGGTCCTTGTGTTATATAAGTTATATTTATTAAAATTTTCTCGAAGTTCTTACAAGTACATAACAAAAAAAATCAATTTTACACGATCAAATCTTTCAGAGTTATGATACTTTGCATTCTAAAAATTTTCAACTTTTCCCGTCACCAAAAATAGAAAGGCGCTTTCACATAGAAAAAAATACTTTATTGTGAAACACGGGGTCACAATGCACCTGTTAAATCAAAAATAGATGAAATGTCACTCAAAGCTGAAGTTGGATTTTCTTTCATAGCTTTATCAATTATGAACATATTCTGAAAAACTTTTCATTATCTTGTTTTGTACATTATCTTGTTCATTATCTTGTTGAGGCAACATCTTGATTTATACTAATATCATAAAAAATTCTCGAAGTGGACACAATTCCTGTACAAAATACCGAGATGGATGCTCCGTATGATCAGTAAGTAGCTGGATGCTCCATAATTAATAACGTTGTTGAGAGGAATTACCACGTTACTGACTGAATTACTCCGCACATCTTGCAATTCTCCGAATACCACGCCTATATTTTGAAACTAACTAGCCTGATAACTTTCTTCTGTATGTCCTTGATAAGCCAGGTTATTATTGACCGATCTGCCTTTTTCCGGTGTTAGGTAATTTACTAGAAAAATAATTGCTATTTGTCTTTCTATTTTCCTTGAATCAAACATAATGAATTTGTGCAGAACAGCAGTATTTAAGGCATTTGGTATGGCTTCGAAAAAATTTATATGAGAAAATAAGTCAGTTCTATTTGTTTTACTCATTCGACTTGAATGGTAAACCAAAATAAGACGGGTATTTACATGTACATTCAGCGTTTTCTGGGAACTTCTTTAATGTTACATGCTGTCAAAAAACTCATAACAGCTACTGAGATTAACAATTCTCCGTCAGTTTCCTTGTGACTCTCTTTGAAAGGAGCTTGGTACATCTAGATATACTTACTCAGTACATTAAACTAGAAAGAAATATGCATACAGTTACAAGTAAAAGAAAAGAGTGATCTTACTACCGAAAGAGAGACAAAAACTGGTTCGGAATGACATCACTTCCGAACACACTACATAACAAAATTTCTAGGGAAAAAAATTGTCCAGATTTGCAACAAAACAACTTATTAAATAATAGGCAATTTGGGTTCAGAGAGGGCAGATCATGTGAAAAAGCTCTTTCTGAAATCTTGTCATCTTGCGCTTTTACAATTAGTGAAGGCAAATACACTTCCCTAGTCTCACTTGTTATTCAATGTGCTTTCGATAATGTTGAAAGGAGGAATATTCTCCTCCAACCTAGAATTCTTAATTGTCCGGGAAATACTGCTGGAATCCTTAGTTCTTATCATCTAATAGAAGCAATCTGTTTAACTCGGGTGCGGGAATCTCTATATATCAACAGAAAATAGACTATCCTCAAGGTGCCTGGAGCCAATTATTTGGGTCCTCATAGCTAATAGCATTCTTCCAGAATTTTAAACACTTGGGAATGAATTTTGTATTTTCGGATGACTTCAACATTATTTTCTCTGTTTTTCAGCGTTTGGATTTGGAGTTGGAGGCTGCGTCGGCTCTTCCCCTTTTCTGTCAGCTATTGGAATCATTGCATCTCCAACTTTCAACTAATAAATGTCAATCCCTTACTTTTGCAAAACTGTATAAAGTAAAACAAAAACCCACTATCAAAATTAATGACACTAGCATCCATCATGTTCCTAACCTTAAACTTCTAGGCTTAACTATAGATCAACACTGGAACTGATTCTCTCACATTCATTATCTTAAACTCAAACTGATACACTTTTATCATAAATCAACAAAATTAACCGCTAAATGTCGGGGTATAAAAAACGATATGCTAAATATTTGGTACTGCACTATTGTAGGAAAAATTATCACGTTTGAGACAGCTGTTTGGGGGAGGGTAATCTTACAAAAGTTGCACATAATAAATTATTTTCTTTACAAAGGATATTTCTTTTACAAATTGAAAGGGGATATAGAACGATTTCCAATGATGCTCCCAATATATTAACAGGTATTCCACCCATTTTCATTATCATTTCATTTATCATGATCTTAGAGAATGATTTCACAACAATACTTTCCATTAATGATAATTCAGCGCAAGATTCCTTGTTTGAATATTCATTCAGCAGAGGATACCTCCCACCTCCAAGTAAATCCGGCTTTAAATTCTTACTGTCCCACTCAAATTTTTATGGTGTTCGCCGAGGGATACAAATATCACTAATACCGGCGTAGGTGTAGCTTTCTGTGCTAAGGAAGGGATGGAGTGACTCACCGGTGGATCTGCAGGCAGGATGACAATTATTCTATTTTCAAAGCAGAACTCTTTGTAATTTTTAAAGCCTTAGAGTGGATCTATTACAAAAAGTAATTTTTTTAATTCCAATTTTTAGCGATAGTCTTCCCAGCCTGCAGGCAATCTACGAATTTAGATCAACAAATCCACAAGTTATTGAGATTAAATTACTTCTTAAAAGTCTTCTCTGTAAAACCTATTTAGCCCAACTTTCAACCCATAAGGGTATCCTAGGAAATGAAACGGCGGATACACTGGCAAAGTAAGCAGCTTCTAGAATATCATCAGTCGATTTTTCACTTTCAGTATCACACTCTCACATTAAAAGACATGTTCGCGCTCATTTTATGAAACAGTCGCAGGATCACTGCAACTACTCGGATAAGGGTAGATATGATCTGGTCTTAGTGGTATAATTGGATTATAAAAACCCTACAGCTTTCCTTATTGGTCATGGTCCCTTTGGGCCATACTTCTTTTGGTTCAAAACAGCTCTTTCGCCTCTTTGTGAATGCGGTGATGTCGCTCTTATCTCTCATTACTACTGTAATTGTCTTTTAACAGATCGCTGGCATATTCGCCGTCCTCCTGTGCTTTCAGACGTTTGGCTGGCTAATATTTTATCGCGTCCGGTTTTGCTCTCAAAGCTTAAAAACATCTTTAACTTACTATGTGACCATCCTATATTAATTCATCACTGAGGCAGGTACTCGGTATCACCTTATTCACTGCCCCTTGTCGGGTTGCATATTTGTATTCTCCGGCAATGATATTATTTTGTACTATTAGCTTTTCACAAATATTGTTTCCGTTATATTCTATTCAATTGTCTATTGTTTATTACCCCGCCCTCTGTCGCGTTTACCGGCGGAACTTTGTATTTTTTAAACCACAATAAAGGAGACCGAGAGGGACATCTATGCTCTACAAACTTGGTTCCAAATCTAAACAGTCCCTCTCGGGCAGTAAAGTAGAGACTCTATTTCTAATTCCGAATAAAGTGGAAGAACAAGACACAGGGACACGGAAGAACGGTCGTTCATTTTAAATAAGGCTGGTCCCAACCTGTTTATTTTGCGGAATTGTTTAAATATTTAAACTAGTTCGTTCGCCTACGGCACACCTCTACACTGTTAAAAATATTCGTTTATTGACAGGTTGTCTTCCGTGAATTTTGATCAGAAAGTTTCCGTGTTGTTAGAAAAATGGAATCTCTCCCGTATATCTGTTGCTACCCAGCTAGAAAAAGTTTGCAAAAAAGTGCACAAAATCCGAGCGTATTAGGCACCTCTACTTATGCATAAAAACTGCAAACTGAATTGTGCACAAAACGTGCATAAACTGTATCCCTAAACTGTACACTTTTTAGACTTTTAAGATTACAAAGTTTCAAACACGGAATTATTAATGTAAAAATTTATCATCCAATGGGATTGCAGTATTTTTGATCGCCACACATGCGCTTAAACTCCTTCGCGTCTGTATCGCGCCATTTATGGACTACAAAGACGGAACATTCCTCAAAAAAAGGAAACATTAAGGCAACTCTGCTGCCAGTCATTTTTCCGTAAATTGACGGAATTTTTTTTTTACAGTATACTGTTAAAAATAATCTGAAATTCACGGGTATTTTTTTCCTGAATTTCACAGAAAAAGTCCCTTTTCATGACAAAAGGGCGTTTTCAGTTAAAAGCAGAAAATTTTCTCATATAAGAAAGCAGCCAACGGAGATATTCCGTTATCTGCTGCATGTTTATTTTCAATGTTTCAAAAACTGACATGTTGCTGCACAGAAAAACTAAAAAATCCATAAATTAAAATTTCAAGTTTATTTAACACAATAACAAGAAAATAGTGCTTTCGAATTGAAAAAAAGCAAAAAATAATTATTTCCATTATTTTAATATTATTTGCAATTCATTTTTTAAAGTTATAAAAAAGTATTCGCACTTAAAATATATTCTAAACAAACAGATTAATATATATATAAAATAGCTAAATTAAGGGAAAAAAAATCGATTCTATTTAAAAAAGCAACAAACAAAAATAATGCTTTCAAATTAAACTCATTCATTTAAAATTATTCGCAATTTATTTTTTAAAGTTATAAAAAACACTCACACTGAAAATATATTCTAAACGAACACATTTAAAAAATACATAATAGTTGATTAAAAATCGATTTTCGCAAAAAAAAAAAAAAAAAAAAAAATTATCGAATTTAATTCAAAATATAATATTTATATTTTACATCTAACAATCAAATTAAGAATATATATAATTCATGTTTTTATCCTCTATTAATGCTATAGTTTTCAACCATCATCTCATTACGAAATATCCCGGCAATTAACTTCAAAATTACCAGTTTTCTAAACCCCAAATTGTTTAAGTCCCAAGCTTTGATTTGAAGAAATCCCCTATCATCGTTTCCTACTCTTACTCTAGCAAGGACCCGCTGGTCTAACGGTAAAGCACTCGGCTCAAACCAATAACGTCCCCAGTTCGATCAGGACGGGCAGAAAATGTTCTTTCATTATATCAAATATTAAATTAAATACTCCCGTAATAATCAACAGATGGCAGCACAAATAGAGATGACATTTTTTAAAACCAAGTTCATTTATAACGGAAAATTACCGATTCTTCAAACGGAGTTTTCCCTTCCTTTATCTTTCAAAACGGAAAATGTACTAACGGAACGGAAAAAGTCCGGCAACTTTGCTGCCAGAGTTTTACCGTGAATTAACGGATTTATTCTTAACAGTGTACAGAAGATGAGCGTCCTCTGTTACTCACATTTTAAATTTAAGAATTTGTTTCTAACAACACCGAACAAATTATCCCGAGCACGAATTCATTTCAAACTCTGTTGAAAGAACAATTCGATTTGATCCATTTTAGTTCTGTACACTTATATGTGTGTATGTGCGTGCGTGCTATAAGTAATTTCAATTTAAGAAACATCTTAAAAACGTGACAAAAGTTCTTGAAATAAATAGTCATAATAATTGTATTGACCTGTGAAAGGTTTACTAAATTTATAATCATATTTCATATAATTTTAAAATAGTCGGTCTCATACGATATTTTTATAATTGTAATATTGTCATTCAGTTTCGTTAAGATTTTACATTATTACTTTCAATTTCCGCTTAATATTCTTCAAACATATTTTGAACTGCACTGTTTTAAATGATTTTCTTCAGGAATAACTGCTGACTTTGAAGTTTGAAACTTTAACACTTTTTCCTTCGAACGTTAAGATGAAATCATGCCAAATATTCTTAATAAGGTTCTTTTAAGGTAAAACCATGAATGAAGCTAACGTCAGCTGTTTTATAATTCAAAAAGTTCGCATTCCATGCTGCTTGCTTGAAAATAAGAAATGTAATAGGATAATAAATGGAAAATTATCTTGAAAGAATTTTTTATTTTATTTTTCCGGATGCGTAAAAAATATATCTTTGAAACCTAAATTATTTTTATACTGCCAAGATTTATATAAGCGTTCATTAGAACGTAATAAATCAACGTAAAGAATCTTATGTGTTACCACTATTTTTGAATACTAATAATTATCTTATTACATGACAAATATACTGCGATTAAATAGGTAGAAGTTTACTATTTATAAATAGTAATATTCAAAACAAAAAATCAATTATATGTATAGGAATATTCTAATAAAATATTTAAAAATATCGGAAAGAATAAAGTAAATAAAGAAAACAGATTTTATTTTAAAGTAATCGTAATAACTCATAATTATTCTCAAGTGGTAGGGTTCACGAAATTGTGTTCTGGCTACCCAGCTTTCTTTATCTTTGTACTTCATTGTATGCATAATTAAATGTAGCAGTTTTGTTTTTTCTGGAGTTATTACTTGCTTTTGCGTTTTTCTCAGAGACAAACTAAGAAAACTTTTGAATTTGCTAAAAAATACTTTTCGTTAGAACATCAACAATTAAATTGTATTATGTGTGACATTTTATTTAATAAATTTTCCCATACGAAAAAAAACTGTTATAAAATGGAGGTACAGAAATATCGAAAGTTTCCATTACAAAGAGAATGAAGATACATAAATAACTATGTTTTGTTTAAACAAAAAGTCTTGTTCTATAATAAAATGCATTGTAGTTTTTGTTTACAATATGTATAAATATTGAAAATTATAGTTATAAAATAATCTTTTAAAATGATGAAAACCGTGAACTTTGAATATTGTATGTTTTACATTTTATTCTTGCTCTAATGGAATCGTGACTAGCAGTGGTTATTTAGCTCATTTTGTTGATTAAAAAAATCTACCAGAATTTTCGATTTCTTTAATGAGAGAGATTCCGTGTTTAAATAAAATGAAGATTACTATTAGAAAATTCTGATGGATACTTGAGAGGAAAAAACATGCTAAACTTGCAACATTTGTCATAACTCGTACGTGACCAAGATATGAAAGCTGCGAGACACAAATGTAAGTTCTACTGTTCATATTGCTTTCCCGTGATCAGAGAAATGAGTCACTATGAGGTCGCTGTGAAGTGCATATGTTCCGTTTTGTGATGGGGGCTACCGATAACTTGAAAAACGATCACATTGGCTTCACATTGTAGTCAGGAAGTGCCGGTGAGCTGAATGTCATAATAATGTCAAAATAATGACACAATCTTTTAAATAACGTGTTGTGACTGTAAAACTTGTGATCATCTGTGACGTCACATCGACAGGTTAGCTATTAGTGTGTGTATTATCAGATAGTCGTCTGAGCGTCGGGAGTCGCGGCAATTCCCACTCTAGCAACTATCTAGTTCGTGACTGGTTAATCGTTTACCTAATTATCCCGATTTACCGCCTGATTTGTCAAAAAGAAGAAGGGAATTAACTCGTACCATCTGATTATGGGCATTTTCTATTTATCTCAAAATAACTCGTAAAATGTCTTGGAGATATACTGGAGTATTTTCACAATATTCTATATTGAAAAATGCAAATTATTGTTGCAACTACAAGGAAAAAATAATAATAATTTTAGTAAGAAAACAAAAAACAAAAGGGTTAGTTAACAGGCTAATTGCTGTGTAATGTCGTATTTGTCATGTTATGCACACCTAGCGAGTATTATAATTAATAAGAATTAATTTCTATTTGTTTCTCTTTTATTTTTCATTGAAGTGTTTCAGTGGTAATGGTAATAGCTTAGTGATGTCATATTCTGTTTTCTGCTTTGATATTTTAGCCACATCATTACTTAAAACAAATCATGATAGGGTAGCAAAACATCTTTAACATATCTTTCCCAAAATAAAATTACTATATGTAATCCATTTCTTTTTGTCACGTTTAGCTTTTGAGTAAATGAATATCTATGTATATCTATGTCTAGTTTGTATGGTAGTGGCACGTGTTTGACATAAAATGCTTTTTAGGGGAATGTAACTCCTTATCAAAAGGAGTTGACATTGTGAGATACCTAACAGGGACATAATCATCAATAGGTATAATCGAAAAACAATTGAAAAAAAGTAGTAGAATCTATCCTAAATAGCATAAGTAGATCACAATGTAGCGTAAAAAGCATTTTCTGGCTTTTTCGACAAAAAAAAAAAAATGGTATTTTTTTAAAACCTAGACATGATAGAAAATAAGCGGACGCCAGATTTGAAATTAGCGTGAAAAAGGCATTTAGGAACATGTTAGCGTACTCATACGGCAGAAATATTTGGACGTCAAGAAACGTTATCACAAAAACATGAAAAATCTGCAAATTAGGCACAATATTTCACGGTCACATGTCAGTATAATCTCGGACATAACATTTTTGTAAAGTAAACTCGCCAGTAATCATAAAACAACAACATAGTCTGAGAAAGTTTTATGCCTTAAATTTAAATTTAATTGTACACAAATTCCAAAATCTGTATAAATAGAAATATGCAAATACCTGAAAATCTGAATGTTCTGTAGAAAGTATAAAACTGGATTCAGAATCAGCGTAAAGCATGGCGTAAGAAATAAGTTATTTCGATTTTGGGACAGAGCAAAAGTTCAAATTTGTTATCCAGAGTAATAAGGCTTTTCATAAAAAAAAATTTCAAAACTTTGAAATAAATATTGAAGGTTTTTTTTGTTTTTTTTAGACTTAAAGATATTAAAAATGTTTACTTTCGAGAATATCATAAATTATTCTTTCCAAAAGTATAAATAAAATTTTACTTTATTTTATTTGAGTAGTAAACCAAGTTATTCATAATTACCACAAACTAATTTTATAAAATAGAATCATTTCCGAAATAATTTAAGTTTCTATTTTAATTCCTGTCCAATATGTAATTTGATCTTTTACCTGAATTGTTAAATTTCAGAAACTTTCCTAATTAACTTGTAAAGAAAGTTGGAAACGTTTTCGTATGCTAATTGAGCTCAGAATATTAATAAGCGGGTGCAGATCTTGGAAACTTTCAATCATAATTCAAGTTAAAACTTTTGAGTCATGCAAGCAGAAAAGTTATTTTCAGGCACTGAAAATAACTTATAAATTTAACGAAAAATCCTAATAAAAGTAAGGTTATCTGATTTAAAATAAGGTTATATCTTTTAAAATATGGTTATCTATTTAAAAAATTTCAATCCAAATTAAATAATCTACTGCATTATGCATAGAGTAAGTGTAAGAAATAATAATATGTGAAAGAAAAATCGATACTAAGACGTTATAGCCAAAAGTAAATCCATTAGACACCGTTATACTAACTCCGTTAAATAAACCAGAGAATCCAACCCGGGCCTCCCGGGATAGAGAATATACATGAAAATCACTTTTTTTTAAAAATGAAAACCCTAAAAGATATTTTATATTCAATAATTTCTTTTTTAGATTGCCCCTTAACAACACCAAAGAGTATTATTATATGATATTTGCCAATTATATATTCAAATAAAATTTTGAAATTTTTTAAAAGCGGTAATTTCGTATTGGCCTCGTGACAGAAGTTAATAGCCGAAGAAATCGCTAAAAAAAAATGTATCACCTACAGCAGTTTTTTTTTCTTATTATTCTGATAATTTCAGCGGTTTTAAGCACTTATTTCAATTACATGTCTGTTAAATTTGCATTTTATATATTATATTTTATTTATTGCTTAATGAAGTTTTAATTTCGTTATGGAATATGAGCTGGAAACAAATGCTCAACTCTTTATATTGTTTAAAGTACAAACGGATTAATATTTTGTAATCGTCTGCAAGTGATAGAGATGGATTAAAAAAAAATAATGATTCTTGAAATTTAATTTAAATGCTATAATAAATGAGTAAATTGCGATACAGTTTTCAAACAAATTGCTTTTGAAAGTACATTTTCCCAATATATAACGGTGTAAAAATTAACAAGAACGAAAAATCATGCGTCAAGCATAGATTATGTAGCACTTTCCAACGTTTCTAAAATATTTTAAAAACACAAATTGCACAAATTGTGCTTATTAGTTGCTAAAATCAGTGTAAAAATTGTTTTAAACTCATAAAAGAGCTAAAATCCTACATGTTTCGGCTTCAAACTTAAAGCCATCATCGGGGAAGAGGAACAACACAAACGACTACTGATCTTTTAATTTTCGACACGAGAAGAATGAAATCAACAGTATGGAAAAATTTAAATAAAATAAGCGGGCACTCTTTGTTGCCAAAGAGCGAAAAACAAAACAATGAATTAACAAGGGGTTAAAAATGTATCCCATAAACCAGGTATGCTGAAAGAAAAGTTATCATTACAAATACAATCTTTTCTAATTTTAATTTCCAATGATTCCCTAATGGCGGCTTTAAATGGGTTATTGAACCTATGGATAATTCTTGCTTTATCGAAATTAATTACAATATCATTATTTTTAGCGTAAAACCGGGAGAGTGCAGTGGATAATTTTCCAAATTTTATGTCGTTTTTATGCTCTTTTAATCTTTCCAAAAACTTTCTTTTAGTCATACCAATGTAAAATATTATACTATTATTATTTAAGCTAATGGGGATTTCATAAACACCTGCGAATTGATCAGGGGGGATAGGATCTAATTTATATGAAATTAAGTCAACCAATTTTCTGGGAGGGACAGCAATAAGATGGATATTGTATTTACGGAGGGCCCTTTTAATCCTTTCAAATATAATAGGTATATATTGGAATTTCCGATAGTTTGGTTTATTATTGCTAGGGACAGGATGCTGAATTAAATGGCCATTGAATTTTTCTATAATTTTCTGTACGTGATGAGCGGGGAAACCATGGTCAATGGCGATATCTCTGATAAAATTAAGTTCATCTTGGATGAATTCACTTGAACAAACCAGAAAAGCACGCTTGATGAATGAATTGAAGGCAGCAATCTTATAAGTGAAAGTTGTAGAGGCATTAAATGGGATTATTGTGTTACTTCTCATCGGTTTACGATAGACTTTACGTTTTATTTTGTTGTCATCTTTAATTAATTGAATATCAAGGAACGGCAGTGATGAATTTTCTTCTATTTCCAACGTAAACTTAATATTTTCATCTATTTCGTTTATTTTTGAGAGGAAAGATAGGAGTTCCTGCTTTCCATGACTCCATGTGATAAAGATATCGTCCACGTATCTTAGCCAAACTTCTGGTGTTAAATTCAAACTTTTAAAAATAAATTCCTCCATCGGTCTAAGTTTAAATTCAGCCAACAGACCGGAAATAGGAGATCCCATAGGTGCTCCTTTATTTTGTCTGTAAAATTTCTTATTAAACATGAAAACGTTGTTATTAATGATAAGGTTAAGTCCTGCCTTTAGAGATGTTTTTACGCTATCACTTAAATTATTTTGTTTATCAATTTCCAAATTAATATTTTGTGCAACTTCATTTGTATCAATAGATGGGTAAAGAGACACAATATCTAAACTAGCTAGAATAGTTCCTTTAGAAATCTGCATATTTTCTATTTTATGGATAAAATCTTCTGTTGACTGTACAGTTTTGCTTGAACTTGGTAAAATTAATTTTAGGAATATAACGAAAGCTTTTTCAATAAAATATGTTGGGCCAGAACACCTAGAAACAATAGGTCTCATAGGGAGATTTGGTTTATGGTCTTTGAGTCTTCCAATCAAACGAGGGGTAACTCCTGTATTGTTAATTTTAATAAGTTTTTTCATGTATTCTGGCCAGGCTCCTCTTCTAATAAGTTCTTGTGTCTTCCGGAAAATCAAGGGATTCGGGTCTTTCTTTAGTTCTGTGCAGTCCATTGTGTCAATGCAATCATTCATTTTATTAATGTAGTCTGTTTTATTTAGAATAGCCATTTTATTAGATTTATCCGTCATAAGGAAAATAGTTTGCTTGTCTTTCTTTAACCTGGAAATAGTTCTAATAGGTCCGGTATGGATTGTATTTGAACAGATTGGATATTTCTTAATTAGATTATAAATATAGTTACGTGCTTCTTCTCTATTTGTGGTTGATACAGAATTAATAGTAGATTCCACTTCCGTAATCAAGTCTTTGATATCAAACCTTTCTTGAAAAATAAATTTAGGGCCTAATGATAGCACCTGGTTTTCTTTATATGAAAACACTTTACTTGAATAATTAACAAATGGCACTGGCTTAACTTGATAGTGATTAGGCTTCTCAACCTTGGAAATTAGACAACTTAATTTTTTATATTGGTTAACCACTTTAGCTTTACGCTGAGAATGTCGAAAACCCTCTAGTAACTTCATACAAATGTCAAATATCGCCACAGGTGTAACTTTAGCAAAAATGCAATAAAGCTTGAAAGTGCGAATAGAAAGAGTATTTACAAGGGCGAATTTTGTCCTGATACATACATTAAGACACCTTGCTTCAAACTTACGCTTAACATTAGGGTGATTATATGAGATACATTTATTTCTAATCTCCAAAAATTTGGGAATAACATTCTTACTTTTACAAGTCCGTAGAAATTCAAGATTCAAAATTTCTCTGTCGAGTCGTAGACGTTCAGTTTTAAATTCCTTGAAACTTGAAAAATAGTCCATATTCATTCCAGCATCGATATATTTCACAATTGAATCCATTTGGACACTACACTGTTAACTAGTATTTTAAAAAAACAAATTGCACAAATTGTGCTTATTAGTTGCTAAAATCAGTGTAAAAATTGTTTTAAACTGTTTTCAAGAAAGGTTTGATATCAAAGACTTGATTACGGAAGTGGAATCTACTATTAATTCTGTATCAACCACAAATAGAGAAGAAGCACGTAACTATATTTATAATCTAATTAAGAAATATCCAATCTGTTCAAATACAATCCATACCGGACCTATTAGAACTATTTCCAGGTTAAAGAAAGACAAGCAAACTATTTTCCTTATGACGGATAAATCTAATAAAATGGCTATTCTAAATAAAACAGACTACATTAATAAAATGAATGATTGCATTGACACAATGGACTGCACAGAACTAAAGAAAGACCCGAATCCCTTGATTTTCCGGAAGACACAAGAACTTATTAGAAGAGGAGCCTGGCCAGAATACATGAAAAAACTTATTAAAATTAACAATACAGGAGTTACCCCTCGTTTGATTGGAAGACTCAAAGACCATAAACCAAATCTCCCTATGAGACCTATTGTTTCTAGGTGTTCTGGCCCAACATATTTTATTGAAAAAGCTTTCGTTATATTCCTAAAATTAATTTTACCAAGTTCAAGCAAAACTGTACAGTCAACAGAAGATTTTATCCATAAAATAGAAAATATGCAGATTTCTAAAGGAACTATTCTAGCTAGTTTAGATATTGTGTCTCTTTACCCATCTATTGATACAAATGAAGTTGCACAAAATATTAATTTGGAAATTGATAAACAAAATAATTTAAGTGATAGCGTAAAAACATCTCTAAAGGCAGGACTTAACCTTATCATTAATAACAACGTTTTCATGTTTAATAAGAAATTTTACAGACAAAATAAAGGAGCACCTATGGGATCTCCTATTTCCGGTCTGTTGGCTGAATTTAAACTTAGACCGATGGAGGAATTTATTTTTAAAAGTTTGAATTTAACACCAGAAGTTTGGCTAAGATACGTGGACGATATCTTTATCACATGGAGTCATGGAAAGCAGGAACTCCTATCTTTCCTCTCAAAAATAAACGAAATAGATAAAAATATTAAGTTTACGTTGGAAATAGAAGAAAATTCATCACTGCCGTTCCTTGATATTCAATTAATTAAAGATGACAACAAAATAAAACGTAAAGTCTATCGTAAACCGATGAGAAGTAACACAATAATCCCATTTAATGCCTCTACAACTTTCACTTATAAGATTGCTGCCTTCAATTCATTCATCAAGCGTGCTTTTCTGGTTTGTTCAAGTGAATTCATCCAAGATGAACTTAATTTTATCAGAGATATCGCCATTGACCATGGTTTCCCCGCTCATCACGTACAGAAAATTATAGAAAAATTCAATGGCCATTTAATTCAGCATCCTGTCCCTAGCAATAATAAACCAAACTATCGGAAATTCCAATATATACCTATTATATTTGAAAGGATTAAAAGGGCCCTCCGTAAATACAATATCCATCTTATTGCTGTCCCTCCCAGAAAATTGGTTGACTTAATTTCATATAAATTAGATCCTATCCCCCCTGATCAATTCGCAGGTGTTTATGAAATCCCCATTAGCTTAAATAATAATAGTATAATATTTTACATTGGTATGACTAAAAGAAAGTTTTTGGAAAGATTAAAAGAGCATAAAAACGACATAAAATTTGGAAAATTATCCACTGCACTCTCCCGGTTTTACGCTAAAAATAATGATATTGTAATTAATTTCGATAAAGCAAGAATTATCCATAGGTTCAATAACCCATTTAAAGCCGCCATTAGGGAATCATTGGAAATTAAAATTAGAAAAGATTGTATTTGTAATGATAACTTTTCTTTCAGCATACCTGGTTTATGGGATACATTTTTAACCCCTTGTTAATTCATTGTTTTGTTTTTCGCTCTTTGGCAACAAAGAGTGCCCGCTTATTTTATTTAAATTTTTCCATACTGTTGATTTCATTCTTCTCGTGTCGAAAATTAAAAGATCAGTAGTCGTTTGTGTTGTTCCTCTTCCCCGATGATGGCTTTAAGTTTGAAGCTGAAACATGTAGGATTTTAGCTCTTTTATGAGTTTAAAACAATTTTTACACTGATTTTAGCAACTAATAAGCACAATTTGTGCAATTTGTGTTTTTAAAATACTAGTTAACAGTGTAGTGTCCAAATGGATTCAATTGTGTTTCTAAAATAATTTTACAAATCATTACCGTTTAATAAGCTGAAAGATGACATCTAAGTAAACAATTTGAAAACGCATAACATATTTAAAAACGTAATTTCAGGAATTTTCAATATATACAATATTCGGAAAAATATCCGAATACTTTTATGTAGCCCTGTATATGATCCATAGATTTGTATATATACATAGGATGCTAACTTTTAATTTAGTTAGGAAACGCGTAGCACCGTTTAAATTCTCCTTCTGGAGTTTCTGTCAATAAACGGAAATGTGTTCGCGAACTTTTGTGCTGCCCTGTATAGGATCTACAGAATTTATACACACCACGTAATAGAGAAAAAGCTAGTTAAGATTAAAATCGCGTTTAGTAACTTAAAACGCACTTCCAGGAATTATTGTTAACAGACAGTAGAGAATTCTTTTGTGTGTCCCTGTAAATGAACGATGACTGCTATATACACACTATTCTGTAGTAAGCCTCTTGTAATGCACCTTAGTAATATATATAAACTTCAATGCGTTTAAAATAGTGGAACATTATTTAAATAAGCCGCAGACGATTTTCCTCTATAGACGTAATGTAACGGAATTATTTTGACTGTCCCTGTAAAGTGGACTAAGTGCTATACACCTACTATTCCATATTAAGCTTCTTCTAATGCATATTAGTGATCTATATAAATTTGAATGCGTTTACAATAGTGAAACATTTTTAAAATAAACCGCAAATGATTTTTCCCCATAAACCGCAATGTAACGGAATTCTTTTGAGTGTCCCTGTAAGAAAACTATAACTGCTACACACTTCAGTTGAAATAGGGAACGTGCCATAGATAACGACAATAACATATAAAAATTGAAGAGCAATCCGAGCATATTTACGGGAGTTAGAGCACCGACAGACGGCCAGACGGCCATCCGGCCAGACGGCCAGACAAACCGAAGTCATAAGCACTTTTCAACTAGGTTGGAAAGTGCTAAAAATGTGCGTTGTTTAGAAATTAAAAAAATTGCAGTAGCAAAAATCGCAAAACCGAAATTTCGTCGTCAAATGTTGCCATTCGCAAAATGACGTCAGCGTTACGCACGGACACGTTTGTCCTTTATAATATAGATAGATATTTTCCTTATTTTTCAAAAAATACATTAGTTGAAGTGATGTGAAATTACAAATGTTTTAATTATCCTTTTTTTCCTTTAACAAAAATCTTATTTTTTAAAGGCATTGATTAATTAATTTTATTTTTTAAATTCTATTATTTGTCATTCTAAATAAATAAAAGAAATGATTAAGCTATTTCTGTCGTTAAACCCTCCCACCGCAATTCTAATTTTTTGTCATCCCGGGTGATCATCCACATAAATCAGATAAAAATAAATGTGCTGCATACAACAATATCACTTCTTCTCTTTTAGAGTTTGTTATAATATGTCATTTAGGCATTTGTTTCTTTTGAATCATATAATCACTAAGCGGTAGCCTCTCTTTTAGGTAGCTTTAATTACAAAAAAAACTACCTATTTCAGCCGTTCGGAGGAAATAAATTCCAAAACATTTTTGTATATTTTCACCGATCATGACCCCCAGACCCCAAAACAACCCTCCTTTCAATAGTTGATGTATATATACAGGGTCATTCATAATTCCCTCCGGTGTTTCGAAACGTTATAGTAAAAAAACGAAGACGAATATGAAAAAAAGAAACATATGAAATTATTCCGAAACTATTCAAGTTTTACTTACATACATTACAGGTGTTCTATGTGTGAACCCTTGGTCACACGGCATACATCCATGCGATAGTCCAGTTCCTGCCATACTCCGTTTCTTTAAATTTCCGGTACCACACATGAATTGTTTTGTCAGTTGGTCCCGGTTTTCGATATTTATTACGAAAGGCCCGTTGAACTGACACCACTGATTCAGATTTAAAGAAACGGAGTATGGCAGGAACTGGACTATCGCATGGATGTATGCCATGTGACCAAGGGTTCACGCATAGAACACCTGTAATATATGTAAGTAAAACTTGAATAGTTTCGGAATAATTTCATATGTTTCTTTTTTTCATATTCGTCTTCGTTTTTTTACTATAACGTTTCGAAACCCCGGAGGGAATTATGAATGACCCTGTATATATATGTAGTATTTCCTATTTATAATCCTACAGTTCCTTAAGCATTTACTTAGCTTATAACTACTAATGAATACATCTCTACAGTTTTCAATTTTATACAATATTTATTATTTATTCGAAGAAGTAATATGATGAGTAGATAACGACAATTTATACAAATCAATAATATATCACATTCGTAAACTTGAATTCATCTAGAATTCTGGCTCAAATCCTTTATTTGGCATGTAACGAATTTCCAGCCTTCATTTTGAGATTAAAAACTATGGAGCAAGAAATTATTTCTCGCTCTCTTTTTATTTATCACGAGTCTTGTACTAATCATGCAATTTCACGTGTCTGTTAGCATTTGAAATTTTCAGAATAAAAAACCTGCAATAAGCAGCGAAATCTTGGACGATTCCTTTGGCCGATAACTCCTGGCATACGGCTAATACAAAAGTATCGCTTTATTAAATTTCGAAATTTTATTTGAATGTATTGTAACGAAACTAGCATTCTGCGCTCGGGAGAACCTTTTGGTTGATCAAGGCCGACCTCACTAAATATAGCTAAACTGGAATTATCTGTTGTGTGAACCTATGGCTCCGAGGTAAAGTGCTTGACTACAGACTAGCAGGTGGTGAGGTCGATCCCCGTTGAAGTCAAGTGTCCTAAAATTCGTGTTGGTTTAAAATTTGCTTTGTATTTGTTTCTAGTTCCTTCGGAAATATGCTGATTGTTCTTATGTTAATCTTTATTTAATTTCTAGAACTTTCCAAGCTTGGAATGTTCCATTCGAGAAAACACCCCTCGAGTGTATATAAGCTAGTGTATCCTTGAGTTGGGAGAATACAGCTTCCAGTTAGTTCATGCTTGTTGTCTTCACTCATCCTCAGTTAATACCTACGCGACAGTTTGGTGGAGATGCCGGGCAGGATACAAACTACGGAAGAGCCACGCAGATGTCAACGCCTTCAAGGACTGTCTTCTGGGTTTGGCCTCTTACCTGATCCAAGGAGAGTTAGAAGAAAGGTGCCTGAAGATAAGGACAGTGTCTCAGAGAAGGCTAGTACTGTTCCAGCTAATGTTACTCATGTATCCATCATGACATACCAGCTACCTCGGAATCCGTGCATCTTTTCGGGAGAGGACGAACAAGATGTCAGCAGGTGGCTGAAAGATTTCACGCGAATTGCCACCTTTAACCACTGTGATGAACCGATGTGTCTTGCGAATGTTATTTTATATCTTGCTGGAACAGCTCCACAATGGTTCGACAACAATGAGTAAAGTTTTACTAATTGGACTGCATTTAAAAATTCCTTAGAAAACACGTTCTGCCGAACGGACGACGTAAAGAGACAAGTTAAGAGACTGTTGCTTACACTGAAATGGCCGAATCTTACATCCAAGACGTTCTTGCCCTGTGTCGTAAAGTCAACTCCTCTATGTCAGAAGGAGAGAAAGTGGCTCATCTCATGAAGCGGATTGCAGAAGATTTGAACCAGGTCCTGTTGGTTCAGGATTATCAGACTGTCGATGACTTCGTGAAACGCTGCCTTTAAATAGAAACTCTTCGACGTAAACGTGTCACCCGGCCAAGATTCCAGAGGCTTCCTAATGTTGCTAGTCAGCCGAAGGAGACTTAGGTGACATAACATCATTGATATGAATAATTGTGCAGGAAGAGCTTAAAAAGTTCTTTCCGGAAGCGAGTTGCTGCACAAACGATGAATGCGAATATCCAACGGACGTTGCTTCGTTAATAAGAGAAGAAGTTATGGAAGCATTGCACCACTCACGGGCCCAAAAAGACTTAACTTCACTCCCCGACGCACAGTTCCGCTCAGGCCTCAACCAAGGCGTGAAGCCAGAAACAGCACCGTTCCGAAACGAAAGACAGATATATGGAGAACTACCAATAACGTATCCCTTTGTTACCATTGTGGATGTCCAGGGCACGTGCTAAGATACTGTAGAGAAAGACGCAGGGTATTCGCGGATGCAAACACCTCTTGGGCATCCAATCCTGGACGAGATATGACACTGACTCCCTACGCAGCTCCGACGAGAATTATTCGCAGCCCATATCTTCTAGTTTCAGAAAAAGTTCGCCTTATCCCCGTCGCTCTTCTAGCCGCCCACAGTCGCAGTCACCTATACGTCGCTCTAGCCGTTCTCCACGCCGAGCTAAAGAGGAAAACTAGCTCTAGCGACCTATGCAGGAGGTGAGGCCGCAATAAAAGAAAATCCTCCGGCGTACATTATAACAAAGTTACAAAAAAATACCACCTATGTTATCGTAAATGGACAGTGTGTAAAAGCCCTCGTCGACTCTGGTGCCGATTATTCGGTTATATCTGAAGCATTTCGCAGGCAATTGAATGTACCTATGTTTAGTGAAAATGGACCTATATTGAAGACTGTATCTGAAAAGCCTGTAGCCGCCTCAGGACATTGTGTATTAAAAGTCAACTTGAATGGAATTGTGAAACCATTTGACTTTCTTGTGTTTCCACGATGTAGCCATAAAATGATACTTGGATGGGACTTTTTTCCGTGCCACTGATGCTGTTATAGATTGTGGGAATGAAAAGCTTCAACTATCGGAAATTCTACCGGACACCGTGGTATGTAAATCTGATTCTCCCTTGCGTGCCGCAACAGATTACGTAATTGAGGCAAATTCAGCGAAGCAAATATGTGCCGTTACTCCAGAAATTCAAGAAGCAGATAAAGCTATGGTTATTGGCAACAAAACTCTCATGTGGGAAAGAGAACTATCCATACCAGCATCAATCATTACGGTAGAAAATAATTGTTGTAAAATATGGGTAACGAATTTCTCTGGACGAACTCGGATAATACCAAAGAGGATGAATATAGCTCGCTTAACAGTAATCGAAAATAACTCCATCTGTTCGCTGAATGATACTGATAGAGAACATACCAAAAGAAATAAGTCCAGAAAGACACTGATGCGAGGAAAATTAAAAGAAATGTTAGATAATGAGCTAACTTGTCAAGAAGTAGACGCGCTCTTAAATCTGCTGGAAGAGTATAGTGACATTTTCGGCATTAACAGAAAATCGAGAAAATCTAGATGCAATGATGTAAAGCACAATATTGACACAGATAGCAGCGCTCCAATTAAGCAGAGACCTTATCGTACATCAGCAACTTAGAAACGAATAATTGAAAATGAAGTACAACGAATGCTAAAAGAAGACGTGATACAGCCATCAAACAGTCCTTGGTCATCTCCCGTCGTGCTTGTGAAGAAGAAAAATAGTGAATGGCGCTTCTGTGTCGATTATAGAAGATTGAACAAAGTCACTAAAAAAGACGTCTATCCGCTGCCACGCATCGACGATGCTTTAGATTGTCTCGCCGGTGCGACAATTTTCTCTATGATGGACTTGAAGTCAGGCTACTGGCAAATAGACGTTGATGAAAAAGATCGAGAAAAGACAGCTTTTGCGACGTCAGACGGCCTCTATGAGTTTAAAGTCATGCCGTTTGGGCTATGCAATGCCCCCGCTACATTCGAACGAATGATGGATGCAGGACTGCGAGGACTCAAATGGAACATCTGTCTTTGCTATTTAGACGACATCATTGTGTATGCACCAAATTTTCAAGAGCACCAATTACGCCTGAGGAAAGTTTTGCAATGTATTCAAGGGGCAGGGTTGACGCTTAACTCTAACAAATGGTCGTTCGGCAAAAAGAAGCTGACCATATTGGGACACCTAGTAGATCAACATGGGATCTATCCTGATCCGCAAAAGACGGCTTCTGTGACAAAGTTCCCTGTCCCAGAAAATGTTGCAGATATTCGAGGTTTTCTAGGCCTGTGCTCGTATTACAGACGATTCATCAGGAACTTCGCCGATATCGCAAAGCCCTTGCATGAGTTATTAAAGAAAGATGCAAAGCTTTCTTGGCGAACTTCGCAGAGCGAATCTTTCGCAACGCTCAAGAAGTTACTGACCAGTGGCCCTGTTTTGGGACATTTTTTGCAAACGCTGAAACGAAGATACATACAGACGCTAGTGGCTATGGCATTGGTGCAGTATTAGTACAGGATAAAGGTGGTAAGGAGAGACCAATAGCCTACGCCTCCAGATCTCTGACCGCAGCTGAAAAGAACTATTCTACAACCGAAAAAGAATGCCTTGCTGTCATTTGGGCGATCAGTAAATTCAGACCATACATTTTTGGAAAACCCTTTACTGTAGTGACGGATCACCATTCTTTATGCTGGCTGGCTAATGTTAAAGATCCATCAGGAAGACTTGCCCGTTTGGCTTTGCGTTTACAGGAGTACGACATCAACGTCACCTATAAGAGTGGTCGAAAACATTCCGACGCTGACTCACTGTCAAGAAAGTCCCTTGCTGAGACAGCAGTCGACGACAATGGAGAAATCCCTTTCTTTGCTGTCATCGCAAACTACGGAAAAGAACAGCTAAAAGATAAGCAGTTGAAATCCATAATTAAAACTACCCAAAAAGGCGACGGATGCCGAGGTTACCAAATGAGAAGCGGGGTACTCTATAAAAGTAATTACGAACCTATTGGACAGCAATGGCTCTTGGTAGTCCCGAAACAACTCCGTCGCGACATACTAACGATTCTTCAGATGCTCCAACTGCAGGTCATCTCGGATTCGCCAAAACGTATGATCGGATAAGGAGGAAATATTATTGCCAGGACTATATGGCAGCATACGCCGTTATGTGGCACACTGCCGAGAGTGTCAAAGATGGAAATCCCCACCTGGACTTCCACCTGGACAACTTCATCCAATAAAGCTCCCTGATGCACCATTTGCTAAAATTGGAATAGATTTACTTGGACGCTTCCCAATTACTCTGAACGGGAACCGATAGATTATTGTCTGCACGGATTACCAGACGAGATTCACAGTAACAAAGGCATTACCAACTGCTGAGGCTACTGAAATTGCCCAATTTATAGTTGAAGAAATCATACTCAAGCACGGTGCTCCCAAAGAGATGATAAGTGATCGAGGACGTTCCTTTCTATCCAATATTGTCTAAGACATTAATCAACTATGCCAAACATCTCAGCTTCTAACGACAGCCTATCAGCCACAAACCAACCCAACTAACACAGAACTTGTGGGCCGCTGATGGCGACGTTAGCCTTGGCCCAAACTAGCAGATGAGGGGCCGCTATCGTTTGCCGTAACGGCAACTTAAAAAAACTGTCACGCCGGCCACCATAATGCCGCAACATAATTGGCCATAACTACATTAAGATGCCCATAATAGTGCCACAAGTGGTTAATCATAACTGACAGATAGCCTAAAACTGGCCACAATTATACTTTAAATGACAATTATTAATGGAAACTAGCCATAGCTAGGCCACTAAAAATCATAATGAATAAATGCTAGCCAGAAACTCGCCGTAATTACGCCATTTGTGGTTTTCAAGAATTAAATCTAGCCCAAATATGCCCATAAAAATGCCTTTTATTCCTATTATAATTGTAAGCTAGCCAAAACCCAGCCACTGTCACCCAATACAGATTATTTAGGCATAAATAAAAATTTATTCTATAAAAGAAGATGCTTTTTAGAAGTTTATTCAAATGATAAATTGTTTTTGCGTGAAAAAAGTACTAATAATCATTTAGGTAGACTTTTCAACAAAATTATAAATTCACTTACCTAGATTTTTTTCAAAGTTTTTAAAAATACAATGTTTGACATAGTGCATTAAGTATTTGTTTATTTTTTCAATTGTATATTTTTAAAATTTATATCATATGCTGTTTTTAAATTATTGCATTTCATATAAATTTTAAAAGTATATAATTTAAAAAAAAATAAACTAATTAATTCACTACGTCAAGTATTCTCTTTCGGAAACTTTTTGAAAAAAAAATCAAGGTAAGTTGAACTTATAGTTTTCTTGAAAAGTATACCTAAATAATTATTAGTACTTTTCTTTCACGCAAAAACACTTTAACATTTAAATAAACTTCTAAAAAGCATTCTTTTTTACAGAATAAAATTTGAATTGTTGCTTAAATAATCTTTGCTTTATGTCTTTTCTTCATGATCTGTTATATATTTTATATTTAACAAATGATATTTAATATGTGATTTTTTTTCACTGTTTTTTACAGTCTGTTACCAATAAATTATGTTTATTCTTTTAAGTATTATTAAATCATTATAATCTGAAACATATTACATATATTTGCATCATAACATTTAGATTTTTCTCTCACAGTTTAATAGTCAAACTTTAGAAAAAATAGATTGTTTAAAACTTTACAAAATCCCTGAGAATTATATTCTGTAATTTTAAATGTCAACAACATTTTTCTTAAATTTTATTAAACTCTTTTCCATTAAAAATATAACAAATTATAACACCGTGTAATAATATACTTTTTTTAATGGTAAAAGGCGTAAAATAAAGAGTAAAATAAGTTTTATTAAACTGTTGACATGTTTCGGCTTCATTGGAGCCATTATCAAAACAAATAAGAATATTCTACAATTGCACGATTTTTGAAGTTAAAAAGTAAATGATGGCGTTTCAAATAATAACTTCAAAGAACGTTCAATTGTAGAATATTTTTATTTGTTTTGATAATGGCTCCGATGGAGCCGAAACATGTCAACAGTTTAATAAAACTTATTTTACTGTTTATTTTACGCTTTTTAGCAATTTTAAAAATGTAAGAAACTCTATTCCATTGTTACTGTCACTGAATTTTTCTTGAGTATAAACTGGTAAATTTCTTCACCCAGAAGAAAAAAAGTAATTTTATTTTTAAAGTCATATTTTTTATATTTAAAGCGAGGCAAACTATTTTAAAGAATAGATTGATAGATATTTGTAATGTTTAAAAATAATTTACGCAATAATAATAATAAATTACTGAATTGAATTTTACACTATTTTGCCGAAAATGAAAATTTGTTTAAAACATTCTTGTGTATTATTAAAAAGTAAAATATAAATATTCTAAATGATGCAAAGAACAGATTATATTGAAATTAATAAACTTGTAACGAATAAACATAAATTTATAAGACTTACAGATAGACGGAACATTTCCACGCAATATTTGACATTGAAAAGGAGCGTAGCGTCGTTTGCTCCCTGCAATCTGCTCTCCCAAATTGGCACTCCGTACACCTGAATGCTGAATGACGGAGCAAAAATGAGACAGGGCATGAAACTCCAGGAAAAGTCCCGCTCTCTCTTATCACACCCCTCAAATCACCTTGACCTTGAGCTGAATCAGTTCTGATAACTTGCTTACTTGGAACTGAAACAATTTTTTTCGTGAAGACGGGGGGGGGGGGGGGGGGCTTTTATGAGCCAATGCCTTAGTACAATAAATAAAAATATTTTTTTTTATTGAATCATATATATTTTTTCTTTTAATTTTTATATATTTTAAGTCACTTGAAAAAATATATTTTTTAAGAAAAATTAAGATATACTGTGTGATTTTTTAATCAGTTTTCAGTTCTTACAAAAACATCCTTTTTTTTCTCTTGTATTTGTTTTCTTTTAACAATTATTATTTAATCACCATTACATGGAAAGTTCTTTTTCGCAATCGTATTTCATATTAGAAACAAATTTAAAATATTTTATATCTTATAACCAATGTATCAAATACATGGCATTAGCCCTTTTCTTTTTATTTGATGCCAGGCCTTTATATCCTTGCCACAAACTCATCTTCAATGGCTACTGGACACTGATAATCAATTACTTTTACTTTCGCTCGCCCGTTATCAATGAAACAGCGGTCAGCGGATGTAGTGGTGTGTCATTTAAAATACAACGGTGGCTGGGTTCAAATGGCCCCAAGTCTTTTTGGCCTTAATGTATACAGAAGGCGGCCACAGATCTTGTGTTTGTTGGGAATGGACTGACCGAAAGATTTAACAAAACATTGGCCGACATGCTGTCTATGTATGTTGACGTTGAACAAAAAAAGTGGGATACAATCTGGCCTTTTGTGACATTAGCTTACAATTCAGCAAAACAAGATACCACCGGGTTCAGTTCCTTCTTTCTCGTACATGGTAGAGATATGCAGACTCCTCTGGATGTGATCTTTCCTCACTTCGCAGAACCCTATAACGAAAATTATGCACAACATCTAGTCACCAGGGCAGAGGAAGCTAGACAGCTAGCGAGACTTCACAACCTCGAGGCGCAAGCAAGTGACAAACGAAGATATGACGAAAGACATCGACCAATAAGCTATAATGTCGGAGACTTAGTCTGGGTTTTTACTCCCATACGAAAAGTTGGGCTTTCGGAAAAACTTTTAAGACGTTACTTCGGACCATACCGAATTACGCGACGACTATCTGATGTGTCATACGAAGTAGAGAGCATGGAGGAAAATAAAAGGCGATGAAGTTTAAAGGACGTAGTCCATATTCTGAGACTGAAGCCCTATTTTGATCCAAAAGAGAAAATAGCTGATGAAGAAACGCACAAGAATTCCAGGGGACCTGTCACGAGGAGTCAGACTAGATTGCAGCGAGACGCTGTTTCCTCTTAAGGAAGGGGAAATGTAACGAAACTAGCATTCTGTTCTCGGGAAAGCCTTTTGGTTGATCAAGGCCGACCTCACTAAATCTAGCTAAACTGGAATTATCTGTTGTGTGAACCTATGGCTCCGAGGTAAAGTGCTTGACTACAGACTAGAAGGTGGTGAGGTCGATCCCCGTTGAAGGCAAGTGTCTTAAAATTCATTTTGGTTTAAAGTTTGCTTTGTATTTGTTTCTAGTTCCTTCGGAAATATGCTAATTGTTATTATGTTAATTCTTATGTTAATTCTGTTAATCTTTATTTAATTTCTAGAACTTTCCAAGCTTGGAATGTTCCATTAGAGAAAGCACCCCTCGAGTGTATATAAGCTAGTGTCTCCTTGAGTTGGGAGAATAAAGCTTCGAGTTGGTTCATGCTTGTTGTCCTCACTCATTCTGAGTTAATACCTACGAGACAATATTATTGATATTTTTCTTATAAAAATTGTTTTCTACGTTGTTAAGGAATCAGTTTAAAAAATATATATTAACTATGAAAAAGCTATTAGAATTAGAAAAAAATGGTTTTCGCATTTGTTCTGTAACCCGGGAAGCCCGGGTTCGATTCCCTAGTATTAGTAAAAAATTAAATAAAACTATAAATACTAAGAACTACGCTTTTTATGTTTTGCAAATCATTAAAATTCCCATATTATCATGAATAATGCCTTTCCTTTATTTAAAAATATCAGGCATTTCCGAATGTCGCAATAAATTGTTAAGAGATTTAACTACATATTAAATTATGAAAACATAATAAATTAGGTTAATTAGTTAAAAAGAAACTACTCATTAAAATTAATTAGCTTTAGTTAAAGTTTCACACTTTCTAAATAACAAACTCTTATGTTAAACAAATGAAAAGTTAATTATTTACTTTAACACAAAAGCTGTTGGGGATTAAAATATTTCTCAATTCTTCTCAAAACTTTTAATGCATAATAATGTTTATTCATTTATTTCAAATATTCTTGCTAAAATACTATTTCGCAAAGTATCACATTTCTTAATTGCACAAACTTTGGCTAATATAAATTTAGCATGTATTTTAAAGATTTTAAATATTAATAATTAGAATATTTCACAAGAAAAGTTAAGGTAACTAGTGCCTATCGTATTAATGTTTAGTATATGAGTGTTCTAAGACAAACACAGAACAAAATGTAAATAAATAAAATAAATTATGCTATAGATTATACTTGTGATGTTGATAATCAAAGCAGATCAACTCCATAAAACAAAATTCAGAAATAAAGTTACAGCATTTCATTACAGCGAACTGTAGAGCATTTCATTGTGAATAATAGGAAATTAGTGATATTTGTCCTCAACTTTTGAACCTTACCCTGTAAAAAGAGACAAATGTTGCTTAATTTTTCAATTCCTACTATTAGCTCACACCCTCTGTATATTTATATATCTTGTTCAAATTTTCAATCGCTAATAAAATACTTTTTATTGATCCACTCAAGTTCAAATACATTTTTTTTCAACTTGTAACGGATGGCATTTGATGTTGATACAGTTTATTCAAATATTAATTCATTAATTAAATGTAATTAATTAATTTTAGTTTTATATTTCATTTCTGTTCAAAAGTATAGACTCATTCCATATTTATAGTCTCCTTCGCCTGCGCACCGCCTGATCTTCGTCCGTGAACAGCCTCATTATCTTTTTACGCTTCAAGGTTTCGCTATGGTACTCCATTGTGAAATTTGGTAATTTTTGAAATTCAATATTTGAAAAATGGCATAATCATTAGATTTGAAATTTATATCAAGAAAAATACAATTTTTTACCTTTCTAACGAAGTTTGTCTAACAATTTTGTGAGAGATACTTTTCGAGCTATTATTTTTTGGTATTTTAGCTATTTATTTTTTATTTAATTTTTAATACATTTAAAAAATTTCTCTTATACAAGAGATTTAGCAGGATATAAATTTAAGAATAAACACCGTCAGTGACGAAGCGTGTAGATCGCTGAAAAAAAATTATTTTTTTTCCTAAGTAGGAATTGACTTAAAAAAATATTTTTTTATATTACTTGTTTAATACATAATGTAACTAAGAACAAAATCATACAATAACCAATAATACATGCAAGAGTAAAAAAAAACGATAATGATTTTACTGTTAATGTTTATCCTGTTAATTTATCATGTTTGTTGAACATAGAAATGTTTACTTGAGAATTGAAAGCATCCGAAAAATCTATATTCCGTGTTGAGAAATTGGGTTAACCCAATAAAGCCGGAATTATTTTTCTCTTTAAAATTCAAACATTGCATTTCATACCAATTTTTCAAAGTACCAACTTTAGTCTCCTTTTATTACGGAGTTTCTGTCATCAGATAAAGAGAATATTTCTCTTAAAATGTACTGGTATACAAACAACAATATGGAGGGAAGCTATCCTGGTACCATATGATACCGATAGGCTTTAATGGGTTAATACACTATAAAAACTACTTGTAAACGTTTTCGGAAATTAGTGACAGGAAAAGATACATTGTTTTTATGAATGCATCGTTAAAACAAAAAAATATTATTTTCATAGGTTTCTACAGATAAAGAAATCTTTCCATATACGTGGGTAACTCGGATGAGTTTATTGTATAATTTCATTCGTAGTTATATTATATTTTGCTAGATTAACAAATGTCTATCTTATTTTACAGTGTAGGACGTCGTTTGTAAAGGCACGGAACAAATGATTGGCAATGGCTTTGTGAGAATATTTAAATAAAACCCAAATCTTTTTTTAACTTTTCCAAGAAAAAACAGGCTATTAAAAATTGCTCAGAAATTGTTTAAATAAATATTTAATATGATACCGGACACAAAAATCTCGAAACTGTGACATTTTTACTTTTCGGCTTAAAAGTACTTTAGATAATTTAGAACAAAATGATGTATGCAGCATATAAATACAATAATTATATCAAAAGATATAAATCTTTTATACTGTACTGCCAGTGGTTGTCTTAAGGAGAAAAAAATTAAATAAATTTATATATATACAGTATGAGCACTAAAGTCCCTTGCCACCCTCTTAACTTCGGAACGGCTGCTGCTATATTCATAAAAGTAGTGTCTAGGTATAGTAAAATAGCCATGCGCTACTCAATGAAACCGCCTACGGCGCCACCTGGTGGAATGTTGCGGAGTTAGCATTCCTATCTCGAAAACGGAAAGAGATAGAGAAAAAAGTGATTTACATAGTTGTAGAGCATCATCAATTTTGTACGAAAAGACACATTGTGTACATTAATGTGAAGAATAGAACGGTTAAGACACGCATTTGTATTTTCGTGATTTCCTACACTGTGACGTGACAAAACGATCTTAGAAAGAAAATAAGCAACTAGTTATAATAATATACCTTTATTGTAGATTTTCAAACTTTTCACCGTCAGCTGCAATGCATATTTGGATGTTTGTTTGAATTTCACGTTGCACACGTTGGAGCATAGATGGTGACACGTTGGCACAAGCTTCCGTAATAGCGGCGTTTAATGTCCTACAATGTTTGTGGTGGGGTCGCACAGACCTGCTGTTTCATAACTGATTGTTTCTTCCTTTCTAAGATCATTTTGACACGTCACAGTGTAGGAAATCACAAAAAAACAAATGCGCGTTTTAACCGTTCTGTTCTTCACATTAATGTCAACAAAGTGTCTTTTCGTACTAAATCGATGATACTCTATAACTTTGTAAATCACTTTTATTCTCAATCTCTTTCCGTTTTCGAGATAGGAATGCTAACTCCGCAGCATTCCACCAGGTGGCGCTGTATACGGTTTCATTGTGTAGCGCATGGCTACTTTACTATACCTAGACATCACTTTTATGAATATAGCAGCAGATGTTCCGAAGTTAAGAGGGTGGCAAAGGACTTTATTGGGCATACTGTATATATATATGTAAAATGTCACATTTAAATTACTATACCAAAATTTTATGGAAGATATATTTATTGTACGTACATTAACGTTCGTTTATATGGTCTGTTAGGTACTTTTGAAATACCAAAGTTAACGGAAGTTTTAAAACTTGTTCCCTCAAAAATATTTAGGGCTATTTGTACAAAATTTTAAACAAACATTTTAATAACTTTCTCTATAGAATTTGATTTTTCAAGCAGGTAATATGTTGATTTTTTAATACATCTGAGTCATTAAATGATGTATATATTTCCAGTTGTTTTGAGGAACCAATTCCCAAATTCAAAGCATTATAAGAAGAAAAATCTGCAACCAAAATACACTGCTCAAAACAATTAAAGGATATTGCAGTTTTAGGTGGATTTTGAATCTGGGAAACTTTTTAGCTGATTGATAAATGGTCGACAGACATAGTAGGTTATATGAGAATAAATTACACATGTTTGGCAGAAAAAAATGCATTTTATTGCGCATTTGTGTACAAAAGAAAAAAAACACAATTTGTTCAAATGAGAAAAAAAGAATAAGAAAAGGTGTTTTCTTCAAAGAAAATCATTTTTCGTAGGGGGTATGGTTTCCACGGGCGGCCAGCAACGTTGAACACCTTTGAGGCATGGACTCAATGAGGCTATTAATGACGAGTTGGGGTATTCTGCCCCACTCTTCCAGAAGAGCTCTTTCCAGTTCTTGGAGAGTTTGTGGGGGTTGTTGGCGGCCAGAAACTCGTCTTCCTAGAGCGTCCCAAAGGTGCTCGATTGGATTCATGTCTGGAGAACACGCTGGCCATTCCATTCGAACGATTCCTTCCTCGAAAAGGAAATCCTCCACCAGGTTTGCACGATGTGGCCTGCAGTTATCGTCCATTAAAATGAAGCTATCTCCGATTGCTGCAGCGTAAGGGACTACAATAGGTCTGAGGATCTCATCCCTATATCGGCGACCAGTCAGAGCTCCATCTCGAATGATGTAGAGGTCAGTGCGCCCGTCAATGGAGTTGCCACCATACACCAACACTCCTCCACCGCCAAATCTGACACTTTCGTGCACGAACGCAGGATTATTCCTACTGCCACGGTCCCTCCAGATGAAAATACGCCTATTATCCGGATGCACAGAAAAACGGGACTCGTCAGAAAACAGAATATTGCTCCATTCATTTCTCCTCCAGTTTACATGCTCGGTTGCCCACTCCCTGCGGTCGCGACGATGCCTTGATGTTAATCTAACACATACAATCGGTCGGCGAGCATACAGACCTACAGCATGGAGCCGGTTTCGGACAGTCTGAGTTGAAATCGTGGTGCCTGTAGCCGAGCGAAGGTGTTGTTGGAGAAGAGTAGCGTTCATGTTTCGGTGTCTCCGAGCTGTTAACGCTAAATACCGATCTTCATTGGGCGTTGTTGCCCGTCTACGACCTTGCCCTGGTCTTCGGCCTGCACATCCACTCTCCATAAAACGGTTCCAGATCATGGAAATGACACTTTGTGACACTCCAATGGCTTGCGCTACTTCAGCTTGAGTTTGGCCCCCTTCTAACCTACCAACAATTCTCCAAGCTTCTGAATCTGTCAAATGATTTCGCTCAGACATCGTACTCATCGAAACAAAGCAATCACTGAATGCCGATCATCCTTGTCTTCATTCTCTTTTCTCCAGTTGAAAGTCAAATTTCATTCGCTGCCGCTGAAGCGACGTTTTTGACGTCGAACTCAAAATTTGCATACTCCACAGTTTGAAAACCAGAAAAATTTGCATTTGTGATTCTCTTCTTCTATTTTCGGCAAAAAAAAATTTCGTTTATATCTTTATTTTATATAAAACTTCAAATATCCTTTAATTGTTTTGAGCAGTGTATTAAAGCACTGTAACACATCTTAGACATGAACCTGAGATTGGTACTATTGATTTAAAATGAATATATAGATGTCTTCCAATGACTGGCATAAGCTCTTAAGTTTTTGCTTAAACATTTTGTAATTTCTTACAGTAAAGAAAAAAATATATATAAATTCGTATGAAATACCGATAAAAACATTTTAACACTCGAAAAAGTAGAAACAGTGAATAATAATAAAATCTTCTCATTAAAAATATACTTTTATAATATTTCTAATTCGATACTTAATTTTTTTATGTGTAATATAACGTTCAGCAATAGAAATAATTAAAAACAATTTCGTAAATATTTGAAAAATTCAAGAAATTTTTATTGTAATAAAACCATTTAAAAGAGACCCAAACTGTGCCATAGGCATTTAAATACCGGGTGAACGCTAGTCAGGTTTGTTTTAGCCGCCAAAATTGTTTTTGTTAAAAATGTCACTGGTAGAGGGCGCTGACGACCCGAAACACAATGAACACGACAACAGTACGCTTCATCCAGTTATTCTTACAATAACAGTTGTTCAACATGACCTCCAGACCATATTCTTTGTCTTCAGTCCTTACACCGTGCGAAATTTTCGCAACCTAACAGTTGCTGATTCTCCGCTGAAATAGAACAACTTCACCAACAACGCTCGATCGGGTACTGATAACATTCTGAAAGCAACTGAGAAATCCTCGTGCATCCCGGTCTTTTATTGCAGGATTAATTTGCATAATTCTGCTGAATCTCTCGCATGTTAGCGCCATCTACAGCTGTCTTTTTTGTCTAAATTATTTTTTGCTGCTAAAAAAAATACGACTCCCTTGTGAGCCCTTTCTTGCAAACACACAATGTTTCCAAAGATAAAATATAGCAAATATACGTGGATCACCCAATTTTACCCTCTAAATTTATACTTGCGACATCTGGTATTATGGAACCAACAAATCTAATAAATCTACATTGAAATGTTAATTTTTTAATAAACTTTTGATACTTTGGCGGGCCGAAACTCGGCCTGAGGACCTCAAGATGGAAATTGATGTACTAGTAGTGATCGTAGAATGCAGGCAATTTGCTCGAATGCGACGTGTTTTGTGAACAAAACTAACTCTAGATGCATGAAAGATTTTATATCTTATTTGTATGCTAATATCTTTGAATTGACTGTGTTTTCCTGCGAGAGGAAATGTTTCCAAAAGAAATTAGTCAATCTATGCAAATGTAATGCGGTGAACACATTAGTACTAAGCAGAGCCATTTGAATCTTTTATTAACATTTTGTGCAACGCCTGCTCTAGTGTGTATCAGGGCTGGATTATTCATCAATATATCGATCAAATATTGATATTTCTTAATTATCGCAATAACAATATCTAAGCTCCGACACTGACGATATATCCCAATAATGATAGCTAAGCTCTGACTCTGGCAATATATCCCAATAACGATATCTAAGCTAAGCTCTGACTCTACCGATATATCCAATAAACATTTTTTTTCGACTTCAAACCACGAGCAAAGCGCCGAATATTCCGTAAATTTTCCTTTCAACTCATTCCTTTCGTCCGATCTATGCATTATTTAGATATTCACTGCTCTACTTTACTCCACTCAGAATATCCCCTCCAACGATTATCCTTTGATTATCTCGCTTTCGTTAATGTCCCCAAATAAAAAATATCACAATATACCCCAATACGAATACATTTTCTTATTATGTCTAAGCTCGTTACTATCCTGTCAAACCGCAAGTTAAACTCTTTGTTCGTAACTGAATAATACAGCTATTCTCTATGTTTTAGTTCCGCTGCTGCTATTCGTCCAGACTTATTGCAATATGTCAAGGTATTGATATGTGATGGCCAATAAAATATGAGCAAATGTATCTGTTGATTATTGTCGAGTCGATAGCATTGCGCTACTTCAGTGCTCATTAAGATATTAAAATGAATGTATGGTGTCGTGTAGATTGTAATGCTGAATATTGATTTTGTTTGTTTGTTTGTTTTTATTTAAGTTTGTTAGCCAATAACTTATTTTTATCATTAGCGATTTATTATCCTTTGAATTAAATGGTACTTTTGAAAAAATAAAACAGGTTTAAATTTCAAATCTAGTATCTTGCATCATAAAGCAAAATTTTATGGGGCGTTTTTAGCCCACGGCCTATCAAAGCCTGAGAGCTAATGTGCCCGCCGGTTCTGTATGTACGTATGCATGTATGTTTGTACACAACGCGATAACGTTTGATAGAAATAACCGTTTTGCTTCAGATTTTGTTTATCGGATCATTGTGATAAGGCGCTTCCCTGATTAGTTTTGGGGGTTCATTGATTAAATATAAAGGAGGATAAGGGGGGCTAATCCTCCCTTAATTTAGATAAATGGGTTTTTCATACAGAATTATCCGATTTGCTTCAATTTTTGTATTTATGTTCATTGTAATTAGAGGCTTCCCTGATTACTTTTAGGGGTTAATTGGTTAACTATAAGAGGTAGGAACGGGGGGATGATTCCCCCTTATTATATTGTCGATTGATTTATTTTTCGAGGGGCTTATTTCAAATTCTTTGAAATAAGAGTATGATATACAATTAGTGTTAATAGCCTGTGAGCTCAATGCCCTCAGTTTAACTGGCAGTTTTCTTTTTATTTATTCGTATTTTGCTAGTTTCTTTGCTTTTCTCTTATATATACAGGGTGATTATAAAAAAACTATCCCGATATATGAGTCCCTAACTCTCATACCGTTCACAGAAACTGAATGAAATTCTGGCCTAAAATATTTTGAGGCATGCGCTCAAGAATCATGTGAAAAACAACAGTTAAATTCTAACAGTTACGTTTACAGTGACAAAATTTCGAAAATTTCAAATGGCAACACCTACATTTTTTTTATTGGAATGTCATCTTCACAGTGAAAAACCATAAAAAGCGTTGGAACGGTACCTGTAGCACGAAAATCGCACGGCGCTAGGCAGACTAAGAAGAAAAGTGAAAACAGGGAGACAAACAAGAAAACAAGGACAGAGAAGCAAAAGAAAGTAAAACATTTTATTGTTCAGTGCTATCCACCATCTGCTGCATGTAAAGTGTCGTCGTGTGTGAAATGGAAAATGTATGAAACACAATAAAATGTTTTGTTTTCTGTTGCTTCTCTGCCCTTATTGGTTGTTTTCACTATTCTTCTTAGTCTGTCTAGCGCCGGCGATTTTCGTACTACAGGTACCGTTCCAACGCTTTTTATGGTTTTTCACTATGAAGATCACATTCCAATAAAAAAAATAGGTGTTGCCATTTGAAATTTTCGAAATTTTGTCACTGTAACCGTAACTGTTAAACTTTAACTTTTGTCTTTCATATGATTCTTGAGCGCATACCTCAAAATACTTTAAACCAAAATTTGATTCAGTTTCTGTGAACGGTATGATAGTTAGGGGCTCATATATCGGGATAGTTTTTTTTATAATCACCCAGTATATATATATATATATATATATCATTCGTTGCTTCCCACATCTGTTGGTACTTAAATTGCTCGTACATTTGTGTTTCGAAATTAGCACTATTTCTATCCCCACACATTTTAAGGTAGTTATCGCGATGTATAACTAATATCGATATTAACTCAATGATATATCACGATATTAAATTTTTGATATCATCCAGCCCTAGTGTGTATTGCTGTTTGGATATTTCAGTTGAGACTGGATAAAGTGTTTCATTTAAAACAATATATGTGGATTCTAAATGGTTTAATTGATATTTTTGGATTGCGTTTGTAATTTATTTATTTTTTAATTATTTCAATTCTCCTTTAAGTATGACCGTCTTATTGCTTTTTGTTGTTGTTTTTTTTTCAAAATTTAGAAAATAGTGTTAAAAAGATTTTTTTTTTTGTTCATGATTTTTTTTTTTTTTTTTTGTGGAAAACGTGAACCTTTGAACATTATATCAGACAAAAATCTGTTTATATCTGTATTATTATTTTTTTTTTCAGACAGAAATTCTAAACTCGAAAACATTGCGCAATGAAGTATATTTTTCAATAAGCAGCAAACAACGTAACCAATTTCCAAGAATTTAAATTTTTCTTTTGAATTTTCTAAAATTAGAGAATATTTAAAAAGTTTTTAATATTGTCAAACAACTTTGCAATAAAAAATAATAGAAATATGTTAGATAAGCTAATTATTTATATTTTTTATAAAAATAGAACAATAGACACGATTTATTTCGTTGCATAAAAGACCAAAGCAAATGTAATTACTTGACTGGCAACAGGGTAATAAAAGTATTTAAAAAAATATTCCCCTGCTCTCTGTCCATGAGGCTAAAATAATAAAAAAATTATCAATTCAAGCCATTTTGTTGTATGATTACTCTGTGGCAATAGACACACAATAAAGAGGAATTATTCGAAATTCAATCTTTGTGGCACACCATGGGATGGGCAGAGTATTGGAATAAAAATTTCTTCTCTTTATTTACATTTCTGTTTTCACTACTGAGCACTGTTTTCATAACATGTTCATTTTTCATATAAGTTTTAAACTATTTATTTTTAAATAAACAGCATTTTACTCGTGGAGAAAAACACAAAAATATTTATGTAGTATATATTAGAAAGGCGATGGTACAAAATAATAATTTAATATTAATCTTACTTCGCAAATCATTTTCACGGCACAAAGCATCCAAAGCATCACGATCATCACAGGCACAAAAGTGGTCAAAATATGAATTCTTAAGTCCAAAACATCATGACCCTCAGATGACATAATTGTGCCGTCACCTGTCTGGTGTCACAAAGCAAGGGTGACGTGGACTTCATATTGGTGTCACCAAATTACATTTATATGAGCAGATGTTTTCCTTGTGACACCGTCTAATGATTCGTCAAAAAGCAATGTTCGTAGTGACTATACACTGAACTCACCTGTGAGTCACCCTGTGGCTTCAGTTTGCCAGGTTTTCCTTTGTCACAAATCAACAATCACGGTGATTTCACAATGGGGTTATCAAATGATGAAAACTTTAAAGTCATAATGTGACGACTAAACTACACTGGAAATGTCGTATGTCTTTTAATGAAAAAATATGAAAATAATTTCATTTTGACGCAATCACCGGAAAATGCTGCAGTTTCATGTTTTTAAATGAATGTTTTCTTTTGATATATGATGTTAGTTCAATTTTAATGCCCTTGACAAACACTATTTATCCAATTTAATATTTTATTTTTTATCGTTATAATAAAATGTTATAAATGAAAATACAAGAAAGAAAAATCATATGCGTCAAGCATAGATTATGAAATACTTTGCAACACTTATAGAATATTTTAACAGAACCGTTTAATAAGATAAAAAAGATACCCAAGTAAACATTTAAGAAAACACTTAACACATTTGAAATCCAGATTTCAGCCCCTACTGTGCATAGCCGGAGAAAAACTCTAATTATTTTGTGAAACCCTGTATATGTCGTACTGATTTGTATAGATTCTATATAGTATTCTAAAATTTAGTTTAGTTAGAAAACGCATAACACAGTTGAAAATACACCTTCTGAAAATTCTACCAATGGGCAGAAATGTACTTGAATAAATTTTGTAAATACCAGTATATTACCTACAGGTTTTTATACACGCCAAATATTAAGCTACAATTTAATTTAGGAAAAAATACACATAAAACTACTGAAAAAAAACTTCCAGAAAATTACTTTTCATAAGCAGCCAAGTATCAAGTTCTTAGCATATCCCTGTATATGATTTAATTTATATTCTAGAAACTTCTCTCAGTAATCTAAATACTATATTTGTGCTTGAAACTGCATGATTAAAATTAAAAAGCATCACCACGTAGTATGCAAAAATTTAATTAAACTTAAAAACGCATAACTGAAAACGCACTTCCAGCAATCATCCCTAATAGATAATACTTCCGATAAAGTACTGTATTCGAAATCAATTATGTGTCCCTGTAAATGGGCAATAATTGATATACACATTATATTCTACAGAAAAAAATCTTGTAGTAAAAATCAGCATTGTACATCAGTTTCAGTATATTTCAAATAAAGAAACATAATTAAAATATACTGCAAACATTGTCCCCCGTACACCATTATGTAATAAAATTATTTTGTGTGATTCTGTAAATCAATGATAAATTATTTGTGCTCCTTATTCTACAGAAGCATGTTTTAGTGCACCTCAGAAATTCATATCATTTTATTATGTTTGTAACAGTGTAACACCATTAAGTCACGCCGCAAATGATTTTCACCATAGACCATTAAGTCACATAATATTTTTCAGTACTCCTGTACATGAATTATAAACTCTACATACTTCATTTTCAATACCGAACTTGTCAAGCACTTACATTCAAACTGCCCAACTACCCATAGCTATTTCGGGAACTGGCCGGCGGCATCTGGCCAATTCGCGAACTGGCCGACAGCCTCTGGCAATTTCGCGAATTGGCCAATTTCGGGCTTTGGCCGTAACATATACATGCTATTGAGGTTTACTGTAGAATGTTCGGTATTGAAAATTAAATGTCTAGGATTTATAGTTCATTTACAGGGGCACACAAAAGATTTACGTTACATTTTATTCTACGGAAAAAAATCATTTGCAATGCATTTTATTGATGTTACGATTTTTCCAACGTAATGAGATTGATATGCCTCACTGATATGCACTACGACGTGATTTCTCAGGAGAGCAAAATAAGTAGCATTTATAATTCGTTCACACGAACGCACACTATACTTCCATTACATTATTATGTATGGGGACAAGCCTTTGACGGTGCATTATAATGAAGTTAAGATACTTCATACATAATGAAATTTAAAAGGTTCACTGAGGTGCACTACAATGCGTTTTCTATAGATAATGAGGTGCGTAGTATTTATCGTTTATTCACACAGACGCATGGAAAAATCGTTTACAATGAATTTTATTTATGTTAAGATTTTTCAAACCTATTGAGATTGATATGCCTCACTGATATGCCGTACGACATGCTTTCTCAGGAGTACAAAATAAGTAGCATTTATAATTCGTTTACACGGACGAACACAATATTTCCATTATATTATGATTTATGGGGACAAACCTTTTGCGGTGCATTGTAGTGATGTTATAATACTTTATACATAATGAAATTCGAAAAGTTCAATGAGGTACACTACAATGCGCTTTCTATAGATAATGGAGTGGGTGGTATCTATCGTTCATTTACAGAGATGCATAAAAGAATTATATTACAGGGCTGAAGAATTATATATCTAATATTACGTATATAGTGGTTTTTATACAATCTATTCTATGAATCATGGAAAGCGTGACTTTCTTTTAATAAGTATTGAAATATACGTTTATTAATAATTGCATTGGTAAAAATATGATTTAACATTCATTGCGACATAAAGTAATTTTGCACAAACGAGATAGTCTATATCATGGTTAAAACCCGTTAATTTTAGTCTCAATTCGGTCTCAACACAAAATTTAATAAAACATTTTATTTTTGCGAAATTGTTTATCAATATTTCTTTACATTCTTTTCTTTAAATATGCAACATAACGCATTCATTATATTTTTATAGTAGATAAAATTAATAATATATTTTTGAAGAAATGACCTGTGATCCCGCGATCAAAGAAAATATCGACAACCAAACACTGATGTCTCGCATCTCATGGTTTGGTAAACGCTGAAAACGATCAACTAATTATTAGTTGTATGGATACTTGTGCTGGTTCAATTTTGATCCACAAGCTCTAATAAATAGCATATGATTTTAACACTTTCCAACACAGTTGAAAAGTGTTTATGAATTCGGTTTGTCTTTTTGTCGTATTTCTGCCGTCTGTCCATGCTCTAACTCACCTAAATATACTCAGAATGCCATGAGATTGATATATGTTATCTAGGATTACAATGCTATGTTAAGTATTGAAAATGAGGTGTGTAGCATTTATAGTTCTTTTACAGGGACGCTCAAAAGAATTCCGCTACGTTATGATCTATCGGAGAAAATCGTTTCCGGTGTATTTTTCTGATGTCAGACTATTTCAAAAATACTGAAACTGATATATATCACTAAAGTGCGCTACAAGATGCTTACTATAGAATATTGTGTGATTGAATTTATCGTTCATTTACAGGGATACACAAAAGAATTCGGTTACAGCCCTGTCTATGAATAGTATTTGCTGGAAGTGCGTTTAAATTGTGGTGCACGTTTTCAAATTTAACTGTAATTTTGTCTATTACTTGGTGTGTATAAATTCTACAGACCATATACAGGGTTACACGAAAGATCGCGAGTACATTTCCATATATCGCTGGAAATTGCTGTAGGGGAATTTTCAACTGTGCTATGCGTTTCCTAGCTGAATTAAATTTTAGCATACTATGTAGTATGTATAGCAATTTATAGATCATATACAGGGCTGTAGAAAAGAATTTGGATATTTTTCTTACTATTGATGTTAATTGCTGAAATTCGATTTTCAAATGTTTATGAGTCTTCCAAGCTGTTTAGTTAGACATCATTCTCCACCTTATTTAAATGGTAATCATATTAACTAACGGTTTACTGCGTCGGATTAAGCGTCTATTTTCCAATTAAAGTATATCTTTGAATTGAAATTTGAATGAAACACAGGGTCAGGAAAAATGGAAGAATGTGGAAAATATTATTACAAATATCTTGACAACTAATTATCCGATCAACTTCTTTCTTTATACGAAATTTATGTTTTTTTATTGTCTTTTATATTCACTCCTTAAAATAAACAGTTTCGAATTATTTTATATACATTTTATCAGAACGAATATTTCGAGAGTCCGAAAAAATAGTTCCGGACAATCGAGGTTGCTGGAATTCAATAAGCTTCTTCCCATTATTACATACTAGGCACATTCAAAATTTCAAGTCTCTATCTCAATTTATTCGGAAGATAGAGCGTTTACAGACAGATAGACGGCAAAATTTATTTTCTAAAAATATGTTTTTCAGAATCTCCAGTGTCTGAAAGTGTAAATCCGTGATTTTTTTTTTTTTTTTTAATTTCAAAACGATTACAAGACTTACCCTATACTATGTATGATGGGTAAGTAAAAGGATTAACATTTTATCTACAAATTCATGTTAGAGTTAAAAATAAATAAATAAATAAATCTATTTCCAAACTCAATATTTTTTTCGAGCATATAACTTCTTTGCATTTGAACGAAAAATCCGTACAAGTATTTTTCATTTGAAAAAAAAAATAAGTAAATATATATATATATATATATATATATATATATATATATATATATATATATATATATATATATATATATATATATATATCAATTCAAAAAAATGAAAACGTCTGAGCATGTTGGAGAATTTTATGATACGCCTCGAAAAAAAGGTAAAATCCATTCCGGAATTTCGTTATTATTATTTTATTATCATGGGCGTGCTTATGAAAATGTTTTTACAAAGAAGAGGAAATATATGGAATAATTCGTTATATTTTTGGAGGGGTACCCATAAACTACATATATATACATACATATACTAACATACATACTACATATATATACATACATACACTATATACATACATATTTTAATATATAAAAAGCGCGGATTTTCCCTCTATCGTATTATATCTTAATTTACTAATGCCGTATATCGCATATTATTATGTCGATGATTTTATATTTCACAGGTATTACACCTGAATTTAAGCTGCATACACGACTTTCATTCCTTAGTAAAAACGCTGAAACTTCCTTAGCAAATTTTTACCACTGGTATTTCGATTACGTGTAAGTGTCCAGGCAAAAACATCGATAATTAATAGCATTAAGGCATGAAGCCTATAGCAAATTATTGGAAACATTAAAACTACAAATATGCTGCAATTGTAAAAAAAGAAAACAAAAGAAGAAAACAGATGATATACTTTGCATAGTTTATTGGCAGAGTATATACTCAAAGAATATACGCTATAGTGCTATTCCAGAAACGTAAGAATTTACAGAGTTTCTTTAAAAATCCAGATAGTATACGGCACATACAACCATATAACCTCCACAACACACCTGAACTACAACCGAATTTTTCACAAATAATTATTTTTGGAATGGTAGTAATAATAAAGCAGATCGAATATTGAGCCATTTTATATTTAATTTAAAACTCTGAACTCTTTGTTCGTTTGAATAAAATACTCACCAAATTGAATTTTGTAAAATGTTTGTCTAATAAAATGAAAGAAATGTAGATTTTCACCATTTTTGATATTCCATGAAAGATAATAAAGCATTGATATCTGGCAATAGAAAAGTTTTTAATAGAAAACAGTAATTTAGTATTCCTTGCACAATCCAAATCAGCCGCTATTTACAAAAAATAATTTTCTTTGGTTGCTTCAAATATTCTCAAATCTGGTGTATCCAATAATATTATGGCAACGAAATGCTTTATTTCTAACTCTTCAGTTGTTAAGAAATAATTTAGACAAAAAATAGATCTTTCTTTTACTCAGAAAATAAATGTATTAGATTTTATTTCAAGCTTATTAAGTTATAGTGACATTTAGAATTATGCGTATTAATTTAAAATAACGATAAATAAATAACGATAAAAAAATAAGTCTGATTGATTGTTTTGTTTAATTAACCGAACTGTGCAGAATTTTGCGGTTTTCGATTGAAAGAATAGAAAAATAACTGTAACAGGATTTTTTTTATTTTAAAAAGGGATAGTCTATAAACGTAAATATATCTTGTTTACTAATTTATGCCCATATTTTTGAAGTGAAAACTTCTTTAGGCGCGTTGGGCATTTTTTGAGATGGGAAAAAACCATTGAACTCGCGACGCTTGTACTCTGTAATCGACACTGTTACTGTAACCGACACCTCTGTATATTTCAAGTGAAAACTTCTTTAGGCGCGTTGGGCATTTTTTGAGATGGGAAAAAACCTTGAACTCGCGACACTGTTACTGTAACCGACACTATTACTTTAACCTACACTGTTACTGTAACCGACACTGTTACTAAAACCTACACTGTTACTGTAACCGACACCTCTGTATATTTGAAGTGAAAACTTCTTTAGGCGCATTGGACATTTTTTAAGATGGGAAAAAAACCATTGAACTCGCGACACTGTTACTGTAACCGACACCTCTGTGTAGTTCAAGTGAAAACTTCTTTAGGCGCATTGGGCATTTTTTGAGATGGGAAAAAACCATTGAACTCGCGACACTGTTACTGTAACCGACACCTCTGTATATTTGAAGTGAAAACTTATTTAGGCACGTTGAGCATTTTTTGAGATGGGAAAAAAACATTGAGCTCGCGACACTGTTACTGTAACCGACACTGTTACTGTAACCGACACTGTTACTATAACCGACACTGTTACTGTAACCGACACCTCTGTATATTTGAAGTGAAAACTTCTTTAGGCGCGTTGGGAATTTTTTGAGATGGGAAAAAACCATTGAACTCGCGACACTGTTACTGTATCCGACACTGTTACTCTAACCAACACCTCTGTATATTTGAAGTAAAAACTTCTTTAGGCGCGTTGGGAATTTTTTGAGATGGAAAAAAAGCATTGAACTCGCAACACTGTTACTGTAACCGACACTGTTACTATAACCGACACTGTTACTGTAACCAACACTGTAACTGTAACCGACACTGTTACTGTAATCGACACTGTTACTGTAACCGACACTTCTGTATATTTGAAGTGAAAACTTCTTTAGGCGCGTTGGGAATTTTTTGAGATGGAAAAAATCATTGAACTCGCGAGCGACACTGTTACTGTAACCGACACCTCTGTATATTTGAAGTGAAAACTTCTTTAGACGCGTTGGGCATTTTTTGAGATGGGAAAAAATCATTGAACTCGCGAGCGACACTGTTACTGTAACCGACACTGTTACTATAACCGACACTGTTACTGTAACCGACACTGTAACTGTAACCGACACTGTTACTGTAATCGACACTGTTACTGTAACCGACACTTCTGTATATTTGAAGTGAAAACTTCTTTAGGCGCGTTGGGAATTTTTTGAGATGGGAAAAAATCATTGAACTCGCGAGCGACACTGTTACTGTAACCGACACTGTTACTGTAACCGACACCTCTGTATATTTGAAGTGAAAACTTCTTTAGGCGCGTTGGGAATTTTTTGAGATGGGAAAAAATCATTGGTCTCGCGAGCGACACTGTTACTGTAACCGACACCTCTGTATATTTGAAGTGAAAACTTCTTTAGACGCGTTGGGCATTTTTTGAGATATGAAAAAACCATTGAACTCGCGACACTGTTACTGTAACCGACACCTCTGTATATTTGAAGTGAAAACTTCTTTAGACGCGTTGGGCATTTTTTGAGATATGAAAAAACCAATGAACTCGCGACACTGTTACTGTAACCGACACTGTTACTGTAACTGACTCCTCTGTATATTTGAAGTGAAAACTTTTTTAGGCGAGTTGGGCATTTTTTGAGATGGGAAAAAAACATTGAACTCGCGACACTGTTACTGTAACCGACTCCTCTGTATATAAGTATGTACATGTATTGTGGTAGTTCGGTATGGGGTAGGGCGGGGCAGGCTCGTCGCGCGCCTCATGCTTGCCTGTGCGCTATTGGTTACGCTATTGGCTTGCCTGTGCGCAATTGATGCAGTCTTTATAAGATATTTAAGTAGATTCGAATCACAGTTGTTTGTTTCCTATTTTAGCTACCATAAACCTATAGTATCAGTTCTGGAATATAATGATAATAATGATGATGGTAATGATGATGATGGAAGAGTTGTTGAAATTGTGGATGAAAATTCATAAGTTTCATTGGTATTCATTTCAAAGAATACCAATTAATTAATTTTCATATTTCATGTATTTGTAAATTTACGTTTTAAGCAATATATTGCAATTTTTGTATGTAAAATAATATGCATTATTTTTCTCATGCATTATTGTACAATAGCGCATTAAATAAAAATTGTAATATAATTTTTGTATTAGTAGTTTATAATAATGAATAAAAAAACACTTCATTTAAAAATATTTCCTGCACAATAAAACATTTCTTGACGATTCAAAAATACACACGTAATTGTTCAAGTTTTCACTTCTGTCGGCACTCCCGGAGCGCCATTGTTTTTTTTTTGTTTATAAATAAGAAGTTACTGATGAACAATATAAAAAAAAGTCTGATGAAGACATTTTCATCACATTCTATTAATGCTAATTAAAAACAATTATGTTTTATTTTTATATTTACAGATTAAAGCAGTTACCACAAATTTTGAATTTTGCTCAAGTCGGGGGTAATAACACTGTTTCCCTATCTATACAGCCGTTGAAGTGGTTATATTGTGATAAATATAAATTATTATTAAGTTATAATTTATCACTTAAAAATTTTATAAAATTTTACACGATTAAAAATTTGACTTAATCTTATGATCAATAACTGATATTGAGGTACTTTTTCCTCGGGAATTACTGAAACGATTTCGATATTTTTTACATAGTTTTCACAGTAACTAAACTTTAAATTGATCATTCGGCAAAAAATAAAATAAATAAATCATTAAATCAAAATCAAAATATAATAAAATCAAAAGTGCAATATTTGCGTGTCTATAATTCTGGGTTTTGTAAACTCTCGTAATTATACTCCGATTACCACGTAATGTATAAATGCTATTGAGGTTTACTGTAGAATGTTCAGTATTAAAAATTAAATGTCTAGGATTCATAGTGTCATTTACAGGGGCACACAAAAATTTACGTTACATTTTGATGTACGGAAAAAAATCCTTTGCAATGCATTTTATTGATGTTACGATTTTTCCAACTTAATGAGATTGATATGCCTCACTGATATGCACTACGACGTGATTTCTCAGGAGAGCAAAATAAGTAGCATTTATAATTCGTTCACACGAACGCACACTATACTTCCATTACATTATTATGTATGGGGACAAGCCTTTGACGGTGCATTATAATGAAGTTAAGATACTTCATACATAATGAAATTTAAAAGGTTCACTGAGGTGCACTACAATGCGTTTTCTATAGATAATGAGGTGCGTAGTATTTATCGTTTATTCACACAGACGCATGGAAAAAATCGTTTACAATGAATTTATTTATGTTACGATTTTTCAAACCTAATGAGATTGATATGCCTCACTGATACGCCGTACGACATGCTTTCTCAGAAGTGCAAAATTAGTAGCATTTATAATTCGTTTACACGAACGCACATAATATTTCCATTATATTATGATGTATGGGGACAAACCTTTTGCGGTGCATTGTATTGATGTTATAATACGTTATACATAATGAAATTTAAAAAGTTCACTGAGGTACAATACAATGCGCTTTCTATAGATAATGGAGTGGATGGTATTTATCGTTAATTTACAAAGATGCATAAAAGAATTATATTACAGGGCTGAAGAATTATATATCTAATATGTAAGTATATAGTGGTTTTTATACAATCTACACTATATGGCGAATGGTGAGCGGTCACTTGCGATTTTACACGTTTTGTTAAATATCTAAAAAGATACGTGAGGAATTATCCTGGAACTGTAGGAGTGTAAACAACATGATAGCCGTCATATATTTCGGCGAAGATTTTTTCCCAAAATCCCATAAGAAGCCGTTAAAAAATTGAAAAAAAACGAATGTCTTTTGTATAATCCTGTAAAAACTAATATCGCAAAAGCGTTGAAACGGTAGCACATGCTTAGGAGGCTTCTTTTAATAAACTATGTGCATTTTTATGAGGATATCACGTATACTCGTTGAGAAATTAAGGCTTTCATAAAAACAATCCCAAATTTCACCAAGTGTTTTGCTTATAATTTTCAGAGTTCTTAATATAAAAGAATGTTCTTTTCAGGAACGATGACACACAATATTATATACAATACCCTGCAATCAAAATTTAAAAATAATAAATATTGGATAAAAAATGAGCAGGTTCACTAAATATTGGTTCCCTGCGCGTGCGCAAATCCAATCAAAATATATTGTGCATAATATATTAGCTAAGTGTATAGACCAACTTTTATGAAATTCTCAAAAATATAGCTTGAAAATTCTGATAGTAATCGCCGATAGAATAAGATCGAAATTAGCTGTTCCCAAAAGGAAGTAAAAATAGGAGGGGTTGTATCCAAATATACTAGATTATGAAAGTCGACATAATAAGAATGAAGTGTCTCTCATTGTATATTTGGATACTACCCCTCATCTTTTTGCTTCCTTTTTGGAGCAGCGAATTTCAAACTTATTCTATCGACTATCACTATTAGAATTTTCAAGCTACGCTTTTGAAACTTTCACAACAGTTACGCTATACATTTAGCTAATATATTATGTACAGTATATTTTGATTGCATTCGCGCATGCGCAGTGAAACAATATTTAGTAAACCTGCTCATTTTTCATCCAATATTTATTATTTTTTAATTCTGATTGTAGGGTATTGTACATAATGTTGTTTGTCATCGTTCCTGAAAAGAACATTCTTTTATATTAAGAACTCTTAAAATTATAAGCAAAATACTTGGTGAAATTTGGGATTGTTTTTATAAAAACCTTAATTTCTCCCCGAGTATATCCTCATAAAAATGAACCTAGTTTATTAAAAGAAGCCTCCTAAGCATGTGCTACCGTTTAAACGCTTTTGCGATATTAGTTTTTACAGGGTTAGCCAAAAGATTGACGGCCCCTATGGGGTTTCGGGAAAAAATCTTCACCGAAATATATGAAGTCGACAATGCTGTTTACACGCCTCAAGTTTCAGGATAATTCCTTATGTATTTTAAACGATATTTAACAAAACGTCCCAAAATCGCAAGTGACCGGTCATCATTGGCCATATAGTGTATTCTATGAATCATGGAAAATGTAACTTTCTTTTAATAAGTATTGAAATATACGTTTATTAATAATTGCATTGGTAAAAATAAGGTTTAACATTCATTGCGACATAAAATAATTTTGCACAAACGAGACAGTCTATATCATGGTTAAAACCCGTTAATTTTAGTCTCAATTCGGTCTCAACACAAAATTTAATAAAACATTTTATTTTTACGAAATTGTTTATCAATATTTCTTTACATTCTTTTCTTTAAAGATGCAACATAAATAATCCGTTATATTTTTATAGTAGATAAATAATACATTTTAGAAGAACTGACCTATGATACCGCGATCAAAGAAAATATTGATAACGACACACTGATGTGACGCGTTCAATGAATTGGTTTCCACTGAAAATGATCAACTATTTATTAGTTGATAGGATACTTGTGCTGGTTCACTTTTGACCCACAAGTTCTAATAAATAGAATATGGTTTTTAGCACTTTCCAACATAGTTGAAAAGTGCTTATGAATTCGATTTGTCTTTCAGTCGTATTTATGCCGTCTGTCCGTGCTCTAACTCGCCTAAATATACTCAGAATGCCATGAGATTCATATGTGCCATCGAGGATCACAATGCCATGTTAAGTATTAAAAATGAAGCGTGTAGCATTTATAGTTATTTTCCAGAGACTCTCAAAACAATTCCGTTACATTACGATCTATCAGAAAATCGTTTGTGGTGTATTTTTCTGATGTCAGACTATTTCAAAAATACTGAAATTGATAGATATCACTAAGGTGCGCTACAAGATGCTTACTATATAATATTGTGTGCATTGCATTTATTGTTCATTTACAGGGATACACAAAATAATTCGATTACAGCCCTGTATATGAATAATATTTGCTGGAAGTGCGTTTAAATTGTGGTGCACATTTTCAAATTTAACTGTAATTTTGTCTATTACTTGGTGTGTATAAATTCTACAGACCATATACAGGGTTACACGAAAGATCTCGAGTACATTTCCATTTATCGACTGAAACTGCTGTAGGGGAATTTTAAACTGTGCTATGCTTTTCCTAACTGAATTAAATTTTAGCATACTATGTAGTATGTATAGCAATTTATAGATCATATACAGGGCTATGCAAAATATTTGGATATTTTTCTTACTATTGATTTTAATTGCTGAAATTGGATTTTCAAATGTTTATGAGTCTTCCAAGCTGTTTAGTTAGACATCATTCTTCACCTTATTAAAATGTGAAATTTTGTTACAGTATTCTGAATGTGTTGGAAAGTATTTCATAATCTATGCCTGACGCATGATTTGTCATTTTTGTTTTATCTACGCTCCATGTCTAACGTGTATAGTAGGCGCAATAAACTATCCTATTTTGCAGAATGGATTGTGTATGCAATAACTGAAAATTTCCGAGTTTCTTTTTAACACTTTCCAACATTGTTAAAAAGTGTTTATGAATTCGGTTTGTCTATCTGCCGTATGATCATGCTCTATCTCGAGTAAATATACTCGGATTGCCAAGTAATTTATATATGATATTTAGGTTTACTATGGCTTGTACGGTATTGAAAATGAAGTATGTTGCATTTATAGTTCATTTACAGTGACACTCAAAAATTTTCCGTTACATTAAGTCTAAAAAATCGTCTGAGGAAAAATAAATTGTGGTGTATTTTAATGTGACACTATTTTTAAAATATTGAAAATGATTAATATGACTGAGGTGCACTACAAGATGCTTACTATAGAATAAAGTGTACATAGTATTCATCGTTCATTTACAGGGGCACACAAAATAATTTGGTTAAAGTACTGTCTGTCAATAATAGTTGAATAATAATTGCTAGAAGTGTATTTTCAGTTGTGGTATATGTTTTCAAATTTAACTGACTCTTTTTGTATTTTACTTGGCGTATAAAAATTCTATAGATCATATACAGGGATGAACAAAAGAATTCAAGTACATTTCCGTCTACTGACACTTCTTGCGGAAGGGGAATTTTCAACCATGTTATGCGTTTCCTAACTGAACTCAATTTTGGCCTACTATGTACTATATATATAGATCATATACAGGGCAGCATAAAATAATTCGGATATTTTTCGACTATATATGGTAATTGCTGAAATTGGGTTTTCAAATGTGTTAAGAATATTTAGACATAATTTTTTCCCTTATCAATCGGTGAAGTTTTGTTACACTATTATCAATGCGTTGGAAAGTGTTTCATAATCTATGCTTTATGCATAATGTTTCTTTCTTGTTTATCATTAAGGACAGAGAAATATGGCTGAAAGGATCTTGCTAAAGTAATAATTGGATATCAGTGGTACAGCCCCCCCACCCCTTCTTGATTAACGAAAGATAATGGAATAGGAAACAAATCAATAAATTTCACTGAAAAATATATCTTTGAACACGTGTCATAGTTTGTGAAAATTTCGATAATTTTCTGTAATTTCATATTTGTTTTTTATAATTCCACATCTTTAACCAAATTATGCAATAATATATTAAAGCTATCTATTCACTTACAAATTCTTAATTTGTTTTTATATAAATGTAATATTACAACTTTTTTTTTTTCATAATTCCCTTGCATGCTTTAACAACCAAACGCAAGACGGTATTTTTTCTAGACGATGAATAATATTTTCTTCGATGAGAAAAATGTTATAAAGCTCAGTTACATAGAAGAAAGAAAATAAAAATCTATAGTAATAAAAAGGGTGTAAAAATAAATAGTGAATTAATTTTCTTTCTGGAATAATAAATAATACTAATAAATAATAATTTCCCGAATGAATAAAAATAAACATATTTTGACAATTAACAGTTTTGGAATTTAATGGATATCGAAACGTACAATGCTGCAAGGAAAAAGACAACTTCAAAAAATTTTGTAGCACCTTTGTCTTTTAGAACTCGCGCTTGTTTAATATCATAAACAAATTGTGAAATTTCATATGTTAACATATTAAGTATATTTTCAAGCTTATGGTGATATATTCAGCGTACAACGTTTAAATTAACACCATTACTATCGCGTTTTTAAAATTTAAATTGAAATGTACTGTGGGGCAAAACCAGTATCCATCATGAAAACTACAAAATTAATAATAACACAGAAAACTTAATTTACTAATGTATGTTTTATTTAGAAAGAAACAAACTAAAGGAAACTATTGGATTTCATTTATTTCCGCAATATTATAAAACCGTAAGACTTTGTGACACATTTTGGGAGTTTTCTCTCACCAGTCGATCTGTTTTATAAGTAACCAAAAACTAACTGCTGCTCAACATTGTGTATACAAATGTATATATATACTTTTCCTACATGACGACAAACTGTGTAAATCTAAATCCTTAATATCAACTGAGAAATTTAGGTTTAAAGCTGTCACAAAGCTACCCATCGAGTGGGGTTACTCTGTGACAAATATGTTTTCGCCTTGAAATGAATTATAAAAAGTTCTTTTCTCTTAGATAATACCACCTTTATTAAAACTTTTATTTAAACATTGTTTAGAAATTTTTGGCTGCTTAATCCACGTCCTTTATCACAAACAGACATTGGATGCTCACTGCCTTTGGTGGGTCGATGATGAATAAAACCTCGTTCCTTTCATGTAAAATTTCATTCGCTCCCCGATGATTACCTTTGAACCGCTTTTTCTTTTCAGAACAAAAAATATATAAGTGATATAAATCATTCCTTAAAAACTTGATATTTGAACCAAGTTGGGGGTTGTTCCAAACTTGGTGGTTGTTATATTGTATCTTGCTCTTCTGTCAATTCTCGGTCCAAGAGAGACACAATTTATCAATTTTCTAGTGGAAGTAAATTGGTATGCTTCCCCGTAGTGCTTCCGCATACCATTATTGGAGCATAAGCCTTGAAGTAGTTTTAAATAAGTTCAGGATATTTTGCTCATCTTCGAGGAATCACATTTTTACTTCCAGAGTCGTTCACCAAATTCCTCTGGTCATTATTTCATTGGTTCTTTTGCGAGACACCCTCCAACTTCTGTTCCTAGTTAGTAAAGAACATGTTAATTAATTCATGATTGGTCTTTGATGATTGGTCGTAGCTGATGTTTTCGGACGTTCGTTGAGAGAGAATTGCTTTGTGACAATATCGATGTGTCACAAAGTAACCCCATCAAATGTCTATATTTTACTTATGTTATTATATCTTACATAAATATAACTTGACAATGGTTATATTACTCCACAGTCTAACTGGTGTATTAACAACAAAGAATATTTACCTGTTTTAGCTGGTTCTCATACGCGTTAGACTTCAGCACACAAAGTGTCTGGATTCCGAGACAACAACGCAGAAGCAGGTTTGGACTGTACACCGCCTAGAGAGAAAAAACGAGGCGTTGGAGCTTCGGACAATGGTCGTTAGATGACACGACACACCATACTATAAAGTGCCACTGCTTTTTCCTTTCCTGCCATTGCGAGCAGCGCGTGAGATTCGAAATGCGAAAACTAGACCACGTGTTCCAAAGTAACTCCTACAGTTATTTACGGTATAGTATATACGTAGAATAGATTCGTTTATTAATTAAAATTAATATATGATATTATTATATAACTTTTCACAATAATTAGTGTCTTAAAAAATTAAATTTACTGAAGGATAATATTTTTAATGTAGTACATTTTCTTAAAAAATTAATTATTTTATAATCTAGTTTATACTTAAATTGTTTCCCCTAAACAAATAACTTAAAATTTTATTTTAATACGGGATGACTAACTGCTGAGTAGCACAGTAAACATTTGGCTTTCGTAAGGGTTTATGTGACGTTTGTTTTAAAACAAGATTAAATTTAAAATTTAGATTTAAAACACTTTAAATTTAAATTATGTCCTAATTCTAGAGTTGCAAAAAAAAAAAAACGAATTATTCCAAGGTTTATTTCTAATCGACCCGGTTTATTTCCAGGTTTATTCCCAAAAGATCTGGTTTATTCCCCCCCCAAAAAAAAACAAGTTTATTCCCAAAAAACCCGGTTTATTCCCAGGTTTAAACCGGGTTTTTTCTAATCTTTGCAACTCTACCCAATTCAGATGCTTTTCAGCTTTGCTTCTTTCTTACACTAGGGTTGTCATAATTATCTTTATAAAAATGGAAGATTTTTTTTGCGACTGGCTTTATCGTATTATAGTGTCATTTTTTACATCCTAATAAACTATGTATAATGTGTCAGTAATATGTTCTTTACGAAAATTTCCTTAATAACAGTTTATTAATAGCTATATTGTTTTATTTTTCAACAGAATTTACATTACATTATTCTATTATCACAGTTTTAAGCTAATTTTGCAGTCATATTTCCCATTATGAATTAATAATTAATTGAAGAAACTGAAACAAATCAAAACATCCTAAAATTCAGTAACGGTCGTAAACATATTAGTAATGAAATTGCTACCAAAAGAAATTTTTGTACTTTAAAATAAAGTAGGATAATAAAACAAACAAAATCAGATAAATACGCATATACCAAATTAAACTTTTATAACGAAAATATTTTTAGTTTACAATAATATTAAGTATAGTAGCAAAAGTAGAATAAAGTCAGTCAGTCTTAATTCAGTTCATCATCTGACTGAAATACTGTTTGATTGTAGCACAAAAAGTTTTTAATATGAAGTATTTGAATTACTTAAGGTAAGTATTTATAATGCATTATTTAAGATAAATTACATAATAATAGAAATTGGAAGAAATCATCATATACAATAAAGATTTAAACATACAACATACAATAAGCCTGAAAAACGCGCAATCTGGCATAAAAAATCGCACACACAATTTTTAAGATTTCACATGCAATAACTTCATTCAGTTAAAATTGCAAAAAAATTATTCCTTCCATAAGCTTTAAACGTGCAGGGAAGACCGAACTAAGCTCTGTCAAAATTAGGTTTGAGTTCAAATATCCCATGACCCATGACCAAAATGACCCACTAATCAAATTTTCTTGAACATGTGACGAAGCCCAATTGTCTTCTCGTGCCCGAAACCCGTCGGATATAAAATTTAGTCAAAATAGTCTGATCCGTTTTTAAATAAATTTAGCTTGACCTACAGTGACCCACTAATTGGATTTTCTCAAGCATGTGACCTAGCCCAATGATTTTCTCGTGCCCAAGAAACAGGATACAAAATTTAGTTCAAATCGGCTGAGCCGTTTTTAAGATAAAAATAGCTTGACCCATAATGACCCATGACCAAAATGACCCACTAATCATATTTTCTCGAACATGTGACCTAGACCAATAGTCTTCTCTTGCCCGAAAACCATAGCATGCAAAATTTAGTCGAAATAGACTGAGCCGTTTTTATATAAAAATAGCTTGACCCATAGTGTCCCAAATTCCTCCCCCATTTTCTCGAGCATGTGACATAGCCCAATAATTTTCTAGTGCCCCAAAACCTTAGGATACAAAATTCAGTTTAAAGCATCTGAGTCGTTTTTATGATAAAAATAGTTTGAACCATAATGACCCACGACCAAAATGACCCACTAATCGAACTTTCTCGATCATGTGACCTAGCCCAATAGTCTTCTCATTCCCTAAAGTAAAACTGTAGGATACTAAATTTAGTTCAAGCCCTCTGATCCGTTTTTAATATAAAAATAGCTTGACCCATAATGACCCACTAAACGATTTTTTTTGAACATGTGACCTCGCCCAACAGTCTTCTCGTGCCCGAAAACCATAGGATGCAAAATTTAGTCGAATTAGTCTGAGCCGTTTTTTTAGATAAAATTAGCTTGAACCACAGTGACCCCAAAATGACCCACTAATCGAATTTTTTGGGACATGTGATCTAGCCCAAGGATTTTCTCGTGCCCGAAACTCGTAAAATACAAAATTTAATCACAATCGTTAGAGTCGCTTTTTAGAAAATATTAACTTGACCCGCGTTAACCCAAAAATTACCCATTGATTGGACGTTCTCGAACATGTGACCCAGCCCAAGAGTCTTCTCGTGCCCAAAAATGGTAAGATACAAATTTTCGTCAAAATCCTTTGAACCGTTTTTTAGATAAAATTAACTTGACCCTGACCCATGATGACCCAAAATGACCCACTAATTGAAATTTTTTGTACATGTGACCTAGCCCAATGGTTTTCTGGAGCCCCAAAACGGTAGGATACAAAATTTCATAAAAATCGTTAGAGCCGTTTTTCAGATTAAATTTGCATAAACACACACACACACACACACACACACAAGATTTGATCGTATTAGAGTATATGATAGAGAGATTTTATACTTTTAAATGAATAGAAAATTTAGCTATAAATTTTATCACAAATTTTGAAAATATAAGTAATACATTTAAATACAGAAAATGTTTTTCATGTGGTATAACAAAAAATAAAACGATGCTTACTCGGATTAGTTTTAAAAACACTTACATATTCAAATTTACTTTTCATAGCAACAGTCATAAACATCAGCATTTAAAGTAAAAAAATACGTTTGTTTAAAACTACACCCTTTTAACTCTAAAATTCATATAAAGGAAAGATTTTTTTCTTCTTTGCCAGTTCATTTCAACTGTTTCCATTTATTTTTTATGTTTTTATTTTTTTTTATATATATAACCGAAAAGCTACAACATAAGCCTTTAGACAAAATTTTAGCATACAATGTTTTTGGGTACAGCATCAATATTGATACGTAGAATAAATAATTTAAATATATATATAGATTGCTATTGTTTAACGTGTATTTTAATGGAAATGAATATTTATAAAATGTATTATTGTATTTTCTATAGCTAAGTAGTAATATAAATTATAGTTAATAGCAGTTTACTATTGTTTCTGCTTATGTTTGTTTATTTTTCAGATTGAGCCTTTTGGTTGAACGTTTTGTTTCAAATTAACAAGCTGCATTTTAATATTTCACAAACGAATACTGTGTGACATAAATATTTATACTTTCTAGCACATTTAAAAACTAAATTTTCCTATTAAATTTGATGTAAAATGACAATCGATTTGATTTTATAATAATAGATTTTTTTTATAAATGTATATGATTTCAAATGCAACGCTTAAACATATTCAAAATTAATGAAACGAAATTCATACGGTACGTCTTCAGATGTTTTGCGTTTTTCTAAATCGAAGAAAATGCTACATTTGTATTACGTATCCCTTAAAAATGCATTCTATTTCCGATGAGGATGATAAATCTAAGAACATATCGATATTATAGAAAACAAATACCATTCATATGATTTTGTAAATCAATTTATTTTTCTTTTTAGATTTAGTACAATGTTTTGAATTCCTTGCCTTGTGATTTACAAATGCAACAAAATGGGTTATCAAGGAAAAGATAAACGCAAAGACATTTTCTACAGAAATAAATATATGAATATACGTATCCGTGCATACATAAACATTACTTTATACAAAATTTTATATACAATGAAGGCAAATTGACGGCATTGAAATCCTGAAGCTATACTGTATCATTTACAAAGTTTGATTTATGTTTTTCCTTTCTGCTCGGTTAAAATATTTTAAAATCATGCTACAAAACGCATGTAGTCTATCTATATTGGTAAGGTATTTTGAAAGGCTATTTTATGTTACATGTGCATTATATTGGATAGAATAAAATGTTTCTTACAATATCAAAAATGTTTATTTATTTTATTCCTAGTGATTTTTTTTTATAAATATGTTCATGAATATACGAGTAATCTTATGGAAATCTCTATATATCTACTACGTATGCATGTCTACTCCTGGAGAAAAAATGTTTTCACCCCCAGTAAGTCACTCACAATCATCACAAATCATCGCCATAAATCATAGTATTCAAACATGCCTGGTATCAATCGATTAGAAATAACGTCTAATAATTATTGCTATGCATATATTTTTTTCAGGGGGTCGTCTAAATATAGAAGTTGTACAAACTTGAAAATTTCCAATGCTAACACTTAATGTTTAATCATACTTGGATTTTTCGATAAATGTTAGGATACCAAACGGAAAGTCTTTCAATTAAATAGATTAGGAATTATTCAAGTTTAATGTTTGGAACTCCTAATGTAAATTCATTTTTTTTAATCGTTGCAAAACAGATTGCAATGTGTACAATTTGTTAAGCTTAATTCAAAAACTATTTTCTGAAATAAACTCTAATTTTCAATTCGCATATCTGAAGCTTCAAGAAATACATTTCTATTTAAACATTCATAGATTACAATTAATATTCTTTTACAAAAGTAATTAAAAAAATGTATAATTTCAAAATTAATTTTAGAAAAAAAAATATGAATCGTAACTTATAATTTTTTAAAACATAAACCAATTTCTAGAAGCTTCAGATATGTGAATGAAAAATTACAGATCATTCCGCCAAGTAGTTTGTGAGTTATGCTTAAAAAACTCTCCACATTGCAATATCCAACGATTAAAAATGAATTTAACTCTAGGAATTTCAAACTTTAACCCGGCAGGATTCCTAAAGTACGTGACCGAATGATTTTCAGTTTGGTATCATAAGGTAAAATTTAAAGAAGATTTTAAATATGATGGCTAAATGAGGTTGTAGAGCACGAGAGGCATGGGTAAGTATACCTGTAATATGAACTACGCCCTACAGCTTAATATAGTAGCGTGTGGAAAGATGTAGACGAATAGGCTAGACGAATGGAGGTTAACCAATTCTTTTATTAACCTAACAAAACATAAGTTTAATTTAAGATATTTATAAAATAAAATTTAACGTGGCTTTTGCACTGCTAAAGACCACATAAGGCTGCAATAGCCAGCTTGCATAGCTTGTCATGCTCTCCTGACTTCATCACCTTCTCTTGTCAATAAATTCCAGTTTTAAATACTAGCGCATTCGACTGTTGCCATTCAGAAGAGAAATAATGAGTCCAGCCTTGTTTGAGAGATCTTGCATCTTATCAACCCGTCCGATTCTGTCATCAGATAATTCGCTTCGGAAAGCCGAGTCATCGAAGTGGGTGTCGAGAAGTAGAGTACTTCCATATCTCAGTACCAGTAGGTCTCGCTGGTGAAATTTGTCCACTGTCGAAACAGCTGGAGTGACTGCATGAATGAGTTGCTGGAATCTAGGGTAGTTAGATTCTAGAGTTTGTCCACAGCGGTAACAGCTAGAGAGCACTGCACGGATGAGTCGCCACAAGCAAGGCAACACTAGATACCGGGCTTGCTCATTCACTCTCAAAACGTCACAAATGGTGGCTGACCGCGACCAGCGATTGGTCCAAAGCAACGCGCCCATCGTTTTGTGCCAATCGCTGTATGTCTTTCCTCCTAGTCAGCCACCTTTTGTGACGTCATCATAATGAATGAGCAAGCCCGGTATGTAGTGTAGCCCTGCCACAAGGTGTTAGTGGCACGATTTTCACGTTTGGTAAAATGTCTATATCTAGATGATCTCTTAAGCAAAATTTAAGTATTGCATTAATTGGTAGACGTTATTACTGATCAATTGATACCAGTCATATTTTTTATATGATGATTTCTGGCAGAGTTAGTAGGAGTCATCAATTTTTGTTCCGGAAATTACTTCGTAATTGATAGAGAATGCTCATTTCAGTTTTTTCTTTGGTGTGCTTTACTTGAAGATTTTTTTTCGAGAAAAATTTTTAATTGAGAAAGATATATAATTTACGTGTCTTCCTATTTTATATGAACTTCAATAGTTGCAATTTGAATCTCAAGAATATCCTATGCATCACGGTAATTTACCGTTAACTAATTTATCATTAGGTATCTTATTTTATTAATCCCTCTATATCAGAGTTGTTCACATCTTTTCAACACTGCATTTAAAGCTGGAGAATAACAATTATTAGAAAAGTAAGTAGTTTGACTTTCATTAAGGTGAAATTCGAATCTGAAAAATGCTTTGTACCCTTTCTACAGTGTTAAAAATTCACATGATATTTTAAATCATTAATGTGGCGCAATCATTCCGAGATGTTTTCGTATTTTAAGCACTGTATTTAAGATTAGACATCAACAAAAAATACCTTTTTTATTAAGAGTGATTTGAATCTTCAAAGTGTTGGATTCCTTTAGTTTAAAGAAATAATAACATAACATTTCAGACTTGTGTTTGTATTGTTAATAATTCCCTTTAATTTGCTAATATCTTAGTGCGTGGGAAAAATCCCGTGAGAAACTTCGACCAATAGCTGCAGGAATATTTTCCCATGTCAGTGTTTTTTTAAGTGATGGCAATTCAGAAGTTACTTTTGTGAAAAAAAAAAAAAAAAAATCGAACAATGAGACCTTGGATAGCAACTTACGAAGCAATGCATACGAGTACATGTTGAACGCTGTGGTTAAAATTGGCAGGGATTTCAAATAGTCTGCTTTTTTAATACCAGCATTTTCTGAGGAAAAAATTATTTTTAGATTTTCTTTGCAAATTTCGTAATAACCTATCTGAAGTTTATTTCTATTGAAAATGTTCTAGAAACTTACCACGAAAACGTTTCTTAGAATATGCTGGTATTCAAAACGCGGACCATTTGGGAGCTCTGTCTTTGTAAAATTGGTAGTGCAACTTCCTGTTTCCCCCTGAGGAACCAATAATGAGCTTAGTTAAAGGTGACATCACTTTTCTACTATTCAAGTGGCTGAGTTAAACCCCTCCCGGATTTGGTAGCCATGAAAACAGAGGAGAATCAGCGAGATTCAGTTCCAGATTTTTGAAAAGAAGTGTAACAGCTTTTTTATGAGTTGTGACGGAGACAGGATATGAATCCTGTGGGTATTCCAAGTTCCATTGCTAAAATTCGTGTGAAGTTCAGTGGCTTGCCATGAGCACTGACTTGAAAGTGAAGTGATAATAAGTATAGTGAAACAGGCTTATACCAATTATTCACGATCAAGTGAAGGATATTTAAGTCTCAAAGACTGTCCTGTCCATTAGTCAAAACTTTTTATATAAACTATTCTATAAGCCAGAGAAAGATACGGATATCCTCTTTAGACGTTTTCTGAAAGCTTTTAAACTTGGACTCAACCATTTATCTAAGACCAGAACTTTTCTTAATCTACCGATAAAATGTCAACGAATCCAATTAGTTTTTTATTATGAATGTAAATCATTTTATTTATGTAATCCAGAAGTTTAGAGAGAATCAATAAATTTTAACTTTTGTTGGAAAAGAAACACCGAGGTCTGTCTGGTGCTACTATCATTTATTTTGATGGAAGTGTTTACAATACAGTAAAATCATTGTAAGGAATATATATATATATTAAATATTGTACTTTACATTAGAGATACAAAAGCATGATATATTTTTAATTTAAATAGAGAGAAAACGGCCTGTGTCAAGAAGACGTAGACGACAAGAGTCAAACGTAGGAGCTCTAGTAACCTAGGTCTAGCAACCTACGATTCCTGGCTTGGACTACAAACACATTTTATATTAATTTATAGAAAAAGTCGAACTTATTATTTGTGCTAATTTATAATTTTAAATTCATATTGAATTCATTAGATTGGAATTAAGTAAGTGGTGTACTTTTAACTTTTATTACAAACTGTATTTTAAAGGTAAAAGTTTATAACTACAAAATAATGTTTTCTGATAGATATGTTTTACTCTAAAACTGACACCTGTTCGATTGGACGATTTTGTAGTCCTCCTATTGTCTTCTTTATTGAGGTTTCACTGTATATATTTCCTTTTATTTTTCTTTGTCAAAAAATAACTCTTAATAGGCATAAACGCTATAGGTAGCGTGAACATAAAGAATTAGTAGATTTTTATTTATCCTCGAAACATCCAGGAGAATTTTTTTTATCAGTTAACTTTCATGTTTTTTATTTAATTTATTTACGATGCCATCCATTTTTTCATTAAGAAGAAAAATGTATTTCATTTTGGAAATATCAAATCATTTGGATTCTTTTTTTTCAATATGTTAATCTTGAAAATTAACTTTGTAATAAAATACATTTTTAATGCATTTTATGCATTATTAAATAAAAGGTTATCCCCTTTTTTTTCTAAACAGTAAATTTTTTTAAGCATTTAAAAATGAAAAGTGGAAATTATGCAAGGATTTAAAAAATATCGACGCCTGTGTTTGAATTCATTTAAAATTTCGGAAATATATTTAACATATGCATATATAATTTTAAACAATATCTATGAAAATTACTTTTATCGGCTAAGTAAATAACGCATATGAATTTTTAATACAAAACTAATTAAATATCTTCATAAATGGAAAATTTCTTCTGCAAATATTTAAACGATTTAAATATCAGAATATATATTTGAATAACATTAAATTGCATATTTGTATTTTAATCTTAGCGAAAGATGCTATTTTAAATATTAGAAGATTTACTTTCTTAGATATTTTCAGAATAGAACTTTTAATCCACTTAATTTTAGCTTTAAGATATTAAAGTATAATTCCCGTGAAAATAAACTAAATATATATGTTCAAGAGTTAAAAGATAAGATAAAATTATACCCTTTGGGATATTACTTTTTGATTAGAAATTTGGGAAACAAATTATTTCCCATTGTCTTAAAGTTTAATTGCAATAGATAAGACTTTTACTATATATGAATGCAGTGCAAGTTAAATAATTATTCATATTCAGAATTTTATTCATTTTTATACAAGTAGTTTTTTTCTACTGTATACTGATGTAATAGGTGTAGGGAAAAAAATCTATATTCTAAATTATTTCATGATTCTTTAAAAAAAAATATTGCACTGAAGTTGAATATTATACATGTCATAATAATTTTTAGGTATGTATATTAAATATTTCTATGTGTTAAATTTCTTAGTCCTATCTTATTTCTTTTGCATTTCAATTTCAAGCTGATCCTAAGTTTTGGATATTTAGAAACAAAACAGTGTCATTCAAATAAAGCTATAATAAATTTTCGCTCTTACTTAAAATAAAATATATCGTGATTGAATCGTTGCAATTCTATCTATTCAAGTCAATCAATTTATATGAATTGAGTGGTGAAGAACTTTTATTTTTGGGTTAAGGCATTACTAGGGGCTCTGTTAACAACGAGCTATGCTCGCGTCCGTCTAAATTCCGCAGTTTCTGAAAAAAAAAACCTCTTTTGATCTGTTTAATAAACGCCTGATTACGGAAGGTTAAATGATCCCATCACGTGTAAAAAATGCAGCCAAGTCTCGTGAACCTTTTACCGTAAAAAGTTCTGAGATTTTGCAAAGCCAAGTTTATCTCTGAAATTTATTAACTCTGAAATTTTTATTCACAAATCCCTTCTAGTCTCTAGATATTTAGTTAAAGATTATTTTTTGACCTGGCAATTACGCAGCAAGATAATGGGACGGCTGTTGCTTACATTTTAATAATCGAATTTATTAGTAAAATATTGTATAAAATAGTATTTATATGAGTATTGGACGTATATGTATCTGTAGCGTGGACTTAATTTTACAGAATATTGTAAGCCCGTGTGCGAAATCTCTTCTATGGTTGAGCTGGATGTCCGCAATTTTGTGTGTTTTTTTCGATGTAACGTGGATACGTGCCAAACAATCCTTTTTAGAAAAACATCCACAGAAGACATCCCTGCTTTATGCCTTTATTCCTCGTATTCATAATAGATTAAATAAACTAATCCCATCACATCCCATAACACACATAGTAAAGTGTAAAAACTTCCTGGTGCTGCGTAATTTCCAAGTCACAAAATAATCTTTAACTAAATAGATAGAGACTAGGAGAGATTTGTGAATAAAAATTTCAGAGTTAATAAGAGAGATAACCTTGGCTTTACACGATCTCAAAACTTTTTACTTTAAAAGGGTCACGAGACTTGGCTGCATTTTTTATAGGTGACGTTTTTGATGGGATTTCACTTGTTTTTGTAAGCAATAATCCTTTTCTTGACTTGGCTCTTTTTGGACATCATCCACTGATTTTTGCCGATCCCTGTCATTATTATTTGGAAGTACCAAAAATTTGGAGCTTTAGTTCTGTTTGCAAAGTCCTTTAGATATTAAAAAAAGGAGTTCGTAAGCAAGCACTAAGTTATGGTGGAGAGTCAAGAGTACTCTCAATTGCTTCCAGGAAAGGTGCTACCGATCTGAGGTATTACTCGCAGCCATAGATACTTGATATTTGGTGTAAAAGTACTGTTTAGTATAAAAAGAAATACAAAAATAAAATTCCGGAAAATTCCAACAAATCAAACTTTTTTCGATTTTGTTTTCGAATTTTTTTATGTTTTGATTCTTTTTTTTTTCAAATGTTCCGTACTTTTTATTTTTTCTTATTTTGTATCCTAAATATTACCTTTATCCCAAATTTCAAGTTTCAAGCGCTACAAAATCGATTTATTTTTAAATTTTCGAAATTTTACAATTTTTCCATTTTTTAATTTTATTTTCGAATTTTATCGTGTTTTTAATTTTTTCCTATTGTGAATCCTAAACACTACCTTTACGCTGAATTTTAAGTTTCTAAGACTAAGAGATCAAATTATTTTCAGTTTTTCAATTTATTTCGAAATTTTCGAAATTTCGATTTTTTTTTATAAATTTTCTTCGATTTTTTAATTTTTCCTTATTTTGTATCCTAAATACTACCTATAATCCGAATTCAAATTTTCTAGCGCTACAAAATCGAATTATTTTCAGTTCTTCGATTTTTTTCAATTTCTTCGATTATTTAATTTTTTTCCATTTTTTCGATTCTTTTATTTTTTTTCGATTATTTTATTTTATTTTCGATTTTTATTGTGTTTTCGATTTCTCCATACTCTGAATCCTAAACTCTACCTTTATGCCGAATTTTAAATTTCTAAGGCTAACAGATCGAATTATTTTCATTTTTCAATTATTTTCGATTTTTTCAAAATTTTGCAACCAATTTTCATAACCAATGTCCATAACCAATTTTCATAAAATTTAAATGGGACCAATTCGAGAGTATTCTCTTTCGAATAAAAAAAAATCGCATAAATAGGACGCATAGTTCCGGAGTAATCGGTAAACATACATTTAAAAAAAAAAAAAAAAAAAAAAAAAAAATACATACACGTCGAATTGATAACCTCCTCCTTTTTTGAGTCGGTTAATTATTTCCGATTTTTTCAAATTTTCAAATTTTCTTTTCGAATTTTCTGGACTTTTTTATTTTATACTTTATTATACTACCTTTATTATAAATATAAAGTTTCAGGAGCTACAAAATCGAATTATTTTCAGATTTTCGATTTTTTCGATTTTAATTATTTTGATTTTATTTTCGAATTTTATTGTGCTTTTAACTATTCCTTTTTCTGAATCCTAAACACTACTTTCACACCAAATTTTAAGTTTCTAAGACTATGAGATCGCATTATTTTCAATTTTCAATTTTGTTCGAATTTTTGGAATTTTCAAATTTATTTTTTCGAATTATCCGTATTTTTCAATTTTTCCTTTCTTTGTATCCTAAACACTAACTTTATTCCAAATTTACAGTTTCTAGGGCTACGGGATGTACCTTATCTTTTTGATGACGGGTGAGTGAGTGAGTGAGTTAGAAAAAATCGAAACTTTTTTTTCATATATCGTCTGAAGTAGAAAAGACAGAAACTAGAAATTTTAAATGTTGGTACTATGTGTCAGATACTCTAGATAAACGAAGTTTTGGGTTTATGAGAAAGTTCAGCACAAAGAAATAGGGGGGGGGTCAAAAGTGCCCTGAGTTGCTTCCAGAAAAGGATGCTTGCGGCTGTGCTTTCTCGATTTGGCGGAGACACTGCCGTGCCTCCAGATATTATTACGACCAGTGGGGATATTCTGTAATCGTATTGCAAATCATTTCCATTTGACTGAGATTTTTCAGACCCAAGGCCGCATCCTCCGCTGTCGCGACAGCTTATTGAGGAAGTAAGATGAATTATACATTTGAAAACATGCTTGTATAAAATGGTTAAGTAAAAAAAAATTTTGCTGCCTCCAGGGCTTTAGTGACTGGAAGAAAAGTTTTCTTATAAACACTATATAAAAATCGTTTTAAATATGATATTTTAAATATATCATTTTAAATATGACGTAATTTTCACCATTAAATACTTTTTGCAAGTAATAATTGCATTATTTTAATGTTTTCTTTCCATTTTAATATTAACGTGTAACTTTATGCGTTTTAATTAAAAATGTTTCGAAATATTATTATCTGGGCTTTTCAAAATCTTCGAACAGTAGTTAAAAAGGCTATTTCAAAGTATTAATCAAATCTGTATTCAGAAAATGAAATTTTGAATAAAATATTGACAACAAAATGGAATAGTTAGACACATTTAAAAAATGATTTGACCTTGCACGATTTTGACCTGCCACAATCTACATATACCTGCAACAGACGATTAAATTGCTATGCATAGTTTTTGATCCAATAAAATTTATGTAACTAATGAACTCTTGTTAGAGTTCAACATTAAATAGTGCTTTAAATAATTCTTCCATTGAAAAGCTGTCTGCTTCAGCGTATTTATTTACTTATCTCTACCAGTTTTCATGTTTTTGAATGCAGTAGATTTTGCAGGATAAACCAAAGAAAAAAAAGAAAAAAAATCCCAGTAAATTCAATTACGGACGCAGCAGCGTTTTGTTAGATTAGAGAGACACTAATCACATGTGAATACATAATTTTTTGGAATTATAGTAGTTTGATGATTGTGTTATAGTAAACTCGTATGCTGTAGCAATAACAAAAACTTTATTCTATGTTATTCGAATATATTAATTTAAATAGCTCTGTTACACAGTCTAGTACATTTAAAAAAAAAATTAACTCCGAGCTACAATTATCAATGAAAAAGGCATCCTGTTAGGTATTTCAATATAAAATTTGACCAACATATATGTATTTAATTATTAACTTAATTTTTAATTAATAACATATATATTTTTAATTAATAACATATATATTTTTTAATTAATAACATATATATTTTTAATTAATAACATATATATTTTTAATTAATAACAAATATAAAATGTGTTGAATTTTACCCAATCGAAACTGAGATACCGCATTATATTTATCGCACAGCAGCGCCCCTGATGTGACAATAAAGCAAAATTGAATCGCCACAATTGTTAATAAACATTTTACATAATTAATTTGATGAAGGATTCCGAGACATAGATATCATGGAAATCGGGAAAAACATAGCACAACGGCGTCTTCTGTTCTGATATATACAACGAAAGTACTTAATACCTAAGTTTCAAGCTCTCTGAATATGAAGTATGATGAAATTTCATTCCATACATGTCGAAATATAGCTAACACGGAAAGTATGAAAAATAAAACAGTGCAGCAGCGTCACCTGTTGAGCGATATGCAGCCAAACTAATCAGCACTAACGTATGTCAAGGTGTAACATAATCTGAAGTTTGGTTAGATTCTGTACATTAGTTCCTGAGATAGAGCCGCCACAAAATGTGTGCTGCACACAGACTAACAAACAGACAGGCATGTTTCAAAAACAGCAGAATCGTGTACAAAACATCCGAAAAATATGTGAATCCATCAAAATCGAGAGTTGAATATTTTCACGATTCCAAAGACTTTTTTTCTTATGTAGTTAGAAGGAAGTAAAAATGGTATAATACAAATAAGTTACTGGTATCCTCATGTTTTGAAGTATTCAGTTGGACATAATTTGAAATGACTCATTTCTGAGGATTTATTCGCTGGAATTACCACAAAAAAATGCTACGTTTGTTTTATGTTTCTTTTCATGTATGGTTAAAAAGTTATTTATTATATAACAATTCCATTATAAAAAAACGATGTTTATTTTATTTTATTTATTTATTTATTTGCTCATCTCAGTATGAAAATAAGCCGTGAAAATGGATCACCTATCTATGTTAACCGGTTAACCCCGAGCGATCTTTACAGAATTTTTAGAAAGAAATACAAAAATAAAATTCGGGAAAATTCTAGCAAATCATTTTTTTTTCGACTTTTTTTCGACTTTTTTGATTTTTTGATTATTTTTTTTTGAATTTTAGTTATTTTTTATTTTTTTATTATTTTGTATTCTAAATACTACCTTTATTCCAAATTTCCAGTTTCTAGCGTTAAAAATCGAATTATTTTCCAATTTTCGAAACCGGTAAATTCAAATAAAAAATTTTATGTAATTAAATCAACTAACTTCTGTAAATGAATAAGAAAAAAAAAATATTAACAGTTACTGGTGATGCAATCAAAGAGTCTGAGGACCCTAAGCTTCACGTATCCCGTCGCGAACGGCTAAACGCCTAGCATCTTATGAATTGAGATTGCTTTATTCTGTTTTCGTCTAATCAGATCAGTTACGAGTCATACTGGTATTTTCAGTACGTGAGTATACCTCAGAATTCCCACTCCTTCTTCCATTCTATGGAAATCGGTACAGTCAACCTCAAGTTTTCCCAAACAGTGCCACACTTACCAGTTCAGGCACGCGAAACTTTGTTACTCATACGCGAACCTTACCTTCTGAATGGTTTGGAGTTGAATAAAAGGTTTCTGGATCTAAACACAGTACTTTTCACCGTTAATGATAAAATGAAATCTTTCAAAAAAATCTTTCCTTCCTTGTTATAAATAGGAATACTCTTTCACATTAATATTCAATTAGAATGAAACAGTAAAATTATATTTTAAATTGACGAGTGATAAAAACGAATGCCACATAGTCCAACCATCTTTTCCAAGAAAATTTAACAACATTTTCTTTTACCAGAAATTACTTTTTTCATTGAAGATACTCTGTCACAATCACTGACTAGAGAGAAATATAATTTATTGTGCTATCATGTTATAAAATTCTTGACAACATGTTCTAAAGATTGAATCAACTGAGTTTTTTTTTTTTTTTTTTTTGCTGAAGCAATCGAAATAGATATTGATGTCTGCGAAATGTGTAATATATTTTGTTGTGTTCAGCTAAACATAAATGCATGTGTGTGAGAATGCATTTATGTTTCTTCTTTAGATGAAAACAAAATTTAGCAATAAATTAAGTATTGAATCTAAAATGACTAAAATTAACAAATACTGAACCAGATGTGAGGAACTTATACTTGGTAAATGAGCTCCACTGTTTGTATCGACGAAACAAGCCAAGTGAGTATTTCTAATTTAATAATAGTAACATTCTATACACTAATCTGATTTGTACATTCCTAACTTCTTATACATAAATCAGCCAACAGTGCATATAAGTGTATGCGAATACAGTCATAAGTTGTTTTGGATTCTCCCCCCCAAACTGTTTTATGATATCTAACATATTATTAATATATAATTATGATGCGACTCCATGTATGAATGTCAATAAAAGACGATAATTTAAGTTCCATTTTAGTAGCATAATTATGCCGTTTTAAATAAAGCATTTTGGGAACGATTTGTAAACTTGAGGGTCCTGTGTATTTAGGTTGTTTGGAAGTTCTCTAGAACACTTTATATACAGAGTGATTATAAATAATCTATCCCGATATAGTATGAGCCCCTAACTATCATACCGCTCACAGAAACTGAGTGAAATTTTGGTTTAAAGTATTTCAAGGCTCAAAAATCATGTGAAAAAACAGTTAAATTCTAACAGTTACGATTACAGTGACAATATTTCGAAAGTTTCAAATGGCAAAACCTACTTTTTTTATTCGAATGTGATCTTCATCGTGAAGAACTATAAAAGGCGTTGGAACGGTACTACGCGTTGGAACGGTGCGTTGGGTTGTACGTCCTACCACTGCGAGAGTAGAAGAAAGACTTCTCTCTTTTCTCATAGCGGTAGGACGTCTTTTTTGCGACTGATGAAAAAAAAATTTCTTTCGAAACGCGTTGCGTTTTTTTTTTTTTTTTATAGCGTATTTAAGTAACGTCTTTTTTTTAGTATTAAAAAACAAAGCTTCAGATAAGTTTATTTATCCACTTTCTAAATATATTTTTAAAAAGTGTCGCTTAAATTCAAACATTAGAACAACCTCGGTGTTAATGGGTTAATATACAGTTAGGTACCATTTTATCGAATATAAACTTAATTCAATGAAAATTGGAGAATTTTTTTATGTTATAAATTTAGTTTCATTGTTTTATTCAATTATGTTAATTAATATTTTTCCATTTTTTGTTTGTGCTATTAATTATGATAATTATACTTTCAAAATATTCAATTTTAATTCACCTCCTCATCCTCTATTACTGTTACTATGTCGCTCTTCTTTTGAAATTAAAATAAATTTCTAAATAATTTGATCGCTTTTATATGTAGTATGAAAAATAATATATTTTTGACGAAGTGAGCATAAAACTGCACAGAGTAATCGTTATACTATAAAATTTTATTTTTGTTGCACTGGATCTAAGCTAATTGCAACTCCGTGGGCTTTAAAGACTGATAAATTTTTAAATTATACAATCAGTAATTAAAAATGGTTTTGAAAAATTTATTTGCGATACTAAAAATGCATTTTGTTACCTAAGTTAATGGACGTAAACTAAAGTTTCCACCTTAAACTTATCTTAAAAACAAATTCCCATGACAAACAAACTAGAAGTTAATTAATGTTGTTTAATCAAATAGACGGTGCTGTAAAATTGTAGTCTTAGGTGATTTTCTAAGTCTTGATGCACAATGCTTTTAAAAATGTTTAGAAAGTTAAAATTCTTTATAAAATTATTAAATATCCTTATAAAATATATGCGGAAAGATTCCTTTTTTAAAAAAAGTCATTAATTATATAGTTTATGTCATGTAGAAAGTTAAAATTATCAAACTCAAAGGGAAAATAATTGTTTATTAAAAAATCAAAAGAGTTTATATTAAATGTTAAACAAGTAGCTGTACTACTATTAAACCAATAATATTATCCTTGATTCTAAAGGATCACTAAATATAAAATCAAATAAATAATTTTTTTAATGTGCTGGCAGTATGAAAAAGAGTACATAAATAAATTATGGGTGAGTTTATTTTTCAGCGTATGAATTCAAAATTTTATAAATTCGTTTATACATAAAATTTTATTTCAAAATGTACGATACCGATATCGAAATTAGTATGGGAAAATAAAGTTTTAATATGTGACTTTAAAATGTATCAACCCATCATAAAAAAGAACCTCGCTTATATATAAACTTAAAGTATCAGTACACAGTAATCCGTGCACGATATTACAAAACAAATTCTCTAAAATTATTTATTACACCTTGATATAATGTTTCAGAAATTTTTGAATGGGAATCTGTTTCGAGATAATATCTTCTTTTGCAATATATGTCTGGAAATGATAGCATTTATCAACATCAAAGAAGACGTAAAATACATTTATAGAAGAATATACATGTGTATCTAACGTTACATCAGTTAAACCTTAATTTTTTACAATGTTCAGCATAGTAAGTTTCTCAATACTAATTAAAAGAATAATTTTTTCATTGAAAATTTTAAATAAAATGTCCCTCATTGATATATAAGTCAAACCCCGATTTAGTGCCATCTCGAAATAGCGCCAATTCCGTTTAACCGCCAATTGTGTCTATGAACAAATCTGCCAAATAGGAATTTCAATGTAATGTATCCGTTAAAGCGCCAACTCGATATACCGCCAGAAAAAAAAATTCTAGAAATTACTGTATTTTTTGCATATCTTTCTTTTTAAAAATTTTTGTTAGAATTTCAAAGGGCACCTCCTTTTCATTAGTCTAGATGCTTTCAAGCTCAATTCAAACTTTATTGAATAGCAAAGAATTTGTATTGTTCTCAAAACCTGCCAAAATGCACCTGCTACCCATTCTACCTGTCACTGGGAGAAGAAAAATAACGCGCGCTGAGGTGCCGAGTAAGTGAAAGTTCTGATTCAGACTGACGAGTCACGTGATCTGATGCACTTCTGGAGCGGGGAGAAAACAAAGCATAGCACGCCATTGGCTGAAGGGTCTCTCCTCTCTCAGGTGAGAACAATGTAAAAAAGAACCTCTCCCTGTACTTTATGTCAATTTCTAGAAAGAAAACGGCGTGCAATGCAAAATCCTTCATTCAAAATTTTGGTCGGACGTTGATTGAAACATCGAAGAATTCACCAGCTAAATCTGTAAAATATAATCCTGTCTCTTTATTTTAACTCATTATGGCGAAAAGAGCAGTTTTATCAATTTCGGAAAAGCGGGAAATTTGTGAATATAAAGAAAGAAATGTGAATGTATCGCAGCAACACATCTCCAATCATTCCTCTACATCTGGAAAAGCCTGTCTGGAAAAAGCCTGTCAAAATGTCGGAGACATTTTGATGAATACAGAAAACTGGATTAACACCAACGAACTGCAATCATCTGTAAAAAGACTGAAAACAGTGAAACACTTAGACTTAGAGGATGCCCTCTGCACATGGATACAACGAATGAGTGCTAAAAATGCTACCATAAACGGTTGGTTGATGGTTGGTTGGTAGATTTATGATGGCCGATTATCTACTCTTGGGATATAGGCCGTAGGGGGAGTGCCCTCCGTGGGTGTCTTTCTAAGGGATCCTATCCCGTATTTACGGCAAGTTCTACCATAAACGGAGATGTCATCAGAGAGCATTCAAAAGTCCTTGGCCAGCAAATGAATCTTACAGATTTCGAATACAGTAGTGGCTGGTTGAACAGATTTAAAAAGCGACGAGGATTCTCTCAGTACATACAAAGTGGTAAAACTGCAGGTGTTGATGAAGATATTGTGTTAAATGGTCGTAAAAAAACTGAGTGCATTGATTTTAGAATATAAACCAGAGGACGTTTACAATGTGGATGAAAGTGGCCTTTTTTACCACTTGCAGCCAGAACAATTTCGAGTGGGCCAGCTAAAGGGTGCAAAAAAAAAAAAAAAGATTGTGTGTCTCTTGTGTTTTGTACGAATAGTGATGGATCTGATAAAAGAACTAGGACAGTGAGTGGAAAATCAGCTAAGCCACGATGTTTTAAAATTTTTAATCCTGCTCTTTACATAGATTATGAGAATAATAACAAAGCATGGATGACTTCAACATTATTTAAAAAATGGTTAGCGAATTTCAACATAGAAATGAAAAGAAGCAAACGCCATTTTTTATTGATTTTGGATAATGCCCCTTGTTACAAAGCATATCCAATGAGCAATATCCGCATTGAATTTTTACCTCCTGACTGTACTGGATTTCTGCAACCTTTGGATGCGGGTATAATAAACTCATTCAAAGCTCATTATTGAAAGTATCACATCCGCCATATCATTGAAAAAATCAGTAAAGATGATTTTTCTCCAATCCTTTTACATGATGCTATTCGCATGATAAAAAAAGCATGGATGAAATTTCATCAGAAACTATTGTTAACTGCTGGAAACATACTGGATTGATTAAACCTGAAGGATCTACTAAAAAATAAAACAGTACAGCACTTCAGGAACTACTAGACGAAATGCACAAATTAACAGATATTGAGCATCCTCTATCGGCAATTGAGTACATTAATAGAGACAAAAGTGTTTCAACATTTGAAGATTTGATAATCGAAGAAATTGTTGCCAATCAAAATGAAAGTTCAAATTCATCTGACAGCGAATCTGAAGAGGCTGAAACGCCGCATATTACATCTAATAAAGTTAAAAATTGCATTAGGAAAATAAGAATTTTCTTAGAAAAACATGCAACTGATAAAAAAAATGATGAACAATCTTTTAGTTGTAGAAAAAGATATTGAAAGGAAAACTCAAACTAGCATTATAAAATATATTTTCCTGTAAAAGATAATTAAAGTAAAATAAATTCAGTGTGAGATTTAATGTAATTGTGTGTCTGTTATGTGCATAATTATCTACTTTATCTAAAATTGACTATATAAAGAGGTAAGTGCATGTTAATTTCATACATTAATTGGATAATTTTGAATCATGTAGCATTAATTATATTATGTGTATTAATTATATTATATTAATTTATACTATTATAATAAACTATATACTATTGAATAATTTAATAAAAAATCATTATGATATTTATTTTTATAATAATAATAATATTAGTATAATAGTATGAAAATTTATTTTTATTCTATTCTAATTCGATATACCGCCAAACTCGTTATAGTGCCAAAAATTTCTCGAACGGATAATGGCAGTATAACGAGGTTTGACTGTATATATATATATATATATATATATATATCCATTAATGAAACATTACCGAAAAAATATATATGTAATGACAGACGCATATAGATAGTTTGCGTAAAGAAGAGACATTTTTAAGAATGTTATGGAGCTACATTTATTATCATGTGCACAGATACTGTTTTAAAACATGCTTTACTTCAAAAATTTTGTGTCATTTTTCATTAAAATTTTAATATTGAATTGTTGAAAAATTCTTTAGCCGTTTTTTTCCCATGAGATTTAATAAGTGAACAAAAATTTTGTTCTCAAACTATTCCTTGCCTACTAAATTCTATCCAAGACAAAATTGAGTTTATCAACAGGAAAATAAAACTTATTTATGTGGCTTTTTAACCCTCCCGGCACCAATTTTGTTTCCAATTTTGGGAAAAATTACTTTTACGCTAACAGAATTAAAAGTAGCTATCGAAATCACAGAAGTTACAGCTTACTGAAATTTAACGAATGTGTTCTTTACAGAAATCTAACGAATGTAGTTAAGTTGCGTGTTTTTCCTATGAAAATAGTCGAAGGAAGAATTTTTTAAGACGTTTGGAAAATGTCGTATTACAACCAGATTAAACAAACATAAAAAAAAAAATTAGTAGTATTTTTTATTTTTTATCACAAATTACTAATTCGGAAAAAAGTCCCTAATTTAAATTTAAAGAGTGAAACATATGTTTAAATAAAAAGAAATGCCAACGGTTTACTAATAATTAATAAAACTTGTATTTATATTATTATTATTAAATTCTGAAACATAAGTAACGTCATAATAGTAAATGTATCGACATATGCTATCACTATTAGGTGCTGGAATTAACAAAAATATTTTTTTTCTTTTCAAATATTGCAATTCGAAGTAGGAGCCTCATATGAGGCCCAGGGTGACGAGAGGGTTAAACATTTTCATCAGAAAATGATTTTCAACCTTAAGAAATTTGAAGGGACCGGATCAAATTAATTTAGACAGTGTAATGTTTAGTTAATACGTTAGATACTATATAAGGCAGAATACGTAAAAATCTGAATCTATTTTATGTAATATTTCTAGTGTCCCCAAAAACATATGAAGATTCATAGTGTCCCGGTAGAGCACCAGTTCTAAGTAGTATCCTCGTTTGGCGTCTTCTATCTATTTTTATTATTATATATAATAATATAGATTTTTTTCAGAAAATTTACAGTAGACTCTGTAAATTTACTGAATAATTTATCTATTATTTCTCAGAATCTCTGTAATTTTACATAAGATTTAAGATAACAGATTACCAGTAAATTCTCTGTTATTTAACAGAATTTTTTTTAATAGTGTAGTGTTTAGATGGTCTCAAGATTTTGCTGCACATTTTCTTTTACATCCTAAAAGTGTCAGCAGAAGATGTTATAGCCTTGACTACGGTCACGTACTACGCATACTTGGTTGAAAAAATATGCGTGGTCCATACGATCTTTAATTTGAATACTACTATTACTGAATAGTAAAATGTTGCTTATTTAATGACAGAAATTCTTCGATTAAATAGCACTATCATTATTATTAGAAATTATTGGTATCATAACGCTAAGACGTAACGAACTGTATTACGTATGTTTTGAATGCAACGCTGTGAATGGAGTTAACAGTGAATTAGTAAAAGAAATTCAATATCTATAACTTTGCAAACTCACCAGATACTAAGCATAATATTTTGTGCATGAATATTTAACAATACTAACTTGTTTCGTTACAATTTAGATTTAATTACATGATTTCATTTGCGCAATAATGTTCGGATTAATTCATTATATAACTTAATTAATAATACATTTTAAAAATGGTTGCTTTCGTAATCGCTCAAAGGCACATTTTACATTAAATATCGATTCTTGAAAATTTTTCTTCCGCAAATTATGTGATTGTTAAACCCAAAAATCATTCCGAAAAACTTTTACTCACATATGCTGTTATGTAACCTTTTCATATTTTTAAATTACTACTGACTAAATTACTATCTTGATTTGCCATTTTTTATTTTTTTTTGTACTTTTTTGCTTCCATTGAGAACTTTATGCGCTGTAACAGATTGTATAGACTGATCCTGTTTTTGTTCCTATACATTTCCTGATATAAACATTTAAAACCACCAATTAACTGCTAGTTCTCCTAAAGCTGTATTGACTACATAAAAATGTTTCTAAAAATTTCAGTAACATTACATCTATTTTCTGAAACAATATCTTTTAACACTTTCCAACGTACTTGAAATGTGTTTATGAATTCGTTTTGCCTGTCTGTCCATCTGCCAATCCTCTAACTCACGTAAATAAACTCGGAGTGACAGGTATTTTTTATATTTTAATAAGGTTTAATATAGAATGTTCACTATTGAAAATGAACTGTATAACATTTATTGTTTGTTTACAGGGATACACAAAATAATTCCGTTATATTATATTTTATGTGGAAAATTAATTTATTTTAATTGCTTATTAAAATATTTCATCTCATTGTATGAAAAATTAATATTTCTTAATAATATACTCTGTGTTGGAAAGTATTTCATAATGTATGCCTGATGCTTGATTTTTCGTTCTTGTTAATCTTTAAAATGAAATTTCAATAATTCTAGTTGTAAACACAAATTCCTTTCTTGTAGATAGAAATTTCTTGTTTTAAAATTTTTAAACCACCGTCAAACTATTGATTCACCTAAAATATTATTCATTGCATAACCGTTTCTAAAAATTTCCGCATCATTACATTTCTGTTTTAAATTAATCATTTTTAATCTTTATAATGGAATTTTGATCATCCAGGCTGTAGAGATAAATTCTGTTCTTTTAGATAGCAATTTTATGTTTTAAATTTTTTAAATCACCATCGAAATATTAATTCACTTAATATTTTATCGAATACATAAGGGTTTCTAAAATTTACATCAACATTATGTTTCTTTTTCTAAAATAGTTAATTCTACTCATTAAAATGTGATTTTCATCGTCCATTTTGTATAGACAATCCTATTCCTATAGATAGAAGTGTTCTTATTTCAACGTTTAGACCTACCGTCAAACTATTGATTGACCTTTACCTTTTGATTACAGCGCAGATGTGGCGAATACTTTTATATTCAATCGTACCACTATTTACCAAAAAATTTCTTTCTGGTAGATTTCTCTTGAAGATATCCTAGTATAATTCTATGGTTGAGTTTATTTTTCAAATAGTACGAATATATTAAAACAAATACTCAGTGAAACGCATTTGTCTCGACCCCTATTCAAAGGATTCAATTCTATTGACTGCATACATGTTTCAAAAATTTTTAATAGCATTATTTTTCTTTTTCTAAAATAATTAGTTCTACTCATTAAAATGTGATTTTCATCGTCCATTTTGTACAGAACAATCTTATTCCTATAGATAAAAGAGTTCCTATTTCAATGTTTAGACCTACCGTCAAACTATTGCTTGACCTTTACCTTTTGATTACGGCCCAGATGTGGCGACTATTTTTGTATTCCATCGTACCACTATTTACCAAAAAAATTCTTTCTGGTAGATTTCTCTTGAAAATATCCTAGTATAACTCTATGGCTGAGATTATTTTTCAAATAGTACGAATATAATAAAAGAAAAATCCAGTGGGGCGTTTTTGTCCCGGCCCCTAATCAAAGGATTCAATTCTATTGACTGCATACATGTTTCTAAAATTTTCAGCAGCATTATTTTTCTTTTTCTAAAATAATTAATTCTACTCATTAAAATGTGAATTTCATCGTCTATTTTGTACAGACCAATCCTATTCCTATAGATAAAAGAGTTCCTATTACAACGTTTAGACCTACCGTCAAACTATTGCTTGACCTTTACCTTTTGATTACGGCCCAGATGTGGCAACTCATTTTGTATTGAATCGTACCACTATTTACCAAAAAAAATATTTCTGGTAGATTTCTCTTGAAAATATCCTAGTATAACTCTATGGCTGAGATTTTTTTTTCAAATAGTACGAATATAATAAAAGAAAAACCCAGTGGGACGTATTTGTCCCGGCCCCTAATCAAAGGATTCAATTCTATTGACTGCATACATGTTTCTAAAATTTTCAGCAGCATTATTTTTCTTTTTCTAAAATAATTAATTCTACTCATTAAAATGGGAATTTCATCGTCTATTTTGTACAGACCAATCCTATTCCTATAGATAAAAGAGTTCCTATTTCAACGTTTAGACCTACCGTCAAACTATTGCTTGACCTTTACCTTTTGATTACGGCACAGATGTGGCGACTATTTTTATATTCAATCGTACCACTGTTTACCAAAAAAATTCTTTCTGTTAGATTTCTCTTGAAAATATCCTAGTATAATTCTATGGCTGAGATTATTTTTCAAATAGTACGGATATAATAAAACAAATACCCAGTGGATCATATTTGTACCGACCGCTAATCAAAGGATTCAATTCTATTGACTGCATAGATGTTTCTGAAATTTTCAGCAACATTATACTTATTTTTAAAAGTATTAATTTTTAATATTTAAAACATAACTTAATTTTATTAATATTTAATTAATATTTAAAACATAACTTAATTATTTTTCAGCGTATGAATTCAAAATTTTATAAATTCGTTTATACATAAAATTTTATTTCAAAATGTACGATACCGATATCGAAATTAGTATGGGAAAATAAAATTTTAATATGTGACTTTAAAATGTATCAACCCATCATAAAAAAGAACCTCGCTTATATATAAACTTAAAGTATCAGTACACAGTAATCCGTGCACGATATTACAAAACAAATTCTCTAAAATTATTTATTACACCTTGATATAATGTTTCAGAAATTTTTGAATGGGAATCTGTTTCGAGATAATATCTTCTTTTGCAATATATGTCTGGAAATGATAGCATTTATCAACATCAAAGAAGACGTAAAATACATTTATAGAAGAATATACATGTGTATCTAACGTTACATCAGTTAAACCTTGATTTTTTACAATGTTCAGCATAGTAAGTTTCTCAATACTAATTAAAAGAATAATTTTTTCATTGAAAATTTTAAATAAAATGTCCCTCATTGATATATAAGTCAAACCCCGATTTAGTGCCATCTCGAAATAGCGCCAATTCCGTTTAACCGCCAATTGTGTCTATGAACAAATCTGCCAAATAGGAATTTCAATGTAATGTATCCGTTAAAGCGCCAACTCGATATACCGCCAGAAAAAAAAATTCTAGAAATTATTGTATTTTTTGCATATCTTTCTTTTTAAAAATTTTTGTTAGAATTTCAAAGGGCACCTCCTTTTCATTAGTCTAGATGCTTTCAAGCTCAATTCAAACTTTATTGAATAGCAAAGAATTTGTATTGTTCTCAAAACCTGCCAAAATGCACCTGCTACCCATTCTACCTGTCACTGGGAGAAGAAAAATAACGCGCGCTGAGGTGCCGAGTAAGTGAAAGTTCTGATTCAGACTGACGAGTCACGTGATCTGATGCACTTCTGGAGCGGGGAGAAAACAAAGCATAGCACGCCATTGGCTGAAGGGTCTCTCCTCTCTCAGGTGAGAACAATGTAAAAAAGAACCTCTCCCTGTACTTTATGTCAATTTCTAGAAAGAAAACGGCGTGCAATGCAAAATCCTTCATTCAAAATTTTGGTCGGACGTTGATTGAAACATCGAAGAATTCACCAGCTAAATCTGTAAAATATAATCCTGTCTCTTTATTTTAACTCATTATGTCGAAAAGAGCAGTTTTATCAATTTCGGAAAAGCGGGAAATTTGTGAATATAAAGAAAGAAATGTGAATGTATCGCAGCAACACATCTCCAATCATTCCTATACATCTGGAAAAGCCTGTCTGGAAAAAGCCTGTCAAAATGTCGGAGACATTTTGATGAATACAGAAAACTGGATTAACACCAACGAACTGCAATCATCTGTAAAAAGACTGAAAACAGTGAAACACTTAGACTTAGAGGATGCCCTCTGCACATGGATACAACGAATGAGTGCTAAAAATGCTACCATAAACGGTTGGTTGATGGTTGGTTGGTAGATTTATGATGGCCGATTATCTACTCTTGGGATATAGGCCGTAGGGGGAGTGCCCTCCGTGGGTGTCTTTCTAAGGGATCCTATCCCGTATTTACGGCAAGTTCTACCATAAACGGAGATGTCATCAGAGAGCATTCAAAAGTCCTTGGCCAGCAAATGAATCTTACAGATTTCGAATACAGTAGTGGCTGGTTGAACAGATTTAAAAAGCGACGAGGATTCTCTCAGTACATACAAAGTGGTAAAACTGCAGGTGTTGATGAAGATATTGTGTTAAATGGTCGTAAAAAAACTGAGAGCATTGATTTTAGAATATAAACCAGAGGACGTTTACAATGTGGATGAAAGTGGCCTTTTTTACCACTTGCAGCCAGAACAATTTCGAATGGGCCAGCTAAAGGGTGCAAAAAAAAAAAAAAAAGATTGTGTGTCTCTTGTCTTTTTTACGAATAGTGATGGATCTGATAAAAGAACTAGGACAGTGAGTGGAAAATCAGCTAAGCCACGATGTTTTAAAATTTTTAATCCTGCTCTTTACATAGATTATGAGAATAATAACAAAGCATGGATGACTTCAACATTATTTAAAAAATGGTTAGCGAATTTCAACATAGAAATGAAAAGAAGCAAACGCCATTTTTTATTGATTTTGGATAATGCCCCTTGTTACAAAGCATATCCAATGAGCAATATCCGCATTGAATTTTTACCTCCTGACTGTACTGGATTTCTGCAACCTTTGGATGCGGGTATAATAAACTCATTCAAAGCTCATTATTGAAAGTATCACATCCGCCATATCATTGAAAAAATCAGTAAAGATGATTTTTCTCCAATCCTTTTACATGATGATATTCGCATGATAAAAAAAGCATGGATGAAATTTCATCAGAAACTATTGTTAACTGCTGGAAACATACTGGATTGATTAAACCTGAAGGATCTACTAAAAAATAAAACAGTACAGCACTTCAGGAACTACTAGACGAAATGCACAAATTAACAGATATTGAGCATCCTCTATCGGCAATTGAGTACATTAATAGAGACAAAAGTGTTTCAACATTTGAAGATTTGATAATCGAAGAAATTGTTGCCAATCAAAATGAAAGTTCAAATTCATCTGACAGCGAATCTGAAGAAGCTGAAACGCCGCATATTACATCTAATAAAGTTAAAAATTGCATTAGGAAAATAAGAATTTTCTTAGAAAAACATGCAACTGATAAAAAAAATGATGAACAATCTTTTAGTTGTAGAAAAAGATATTGAAAGGAAAACTCAAACTAGCATTATAAAATATATTTTCCTGTAAAAGATAATTAAAGTAAAATAAATTCAGTGTGAGATTTAATGTAATTGTGTGTCTGTTATGTGCATAATTATCTACTTTATCTAAAATTGACTATATAAAGAGGTAAGTGCATGTTAATTTCATACATTAATTGGATAATTTTGAATCATGTAGCATTAATTATATTATGTGTATTAATTATATTATATTAATTTATACTATTATAATATACTATATACTATTGAATAATTTAATAAAAAATCATTATGATATTTATTTTTATAATAATAATAATATTAGTATAATAGTATGAAAATTTATTTTTATTCTATTCTAATTCGATATACCGCCAAACTCGTTATAGTGCCAAAAATTTCTCGAACGGATAATGGCAGTATAACGAGGTTTGACTGTATATATATATATATATATATATATATATATCCATTAATGAAACATTACCGAAAAAATATATATGTAATGACAGACGCATATAGATAGTTTGCGTAAAGAAGAGACATTTTTAAGAATGTTATGGAGCTACATTTATTATCATGTGCACAGATACTGTTTTAAAACATGCTTTACTTCAAAAATTTTGTGTCATTTTTCATTAAAATTTTAATATTGAATTGTTGAAAAATTCTTTAGCCGTTTTTTTTTCCATGAGATTTAATAAGTGAACAAAAATTTTGTTCTCAAACTATTCCTTGCCTACTAAATTCTATCCAAGACAAAATTGCGTTTATCAACAGGAAAATAAAACTTATTTATGTGGCTTTTTAACCCTCCCGGCACCAATTTTGTTTCCAATTTTGGGAAAAATTACTTTTACGCTAACAGAATTAAAAGTAGCTATCGAAATCACAGAAGTTACAGCTTACTGAAATTTAACGAATGTGTTCTTTACAGAAATCTAACGAATGTAGTTATGTTGCGTGTTTTTCCTATGAAAATAGTCGAAGGAAGAATTTTTTAAGACGTTTGGAAAATGTCGTATTACAACCAGATTAAACAAACATAAAAAAAAAAAATTAGTAGTATTTTTTATTTTTTATCACAAATTACTAATTCGGAAAAAAGTCCCTAATTTAAATTTAAAGAGTGAAACATATGTTTAAATAAAAAGAAATGCCAACGGTTTACTAATAATTAATAAAACTTGTATTTATATTATTATTATTAAATTCTGAAACATAAGTAACGTCATAATAGTAAATGTATCGACATATGCTATCACTATTAGGTGCTGGAATTAACAAAAATATTTTTTTTCTTTTCAAATATTGCAATTCGAAGTAGGAGCCTCATATGAGGCCCAGGGTGACGAGAGGGTTAAACATTTTCATCAGAAAATGATTTTCAACCTTAAGAAATTTGAAGGGACCGGATCAAATTAATTTAGACAGTGTAATGTTTAGTTAATACGTTAGATACTATATAAGGCAGAATACGTAAAAATCTGAATCTATTTTAAGTAATATTTCTAGTGTCCCCAAAAACATATGAAGATTCATAGTGTCCCGGTAGAGCACCAGTTCTAAGTAGTATCCTCGTTTGGCGTCTTCTATCTATTTTTATTATTATATATAATAATATAGATTTTTTTCAGAAAATTTACAGTAGACTCTGTAAATTTACTGAATAATTTATCTATTATTTCTCAGAATCTCTGTAATTTTACATAAGATTTAAGATAACAGATTACCAGTAAATTCTCTGTTATTTAACAGAATTTTTTTTAATAGTGTAGTGTTTAGATGCTCTCAAGATTTTGCTGCACATTTTCTTTTACATCCTAAAAGTGTCAGCAGAAGATGTTATAGCCTTGACTACGGTCACGTACTACGCATACTTGGCTGAAAGAATATGCGTGGTCCATACGATCTTTAATTTGAATACTACTATTACTGAATAGTAAAATGTTGCTTATTTAATGACAGAAATTCTTCGATTAAATAGCACTATCATTATTATTAGAAATTATTGGTATCATAACGCTAAGACGTAACGAACTGTATTACGTATGTTTTGAATGCAACGCTGTGAATGGAGTTAACAGTGAATTAGTAAAAGAAATTCAATATCTATAACTTTGCAAACTCACCAGATACTAAGCATAATATTTTGTGCATGAATATTTAACAATACTAACTTGTTTCGTTACAATTTAGATTTAATTACATGATTTCATTTGCGCAATAATGTTCGGATTAATTCATTATATAACTTAATAATACATTTTAAAAATGGTTGCTTTCGTAATCGCTAAAAGGCACATTTTACATTAAATATCGATTCTTGAAAATTTTTCTTCCGCAAATTATGTGATTGTTAAACCCAAAAATCATTCCGAAAAACTTTTACTCACATATGCTGTTATGTAACCTTTTCATATTTTTAAATTACTACTGACTAAATTACTATCTTGATTGGCCATTTTTTATTTTTTTTGTACTTTTTTGCTTCCATTGAGAACTTTATGCGCTGTAACAGATTGTATAGACTGATCCTGTTTTTGTTCCTATACATTTCCTGATATAAACATTTAAAACCACCAATTAACTGCTAGTTCTCCTAAAGCTGTATTGACTACATAAAAATGTTTCTAAAAATTTCAGTAACATTACATCTATTTTCTGAAACAATATCTTTTAACACTTTCCAACGTACTTGAAATGTGTTTATGAATTCGTTTTGCCTGTCTGTCCATCTGCCAATCCTCTAACTCACGTAAATAAACTCGGAGTGACAGGTATTTTTTATATTTTAATAAGGTTTAATATAGAATGTTCACTATTGAAAATGAACTGTATAACATTTATTGTTTGTTTACAGGGATACACAAAATAATTCCGTTATATTATATTTTATGTGGAAAATTAATTTATTTTAATTGCTTATTAAAATATTTCATCTCATTGTATGAAAAATTAATATTTCTTAATAATATACTCTGTGTTGGAAAGTATTTCATAATGTATGCCTGATGCTTGATTTTTCGTTCTTGTTAATCTTTAAAATGAAATTTCAATAATTCTAGTTGTAAACACAAATTCCTTTCTTGTAGATAGAAATTTCTTGTTTTAAAATTTTTAAACCACCGTCAAACTATTGATTCACCTAAAATATTATTCATTGCATAACCGTTTCTAAAAATTTCCGCATCATTACATTTCTGTTTTAAATTAATCATTTTTAATCTTTATAATGGAATTTTGATCATCCAGGCTGTAGAGATAAATTCTGTTCTTTTAGATAGCAATTTTTTGTTTTAAATTTTTTAAATCACCATCGAAATATTAATTCACTTAATATTTTATCGAATACATAAGGGTTTCTAAAATTTACATCAACATTATGTTTCTTTTTCTAAAATAGTTAATTCTACTCATTAAAATGTGATTTTCATCGTCCATTTTGTATAGACAATCCTATTCCTATAGATAGAAGTGTTCTTATTTCAACGTTTAGACCTACCGTCAAACTATTGATTGACCTTTACCTTTTGATTACAGCGCAGATGTGGCGAATACTTTTATATTCAATCGTACCACTATTTACCAAAAAATTTCTTTCTGGTAGATTTCTCTTGAAGATATCCTAGTATAATTCTATGGTTGAGTTTATTTTTCAAATAGTACGAATATATTAAAACAAATACTCAGTGAAACGCATTTGTCTCGACCCCTATTCAAAGGATTCAATTCTATTGACTGCATACATGTTTCAAAAATTTTTAATAGCATTATTTTTCTTTTTCTAAAATAATTAGTTCTACTCATTAAAATGTGATTTTCATCGTCCATTTTGTACAGAACAATCTTATTCCTATAGATAAAAGAGTTCCTATTTCAATGTTTAGACCTACCGTCAAACTATTGCTTGACCTTTACCTTTTGATTACGGCCCAGATGTGGCGACTATTTTTGTATTCCATCGTACCACTATTTACCAAAAAAATTCTTTCTGGTAGATTTCTCTTGAAAATATCCTAGTATAACTCTATGGCTGAGATTATTTTTCAAATAGTACGAATATAATAAAAGAAAAATCCAGTGGGGCGTTTTTGTCCCGGCCCCTAATCAAAGGATTCAATTCTATTGACTGCATACATGTTTCTAAAATTTTCAGCAGCATTATTTTTCTTTTTCTAAAATAATTAATTCTACTCATTAAAATGTGAATTTCATCGTCTATTTTGTACAGACCAATCCTATTCCTATAGATAAAAGAGTTCCTATTACAACGTTTAGACCTACCGTCAAACTATTGCTTGACCTTTACCTTTTGATTACGGCCCAGATGTGGCAACTCATTTTGTATTGAATCGTACCACTATTTACCAAAAAAAATATTTCTGGTAGATTTCTCTTGAAAATATCCTAGTATAACTCTATGGCTGAGATTTTTTTTTCAAATAGTACGAATATAATAAAAGAAAAACCCAGTGGGACGTATTTGTCCCGGCCCCTAATCAAAGGATTCAATTCTATTGACTGCATACATGTTTCTAAAATTTTCAGCAGCATTATTTTTCTTTTTCTAAAATAATTAATTCTACTCATTAAAATGGGAATTTCATCGTCTATTTTGTACAGACCAATCCTATTCCTATAGATAAAAGAGTTCCTATTTCAACGTTTAGACCTACCGTCAAACTATTGCTTGACCTTTACCTTTTGATTACGGCACAGATGTGGCGACTATTTTTATATTCAATCGTACCACTGTTTACCAAAAAAATTCTTTCTGTTAGATTTCTCTTGAAAATATCCTAGTATAATTCTATGGCTGAGATTATTTTTCAAATAGTACGGATATAATAAAACAAATACCCAGTGGATCATATTTGTACCGACCCCTAATCAAAGGATTCAATTCTATTGACTGCATAGATGTTTCTGAAATTTTCAGCAACATTATACTTATTTTTAAAAGTATTAATTTTTAATATTTAAAACATAACTTAATTATTAAACTTATTCGAACCATCTGTATGTTAATATAGTGGAAATAAAATTTAGATATTTAAATTAAAGCTCATAACCTGGCAGTGTAATAAATTAAGTTATCTCGTATATTTGATAAAGATAAAACTCATTCATTTAGTTTGTATATGAAAGAAATGTGGTATTCTAAACTCGAGGAATGTTTCTGTATTTTTTAAAAATCTAACTCCGTTAATTAAAAATTTGCTTAATAACAACTCTTAACTGAAATTAAGCTTTTAAAAAAATATAAAATCAGTAATTAAAAATGACTGCGAAGTATTTAGATGATGCCATTAAAGCAGTATCTTGTTATTTAAGTTCATGTCAGTAAACGAAAGTTTCGAAGTAGTTCTTATCTTAAAAACAAATCCCTTGACTATTAAACTTGGTGTTAGTTAATGTACTTTTTTTTACCCAATGAATGATGTTGTAATATGCTTGTATTAAATATTTTTATAAGTTTTCAGAATTTTTAGAATTAATTAGGGATTCTTCTTAATAAGTTCTCATGTAAAACAATTTTTAGTCTAGTCAATCTTTTAAAATAAATTTAAAAATAATATTTTGTTAAACAGACGACATTCTAATATCTAAAATACCGTAAACACATTCATTTTTAATAATATTGTTTAACAGCCATGTCGATTTGAATGTATTTCCATATTCACTTAAAATTATAAAAGAGTTGACTATTGGAGAAATATAGAGGAAAAATAATAACCTCTTATATTTTAATATCATGTGTTATGATTAAAACAACAACAACAATAACAAAATAAAATAAAATAAAAATAAAACTAATTTTCTGCTAGAGTGTTGAAGAAAACAATATGTTGCGGTATTCCACGAAAGACAAAAAAAAATATATCTTTAGTTATAGAAAAGCGGTTAGAGGAAGCATGATTTAATCTTCTCGGGGCATTAAAGAAGAAAAAAAATCTGTTTTTGTAGCGATAGTTGATGACTCCCTGATGAAATAAAATAAAATGATTTTGGCACAAAGAAATTTCCTTTCGGTGTTTAATTTATGGCCTGATGTTTTGATGTTGATGATACCATAAGAAGAAAACTAAAATTAATAAAATAACTATTTTTTTCTATCATTTTCGTTTCTACAATAAATTTTGTAGGGAATTCGTGATCGTTAAAAAATACAATTTAAAAATTTTCTAACTGTGGGAAAAGTGGCCATGCCGGTAATCGAATAATACATATCATTTGGCTTAAATTTCCAATCCTTTTTCAATTAAGCTACCTGTAAATAAGACTCCTATAAGGGGAGCTGACGCATACCCATCTTGTTGCCCAAAATACCCGCCATATTGTAACACAGCTCAGCATTAGAAAACCGCCCAAGCAAGGTTTTGCCGTCCCTGTCACTCTCGCTCGCCGTCCACTACTATGGTAAGATAACCGGTTTTAGCTTGGTTTTTGGTCCGTTGGATTATTAAATGGTGGTATGATTCAGCCTGTAGTATAATAGCTCTACCTGTAACGAGAACCGGCCGACGCAACTCATTCAGAAAACTATTTGATATAACCACAAGGTTGACATGCGTAAATTTTGCTGAGTGAATTGTGTCGGCAGGTTGTTGGTTCATTTGGAAGAGCTTTAGGAATTTGACTAAGGTTGTGGGTAAGATTCCCGGTCTGGACAATTTTTTCTCTCAGATGGAATTTTTTTTAAATTATGTAATATCTTTACCAATCAGTATGTTTGTGTTAAATTAATAAAGCGCTAAGAAATAGTATATAATGTTATTATCATAAACTTTTCCTTCAGTTTATTTTTAATAATTACATATGTTTACTACTAGGTGGTGTCTTCAATCTTATCTTCTTTCAACATATCAACATTTATTGTATATCATTTAATTTTTAATCTTGAGTACAGTTCCTAAAATAATATTTCAGTTATATTCTAGGCGGCTCTTTTTTTTTTACATTTTACAGCTGTATCCATCACTATGTAACATTTTGCGAGTACAGTCATAAACTGAGATTTTTATATATCTCCACTTCAGCTTTCATATAACTTTTTTTTCACAACTCTTGCGTTTGATAATTTAAATGGTAAAAGTAACATGCACCGCAGGCGCCCATGAAGGGGCGCACCGCGCACAATCAACCACCGAACCCAAGTCCTGATAGACTTTTATTGCGCCATCAGCTTTGTGTCGCTACGGCACTTCGGCCGGTCAGAGAGCCGATCCAATACGGACCCTCTAACCTTGAACTCACGTGAGACGACGTAGGTCGTTGCGACACGCGGTAAAACCCGTACTTGCTTTCCCACAACTCGAGGAGTGTGAAATTTAAATGATAAGTCGAATGAGATGGCTCCACATATTGCCCATGTATTTACAAACCCTTGCAAAATTAGAAAATATACCACTGAATTGGGCTCTTCGTGGCCGAGTGGTTAAGGCACCACTCTGCTAATCACTTGAGAGCGTAGGATCAGGCGGCGGTATCGAATTCTGCTGACTCCCTTGTACAATCTTTATGAAGTTCTCGGCTGTATTCTTCAGTGATGGCTGCTTTCTTGTGTCTATCCCGTCCTTATCCAGAAGATTTATGGAATTGACGATGTTCTGTATGTGTTTCTGTGAATAAAAAAATTATGGATCATTCTAAGCAACAGTGTAGCTGAAAAGCAGCCCTTCAAATGTTCAAATGTACCATTGAATTGTTTTCATCCCGCAACACACATCCTTTCATTTAATAAATTCATTTAATGCATATGCTCATTTTAATCTATTTTTTATTTAATTAAAATCATAATTGTCTAGAGTATTAGAGATATATAGAACATAAATAATAATTTTTTATATTTTGTTATCATGATTTATGATTTGAATAAGAAAAAAATTCTGCTGTCGTCTTATAGAAAATAATAAAAGTTATGGGACTGGTATTCCGTGAAAAACCGAAAGAAAAAAATATAATATCTTCTAATAGAAAATCTGTGAAAGGAAGCAGTTATTTAATTTTGTTGGGGCATTAAGAGAGAAAAATTGGTGTTTGTAGCGATAATTCACGGCTACCCGAAGGAATGAAATAAACTGATTTTGACAAAAAGAAATTTTCTTTCTATATTTAATATATCGATTGATCTTGTGATGTTGATGATACTATAAGAAAAAAACTAAAATAAATAGTTTAATTATTCATTTCTCGCATTTCCATTGCTAGGAATTTTGCTATGAAATTCGTTATAACAAAGAAATATTCCAAATTGTTATCATAAAGAACGTCTATTGAATTATATTATATTAGCATGTTTTCAAAAAACATTGTATAATAGTGTTAGTTAATGTATAATTCTATTAATAGATGGAGATTAATATAGCAAAGTATTTATTTAAATTTTTGAATAAAACACTATTTTACCGAATTAAATCTTTAGGCGAAGAAATTAAATTATGAATAGGAACATGAAAATGAATTAAATAGCGAACATAAGAATTAACATTTATGAATATCAGGAGGAAAACAATTGGTAAACGTATAAAAAAAACTAACTTTATTTGGAAAATACTCATTGTAACAAAGCTTACATTATTTTGTTTAAGGAACTCTAATTTAGAAAGTACAAAATCCTTTATTTTTAATATGTTCACTATTTCAAGAAATACACTCTTGTAATCGCCTTTTTCACTCTAGTAATAAAAGATTCAAAATGGTAATGGAATATATTGTCTCATACATCTAAAAATGTGAGTTTCTGTTCCCTAATACTTTTTGAATTCTCTTTCAAAATATATATAGATTTGCAGATAACCAGCTAAATTTTAATAAGACTAAAGTATGGGAGGTTTAGGGGACAAAATTATGTTAAATACCATGATCTCCAGAAATTCTTACTATTTGATGTACGTTTGGATAACCATTTAAAGTTATCTGCGTCTTTCAAAATTCTACCAGTATTTCATCGAAAGTCGAAAGCCTTATGTTTGCATTTTAAGCCTTTGCAATAACTTCCAGTCTGTGTTTTGAATGAAAAGCTGCAGATTGTACTAGACGATGTCGATCATTAGTATGGTAAAATGCTCTGATATAAGTTTTGAATAACAAACTTCATCATTGTTTTCAAAACTTTTCATCACTCTATTACATATTTTAAGGGGTATCACTCTTTTCAATTATAAATTAGAGTCTTTTTCATAATTTATACATTCATAATATTTTGAGAGCAATTGTAACTGTATAACAAAAGTTTTTTCTTTCGGAAAGTATAATTAAAGAATGCCGTCATTAAGTTTGTTCATGTAGTATGTTAGAAAAAAAGGCGATAACTGCAATGTCCATTTATAATTTTGATTTTTGTATGAAAATAATTTTTCAAATTTTATTTATTTATTTATTTATTCATTTATTCCTTTTTGCTCCCAAAAATAGTTATATCTCTTTACGCAATAAAATACAAACCACTTATAAAATATAGCTTTAGTTAGATTATTTTTTAACACAATTGTGTTAAAAAATAATCTAGTGTATTCACGTATCCAGCGTTTACTGGAGTTCCATTACCTGCGATCTTTTCTGTTGAGCTGATTAAAATATCAGACCAGATGCTTTGATCAATAAGGTTAACTGGATGAATTATGCCCTCCAGATTCGACCGGGATAGCTCAGTGGTAGAGCGTGGCGGCTTCAGCCAGGCGATCCCAGGTTCGAATCCTGGCCCGGACATTTTTCGTCCAGTTGGAAATTTACAACTTGTATGATAGCTTTAGTTGTTTGGTTTACTGAAGCTTATTTCTGTGAATATTTGTGTATATAAAAGCTGTAAACAAACGATCAAAACTAGCGATCTAACATTTTAATAGTAAGTGTTATTTAATGCTAATATATTATTAATAAACGTAAAAACAACAAAATACTTAAAGAAAGAAAGAAAAAAAATAAACCTGTACATTATCATCGTATTTTATGTGATCTTGTAAATATAAACAAACTGGAATGAAGTCCCTTTACTCAGAATGATTAAAAGCTCTTTAAAATCTCAGAAATACTCTGGCATTTTAGAATTAGGTATCTCTTTTCTTTTATGCTGCTTTTAATTGATGAGTTTTAGTGAAGAATCATATAGTGATAAAAGCATATCACTATTTTGTTTATTGTCTGGAACGCTCTATTACAATATTTAGAAGAAAAAACAAAGACTTTAATGATAAAATTTGCTTTAAATTTAAAATAGCTATGAAACTGTATTAAGCTTTGAATATCGAAAGTTTGTTACATTGTTGCATATAGCGGATTATAGTTATTTTGTTTTGCTTCTTTTCGACAACGAAGAAAGGGCGCGAAATGAAATAAGGCTTCATGGTACCAAATGATAAAAGGCTGCGGATGCATAAAAATGCATTCACAGAAAGGGGGGACATGATTAAATATTTAAAAGGGAAAAAATGTTAAAAAATACCTTGACCGAATAGTAAGTACATAAATTTAGTTGGCCGCAAATAACAACCCACCTTAGTATCCTGAGTACAAACATTTTAAATTAGCTGAAATATAAAATACATAGAATAAAATCACATCATGCCAAGTAAAAGAGAAATAATAAATGCATAGAGGTTAATCTCGATTAATTTATTTTGCGGATGGACAATATATTATTAGTACACAATGAATTTAATATTTAATCTTAAAAATGAATGGGTCATTCCATGTCAATTCACCCAGAGCATGGCACCCACCATCACCAATTTTGATAAAATTTGGTGTACTTGTAGAACTTTTCATGCTGATTCCAAAAATATCAACCATATTGAAATTGATCAAATGGTTTAAGAGTTATGACCTTTTAAAAATCTTCCAAGATGGCCGATTTGCCGCCATTTTGAATAGCACATGTGACAACATAAAAGGCTATAACTACTTACAGGTTTGACATAGAACCTTCAATTTTTTTTTGTTTTGTTCAGAATGAAGTAAACTTTCATTGAAATAGATTTCTGTGCAGTTTATTCCATTAAAATGCTCTCAGAAAATTATTTATTTGCATTTTTTTAATTAAAAAAGGGTATAACTTCAAGAGCTGATTTCCCCCATTGCCCCCCCTTCAATTTTCATCTAATTGCATACACAGACACCTCAAAGTATGTTTTGAAGCCTGGTATAAAAATTGTAATGGGCAGTTCACAGACATTTTGTTTAAAGAAGAATTTCAATTTTACTGACCTTCCAAACATAACGGAAAACACAAGATGTTTGATATTTCTTTTATTATCAGAAATATCATAATATTTTCATCTAAAAGTTTGATAAGGTTTTATCTTACATAAAGATATTTTTTTATAAATGTAGCTAAAAAGAAGTGGAATCCCATGGAAGTAAACAGGAATGCTTATAATGAATTCCTGCAGGACGTAGCAATGTTGTCATGTCAAATTGAAATCTGTTGCAAAGTTTCAGTAAATGATAAATAAAACAAACAATGGAAAAAAATTCTACGAATAGTCACATTTTATAACTAAATCATACTTGTATATTATACCAAATATGATAAATTTATAACTCTTAAATAAAAAATACAATAAGTAAAAATTATCGTCCTTTAAAATTATGGAAAAAATGGAAGTAACTCAAAAAGTGAAAGCTTTTGCGTGGTTTCAGTTGATATGAACCATGATATAGCAATGGTTTATCAGACTCAAAAATTAATCATGCAGTATTTAAATAACAGGGTGGCTACAGATTCTAGAAATCTGAAAGGTTTATGAATCTGTAAAAGTCAGAGAATTTCGTAAAGGTAGTTGAAAATCAGGGAAATTAGTCTATATGCGAAAATTTGCTTCCTCATAAGACTGATTTGTCGACAAACAGATAATATTTAAGCCAATAATAGTACGCGATAAAGAAAATTAATTTTTTATATATTTTTAAAAAGATGAACATGATATGAGTTTTTATTATTTAACACAAATTAACATGATCAGATGTCCTCATTTTCTGTGGATAGCATTTATATTGAAGGCAATTTACACATTTTTGAAAATTTTATGATACATTAGCATAAGCTGACTAGGTGGCTAGCTTAATCCGATTAGCTATCCCATCAGATATAAATATGTCTTAGAATTGAACATTCTTCAGAAAATGAGGAAATTTTTTGCTTGTCATATATTTATTGACAACTGTATGAAGTTGTTAGACTTAATTTTGAGTTTGGATTTATGAAACTGTGAACCAGTACTTTAAGAATATTTTGCGATTTTTATATTTTCCCTTGTTTTTTCTCCCAAATGAGGAATTGGCAAGCGGGATAAGTGTGTTATATGAGGAAGCAGCATATATTAAAAAAAATCGTATATATATAGTTAATAACGGAAATCAAGGAAATCTAAAATAAAGGTAGTCAGAAAAATCAGGGAACCTTTTTTTTTTCGATATTTCTGTAGCCATCCTGAATAATAAGTATCCCTTAGTTACAAATGTAGAATATTGTACTGACGGCTGTGCTGCCCAGTATAAAAATTGCAAAACATTTTCTAACCTATGTTACCATGAATATGATTTTGGTGGAATAAAAGCAAAATGGAGGTTTTTTACTACAAGTCACAAAAAAATCTGTTTGCGATGGGGTGTAAGAGAGACTGTTAAAAGAATTGTGAGAAAAGCAAAGGCTGCTGCATGGTCAAACAAATGTGACTATGATATACGAATATTACAGACAAAACATTTAAAGTATAACACTTTTTATCATCACAAAAAAAGACATCTTGAAACTGCAGCAATATGTCTCAGCGGATGCAACTTGCTACAATTATTCCTGAAACACATGGTATGTATTATTTTTAATCTACAGCAAATTTATTAATAAGTGAAAAAGAATAAGAACTGATGAAAATTTTTCTGTTTGTTCATCTTTTGATAGAAATGTTAGCGACTTTGAATATTCCATCCCTTAACAGTTATGTAGTACATATAATATATGAATCGAATTAGTATATAAGCTTAGTTTCGGAAGTCCACAAAGAAGAAGGAGATGTAACTTAAATTCATGCATCCACATGACCCATCACCTTCGTAATATCAGCCAGTAAATGACAGTTGTATTGTGCCTTTCAATCATATCCTTTGTGCAGTTGACATCAGTATCACAACATATAAACTTATTGATATATCCAGTGCTTTAATAAACACCAAGTTGGCAAAACATAAAATGAGAGGGAAATAAAATTTAAAGATAAAATGAACAAATTTTAACTAAAACAATTTTGTGATTTTTCATCATTATTACAATAGAGTTATTTTTTTAATTAAATATTTATTTTAAATTGTTATTGATGTTATTAAAAAGGTGATTTTCTATAATTTTAAAATACTACAATAATTTTTACTTGACAATATTTTTTTATTTAAGAGTTGTAACTTTATCACATTTGGTGTAGGTGTAATATACAAGATGATTTAGTTATAAAATGTGACTATTCGTAGAATTTTTTTCCATTGTTTGTTTTATTTATCATTTACTGAAACTTTGCAACAGATTTCAATTTGACATGACAACATTGCTACGTCCTGCAGGAATTCATTATAAGCATTCCTGTTTACTTCCATGGGATTCCACTTCTTTTTAGCTACATTTATAAAAAAATATCTTTATGTAAGATAAAACCTTATCAAACTTTTAGATGAAAATGTTATGATATTTCTGATAATAAAAGAAATATCAAACATCTTGTGTTTTCCGTTAAGTTTGGAAGGTCAGTAAAATTGAAATTCTTCTTTAAACAAAATGTCTGTGAACTGCCCATTACAATTTTTATACCAGGCTTCAAAACACACTTTGAGGTGTCTGTGTACGCAATTAGATGAAAATTGAAGGGGGGGCAATGGGGGAAATCAGCTCTTGAAGTTACACCCTTTTTTAATTAAAAAAAATGCAAATAGATAATTTTCTGAGAGCATTTTAATGGAATAAACTGCACAGAAATCTATTTCAATGAAAGTTTACTTCATTCTGAACAAAACAAAAAAAAATTGAAGGTTCTATGTCAAACCTGTAAGTAGTTATAGCCTTTTATGTTGTCACATGTGCTATTCAAAATGGCGGCAAATCGGCCATCTTGGAAGATTTTTAAAAGCTCATAACTCTTAAACCATTTGATCAATTTCAATATGGTTGATATTTTTGGAATCAGCATGAAAAGTTCTACAAGTACACCAAATTTTATCAAAATTGAAGATGGCGGGTGTCATTTTTAGAAAATTCTGGGTGATTTGACATGGAATGACCCGAATGCATTCACCAAATATTATAAACGATACTTCACACCTTTCACATGTGGTGCCCATAGCTACTTTAATTATTCATTATCTGAATCTATAATCATCGACTGATCATTCTTAATTGAAAAACATAATCACTTATTTGGTATGCTGAAGAATTACTTATTTTACCTCCGTGCACATTTTTTGTAGATGATCGACGGAAACACTCTTTCATATGAATAAGTCCAAACACCATTTGAAGATGAAGTATGATCTTTCAAAAATCTACTAACATTATTCACATTTAAAAAAAACTTTCACAAATTTGAAACTGCTGAAACCATATTTTAAACTTGGAGACATCGCAACTATTTCACCAAACAATTACTGATAAACTCATCTTGATTCACTTCTTGATAAATTTCACAAACATAGATCTTTATACTGACTAGGCTAGCCTCTATCACAGACGAGAAAGAATTCTCGAATGATCAAAAAGCCACCCTTCTAAAACTAACCTATTTTCTTGCCGCACACCAGGGGGTTTCAGAAACATACAAGTAATCTCACAGACGATGCCACATCGGGGAAGAAACACTGGCCAAAAATTTGCGGAACTAGCGCTACCTCACGCATCCGCTGAAGAAGAAGCAGAGAGGGAAAAAATTACGTATTCAAGCGTGTCGCTTGCTGCTACGGGTTTTGTAGAATCTTTGCGAGATGTTTCTGAGTGCGTTCGCTGAATTGTGAAGACACCTGCGCTGAATAGGAAAAACAGTTCTTTTCGCATGTTGCGCTGTATTGTAAAAGTTTGTTGACGACTTGGGCTGTGTTGGGAAAGAAGTTTTTTAGCAATAAACAAACTGGAATGAAGTCCCTTTACTCAGAATGATCAAAAGCTCTTTAAAATCTCAGAAATATTCTGGCATTTTAGAGTTAGATATCTCTTTTCTTTTATGCTGCTTTTAATTGATGAGTTTTAGTGGAGAATCATATATTGATAAAAGCATATCACTATTTTGTTTATTGTTCTGGAACACTCTATTACAATATTTAGAAGAAAAAAAGAAAGACTTTGCTGATAAATTTTGCTTTAAATTTAAAATAGCTATGAAACTGTATTAAGCTTTGAATATCGAAAGTTTGTTACATTGTTGCATAAAACGGATGAAGTATTTTGTTTTGCTTCTTTTCGACAACGAAGAATATTACGAATAATTAATACAGTCTGGAAATGGATTTCTCGTATTGCTGCATACCACTGAATTACTGTTTAAATTAGTTGCTAATATATCACGAACAGCTGTAAAGGATATATAGAAAAATATAAATTTTTTAATGGATTTTAGATGGACTTAAGAAGCTATTCATCGTAAATATATTATGCTGGTTTACAAGCAAAGGGATCGACACTGATTTAATACGAAAATATAAAACTGAGTTTAAACTTGAATTTTTTAGTGTTTAATACAATATGCCCCTTGGTGAATATTTGGTGCTATGAATTTTGCGAACTTTAATTTAAGAAATATTCTAGATAATCTTTAAAGTTTTTAGTTCATTTTAAAGAAAGCAGGCTGAGCATAATTAAGTATACGTGTTGGTAAAACACTTGTCATGTCAAGATTACGAGCTTCATTGTACGAAATACATTGGATAGTCTTTAGAGTGTATATTTCACTTCAATGAAATTAAGTTGAGCTTATTGTTAGTAACCCGAGTGTGGATACAGTTGACGAGTGCATTATAGTTAACAGACAGTTTAAATTTAATTCAGTTTATGTTCACATGGAAAACATTTGAGTAAAGGGACCAATTAATACTGTCATTCAAGACACTTTTATTTAATAAACATCTATATATTTAAAACGCTAAGCGATTTCTTTCGACAATCCGTGAGAACAAACTACTGCATCAAATTACATCATTCTTTTTTTAAATGAAAGATATTTGGACACAGATTTGTTATCGTGCATTCGTTTGTTCGAAAATTTAATTAATTAACCGTAATTTTCAATTAAACTTTTACTTCTACGTATGACGTCATAATCGGATAACGCCTACTGTTCCAAAACACAGAGTTCATTTTCTAAACTCTGTGGTTGAGTAAAAGAGAAATAATAAATATTAAAAGCACGCGGTTTTAAGGCTGAATTTGTTAATTTGCAAGTTAAATTTCAGTAAAAATACTTATCCGCGTGTTTTATAAGCGAGTAAAAATTCATATGTATTGTGACGTCACGGGAATATTGTCCATTGGATTTATTTTATCATTATGAATTATAACTTTGTTGATGCCATTTTTTCATTACAATTAAATACAAAATATATTTATATTTGTGTGCATGGTGTTTAAGCATTAATGTAAGGTATATGAAGTACGTGTAAAAAGTTTGCACCGGTGAAAATGACGTTATGCTTAGCTTGAAGTGCATTTTAACATTGATAAAACTAAAGAGAAAAATGTATACGATTGTGTTAACATGACATAATTTTACTGATTTTTGCATTCATAATTATAAAGATTAGAATTGGAGCCGTCATTGATTTCTTCATCTTGATTGCATACCTTGATTACATGTTACCAATTGCTTTTTTTTTTTAAGTATACGATAGCAGATTTCCTTTTTTAATAAAAAAAATCACAAAAGTAAAGGATTTCAGGAAATTTAAAGTTATTAAAAATAGTGTTATGGTACAAAAAAATCTTGAAATAATTATTGTATTTTTAGCTAGAATAAACAATGTAAAACTAATATTTCATAGGAATTATTTTGGTAGATTTATTATAAGTTCATTTAACAGTTCCTTATTAGCGCAAAGTCCTATTTCTTTCACTGTGAATTTCTCTTTCGATGTCAAAAAATGTTTTTCCACTTTTGGACGCCAGCCAAAATTCAGTGGCAATTTTTAGAAATGTACAGCAGTTGTGACAACAAAGGCGCTATCGCTTTAGCTTTCATCGCGCTTACATCACTTCGAAGTACTACAAATTTCTATTTTTTACTACATTTTACAATTTCAATTCTTACATCATCAATTAAAAAAAAATTAGCTTTCGATTGAAATTTATTTGAAAACTGCCGATTAATTTAACGACTTTTTAAATAATTTTCAAGCATGAAAAGTTTTTCAATTCTATCTTATCAATGACCACCAGTTTACTTCAATAATGTAAAATAGCCCCTGGGAAAGTTGCCACAATTGAAAATAGATTTCCCTAACCATCATAAAAAGTGAATAATAATAATAAAAAAAAAAGTGATAAATCATAAGATCAGATTATCCATAAGATAGAACATTTTGGCGCTAAACAAAAATCTGTCAGGGAAAAAAAAAAGAAAAAAAAAAGACTTTTTAGTTTATGTTGAACATAAAATTGATATGTTGAATTCGTTGATGAATATGTTCCATCAGATATCAGGATATGCTAGGAATTGCATTTTTTTATTTTTTTACATTTGCCAACTGTATAAGAGGAAAAATATCCCCGACTGTGATGGAAAAGGGATAATCATCCTGATTATGTCAAGGAACCGAAGAAACCATACAAATAAATTACACTTGAAAACTTTAAAAATCTCCCTCATCTGCAGATAGATTTATTACTGTAAAAAACTTCTTAATCTTTGCATAAAAATTGATTAGCTTAAAACAATGGATGTGTTTTAGAAGATATGGATTTGAAACGAACAATGATTAAAGAGGACATTTTTAAAGTTTTAATTTAATCATTTTAAAACTTTTTTAACGTCGAATTTCAACGGTGCTTTTGGGCAGATGCAGTGCACATGCGCATAGGAGCTCATTCGGTTGCATTATCACAGGGGGGGTGGAGATGTGTGCTTTATTTACTATGTTCTGTTATTTACTGAATATGATATGAACGTAGGAATATACTATTTGTATATACTTCATAGGTCCATGATTTTTTTTTCTTGCCGTGGGGAATATGGTGGTAATGTCAAACTGATTTGCATTACACAGTTATTTACGGATTGTTTGTTTGGAGTTTGCATCGGAAATAGTACTGTATTTGACTGGGGGAAAAAATTAAATAAAATATTTGAAAGACTGTTTTATACGCACCCCTTCATAAATAATAAAGAAGCTTATTTTACTGATATTGTTATAGTATTTTTTTGCGTCAAGTTTTGACGGGTTCCATCTAGTAAAACATAAAGACCTGTAATTTAACACTAAACATACCAGGAATTTTACACACGTTTTATAAAAATATTTCCAACCAGTAATTTTGTTTAGAACTCTTTCACTTTTTTATTTAACTTATATATATGTGTGATTGATATTTTATGTATTTTATGAAGAAAATTCTGATTTGAATCGACATATTTTCATTTGGTACTGGTCACATGATTGGTTGTTGGTATGTTTAGTGTTAATGTGAAACAGACAATATAAATATACAAACTTAATATTTCTGGTTGTGTTGAAGTATTGAATATCTGAATAATATGATTAACTGTTCGCAACTAACTATTGCGACGTAATGTTAATTAGTGAAGCTGAGGCACAATTGTGATATTGTTAACTGGGTAAAAACATATTTTTAGTTGAATGCAGGATAAAATTTTACATCTTGGATAATCGTTGAATGGGCCGTATTTGTAAATAGAAAATGCTTCGTTTAGGCAACACCCCAGCGTTCTCCTCCAGCGAAATGTTACGCTGGGACACATTGAAAACAAGGAGTAATCCACGGAAAAGGTAATTTATTTCTTTAAGATATGAGATACTTGAGAGGTGGCCTCCGCCTTCAGCAACGATTAAGTTTTTTTCAGCACGAGAGTCAGATATGATCTGATCTTTTTCATTAAGTTACATAATACCAACATAAAAATGCTGAATCAAGCCAATGGAGTTATTAACAACAGTTTGAGAGAGCGCTATGCTAATTTCGAACAGTAGACATACCAAGGGATCCCATAATTGGCAGGCTAGTAAAAATAAGTGAAAAGGCACGGAAATCCAGTCACTATCTGAAAAATTCTTGGAAACTGCGGTTTTGATAGGAGAAAACTGTATATATAATTATTATTAAGTCCGGAAACAGCAGATGGAAATTTAGATAGATATGCATTTGTTACATTCTGAACAAAGGGTAAAGGATAATTGAAATATCTGCTACCAGCTGTAAAAACCACAAAGAGAAGATTGGATGCTTATAAACTGAATAATAGAGTAAGATATTTTTAACGGTTATGAAATTAACAATATGATGAAAGGAAAGCTTTTGAATAAAGTATTAATGCGCAGACGAAGAAAAAATTTAGAAAATAATTTAGCCCATAATATTTTAATATTTAAGAAGGGAAAAAATAAATTTCGAATAAAATAATCCTAAGAATATATCAGCAACACCATATATTTCTCCCCTTCAACAAAAATGAAATGTGAAAACTTACTATGGTTTGATCCTCACACGCAAGACAAAATATAAACAAAAACACAAACGATAACTATTGGATATTAAATTTGACACCACCAGAAAATACATACACATATCTTATATGCGGACATACTTACAACTTATTACATACATAATTTCTTGCTTACAACAATTTTTAATATCTTCCAAGATATAACAATGTGGTTTTAATAAAAAAAATAAGGAACAGAGAGTGATAAACAATATTTTTCTTATCCTTATCCACTCCAAAATAATGATTTTTCATTATCGGGTATTTTCTATCGTAAATGGAGTAACGCCCATCCGATGACTGAAAGTTGAAATAAAATCTATCACTTAATAAATTGTATTTTCAGCGTAAATCGCTTATATGATACTTACAGGACTTCCACTAGTCCATTTTTTGAATATCAGTTATTTTCAAGAACAATTTCAGTGATAGAATTTTACAACATTTGCAATAGAAATAATTTCTGCGGTAGATTTCTACACAATTTGCTAGAGAAATCTAAAAAGAAGATTTTTGTATGATAAGAGGGGTTTTCTGGAAACGGATACCTGTATATAGTATCTTTAATTGTTTTTTATAAAGATCATTTAAACATACATCTTATTATAAATTTCGCTTATTTCAGAATATACGACGTAAAAAACACATGAAAACATTTACGAATATATATTCAGTGCAACATACTTTACTAAAACCATATTTTATTTAAATTCAGTAACTGTCTTTTATACATTGCATAAGATTTAAATCTAAGTAGAATACAAGTTTAATGTTAAATAATAATCTGAACTGCATTGCGATTCTGTTTCTATAGCAACAGATACAATGATCAGCATTAAAAACTATTTAAATGAGAAGTCATATGTAATCTGAAGTTTATGTAAATAGAGCTATTCCATTTTTTTTTTGTCTAAGTTGTGAAGGATATATTTATTCTCTTCAAAAACTGGCATTTCCTCTAATACATTTTTATTTTGACGTATTTAAAAATAGCCCTCTTTAGCATTCATACTAATAGTTGAGTTTAATAAGAAAAACATGGGAACGCAATCATTTGATGTTATGATAAAAGCTCATTTCCATATCGAACGTGAATTTAAAGGTCAAAGAAGATATTTGAACAAAAAGTACAAAGTTATGTTCGAATAGGTTTTTTTTATAGCTGTGCTTTATATACTTTCAGAAAAAAAAAGAGAAATTCTCTGGAACTTCCAATATTTTTATTGATTTACTGCCTTCGATGCACTTTATATAAGCATTTGTATGCATTAGAATATGTGCTCTAGTATATTTAGAAGAAGATAAAACATGAAAAAAAAGTATTTTGCTTTGCATTAAGCTTGGATTAAATAAACATTTGGAAATTAATTGTTCCAGCATAGAAATAAGGTTTATCTGAAATTCATCATTACTCAGTAGCATGTAATTACAAGTACCAAAAGCATAAAATTTAAAATTTTTGGAGAAATCATAACTCGGAGAAATTATTTACATTCAGCTGCCTGATTCGCATGCGTAAAATATTAAAAACATGGTTTAGGTTATTTATTAAAAAAACAATGTTTAAAGTATTTCAATTTCTTGGTTATAGCCAATTGTTGGTTACGTGAATTGTAATTTTTGAAATATGAAAAACAAATGCTAGAAATGAACTACACGTAATTACAGGCTACTGAGTAATGATGAATTTCAGATAAACCTTATTTCTATGCTGGAACAATTAATTTCCAAATGTTTATTTAAACCAAACTCAATGTAAAGCAAAACACTTTCTTTTTCATGTTTTATCTTTAATAAGACCATGGTCGAGAATTGTAATTTTTAAAATATGAAAAAAATGCTAGAAATGAACTACACGTAATTACAGGCTACTGAGTAATTATGAATTTCAGATAAACCTTATTTCTATGCTTTCCAAATGTTTATTTAAACCAAACTTAATGTAAAGCAAAACACTTTCTTTTTCATGTTTTATCTTTAATAAGACCATGGTCGAGAATTGTAATTTTTAAAATATGAAAAAAAATGCTAGACATGAACTACACGTAATTACAGGCTACTGAGTAATGATGAATTTCACATAAACCTTATTTCTATGCTGGAACAATTAATTTCCAAATGTTTATTTAAACCAAACTCAATGTAAAGCAAAACACTTTCTTTTTCATGTTTTATCTTTAATAAGACCATGGTCGAGAATTGTAATTTTTAAAATATAAAAAAAAATGCGAGAAATGAACTACACGTAATTACAGGCTACTGAGTAATGATGAATTTCAGATAAACCTTATTTCTATGCTTTCCAAATGTTTATTTAAACCAAACTTAATGTAAAGCAAAACACTTTCTTTTTCATGTTTTATCTTTAATAAGACCATGGTCGAGAATTGTAATTTTTAAAATATAAAAAAAAATGCGAGAAATGAACTACACGTAATTACAGGCTACTGAGTAATGATGAATTTCAGATAAACCTTATTTCTATGCTTTCCAAATGTTTATTTAAACCAAACTTAATGTAAAGCAAAACACTTTCTTTTTCATGTTTTATCTTTAATAAGACCATGGTCGAGAATTGTAATTTTTAAAAAATGAAAAAAATACTAGAAATGAACTACACGTAATTACAGGCTACTGAGTAATAATGAATTTCAGATAAACCTTATTTCTATGCTTTCCAAATGTTTATTTAAACCAAACTTAATGTAAAGCAAAACACTTTCTTTTTCATGTTTTATCTTCTTCTAACTATACTCGAGCACATATTCTAATGCATACAATTGTTTGCAATGCAGCAAATGTTTTAAACCGGGAGAATGGCACCATTTCAATAATACTTTTTTTAAACTTTTAACTTACTTTCATGTTTTATGTAAGTATGCTTAATACATTACCTTTTTACATATATGGATTCTCATTTACATATGCAAGTATCTTACGCTGATTCAATTTACATACTTGCATACGTCTTACAATCTTACAACATACAATTTATAAAGTACACAAAATGTATACATCGCATACAATTCAGGGTGGCTAGTGGTCAGGGAAAAATACAGTAAAAAAAAAGTGAGGAACACCAGTATATTCTTATGGAAAAAACCATTTTGATTATTTGATCAATTTGACTTTTTAATCGATTAAATAATTAACATGAGTTTTTCCATAAGAATATACTGGTGTATTTCATTTTTTTATTGTATTTTTCGCTGACCACTAGCCACCCTCATTTCTTACAGAAACTTGTTTTTTCAACAAAAGAAAATAATAGCGATCATTTTCTCACTAAAGTAGAATATTTAAAGTGGGGAAATTTTTATAATCCTCATTCAACTACAACTTTATAAATATATAATTTAAATAAAGAATCTTCGTTAATCGTTGATGCTGAACGAACGAAACAGTAGCTATGTTATCGATAATAACTATATATACTGAAATATGTATTAATTATTTGGCGACGGAGACGTCCAATCGTGTATTTTACTAGATATCAAAAATTCGCTTATGAGCGTTGCAATTACTTTATACATGTTTCATTATTTCTTAAAAATATGCCATAAATTTCTATTTAAACAATTAATATACTCTGCATATAAATAAATCGATAAGTAAAATTAGAAGTATTATATGTATTTATTTTTCATATAAACATGATTAAGGGAAATTTTGCTGAATAATGAAAAATGTCAGAAGAACGCGCATCGTTATTAATTGTTAAAAAGTGGATAATTAGCATGTGTTAAAAAATGTATTTCGTTTGTATATGGTTTACATGAAATATTTTTTTTATGATACTAGATTACTATGATTATGTATATATATATAATTATATAATTCCGCATTAATATATGTATAATTTCAATATATATATATATATATATATATATATATATATATATATATAATACCGTATCAATATATATATATATATATGTATACCAAATCAGTTTCCTAAGATGTATTTTTGCCACAGAATACATTTCATCTAAAAATGTAAAAGAATTTTATGCAAAAGAGAAATTAATTTTCATAATTAATTTAGTCTCGTTAATTATCAACAATAATTTCAAAAAGATTCCTAACTGAGTAGTAACACTACTTATCTAAAACCTTTCCATTTGATTTTATAACATCTAATTTATTTTACACACTAGGGAATTCTGTTCACAAATCAGATTCAATATTTCAACCAATAGCAATTGAAAATTGGTAACGAAATAGTTCCGTAATTATTAGTTAGTTGGTTGGATGAGATTTAATTAGACTTTAATGAGATCAAGGTCCCCATAGGCGGCTTCTTCTTTAAGTATTAATTATTGGGGCTCTTTTCTCAAAGTTACAGCTCGTAAACACATTAAAAAGCGGGGTTTTTTTTCAAAATTTTGAAATATTTACAAATGTAAATCCAATATTAGTTTTTTTTTTTTATTTTACGGAAAGATTAAAAAAAATTATTGCCGAAATCATATCCCAAAACACGCACGTTACTTTTTATGGAAACGAGTACTTAATGTTACAGAAAAGTGTACTTAAAGTATAATTCTCAAAAGTTTCAAATTGAGTATTAACGCTCATCTAACACTTTCACGCATCGATATTTGAGTTTAAAACTTTTAATTAATATTAGACACTGGGGAATTATTAGCAAAGTGCCGCATGTAAATTTTGAAAAACAACTCAAAAAGCGAACTTGATTGGGAAAATGTGTATTAATCATTTCAATTCTAATTTTAATTTTCATGAATTTCAGTATATCTAAACGATTTGTATTGTATCAGAAACGTTATTCAAATAATTTATACTAACAAGTAAAGGTACCATAGACCACTGAATTCGTCTCATTGAGCTTTGCAATTTGATACCTTGCATATCTGGTATGGTATAATATAAAGATCATATACATATTTTCATTATTATTCTAAATCTATGATTCCCTATAGTTTTCTAAAGCTTAATTTATTTTTTTACTTAAATCCTATCTGTTTTAAAATTAAAAGTAATTTTTATCTCATGCAAGAGGCTATCACATCATTTTATCAAATGCATTAGAGATTATTTTCTTTAACCTCAAAAGTGTAACTCAAAAGCGTTGAATCTTATAACATCCATCGGGTTGCAAATCAAAATTACAAAAAAAGCTATAAGTCGCCTAACAAGACAAATCTTTCCTTTCTCACCCCCTCTAAATTAATATGCCAGACGCTTAGCTATCATAAATTCCTACTGGCGAAATTGTCCGATGCACATATATGTTTGGCGTCATTAATCAAAGTTTTGGCGCACAAATGTTCCGCGAAATTTAATCAGATCTGATCTAAACTCTCTCCGAGAAGGTTCTCTTCCTCCATTGATATTCGGGAAACAACCTCCTTTTTAACATATTTTGTCTATGTGCCAATAAACTATTTGCAAGTAAACTGGATCCTTCATTTTTACAATATCGCTTCTACTGTACTTTTACAAGTCTACGATCTTTTGGTATTGTGGAACACCTTTCGCGAACAATGTACTAAATATATGTGTATCTTACGGTCGTTCTTTTTCTCAGATTATTAATTTCTCTCCAGCCATGCATTGGAACTGGTCTTCAGTGAATAACATCCTAAAAAATCTATACCCAAAGAGTTAACCATACCACATATGGAGTTCTAATATATACAGAGGGTCGGATCAAAGTTCAAAATTTTGTTTATTTAAAAACAGTTGCCCTCAAAGAATAAGCATTATATAAGGTTAAATAAGGTATTTGTTCTGCCATATTTTGATAATAATAAATTTTTGACATATTGTTCTTTCCGAAGAAATGAGTAAAGCAAAAATATTTTTCGCAAGCGAGCACAACGAGCAAAGGCTTCTTCTTCAGCTGACTCGACCAGGCATTCAAAACAAGTCTGCATCTTTTTTGAATTTTAAAACAGTTGTTTGTAGGTGTGACGTAATTTTCATCTTTATAAATGTAACCTCCTTTAGCAAATCCATACTTGAACATAGGGATAAACTTAACTGAAACAAACTGCTAGTGTGTCAGTGATTGAAGCTTGATGATGTTGTACCTAGTCATGGGGGAATAACCGTATAATAACCATAATATATAACCATATAGTAGTTACCACGAATATATTGCAGTGTAAGAAACATAAGTAAACATAAAGAATAGTTTTTTCTTTGACGGAAGCTGCATTTATATGAACGAAATTGATACTTTGACCCGGCTCCCTATCATTATAAAAATTCAATAGCAGATATGCAAGGCATTTATTAACTAACCTCAATGAGGCGAATCGAATGAGCTATAAAAATCTAAATTTACCGACAATGACTCTGGAACGTTTACTTGCAAGTGACGGATTGTGTTTAGCCACTACGGAGCTGAATAAGTCCTATTTTCAGTTGATATTGTCGTTAACATGTGATATATTGATACTTTATCTCTTTCATTAGTTTTTGACACTTGTTTTTTAGAAAACCATTCATCTTAATATCAGTATTGGTGTTTCCTAATTCAAGAAAAATTGCAAAAATCCTTTCATGGAACTGCGTACTTTATAGTTCCAGCAACGCGCTCTTGGATTTTTGTACTCGTGCGCACATATCCGACACGAAGAGCGGCACATTAGGTAGTGAGAATCACTGACGTTCTGACAGTTCCGATAGTTCATGATTTTTCTACTAGAGTTATGGAGAAAATTGTGATATTGGAACTTTTAAGGCGTAACGCACTACAACTTTAGAGAAGATTCGTAAAATATTTTATATTTCTGTATGAGACTAGTTTAATAAATTATGCATTAAAAAAATAAGTAACTCGTATTAAAATCATTCTTATACAATGCTGAATTTTTATTAATTTTTAATTTTAATTTTTTATTAATTTTTAATCTTGTTGTACACAACGGTGGACAGCATATTGAACATGTCTCGCGAAACTTAAAAACCGATTGGATGGATGCCTTTTATGCGGTTTTTGGCCTCAGGACAATTAAAAACCGATTAGATGGATGCTTTTAATGCGGTTTTTGGCCTCTGGACAGTTAAAACCCGATTTTTCCCATCCGATGTGATACGACCTTGCCGTGGTGGATGGGCTTACATAACTAACAGTATCTAACCTGTACAGTCAGATACACTGAACAGTACAGTTGGTTTATCATGTGACTTACGCCTTAGCCATTGTTTTACGATTTGTCATTTGTAGTCAAAATTCTGACGTTGACAGCGCCATCTGTCGCTAAAATTTGGAACTAATTTTTTTTTTGGTTCATGTCTTTTCTCCCTTCTTCAATAATACGCCGTTCAATTTTGACGTCATTCTAATCAGTGGTTTGTTTTTTAGAGCGTTTTGAAACTTAAACTTTACTTATAATCATCCTGTATTTACGGATGACAACGTTTTGTGTCATACGTTCCAGATAGTGAAAAATTTTCTTTCTGAAAATAATGTTCCTCAAATGGAATGTCCAGCATTTTGTCCAGATATCAGTTATATCGAAAATATATGGTATATTTTATAAAAAAAATGGTATTTAAGCTACATTTAAAATCAACACAGTAACTAAAATATTCAATGCGAATAGTATGGGCAGCATTCAATCCAAATAAGACGTTGTAACGTTTATGTCTGACAGAATCAAAATGATCATCAAGGCAAAAGTGGAAATACAAGCTATTAGCCATGTATTGTGACTATGTTTTCAAACTTCTTACTCAGATACGACGTGATTTCATACATTTATCTAGCAGAAGTTTGCAGAAATAATATTATATAAAATAATTGTAATACCATTTTGTATTTATTTTAAATCCATGTTTTCCAAACATCTCTATTATTCTTGAATAGAAAACAAAGCTCCACCAATTTAAAAAGTTTATATAAAATTGCTCACATTTAATTGAAACTTAGGAAAGGTAGGTGCTTATTCAATAAATTTTTCCAGAGGTTTTAACGCATTTAAATATACGCATTTAAATTTAGTTCTGTTGGAAATCGTAGTATGTAATGGAAAGCGTATTTCAACTGAAAGATGGCATTATATCACTATTCCTTTTTGTGATCATGCAGAAAACTAAAAATATATCCATATTTTAATTTTCCATATTGGATATGCTCTAGTGAACCTTTGTAGCATTTACATTTCCTGCTCTATTTAAAATTGTACAATTCTTAAGATATACTTAAAACAATTACCGTCAATAGACCGTGATGCAAGGACAAACTGTTTTGTTTGTCCCTATAAATCTATAATACGTGAATTTATGTTTTATTTATATTTATACACAACACATAACTAGTAAAATTTAAGTCTCAACTAAAAAGCGCATAACATAGATGATAATACCCCTTTCGCTATTTCCTTCAATAGACGTTCTTTTGGGCAGTCCTACATGTAATTTGTAGAATTTATATGCACCACATAATACACTAAAATTTAGTTAAGTTTGAAAACGAATATTGCATCTGAAAATGCAATTACTCCAATTATCGCTCATAGATAATGTATTTGAATTTATTTATGTGGTGATCTAAAGGAATATTAAATGTTATATTCTTCATTTTCTACGCTGATCCGCCCAGCGTTGCCCGGTCCCGACAAAAAATAATACGACATGCGAAATCACTCTAAAAATCGTTGCAAGAAACCGTTCTTCTGGTAATTCTTTCGTCTTTTAGTGTTAAATAAGAGCGATGGACCCCGAAGCGGAAATAAATTCAATACCAACCCTCAAATGTCTGGTTCATTTGATTCAAAGCGAGTCAGTTTTTGGTTGAAATTTAAAAAAAGTTACTGTTCGATTTTCACAAAATCTGTGACGTTGTAGTAGGAACAATCAAGATTATTAATGAGGGATAAAAAGTAATAAATAGCATTTATTAATTTTCATGTTCCAACATATTATGTATTTTTCCTGTTTTTTTTTTTTAAATTCTTGGTTTTCCCTTCACTTTTCCTACCATTTTTCATTTTCTCTCAAACCAGGGTTCGTACGCCTCCTGGAATTTTGTGACCAGGAAATTCTTCGGTACCAGTATTTTCTTACAGAAAATTTCCCCTTAAAAGAAGGCGAAGATTCTCAAGTTTAACATAGATTTCTTTTTCTATAAAAAATACTGGTAACACTCCTGGAAAAATCCCTGATCCGTACGAACCCTGTCAAACTATAAACTCACCTGTTTAGTCCTTTGATGCCCCTGATGATGGTTATAAAATTTTAGCCGAATCTGTTAGAATAATTTAACTTTTAACTAAATGTTAACGTTTCCATTTTACATTCTTTTAACAAAGTACAAGTACATTTATGTACTGTTTGTATTTTTATTCTGTATATTAATCAATGGTGTATATGTCGTCCAACTTTAACATTTCTACAGTTTCACATATTTAAAATACGGAAATTACTGGAAATTTATTATACCGCCTACATTACTTTGTAATTCTGTTTCCACAGCTGCGCCATTGAACACCGTCAGGCTTTTATTTAATTTCGTTTCATATATATATATATATATATTGCAATTTTAAGTAATATTTTATTTACAAATATTTATTATTCAAAACGATATTTTTGTTTTATCATTTATTTCAAGTAATTTGTTTATATTTCTCGAAATAAAAGTGCTACGTGGAGTAGATTTATATTTGCAACATTTAAAAATGGTTTCTATTATCATTTATCCTATTGTATGTACCATGAGAATTGCAGAGTGGAGTATTTGTTTTTTCGTGAGATATAAACCTTGTAAAGTGCGAGTCGCTTTAGTGCTTTATTCAAACTTGCAATATAAAAAGCATTTAAAAAAATTTTCTGTAATGTCAGTAGGAATTTTCTTTTGTAATCCTATATTGTTCATTTTCAGAATCGATAATAAAATACACTTTTAAGATACCTACATTTTTATCAATCTAATATTTTTAGTTTCCAGTATATCTTCCGCAGCAGAAACCTTTTACATTTAAATTAATGTTAACAAGAAACAAAATTTCAAGCGTCACTCACATATTTTGCAATCTTGCACGAATATAAATTTTATTTCATACATCATACAGGGTGCGTCAGAAAAATATATACACTCTTTGAATGACTATAGCTATAGTTTTTATTCACATATAATTCATATTTAATTTTCAAACGAATTTACATAAAAGGCATGAGTTTTACCCTTACCGATGATGTTCAAAATTATTACCGTTCTGGTCAATACACTGCTTATAACGGTGTACTATTGATTTACAAACTTCAACAAACATTTCATTTGGTGTTGTGGCACATTCTTGCTCAATGTCTTTTCAGGAACGTTGTCTATATGTGTTGAATATTTTATTCGCTTCAAACTTATCTTGTATCCGATGAATTGTAAGTCGTATAGGTTGATCTGGCTGAAACTCTCTGCGATATTGTTCTTTACTTCTGCTACATTTTCATACTTACAAAAGTATTTAAAATAAATTTTCTTTTTACAATAGTCAATCTTGGTCCACTCATTATTTCCAATTAATTACACTTTGAAAAGAAAGAAAAATTAAAGTTATGACCCGTTAAACAGTGTATGTATACATTTATCTCACGCACCCTGTATATATATATATATATATATATATTCAAATGCATTCGAATTATTTTATGTTGTCTTGTGGACGAACGACTAATTTAAATTATTTAAATTTTATTCAAATCATATTCAACATGTGATGTACTTTAGAAACTTACTTTGTAAAATTTTCGGCTCATTGTACCCCCAATGCCAACTTTGTACCTCGTGAGCCAGCAATAGTTTTTACACTGGAAAAAAGGCATGTTTCTTAATCTAGGAAAATATAATGTAACCGTGGAAGAAAATATGCAACAATCTCCTCCGAGTTACCACGTATTCCAAAAAGAGTTCTGTATCTTCAGAAACCTCAGAAACCAATGTATTTTCAAGATATAAAGAGGCTTGAATAAAAACAAAGTTTATTTTCCCACCACTGATTTTCAGAAATGTTTCCGAGTAGTTTTTAAATGAATTAATCAATTTTCTCAAACCGGAATATCGGTTTTAAGATTCCATTAATTCTCCAGTAAATATTTTCCTCTTTTCAAACATATTTTACCGACGAACGAAATAAGCTAACAGCATTAATAATACTATTAATTACATTAATAATACCGCCGCAAAACTCGCGGAGCGCGGCGTTTCGCTTGATGGTGCTTTGGTACGTCCCTTTCATACCTAGACACTTGCGGAAGCCAGGTAGAAAGGGGTAAAAAATCTGAAAATTGAAACCGGACAAATTTAAAAGGAAAATATAACAAAATAACATGAAAATTAATTTTACTTTATTATTCTTGCATGTATAAATTCTGTTAAGCAGCATAAAATGTTTAATTAAGAATTGATAGCGTCCTAAAAACAGAGAATTCGGTTTGAGAAAAGCGATTAATACACAATAAAAACTAATCGGAAAGTTTTCTAAGAATCAGTGGCAGCACAGAAAATTTCTTTTAATAAATGCTTCCTTAGATTTTATAAACACAATGTAAACACATTGATAAATTTCGTTACTACCGAGGTGCAATAAACCAAATCACAGTTTTAAAACATTTAAACTATTAGATGTTAAGATACATGAGCTTTCGGCTAAACATTAGCCTTCCTCAGATGAAACACCATCAGTCGAGAAGACGCGGCTCTGAATTGCGCGCTTTTGGACAGGCTGGGAATGTGCGAAACTAAACAGCTATGAAACGAAGGGAGCGACGGAAGTCGGGATGATACCATTACAAGCTGGGGGGGGGGTCAGCAGAAACCGAAAACCCCAATTATACTTAGTACATTATACCAAATACGAGGGATCTGATAAGATAATACATTATTACATGTATTATCACCTCTTTTCAAAATCTCTAGGGACTCTCTGATTATGCAACTATTATACTGTGAACTTCGTGAAATTCTTTTAGCTTTACTGAAAAATACATCAATGTCTTTAGCTTGATTTAATCTGGATAAAGCAGTGGATAATTTTTCCTTTATTCATGTCAGCTGTATGTTCCTTAATCCTTTCCTTTAATTTACAAGTTGTCATGCCTATATATGAATATATTTTAGAACTGCCATTAACTTTAAAAGGAATAATATATATGCCAGATTTATCTCGGTTTTCAATAGGATCAATCTTTCTATGTGACAGATATTTTAGCTTTGTTGGGGGCTTAGCGATAAAAGTTACATTATATTTCTTTAAAGCGTATTTAATCCGCTCAAACAGATGCGGGATATAATCAATACTGTAGAATTTTGAAGATTGCATATTTTTTTAACTATTGTAGCTTGTTTATTTCTGTACTCATAAATTAACTTATTAATAAATTTGTTTGAAAAACCATTTTCACATGCAATCACTTTGATTTTGTTCAATTCATCATTTAAATAACCTTCTGAACTAACCTCAAATGCCCTTTTGATATAAAAACGATATGCTGCTGCTTTGTAATTAAACGGAACATTACTAGGAAAATTGATAGGAAAATTTATAGAAAACCTTGCAGATCCAATAACACAATATCATACAATAGTAATGTTCCGTTTAATTACAAAGCAGCAGCATATCGGTTTTATATCAAAAGGGCATTTGAGGTTAGTTCAGAAGGTTATTTAAATGATGAATTGAACAAAATTAAAGTGATTGCATATGAAAATGGTTTTTCAAACAAATTTATTAATAAGTTAATTTATGAGTACAGAAATAAACAAGCTACAATAGTTAAAAAAGATATGCAATCTTCAAAATTCTACAGTATTGATTATATCCCGCATCTGTTTGAGCGGATTAAATACGCTTTAAAGAAATACAATGTAACTCTTATCGCTAAGTCCCCAACAAAGCTAAAATATCTGGTACATAGAATGATTGATCCTATTGATAACCGAGATAAATCTGGCATATATATTATTCCTTTTAAAGTTAATGGCAGTTCTAAAATATATTTATATATAGGCATGACAACTCGCAAATTAAAGGAAAGGATTAAGAAACATACAGCTGACATGAATAAAGGAAAATTATCCACTGCTTTATCCAGATTAAATCAAGCTAAAGACATTGATGTATTTTTCAGTAAAGCTAAAATAATTTCACGAAGTTCACAGTATAGTAGTTGCATAATCAGAGAGTCCCTTAAGATTTTGAAAAGAGGTGATAATACATGTAATGATGTATTATCTTATCAGATCCCTCGGTATAATGTACTAGGTATAACTGGGGTTTTCGGTTTCTGCTGCCCCCCCCCCCCCAGCTTGTAATGGTATCATTCCGACTTCCGTCGCTCCCTTCGTTTCATAGCTGTTTGATTTCGCCCATTCCCAGCCTGTCCAAAAGCGCTTCATTCAGAGCCGCGTCTTCTCGACTGCTGGTGTTTCATCTGAGGAAGGCTAATGTTTAGCCGAAAGTTCATGTATCTTAACATCTAATAGTTTTAATGTTTTAAAACTGTGATTTGGTTTATTGCACCTCGGTAGTAACGGAATTTATCAATGTGTTTACATTGTGTTTATAAAATTTGTTAAGGTGAATATTGACGTTCGTGTTATATACATTTTTCTATATATCTATATATTTTTATTTGCTTCCTTAGATTTCGAAAATACATTGATTTCTGACGTTTCTGAAGATAAAAAGAACGCTTTTCAGAATCGAGGATAACTCTGAAAAGATTAATTTATATTTGCGTTCGTGGTTAGATTACATTTTCGTAGCTTAAGGACATGTGTCTTTGTTTCAAATAAATTAATATGTTTTAATATGTTATTGATATTCGAAGCACGAAAAGTTGTCGTGACTGTGGTAGATGCGACTCCACAACATCGCAAAAAAAAATTATTACGTACTAGCTGACACGCCCGGCGTTGCCCGAGCCCGTGTAATAAACTCAAATCTGTTAAGAAACGAAACACTGGCCAAGGTTTCCGATGGCTTCGACACCGTATACCGGGCACGCTCGCACGCTCCGGAAAATCTTTTATTTCCCCCCTTCCAACGCCAGGGGAGAACTCTCTTTAGGAAAGAACCTCTGATGACAGGTTAACGCTGCCTACGGTACTGTATAGTAGGCGTGAGACACAATCGAGCTGGTTTCGAGAAGATGGAAACATTATAAGCCGAGTTATTTAAATAAGGCACAGTTAGAGAAAATAATCATGAGTCAGGCGGCGGGTGAAGGGGAAGTTCAAGTATCCTTCAGAAAATGACTAATTAGGAGGACTACGATGCATCTTTAAAAATTCGTTCGTTTGCTTAAGCTTGGAACTTAATTACAAATTTGCCTTAAATTATTCTTCGGAAATAATGGTAACCGCTACTCATAAATTTACTTTAATGTTATAGAATGTGACTATTGAGTTAATTATGTTTGGAATCAGTTGCGTTGAAATCGGAAATTAGTTGCGGAGATACGAAAACGGGGCCTAGTTAGAGAAAAAACTTTGAAGGAGGGGTCGGGGTGGAGGGGATGTTCAAGTGCTGTTCAGCAAATGACTAATTAGGATAACCAATATGCATCTTTAAAAATTCGTCCGTTTGGTTAAGCTAGGAACTTAATTAGCAATTTGGCTTAAACTATTTTTCAGAAATAGTGGTAACCGCTACTCATAAATTTCCTTTAATGTTATAGAAGAAACATTAAAGATGCATCACTTTACCTTCTACTATTGAGTTAATTATAATGTTTGGAATCAGTTGCGTAGAAATCGGAAATATAGTTGCGGAGATACGGAAACAGGGCATAGTTAGCGGAAAAACTTTGAAGGAAGGACCGGGGGGGAGGGGAGAGGGGGGAGGGGATGTTCAAGTTCCCTTCAGCAAATTACTAATTAGGAGGATCACTAAGCATCTTTAAAAATTCGTTCGTTTGGTTAAGCTAGAAACTTAATTACAAATTTGGCTTAAACTATTATTCGGAAATAGTGGTAGCCTCTACTCATAAATTAAGTTTAATGTTATAAAGGGTGTCTATTAAGTTAATTATAATGTTTGGAATCACTTGCGTTCAAATCGGAAAGATAGTTGCTGAGATATGGAAACGGGGCATAGTTGGGTAAAAAAACATTGAAGGAGCGGTCGGGGGGGGGATGTTCAAGTGTCGTTCAGCAAATGACTAATTAGGAGGATTACTATGCATCTTTAAAAATTCGTTCGTTTGGTTAAGCTAGAAACATAATTTCAAATGTGGCTGAAACTATTATTCGGTAATAGTGGTAGCCTCTACTCATAAATTAAGTTTAATGTTATAAAGGGTGTCTATTAAGATAATTATAATGTTTGGAATGACTTGCGCTCAAATCGGAAAGATAGTTGCTGAGATATTGAAACGGTGCATAGTTGGGTAAAAAACCTTGAAGGAGGGGTCGGGGGGGGAGGGGATGTTCAAGTGCCGTTCAGCAAATGACTAATTAAGACAACCACTATGCATCTTTAAAAATTTGTTCGTTTGGTTAAGCTAGGAACTTAATTAGCAATTTGGCTTAAACTATTATTCGGAAATAGTGGTAGCCTCTACTCATAAATTAAGTTTAATGTTATAAAGGGTGTCTATTCAGATAATTATAATGTTTGGAATGACTTGCGCTCAAATCGGAAAGATAGTTGCTGAGATATGGAAACGGTGCATAGTTGCGTAAAAAACCTTGAACGGGGGGTCGGGGGGGAGGGGATGTTCAAGTGCCGTTCAGCAAATGACTAATTAAGACAACCACTATGCATCTTTAAAAATTTGTTCGTTTGGTTAAGCTAGAACTTAATTAGCAATTTGGCTTAAACTATTATTCAGAAATAGTGGTAACCGCTACTCATGAATTTACTGTAATGTTATAGAAGAAACATTAAACATGCATCACTTTACCTTCTAATATTGAGTTAATTATAATGTTTGGAATCAGTTGCGTAGAAATCGGAAATATAGTTGCGGATATACGGAAACAGGGCATAGTTAGAGGAAAAACTTTGAAGGAAGGACCGGGGGGGGAGGGGGGAGGGGAGAGGGGATGTTCAAGTTCCCTTCAGCAAATGACTAATTAGGAGGATCACTAAGCATCTTTAAAAATTCGTTCGTTTGGTTAAGCTAGAAACATAATTTCAAATGTGGCTTAACCTATTATTCGGAATTAGTGGTAGCCGCTACTCATAAATTAAGTTTAATGTTATAAAGGGTGTCTATTAAGTTAATTATAATGTTTGGAATCACTTGCGTTCAAATCGGAAAGCTAGTTGCTGAGATATGGAAACGAGGCATAGTTGTGTAAAAAAACCTGGAAGGAGGGGTCGGGGATGGAGTGGATGTTGAAGTGCCGTTCAGCAAATGACTAATTAGGAGGATCACTATGCATCTTTAAAAATTCGTTCGTTTGGTTAAGCTAGAAACTTAATTACAAATTTGGCTTAAACTATTATTCGGAAATAGTGGTAGCCTCTACTCATAAATTAAGTTTAATGTTATAAAGGGTGTCTATTAAGTTAATTATAATGTTTGGAATCACTTGCGTTCAAATCGGAAAGATAGTTGCTGAGATATGGAAACGGGGCATAGTTGGGTAAAAAAACCTTGAAGGAGGGGTCGGGGGGGAGGGGATGTTCAAGTGCCGTTCAGCAAATGACTAATTAGGAGGATCACTATGCATCTTTAAAAATTCGTTCGTTTGGTTAAACTAGAAACATAATTTCAAATGTGACTTAAACTATTATTCGGAAATAGTTGTAGCCTCTACTCATAAATTAAGTTTAATGTTATAAAGGGTGTATATTAAGTGAATTATAATGTTTGGAATCACTTGCGTTCAAATCGGAAAGATAGTTGCTGAGATATGGAAACGAGGCATAGTTGTGTAAAAAAACCTGGAAGGAGGGGTCGGGGGGGAGGGGATGTTGAAGTGCCGTTCAGCAAATGACTAATTAGGAGGATCACTATGCATCTTTAAAAATTCGTTCGTTTGGTTAAGCTAGAAACATAATTTCAAATGTGACTTAAACTATTATTCGGAAATAGTTGTAGCCTCTACTCATAAATTAAGTTTAATGTTATAAAGGGTGTATATTAAGTTAATTATAATGTTTGGAATCACTTACGTTCAAATCGGAAAGATATTTGCTGAGATATGGAAACGGGGCATAGTTGGGTAAAAAAAAAAACCTGGAAGGAGGGGTCGGGGGGGAGGGGATGTTGAAGTGCCGTTCAGCAAATGACTAATTAGGAGGTCACTATGCATCTTTAAAAATTAGTTCGTTTGGTTAAGCTAGAAACATAATTACAAATTTGGCTTAAACTACTATTCGGAAATAGTGGTAGCCTCTACTCATAAATTAAGTTTAATGTTATAAAGGGTGTCTATTAAGATAATTATAATGTTTGGAATCACTTGCGCTCAAATCGGAAAGATAGTTGCTGAGATATGGAAACGGTGCATAGTTGGGTAAAAAACCTTGAAGAAGGGGTCGGGGGGGGATGTTCAAGTACCGTTCAGCAAATGACTAATTAAGACAACCACTATGCATCTTTAAAAATTTGTTCTTTTGGTTAAGCTAAGAACTTAATTAGAAATTTGGCTTAAACTATTATTCAGAAATAGTGGTAACCGCTACTCATAAATTTACTTTAATGTTATAGAAGGTTACTATTGAATTAATTATAATGTTTGGAATCAGTTGCGTAGAAATCGGAAATATAGTTGCGGAGCTACGGAAACAGGGCATAGTTAGAGGAAAAACTTTGAAGGAGGGGAGGGGGGGAGGGGATGTTCAAGTTTCCTTCAGCAAATGACTAATTAGGAGGTCACTATGCATCTTTAAAAATTAGTTCGTTTGGTTAAGCTAGAAACATAATTACAAATTTGGCTTAAACTACTATTCGGAAATAGTGGTAGCCTCTACTCATAAATTAAGTTTAATGTTATAAAGGGTGTCTATTAAGTTAATTATAATGTTTAGAATCATTTGAGGTCAAATCGGAAAGATAGTTGCTCAGATATGGAAACGGGGCATAGTTGGGTAAAAAAACCTTGAAGGAGGGGTCGGGGGGGAGGTGATGTTCAAGTGCCGTTCAGCAAATGACTAATTAGGAGGATCACTATGCATCTTTAAAAATTCGTTCGTTTGGTTAAGCTAGAAACTTAATTACAAATTTGGCTTAAACTATTATTCGGAAATAGTGGTAGCCTCTACTCATAAATTAAGTTTAATGTTATAAAGGGTGTCTATTAAGTTAATTATAATGTTTGGAATCATTTGCGGTCAAATCGGAAAGATAGTTGCTGAGATATGGAAACGGAGCATAGTTGGGTAAAAAAACCGTGAAGGAGGGGTCGGGGGGGAGGGGATGTTCAAGTGCCGTTCAGCAAATGACTAATTAGGAGGATCACTATGCATCTTTAAAAATTCGTTCGTTTGGTTAAGCTAGAAACTTAATTACAAATTTGGCTTAAACTATTATTCGGAAATAGTGGTAGCCTCTACTCATAAATTAAGTTTAATGTTATAAAGAGTGTCTATTAAATTAATTATAATGTTTGGAATCACTTGCGTTCAAATCGGAAAGATAGTTGCTGAGATATGGAAACGGGGCATAGTTGGGTAAAAAAACATTGAAGGAGCGGTCGGGGGGGGGGGGGGATGTTCAAGTGTCGTTCAGCAAATGACTAATTAGGGGGATTACTATGCATCTTTAAAAATTCGTTCGTTTGGTTAAGCTAGAAACATAATTTCAAATGTGGCTTAAACTATTATTCGGTAATAGTGGTAGCCTCTACTCATAAATTAAGTTTAATGTTATAAAGGGTGTCTATTAAGATAATTATAATGTTTGGAATGACTTGCGCTCAAATCGGAAAGATAGTTGCTGAGAGATGGAAACGGTGCATAGTTGGGTAAAAAACCTTGAAGGAGGGGTCGGGGGGGGGGGGGATGTTCAAGTGCCGTTCAGCAAATGACTAATTAAGACAACCACTATGCATCTTTAAAAATTTGTTCGTTTGGTTAAGCTAGGAACTTAATTAGCAATTTGGCTTAAACTATTATTCGGAAATAGTGGTAGCCTCTACTCATAAATTAAGTTTAATGTTATAAAGGGTGTCTATTCAGATAATTATAATGTTTGGAATGACTTACGCTCAAATCGGAAAGATAGTTGCTGAGATATGGAAACGGTGCATAGTTGCGTAAAAAACCTTGAACGGGGGGTCGGGGGGGAGGGGATGTTCAAGTGCCGTTCAGCAAATGACTAATTAAGACAACCACTATGCATCTTTAAAAATTTGTTCGTTTGGTTAAGCTAGGAACTTAATTAGCAATTTGGCTTAAACTATTATTCAGAAATAGTGGTAACCGCTACTTATGAATTTACTGTAATGTTATAGAAGAAACATTAAAGATGCATCACTTTACCTTCTACTATTGAGTTAATTATAATGTTTGGAATCAGTTGCGTAGAAATCGGAAATATAGTTGCGGAGATACGGAAACAGGGCATAGTTAGAGGAAAAACTTTGAAGGAAGGACCGGGGGGGGAGGGGGGAGGGGAGAGGGGATGTTCAAGTTCCCTTCAGCAAATGACTAATTAGGAGGATCACTAAGCATCTTTAAAAATTCGTTCGTTTGGTTAAGCTAGAAACATAATTTCAAATGTGGCTTAACCTATTATTCGGAAATAGTTGTAGCCTCTACTCATGAATTAAGTTTAATGTTATAAAGGGTGTATATTAAGTTAATTATAATGTTTGGAATCACTTGCGTTCAAATCGGAAAGCTAGTTGCTGAGATATGGAAACGAGGCATAGTTGTGTAAAAAAACCTGGAAGGAGGGGTCGGGGATGAAGGGGATGTTAAAGTGCCGTTCAGCAAATGAATAATTAGGAGGATCACTATGCATCTTTAAAAATTCGTTCGTGTGGTTAAGCTAGAAACTTAATTACAAATTTGGCTTAAACTATTATTCGGAAATAGTTGTAGCCTCTACTCATAAATTAAGTTTAATGTTATAAAGGGTGTATATTAAGTTAATTATAATGTTTGGAATCACTTGCGTTCAAATCGGAAAGATAGTTGCTGAGATATGGAAACGAGGCATAGTTGTGTAAAAAAACCTGGAAGGAGGGGTCGGGGGGGGGGGATGTTGAAGTGCCGTTCAGCAAATGACTAATTAGGAGGATCACTATGCATCTTTAAAAATTCGTTCGTTTGGTTAAGCTAGCAACATAATTTCAAATGTGACTTAAAGTATTATTCGGAAATAGTTGTAGCCTCTACTCATAAATTAAGTTTAATGTTATAAAAGGTGTATATTAAGTTAATTATAATGTTTGGAATCACTTGCGTTCAAATCGGAAAGATAGTTGCTGAGATATGGAAACGGGGCATAGTTGGGTAAAAAAAAAAACCTGGAAGGAGGGGTCGGGGGGGAGGGGATGTTGAAGTGCCGTTCAGCAAATGACTAATTAGGAGGTCACTATGCATCTTTAAAAATTAGTTCGTTTGGTTAAGCTAGAAACATAATTACAAATTTGGCTTAAACTACTATTCGGAAATAGTGGTAGCCTCTACTCATAAATTAAGTTTAATGTTATAAAGGGTGTCTATTAAGATAATTATAATGTTTGGAATCACTTGCGCTCAAATCGGAAAGATAGTTGCTGAGATATGGAAACGGTGCATAGTTGGGTAAAAAACCTTGAAGAAAGGGTCGGGGGGGGGAGGGGATGTTCAAGTACCGTTCAGCAAATGACTAATTAAGACAACCACTATGCATCTTTAAAAATTTGTTCGTTTGGTTAAGCTAAGAACTTAATTAGAAATTTGGCTTAAACTATTGTTCAGAAATAGTGGTAACCGCTACTCATAAATTTACTTTAATGTTATAGAAGGTTACTATTGAGTTAATTATAATGTTTGGAATCAGTTGCGTAGAAATCGGAAATATAGTTGCGGAGCTACGGAAACAGGGCATAGTTAGAGGAAAAACTTTGAAGGAGGGGAGGGGGGGAGGGGATGTTCAAGTTTCCTTCAGCAAATGACTAATTAGGAGGTCACTATGCATCTTTAAAAATTAGTTCGTTTAGTTAAGCTAGAAACATAATTACAAATTTGGCTTAAACTACTATTCGGAAATAGTGGTAGCCTCTACTCATAAATTAAGTTTAAAGTTATAAAGGGTGTCTATTAAGTTAATTATAATGTTTAGAATCATTTGCGGTCAAATCGGAAAGATAGTTGCTGAGATATGGAAACGGGGCATAGTTGGGTAAAAAAACCTTGAAGGAGGGGTCGGGGGGGAGGTGATGTTCAAGTGCCGTTCAGCAAATGACTAATTAGGAGGATCACTATGCATCTTTAAAAATTCGTTCGTTTGGTTAAGCTAGAAACTTAATTACAAATTTGGCTTAAACTATTATTCGGAAATAGTGGTAGCCCCTACTCATAAATTAAGTTTAATGTTATAAAGGGTGTCTATTAAGTTAATTATAATGTTTAGAATCATTTGCGGTCAAATCGGAAAGATAGTTGCTGAGATATGGAAACGGGGCATAGTTGGGTAAAAAAAACCTTGAAGGAGGGGTCGGGGGGGAGGGGATGTTCAAGTACCGTTCAGCAAATGACTAATTAAGACAACCACTATGCATCTTTAAAAATTTGTTCGTTTGGTTAAGCTAAGAACTTAATTAGAAATTTGGCTTAAACTATTATTCAGAAATAGTGGTAACCGCTACTCATAAATTTACTCTAATGTTATAGAAGAAACATTAAAGATGCATCACTTTACCTTCTACTATTGAGTTAATTATAATGTTTGGAATCAGTTGCGTAGAAATCGGAAATATAGTTGCGGAGATACGGAAACAGGGCATAGTTAGAGGAGAAACTTTGAAGGAAGGACCGGGGGGGGAGGGGGGAGGGGAGAGGGGATGTTCAAGTTCCCTTCAGCAAATGACTAATTAGGAGGATCACTAAGGATCTTTAAAAATTCGTTCGTTTGTTTAAGCTAGAAACATAATTTCAAATGTGGCTTAACCTATTATTCGGAATTAGTGGTAGCCGCTACTCATAAATTAAGTTTAATGTTATAAAGGGTGTCTATTAAGATAATTATAATGTTTGGAATCATTTGAGGTCAAATCGGAAAGATAGTTGCTGAGATATGGAAACGGGGCATAGTTGGGTAAAAAAACCTAGAAGGAGGGGTCGGGGATGGAGGGGATGTTGAAGTGCCGTTCAGCAAATGACTAATTAGGAGGATCACTATGCATCTTTAAAAATTCGTTCGTTTGGTTAAGCTAGAAACTTAATTACAAATTTGGCTTAAACTATTATTTGGAAATAGTGGTAGCCTCTACTCATAAATTAAGTTTAATTTATAAAGGGTGTCTATTAAGTTAATTATAATGTTTGGAATCACTTGCGTTCAAATCGGAAAGATAGTTGCTGAGATATGGAAACGGGGCATAGTTGGGTAAAAAAACCTTGAAGGAGGGGTCGTTGGGAGGGGATGTTCAAGTGCCGTTCAGCAAATGACTAATTAGGAGGATCACTATGCATCTTTAAAAATTCGTTCGTTGGTTAAGCTAGAAACATAATTTCAAATATGACTTAAACTATTATTCGGAAATAGTTGTAGCCTCTACTCATAAATTAAGATTAATGTTATAAAGGGTGTATATTAAGATAATTATAATGTTTGGAATGACTTGCGCTCAAATCGGAAAGATAGTTGCTGAGATATTGAAACGGTGCATAGTTGGGTAAAAAACCTTGAAGGAGGGGTCGGGGGGGGAGGGGATGTTCAAGTGCCGTTCAGCAAATGACTAATTAAGACAACCACTATGCATCTTTAAAAATTTGTTCGTTTGGTTAAGCTAGGAACTTAATTAGCAATTTGGCTTAAACTATTATTCGGAAATAGTGGTAGCCTCTACTCATAAATTAAGTTTAATGTTATAAAGGGTGTCTATTCAGATAATTATAATGTTTGGAATGACTTGCGCTCAAATCGGAAAGATAGTTGCTGAGATATGGAAACGGTGCATAGTTGCGTAAAAAACCTTGAACGGGGGGTCGGGGGGGAGGGGATGTTCAAGTGCCGTTCAGCAAATGACTAATTAAGACAACCACTATGCATCTTTAAAAATTTGTTCGTTTGGTTAAGCTAGAACTTAATTAGCAATTTGGCTTAAACTATTATTCAGAAATAGTGGTAACCGCTACTCATGAATTTACTGTAATGTTATAGAAGAAACATTAAACATGCATCACTTTACCTTCTAATATTGAGTTAATTATAATGTTTGGAATCAGTTGCGTAGAAATCGGAAATATAGTTGCGGATATACGGAAACAGGGCATAGTTAGAGGAAAAACTTTGAAGGAAGGACCGGGGGGGGAGGGGGGAGGGGAGAGGGGATGTTCAAGTTCCCTTCAGCAAATGACTAATTAGGAGGATCACTAAGCATCTTTAAAAATTCGTTCGTTTGGTTAAGCTAGAAACATAATTTCAAATGTGGCTTAACCTATTATTCGGAATTAGTGGTAGCCGCTACTCATAAATTAAGTTTAATGTTATAAAGGGTGTCTATTAAGTTAATTATAATGTTTGGAATCACTTGCGTTCAAATCGGAAAGCTAGTTGATGAGATATGGAAACGAGGCATAGTTGTGTAAAAAAACCTGGAAGGAGGGGTCGGGGATGGAGTGGATGTTGAAGTGCCGTTCAGCAAATGACTAATTAGGAGGATCACTATGCATCTTTAAAAATTCGTTCGTTTGGTTAAGCTAGAAACTTAATTACAAATTTGGCTTAAACTATTATTCGGAAATAGTGGTAGCCTCTACTCATAAATTAAGTTTAATGTTATAAAGGGTGTCTATTAAGTTAATTATAATGTTTGGAATCACTTGCGTTCAAATCGGAAAGATAGTTGCTGAGATATGGAAACGGGGCATAGTTGGGTAAAAAAACCTTGAAGGAGGGGTCGGGGGGGAGGGGATGTTCAAGTGCCGTTCAGCAAATGACTAATTAGGAGGATCACTATGCATCTTTAAAAATTCGTTCGTTTGGTTAAACTAGAAACATAATTTCAAATGTGACTTAAACTATTATTCGGAAATAGTTGTAGCCTCTACTCATAAATTAAGTTTAATGTTATAAAGGGTGTATATTAAGTGAATTATAATGTTTGGTATCACTTGCGTTCAAATCGGAAAGATAGTTGCTGAGATATGGAAACGAGGCATAGTTGTGTAAAAAAACCTGGAAGGAGGGGTCGGGGGGGAGGGGATGTTGAAGTGCCGTTCAGCAAATGACTAATTAGGAGGATCACTATGCATCTTTAAAAATTCGTTCGTTTGGTTAAGCTAGAAACATAATTTCAAATGTGACTTAAACTATTATTCGGAAATAGTTGTAGCCTCTACTCATAAATTAAGTTTAATGTTATAAAGGGTGTATATTAAGTTAATTATAATGTTTGGAATCACTTGCGTTCAAATCGGAAAGATATTTGCTGAGATATGGAAACGGGGCATAGTTGGGTAAAAAAAAAAACCTGGAAGGAGGGGTCGGGGGGGAGGGGATGTTGAAGTGCCGTTCAGCAAATGACTAATTAGGAGGTCACTATGCATCTTTAAAAATTAGTTCGTTTGGTTAAGCTAGAAACATAATTACAAATTTGGCTTAAACTACTATTCGGAAATAGTGGTAGCCTCTACTCATAAATTAAGTTTAATGTTATAAAGGGTGTCTATTAAGATAATTATAATGTTTGGAATCACTTGCGCTCAAATCGGAAAGATAGTTGCTGAGATATGGAAACGGTGCATAGTTGGGTAAAAAACCTTGAAGAAGGGGTCGGGGGGGGGGATGTTCAAGTACCGTTCAGCAAATGACTAATTAAGACAACCACTATGCATCTTTAAAAATTTGTTCTTTTGGTTAAGCTAAGAACTTAATTAGAAATTTGGCTTAAACTATTATTCAGAAATAGTGGTAACCGCTACTCATAAATTTACTTTAATGTTATAGAAGGTTACTATTGAATTAATTATAATGTTTGGAATCAGTTGCGTAGAAATCGGAAATATAGTTGCGGAGCTAAGGAAACAGGGCATAGTTAGAGGAAAAACTTTGAAGGAGGGGAGGGGGGGAGGGGATGTTCAAGTTTCCTTCAGCAAATGACTAATTAGGAGGTCACTATGCATCTTTAAAAATTAGTTCGTTTGGTTAAGCTAGAAACATAATTACAAATTTGGCTTAAACTACTATTCGGAAATAGTGGTAGCCTCTACTCATAAATTAAGTTTAATGTTATAAAGGGTGTCTATTAAGTTAATTATAATGTTTAGAATCATTTGAGGTCAAATCGGAAAGATAGTTGCTGAGATATGGAAACGGGGCATAGTTGGGTAAAAAAACCTTGAAGGAGGGGTCGGGGGGGAGGTGATGTTCAAGTGCCGTTCAGCAAATGACTAATTAGGAGGATCACTATGCATCTTTAAAAATTCGTTCGTTTGGTTAAGCTAGAAACTTAATTACAAATTTGGCTTAAACTATTATTCGGAAATAGTGGTAGCCTCTACTCATAAATTAAGTTTAATGTTATAAAGGGTGTCTATTAAGTTAATTATAATGTTTGGAATCATTTGCGGTCAAATCGGAAAGATAGTTGCTGAGATATGGAAACGGAGCATAGTTGGGTAAAAAAACCGTGAAGGAGGGGTCGGGGGGGAGGGGATGTTCAAGTGCCGTTCAGCAAATGACTAATTAGGAGGATCACTATGCATCTTTAAATATTCGTTCGTTTGGTTAAGCTAGAAACTTAATTACAAATTTGGCTTAAACTATTAATCGGAAATAGTGGTAGCCTCTACTCATAAATTAAGTTTAATGTTATAAAGGGTGTCTATTAAATTAATTATAATGTTTGGAATCACTTGCGTTCAAATCGGAAAGATAGTTGCTGAGATATGGAAACGGGGCATAGTTGGGTAAAAAAACATTGAAGGAGCGGTCGGGGGGGGGGGATGTTCAAGTGTCGTTCAGCAAATGACTAATTAGGGGGATTACTATGCATCTTTAAAAATTCGTTCGTTTGGTTAAGCTAGAAACATAATTTCAAATGTGGCTTAAACTATTATTCGGTAATAGTGGTAGCCTCTACTCATAAATTAAGTTTAATGTTATAAAGGGTGTCTATTAAGATAATTATAATGTTTGGAATGACTTGCGCTCAAATCGGAAAGATAGTTGCTGAGAGATGGAAACGGTGCATAGTTGGGTAAAAAACCTTGAAGGAGGGGTCGGGGGGGGGAGGGGATGTTCAAGTGCCGTTCAGCAAATGACTAATTAAGACAACCACTATGCATCTTTAAAAATTTGTTCGTTTGGTTAAGCTAGGAACTTAATTAGCAATTTGGCTTAAACTATTATTCGGAAATAGTGGTAGCCTCTACTCATAAATTAAGTTTAATGTTATAAAGGGTGTCTATTCAGATAATTATAATGTTTGGAATGACTTACGCTCAAATCGGAAAGATAGTTGCTGAGATATGGAAACGGTGCATAGTTGCGTAAAAAACCTTGAACGGGGGGTCGGAGGGGAGGGGATGTTCAAGTGCCGTTCAGCAAATGACTAATTAAGACAACCACTATGCATCTTTAAAAATTTGTTCGTTTGGTTAAGCTAGGAACTTAATTAGCAATTTGGCTTAAACTATTATTCAGAAATAGTGGTAACCGCTACTTATGAATTTACTGTAATGTTATAGAAGAAACATTAAAGATGCATCACTTTACCTTCTACTATTGAGTTAATTATAATGTTTGGAATCAGTTGCGTAGAAATCGGAAATATAGTTGCGGAGATACGGAAACAGGGCATAGTTAGAGGAAAAACTTTGAAGGAAGGACCGGGGGGGGGAGGGGGGAGGGGAGAGGGGATGTTCAAGTTCCCTTCAGCAAATGACTAATTAGGAGGATCACTAAGCATCTTTAAAAATTCATTCGTTTGGTTAAGCTAGAAACATAATTTCAAATGTGGCTTAACCTATTATTCGGAAATAGTTGTAGCCTCTACTCATAAATTAAGTTTAATGTTATAAAGGGTGTATATTAAGTTAATTATAATGTTTGGAATCACTTGCGTTCAAATCGGAAAGCTAGTTGCTGAGATATGGAAACGAGGCATAGTTGTGTAAAAAAACCTGGAAGGAGGGGTCGGGGATGAAGGGGATGTTAAAGTGCCGTTCAGCAAATGACTAATTAGGAGGATCACTATGCATCTTTAAAAATTCGTTCGTGTGGTTAAGCTAGAAACTTAATTACAAATTTGGCTTAAACTATTATTCGGAAATAGTTGTAGCCTCTACTCATAAATTAAGTTTAATGTTATAAAGGGTGTATATTAAGTTAATTATAATGTTTGGAATCACTTGCGTTCAAATCGGAAAGATAGTTGCTGAGATATGGAAACGAGGCATAGTTGTGTAAAAAAACCTGGAAGGAGGGGTCGGGGGGGGGGGATGTTGAAGTGCCGTTCAGCAAATGACTAATTAGGAGGATCACTATGCATCTTTAAAAATTCGTTCGTTTGGTTAAGCTAGCAACATAATTTCAAATGTGACTTAAAGTATTATTCGGAAATAGTTGTAGCCTCTACTCATAAATTAAGTTTAATGTTATAAAGGGTGTATATTAAGTTAATTATAATGTTTGGAATCACTTGCGTTCAAATCGGAAAGATAGTTGCTGAGATATGGAAACGGGGCATAGTTGGGTAAAAAAAAAAACCTGGAAGGAGGGGTCGGGGGGGAGGGGATGTTGAAGTGCCGTTCAGCAAATGACTAATTAGGAGGTCACTATGCATCTTTAAAAATTAGTTCGTTTGGTTAAGCTAGAAACATAATTACAAATTTGGCTTAAACTACTATTCGGAAATAGTGGTAGCCTCTACTCATAAATTAAGTTTAATGTTATAAAGGGTGTCTATTAAGATAATTATAATGTTTGGAATCACTTGCGCTCAAATCGGAAAGATAGTTGCTGAGATATGGAAACGGTGCATAGTTGGGTAAAAAACCTTGAAGAAAGGGTCGGGGGGGGGAGGGGATGTTCAAGTACCGTTCAGCAAATGACTAATTAAGACAACCACTATGCATCTTTAAAAATTTGTTCGTTTGGTTAAGCTAAGAACTTAATTAGAAATTTGGCTTAAATTATTGTTCAGAAATAGTGGTAACCGCTACTCATAAATTTACTTTAATGTTATAGAAGGTTACTATTGAGTTAATTATAATGTTTGGAATCAGTTGCGTAGAAATTGGAAATATAGTTGCGGAGCTACGGAAACAGGGCATAGTTAGAGGAAAAACTTTGAAGGAGGGGAGGGGGGGAGGGGATGTTCAAGTTTCCTTCAGCAAATGACTAATTAGGAGGTCACTATGCATCTTTAAAAATTAGTTCGTTTAGTTAAGCTAGAAACATAATTACAAATTTGGCTTAAACTACTATTCGGAAATACTGGTAGCCTCTACTCATAAATTAAGTTTAATGTTATAAAGGGTGTCTATTAAGTTAATTATAATGTTTAGAATCATTTGCGGTCAAATCGGAAAGATAGTTGCTGAGATATGGAAACGGGGCATAGTTGGGTAAAAAAACCTTGAAGGAGGGGTCGGGGGGAGGTGATGTTCAAGTGCCGTTCAGCAAATGACTAATTAGGAGGATCACTATGCATCTTTAAAAATTCGTTCGTTTGGTTAAGCTAGAAACTTAATTACAAATTTGGCTTAAACTATTATTCGGAAATAGTGGTAGCCCCTACTCATAAATTAAGTTTAATGTTATAAAGGGTGTCTATTAAGTTAATTATAATGTTTAGAATCATTTGCGGTCAAATCGGAAAGATAGTTGCTGAGATATGGAAACGGGGCATAGTTGGGTAAAAAAACCTTGAAGGAGGGGTCGGGGGGGAGGGGATGTTCAAGTACCGTTCAGCAAATGACTAATTAAGACAACCACTATGCATCTTTAAAAATTTGCTCGTTTGGTTAAGCTAAGAACTTAATTAGAAATTTGGCTTAAACTATTATTCAGAAGTAGTGGTAACCGCTACTCATAAATTTACTCTAATGTTATAGAAGAAACATTAAAGATGCATCACTTTACCTTCTACTATTGAGTTAATTATAATGTTTGGAATCAGTTGCGTAGAAATCGGAAATATAGTTGCGGAGATACGGAAACAGGGCATAGTTAGAGGAGAAACTTTGAAGGAAGGACCGGGGGTGGAGGGGGAGGGGAGAGGGGAGAGGGGATGTTCAAGTTCCCTTCAGCAAATGACTAATTAGGAGGATCACTAAGGATCTTTAAAAATTCGTTCGTTTGTTTAAGCTAGAAACATAATTTCAAATGTGGCTTAACCTATTATTCGGAATTAGTGGTAGCCGCTACTCATAAATTAAGTTTAATGTTATAAAGGGTGTCTATTAAGATAATTATAATGTTTGGAATCACTTTCGTTCAAATCGGAAAGCTAGTTGCTGAGATATGGAAACGAGGCATTGTTGTGTAAAAAAACCTAGAAGGAGGGGTCGGGGATGGAGGGGATGTTGAAGTGCCCTTCAGCAAATGACTAATTAGGAGGATCACTATGCATCTTTAAAAATTCGTTCGTTTGGTTAAGCTAGAAACTTAATTACAAATTTGGCTTAAACTATTATTTGGAAATAGTGGTAGCCTCTACTCATAAATTAAGTTTAATTTATAAAGGGTGTCTATTAAGTTAATTATAATGTTTGGAATCACTTGCGTTCAAATCGGAAAGATAGTTGCTGAGATATGGAAACGGGGCATAGTTGGGTAAAAAAACCTTGAAGGAGGGGTCGTTGGGAGGGGATGTTCAAGTGCCGTTCAGCAAATGACTAATTAGGAGGATCACTATGCATCTTTAAAAATTCGTTCGTTTGGTTAAGCTAGAAACATAATTTCAAATATGACTTAAACTATTATTCGGAAATAGTTGTAGCCTCTACTCATAAATTAAGATTAATGTTATAAAGGGTGTATATTAAGATAATTATAATGTTTGGAATGACTTGCGCTCAAATCGGAAAGATAGTTGCTGAGATATTGAAACGGTGCATAGTTGGGTAAAAAACCTTGAAGGAGGGGTCGGGGGGGGAGGGGATGTTCAAGTGCCGTTCAGCAAATGACTAATTAAGACAACCACTATGCATCTTTAAAAATTTGTTCGTTTGGTTAAGCTAGGAACTTAATTAGCAATTTGGCTTAAACTATTATTCGGAAATAGTGGTAGCCTCTACTCATAAATTAAGTTTAATGTTATAAAGGGTGTCTATTCAGATAATTATAATGTTTGGAATGACTTGCGCTCAAATCGGAAAGATAGTTGCTGAGATATGGAAACGGTGCATAGTTGCGTAAAAAACCTTGAACGGGGGGTCGGGGGGGAGGGGATGTTCAAGTGCCGTTCAGCAAATGACTAATTAAGACAACCACTATGCATCTTTAAAAATTTGTTCGTTTGGTTAAGCTAGAACTTAATTAGCAATTTGGCTTAAACTATTATTCAGAAATAGTGGTAACCGCTACTCATGAATTTACTGTAATGTTATAGAAGAAACATTAAACATGCATCACTTTACCTTCTAATATTGAGTTAATTATAATGTTTGGAATCAGTTGCGTAGAAATCGGAAATATAGTTGCGGATATACGGAAACAGGGCATAGTTAGAGGAAAAACTTTAAAGGAAGGACCGGGGGGGGAGGGGGAGGGGAGAGGGGATGTTCAAGTTTCCCTTCAGCAAATGACTAATTAGGAGGATCACTAAGCATCTTTAAAAATTCGTTCGTTTGGTTAAGCTAGAAACATAATTTCAAATGTGGCTTAACCTATTATTCGGAATTAGTGGTAGCCGCTACTCATAAATTAAGTTTAATGTTATAAAGGGTGTCTATTAAGTTAATTATAATGTTTGGAATCACTTGCGTTCAAATCGGAAAGCTAGTTGCTGAGATATGGAAACGAAGCATAGTTGTGTAAAAAAACCTGGAAGGAGGGGTCGGGGATGGAGTGGATGTTGAAGTGCCGTTCAGCAAATGACTAATTAGGAGGATCACTATGCATCTTTAAAAATTCGTTCGTTTGGTTAAGCTAGAAACTTAATTACAAATTTGGCTTAAACTATTATTCGGAAATAGTGGTAGCCTCTACTCATAAATTAAGTTTAATGTTATAAAGGGTGTCTATTAAGTTAATTATAATGTTTGGAATCACTTGCGTTCAAATCGGAAAGATAGTTGCTGAGATATGGAAACGGGGCATAGTTGGGTAAAAAAACCTTGAAGGAGGGGTCGGGGGGGAGGGGATGTTCAAGTGCCGTTCAGCAAATGACTAATTAGGAGGATCACTATGCATCTTTAAAAATTCGTTCGTTTGGTTAAACTAGAAACATAATTTCAAATGTGACTTAAACTATTATTCGGAAATAGTTGTAGCCTCTACTCATAAATTAAGTTTAATGTTATAAAGGGTGTATATTAAGTGAATTATAATGTTTGGAATCACTTGCGTTCAAATCGGAAAGATAGTTGCTGAGATATGGAAACGAGGCATAGTTGTGTAAAAAAACCTGGAAGGAGGGGTCGGGGGGGAGGGGATGTTGAAGTGCCGTTCAGCAAATGACTAATTAGGAGGATCACTATGCATCTTTAAAAATTCGTTCGTTTGGTTAAGCTAGAAACATAATTTCAAATGTGACTTAAACTATTATTCGGAAATAGTTGTAGCCTCTACTCATAAATTAAGTTTAATGTTATAAAGGGTGTATATTAAGTTAATTATAATGTTTGGAATCACTTGCGTTCAAATCGGAAAGATATTTGCTGAGATATGGAAACGGGGCATAGTTGGGTAAAAAAAAAAACCTGGAAGGAGGGGTCGGGGGGGAGGGGATGTTGAAGTGCCGTTCAGCAAATGACTAATTAGGAGGTCACTATGCATCTTTAAAAATTAGTTCGTTTGGTTAAGCTAGAAACATAATTACAAATTTGGCTTAAACTACTATTCGGAAATAGTGGTAGCCTCTACTCATAAATTAAGTTTAATGTTATAAAGGGTGTCTATTAAGATAATTATAATGTTTGGAATCACTTGCGCTCAAATCGGAAAGATAGTTGCTGAGATATGGAAACGGTGCATAGTTGGGTAAAAAACCTTGAAGAAGGGGTCGGGGGGGGGGATGTTCAAGTACCGTTCAGCAAATGACTAATTAAGACAACCACTATGCATCTTTAAAAATTTGTTCTTTTGGTTAAGCTAAGAACTTAATTAGAAATTTGGCTTAAACTATTATTCAGAAATAGTGGTAACCGCTACTCATAAATTTACTTTAATGTTATAGAAGGTTACTATTGAATTAATTATAATGTTTGGAATCAGTTGCGTAGAAATCGGAAATATAGTTGCGGAGCTACGGAAACAGGGCATAGTTAGAGGAAAAACTTTGAAGGAGGGGAGGGGGGGAGGGGATGTTCAAGTTTCCTTCAGCAAATGACTAATTAGGAGGTCACTATGCATCTTTAAAAATTAGTTCGTTTGGTTAAGCTAGAAACATAATTACAAATTTGGCTTAAACTACTATTCGGAAATAGTGGTAGCCTCTACTCATAAATTAAGTTTAATGTTATAAAGGGTGTCTATTAAGTTAATTATAATGTTTAGAATCATTTGAGGTCAAATCGGAAAGATAGTTGCTGAGATATGGAAACGGGGCATAGTTGGGTAAAAAAACCTTGAAGGAGGGGTCGGGGGGGAGGTGATGTTCAAGTGCCGTTCAGCAAATGACTAATTAGGAGGATCACTATGCATCTTTAAAAATTCGTTCGTTTGGTTAAGCTAGAAACTTAATTACAAATTTGGCTTAAACTATTATTCGGAAATAGTGGTAGCCTCTACTCATAAATTAAGTTTAATGTTATAAAGGGTGTCTATTAAGTTAATTATAATGTTTGGAATCATTTGCGGTCAAATCGGAAAGATAGTTGCTGAGATATGGAAACGGAGCATAGTTGGGTAAAAAACCGTGAAGGAGGGGTCGGGGGGGAGGGGATGTTCAAGTGCCGTTCAGCAAATGACTAATTAGGAGGATCACTATGCATCTTTAAAAATTCGTTCGTTTGGTTAAGCTAGAAACTTAATTACAAATTTGGCTTAAACTATTATTCGGAAATAGTGGTAGCCTCTACTCATAAATTAAGTTTAATGTTATAAAGGGTGTCTATTAAATTAATTATAATGTTTGGAATCACTTGCGTTCAAATCGGAAAGATAGTTGCTGAGATATGGAAACGGGGCATAGTTGGGTAAAAAAACATTGAAGGAGCGGTCGGGGGGGGGGGATGTTCAAGTGTCGTTCAGCAAATGACTAATTAGGGGGATTACTATGCATCTTTAAAAATTCGTTCGTTTGGTTAAGCTAGAAACATAATTTCAAATGTGGCTTAAACTATTATTCGGTAATAGTGGTAGCCTCTACTCATAAATTAAGTTTAATGTTATAAAGGGTGTCTATTAAGATAATTATAATGTTTGGAATGACTTGCGCTCAAATCGGAAAGATAGTTGCTGAGAGATGGAAACGGTGCATAGTTGGGTAAAAAACCTTGAAGGAGGGGTCGGGGGGGGAGGGGATGTTCAAGTGCCGTTCAGCAAATGACTAATTAAGACAACCACTATGCATCTTTAAAAATTTGTTCGTTTGGTTAAGCTAGGAACTTAATTAGCAATTTGGCTTAAACTATTATTCGGAAATAGTGGTAGCCTCTACTCATAAATTAAGTTTAATGTTATAAAGGGTGTCTATTCAGATAATTATAATGTTTGGAATGACTTACGCTCAAATCGGAAAGATAGTTGCTGAGATATGGAAACGGTGCATAGTTGCGTAAAAAACCTTGAACGGGGGGTCGGGGGGGAGGGGATGTTCAAGTGCCGTTCAGCAAATGACTAATTAAGACAACCACTATGCATCTTTAAAAATTTGTTCGTTTGGTTAAGCTAGGAACTTAATTAGCAATTTGGCTTAAACTATTATTCAGAAATAGTGGTAACCGCTACTTATGAATTTACTGTAATGTTATAGAAGAAACATTAAAGATGCATCACTTTACCTTCTACTATTGAGTTAATTATAATGTTTGGAATCAGTTGCGTAGAAATCGGAAATATAGTTGCGGAGATACGGAAACAGGGCATAGTTAGAGGAAAAACTTTGAAGGAAGGACCGGGGGGGGAGGGGGGAGGGGAGAGGGGATGTTCAAGTTCCCTTCAGCAAATGACTAATTAGGAGGATCACTAAGCATCTTTAAAAATTCGTTCGTTTGGTTAAGCTAGAAACATAATTTCAAATGTGGCTTAACCTATTATTCGGAAATAGTTGTAGCCTCTACTCATAAATTAAGTTTAATGTTATAAAGGGTGTATATTAAGTTAATTATAATGTTTGGAATCACTTGCGTTCAAATCGGAAAGCTAGTTGCTGAGATATGGAAACGAGGCATAGTTGTGTAAAAAAACCTGGAAGGAGGGGTCGGGGATGAAGGGGATGTTAAAGTGCCGTTCAGCAAATGACTAATTAGGAGGATCACTATGCATCTTTAAAAATTCGTTCGTGTGGTTAAGCTAGAAACTTAATTACAAATTTGGCTTAAACTATTATTCGGAAATAGTTGTAGCCTCTACTCATAAATTAAGTTTAATGTTATAAAGGGTGTATATTAAGTTAATTATAATGTTTGGAATCACTTGCGTTCAAATCGGAAAGATAGTTGCTGAGATATGGAAACGAGGCATAGTTGTGTAAAAAAACCTGGAAGGAGGGGTCGGGGGGGGATGTTGAAGTGCCGTTCAGCAAATGACTAATTAGGAGGATCACTATGCATCTTTAAAAATTTGTTCGTTTGGTTAAGCTAAGAACTTAATTAGAAATTTGGCTTAAACTATTGTTCAGAAATAGTGGTAACCGCTACTCATAAATTTACTTTAATGTTATAGAAGGTTACTATTGAGTTAATTATAATGTTTGGAATCAGTTGCGTAGAAATCGGAAATATAGTTGCGGAGCTACGGAAACAGGGCATAGTTAGAGGAAAAACTTTGAAGGAGGGGAGGGGGGGAGGGGATGTTCAAGTTTCCTTCAGCAAATGACTAATTAGGAGGTCACTATGCATCTTTAAAAATTAGTTCGTTTAGTTAAGCTAGAAACATAATTACAAATTTGGCTTAAACTACTATTCGGAAATAGTGGTAGCCTCTACTCATAAATTAAGTTTAATGTTATAAAGGGTGTCTATTAAGTTAATTATAATGTTTAGAATCATTTGCGGTCAAATCGGAAAGATAGTTGCTGAGATATGGAAACGGGGCATAGTTGGGTAAAAAAACCTTGAAGGAGGGGTCGGGGGGGAGGTGATGTTCAAGTGCCGTTCAGCAAATGACTAATTAGGAGGATCACTATGCATCTTTAAAAATTCGTTCGTTTGGTTAAGCTAGAAACTTAATTACAAATTTGGCTTAAACTATTATTCGGAAATAGTGGTAGCCCCTACTCATAAATTAAGTTTAATGTTATAAAGGGTGTCTATTAAGTTAATTATAATGTTTAGAATCATTTGCGGTCAAATCGGAAAGATAGTTGCTGAGATATGGAAACGGGGCATAGTTGGGTAAAAAAACCTTGAAGGAGGGGTCGGGGGGGAGGGGATGTTCAAGTACCGTTCAGCAAATGACTAATTAAGACAACCACTATGCATCTTTAAAAATTTGTTCGTTTGGTTAAGCTAAGAACTTAATTAGAAATTTGGCTTAAACTATTATTCAGAAATAGTGGTAACCGCTACTCATAAATTTACTCTAATGTTATAGAAGAAACATTAAAGATGCATCACTTTACCTTCTACTATTGAGTTAATTATAATGTTTGGAATCAGTTGCGTAGAAATCGGAAATATAGTTGCGGAGATACGGAAACAGGGCATAGTTAGAGGAGAAACTTTGAAGGAAGGACCGGGGGGGGGGAGGGGGGAGGGGAGAGGGGATGTTCAAGTTCCCTTCAGCAAATGACTAATTAGGAGGATCACTAAGGATCTTTAAAAATTCGTTCGTTTGTTTAAGCTAGAAACATAATTTCAAATGTGGCTTAACCTATTATTCGGAATTAGTGGTAGCCGCTACTCATAAATTAAGTTTAATGTTATAAAGGGTGTCTATTAAGATAATTATAATGTTTGGAATCACTTTCGTTCAAATCGGAAAGCTAGTTGCTGAGATATGGAAACGAGGCATAGTTGTGTAAAAAAACCTAGAAGGAGGGGTCGGGGATGGAGGGGATGTTGAAGTGCCGTTCAGCAAATGACTAATTAGGAGGATCACTATGCATCTTTAAAAATTCGTTCGTTTGGTTAAGCTAGAAACTTAATTACAAATTTGGCTTAAACTATTATTTGGAAATAGTGGTAGCCTCTACTCATAAATTAAGTTTAATTTATAAAGGGTGTCTATTAAGTTAATTATAATGTTTGGAATCACTTGCGTTCAAATCGGAAAGATAGTTGCTGAGATATGGAAACGGGGCATAGTTGGGTAAAAAAACCTTGAAGGAGGGGTCGTTGGGAGGGGATGTTCAAGTGCCGTTCAGCAAATGACTAATTAGGAGGATCACTATGCATCTTTAAAAATTCGTTCGTTTGGTTAAGCTAGAAACATAATTTCAAATATGACTTAAACTATTATTCGGAAATAGTTGTAGCCTCTACTCATAAATTAAGATTAATGTTATAAAGGGTGTATATTAAGTTAATTATAATGTTTGGAATCTCTTGCGTTCAAATCGGAAAGATAGTTGTTGAGATATGGAAACGGTTCATAGTTGGGTAAAAAAAAACCTGGAAGGAGGGGTCGGGGGGGGAGGGGATGTTGAAGTGCCGTTCAGCAAATGACTAATTAGGAGGTCACTATGCATCTTTAAAAATTAGTTCGTTTGGTTAAGCTAGAAACATAATTACAAATTTGGCTTAAACTACTATTCGGAAATAGTGGTAGCCTCTACTCATAAATTAAGTTTAATGTTATAAAGGGTGTCTATTAAGATAATTATAATGTTTGGAATGACGTGCGCTCAAATCGGAAAGATAGTTGCTGAGATATGGAAACGGTGCATAGTTGGGTAAAAAACCTTGAAGGAGGGGTCGGGGGGGGGAGGGGATGTTCAAGTGCCGTTCAGCAAATGACTTATTAAGACAACCACTATGCATCTTTAAAAATTTGTTCGTTTGGTTAAGCTAGGAACTTAATTAGCAATTTGGCTTAAACTATTATTCGGAAATAGTGGTAGCCTCTACTCATAAATTAAGTTTAATGTTATAAAGGGTGTCTATTCAGATAATTATAATGTTTGGAATGACTTGCGCTCAAATCGGAAAGATAGTTGCTGAGATATGGAAACGGTGCATAGTTGGGTAAAAAACCTTGAAGGAGGGGTCGGGGGGGGGGGAGGGGATGTTCAAGTGCCGTTCAGCAAATGACTAATTAAGACAACCACTATGCATCTTTAAAAATTTGTTCGTTTGGTTAAGCTAGGAACTTAATTAGCAATTTGGCTTAAACTATTATTCAGAAATAGTGGTAACCGCTACTCATGAATTTACTGTAATGTTATAGAAGAAACATTAAAGATGCATCACTTTACCTTCTAATATTGAGTTAATTATAATGTTTGGAATCAGTTGCGTAGAAATCGGAAATATAGTTGCGGAGATACGGAAACAGGGCATAGTTAGAGGAAAATTTTTGAAGGAAGGACCGGGGGGGGAGGGGGGAGGGGAGAGGGGATGTTCAAGTTCCCTTCAGCAAATGACTAATTAGGAGGATCACTAAGCATTTTTAAAAATTCGTTCGTTTGGTTAAGCTAGAAACATAATTTCAAATGTGGCTTAACCTATTATTCGGAATTAGTGGTAGCCGCTACTCATAAATTAAGTTTAATGTTATAAAGGGTGTCTATTAAGTTAATTATAATGTTTGGAATCACTTGCGTTCAAATCGGAAAGATAGTTGCTGAGATATGGAAACGGGGCATAGTTGGGTAAAAAAAACTTGAAGGAGGGGTCGGGGGGGAGGGGATGTTCAAGTGCCGTTCAGCAAATGACTAATTAGGAGGATCACTATGCATCTTTAAAAATTCGTTCGTTTGGTTAAGCTAGAAACATAATTTCAAATGTGACTTAAACTATTATTCGGAAATAGTTGTAGCCTCTACTCATAAATTAAGTTTAATGTTATAAAGGGTGTATATTAAGTTAATTATAATGTTTGGAATCACTTGCGTTCAAATCGGAAAGATAGTTGCTGAGATATGGAAACGAGGCATAGTTGTGTAAAAAAACCTGGAAGGAGGGGTCGGGGGGGGGATGTTGAAGTGCCGTTCAGCAAATGACTAATTAGGAGGATCACTATGCATCTTTAAAAATTCGTTCGTTTGGTTAAGCTAGCAACATAATTTCAAATGTGACTTAAACTATTATTCGGAAATAGTTGTAGCATCTACTCATAAATTAAGTTTAATGTTATAAAGGGTGTATATTAAGTTAATTATAATGTTTGGAATCACTTGCGTTCAAATCGGAAAGATAGTTGCTGAGATATGAAAACGGGGCATAGTTGGGTAAAAAAAAAAACCTGGAAGGAGGGGTCGAGGGGGAGGGGATGTTGAAGTGCCGTTCAGCAAATGACTAATTAGGAGGTCACTATGCATCTTTTAAAATTAGTTAGTTTGGTTAAGCTAGAAACATAATTACAAATTTGGCTTAAACTACTATTCGGAAATAGTGGTAGCCTCTACTCATAAATTAAGTTTAATGTTATAAAGGGTGTCTATTAAGATAATTATAATGTTTGGAATCACTTGCGCTCAAATCGGAAAGATAGTTGCTGAGATATGGAAACGGTGCATAGTTGGGTAAAAAACCTTGAAGAAGGGGTCGGGGGGGGGAGGGGATGTTCAAGTACCGTTCAGCAAATGACTAATTAAGACAACCACTATGTATCTTTAAAAATTTGTTCGTTTGGTTAAGCTAAGAACTTAATTAGAAATTTGGCTTAAACTATTATTCAGAAATAGTGGTAACCGCTACTCATAAATTTACTTTAATGTTATAGAAGGTTACTATTGAGTTAATTATAATGTTTGGAATCAGTTGCGTAGAAATCGGAAATATAGTTGCGGAGCTACGGAAACAGGGCATAGTTAGAGGAAAAACTTTGAAGGAGGGGAGGAGGGGAGGGGATGTTCTAGTTTCCGTCAGCAAATGACTAATTAGGAGGTCACTATGCATCTTTAAAAATTAGTTCGTTTTGTTAAGCTAGAAACATAATTACAAATTTGGCTTAAACTACTATTCGGAAATAGTGGTAGCCTCTACTCATAAATTAAGTTTAATGTTATAAAGGGTGTCTATTAAGTTAATTATAATGTTTCGAATCATTTGCGGTCAAATCGGAAAGATAGTTGCTGAGATATGGAAACGGGGCATAGTTGGGTAAAAAAACCTGGAAGGAGGGGTCGGGGGAGAGGGGATGTTGAAGTGACGTTCAGCAAATGACTAATTAGGAGGATTACTATGCATCTTTAAAAATTCGTTCGTTTGGTTAAGCTAGAAACATAATTTCAAATGTGGCTTAAACTATTATTCGGTAATAGTGGTAGCCTCTACTCATAAATTAAGTTTAATGTTATAAAGGGTGTCTATTAAGATAATTATAATGTTTGGAATGACTTGCGCTCAAATCGGAAAGATAGTTGCTGAGATATGGAAACGGTGCATAGTTGGGTAAAAAACCTTGAAGGAGGGGTCGGGGGGGAGGGGATGTTGAAGTGCCGTTCAGCAAATGACTAATTAGGAGGATCACTATGCATCTTTAAAAATTCGTTCGTTTGGTTAAGCTAGAAACTTAATTACAAATTTGGCTTAAACTATTATTCGGAAATAGTGGTAGCCTCTACTCATAAATTAAGTTTAATGTTATAAAGGGTGTCTATTAAGTTAATTATAATGTTTGGAATCATTTGCGGTCAAATCGGAAAGATAGTTGCTGAGATATGGAAACGGGGCATAGTTGGGTAAAAAAACCTGGAAGGAGGGGTCGGGGGGGAGGCGATGTTCAAGTACCGTTCAGCAAATGACTAATTAAGACAACCACTATGCATCTTTAAAAATTTGTTCGTTTGGTTAAGCTAGGAACTTAATTAGCAATTTGGCTTAAACTATTATTCGGAAATAGTGGTAGCCTCTACTCATAAATTAAGTTTAATGTTATAAAGGGTGTCTATTCAGATAATTATAATGTTTGGAATGACTTGCGCTCAAATCGGAAAGATAGTTGCTGAGATATGGAAACGGTGCATAGTTGCGTAAAAAACCTTGAACGGGGGGTCGGGGGGGAGGGGATGTTCAAGTGCCGTTCAGCAAATGACTAATTAAGACAACCACTATGCATCTTTAAAAATTTGTTCGTTTGGTTAAGCTAGGAACTTAATTAGCAATTTGGCTTAAACTATTATTCAGAAATAGTGGTAACCGCTACTCATGAATTTACTGTAATGTTATAGAAGAAACATTAAAGATGCATCACTTTACCTTCTACTATTGAGTTAATTATAATGTTTGGAATCAGTTGCGTAGAAATCGGAAATATAGTTGCGGAGATACGGAAACAGGGCATAGTTAGAGGAGAAACTTTGAAGGAAGGACCGGGGGGGGAGGGGGGAGGGGAGAGGGGATGTTCAAGTTCCCTTCAGCAAATGACTAATTAGGAGGATCACTAAGCATCTTTAAAAATTCGTTCGTTTGGTTAAGCTAGAAACATAATTTCAAATGTGGCTTAACCTATTATTCGGAATTAGTGGTAGCCGCTACTCATAAATTAAGTTTAATGTTATAAAGGGTGTCTATTAAGATAATTATAATGTTTGGAATCACTTTCGTTCAAATCGGAAAGCTAGTTGCTGAGATATGGAAACGAGGCATAGTTGTGTAAAAAAACCTAGAAGGAGGGGTCGGGGATGGAGGGGATGTTGAAGTGCCGTTCAGCAAATGACTAATTAGGAGGATCACTATGCATCTTTAAAAATTCGTTCGTTTGGTTAAGCTAGAAACTTAATTACAAATTTGGCTTAAACTATTATTCGGAAATAGTGGTAGCCTCTACTCATAAATTAAGTTTAATTTATAAAGGGTGTCTATTAAGTTAATTATAATGTTTGGAATCACTTGCGTTCAAATCGGAAAGATAGTTGCTGAGATATGGAAACGAGGCATAGTTGTGTAAAAAAACCTGGAAGGAGGGGTCGGGGGGGGGGGGATGTTGAAGTGCCGTTCAGCAAATGACTAATTAGGAGGATCACTATGCATCTTTAAAAATTCGTTCGTTTGGTTAAGCTAGCAACATAATTTTAAATGTGACTTAAACTATTATTCGGAAATAGTTGTAGCATCTACTCATAAATTAAGTTTAATGTTATAAAGGGTGTATATTAAGTTAATTATAATGTTTGGAATCACTTGCGTTCAAATCGGAAAGATAGTTGCTGAGATATGGAAACGGGGCATAGTTGGGTAAAAAAAAAAACCTGGAAGGAGGGGTCGAGGGGGAGGGGATGTTGAAGTGCCGTTCAGCAAATGACTAATTAGGAGGTCACTATGCATCTTTTAAAATTAGTTAGTTTGGTTAAGCTAGAAACATAATTACAAATTTGGCTTAAACTACTATTCGGAAATAGTGGTAGCCTCTACTCATAAATTAAGTTTAATGTTATAAAGGGTGTCTATTAAGATAATTATAATGTTTGGAATCACTTGCGCTCAAATCGGAAAGATAGTTGCTGAGATATGGAAACGGTGCATAGTTGGGTAAAAAACCTTGAAGAAGGGGTCGGGGGGGGGGGGAGGGGATGTTCAAGTACCGTTCAGCAAATGACTAATTAAGACAACCACTATGCATCTTTAAAAATTTGTTCGTTTGGTTAAGCTAAGAACTTAATTAGAAATTTGGCTTAAACTATTATTCAGAAATAGTGGTAACCGCTACTCATAAATTTACTTTAATGTTATAGAAGAAACATTAAAGATGCATCACTTTACCTTCTACTATTGAGTTAATTATAATGTTTGGAATCAGTTGCGTAGAAATCGGAAATATAGTTGCGGAGATACGGAAACAGGGCATAGTTAGAGGAGAAACTTTGAAGGAAGGACCGGGGGGGGGAGGGGGGAGGGGAGAGGGGATGTTCAAGTTCCCTTCAGCAAATGACTAATTAGGAGGATCACTAAGCATCTTTAAAAATTCGTTCGTTTGGTTAAGCTAGAAACATAATTTCAAATGTGGCTTAACCTATTATTCGGAATTAGTGGTAGCCGCTACTCATAAATTAAGTTTAATGTTATAAAGGGTGTCTATTAAGATAATTATAATGTTTGGAATCACTTTCGTTCAAATCGGAAAGCTAGTTGCTGAGATATGGAAACGAGGCATAGTTGTGTAAAAAAACCTAGAAGGAGGGGTCGGGGATGGAGGGGATGTTGAAGTGCCGTTCAGCAAATGACTAATTAGGAGGATCACTATGCATCTTTAAAAATTCGTTCGTTTGGTTAAGCTAGAAACTTAATTACAAATTTGGCTTAAACTATTATTCGGAAATAGTGGTAGCCTCTACTCATAAATTAAGTTTAATTTATAAAGGGTGTCTATTAAGTTAATTATAATGTTTGGAATCACTTGCGTTCAAATCGGAAAGATAGTTGCTGAGATATGGAAACGGGGCATAGTTGGGTAAAAAAACCTTGAAGGAGGGGTCGTTGGGAGGGGATGTTCAAGTGCCGTTCAGCAAATGACTAATTAGGAGGATCACTATGCATCTTTAAAAATTCGTTCGTTAGGTTAAGCTAGAAACATAATTTCAAATATGACTTAAACTATTATTCGGAAATAGTTGTAGCCTCTACTCATAAATTAAGTTTAATGTTATAAAGGGTGTATATTAAGTTAATTATAATGTTTGGAATCACTTGCGTTCAAATCGGAAAGATAGTTGCTGAGATATGGAAACGGTTCATAGTTGGGTAAAAAAAAACCTGGAAGGAGGGGTCGGGGGGGGGAGGGGATGTTGAAGTGCCGTTCAGCAAATGACTAATTAGGAGGTCACTATGCATCTTTAAAAATTTGTTCGTTTGGTTAAGCTAGGAACTTAATTAGCAATTTGGCTTAAACTATTATTCGGAAAGAGTGGTAGCCTCTACTCATAAATTAAGTTTAATGTTATAAAGGGTGTCTATTCAGATAATTATAATGTTTGGAATGACTTGCGCTCAAATCGGAGAGATAGTTGCTGAGATATGGAAACGGTGCATAGTTGCGTAAAAAACCTTGAACGGGGGGTCGGGGGGGAGGGGATGTTCAAGTGCCGTTCAGCAAATGACTAATTAAGACAACCACTATGAATCTTTAAAAATTTGTTCGTTTGGTTAAGCTAGGAACTTAATTAGCAATTTGGCTTAAACTATTATTCAGAAATAGTGGTAACCGCTACTTATGAATTTACTGTAATGTTATAGAAGAAACATTAAAGATGCATCACTTTACCTTCTACTATTGAGTTAATTATAATGTTTGGAATCAGTTGCGTAGAAATCGGAAATATAGTTGCGGAGATACGGAAACAGGGCATAGTTAGAGGAAAAACTTTGAAGGAAGGACCGGGGGGGAGGGGGGAGGGGAGAGGGGATGTTCAAGTTCCCTTCAGCAAATGACTAATTAGGAGGATCACTAAGCATCTTTAAAAATTCGTTCGTTTGGTTAAGCTAGAAACATAATTTCAAATGTGGCTTAACCTATTATTCGGAATTAGTGGTAGCCGCTACTCATAAATTAAGTTTAATGTTATAAAGGGTGTCTATTAAGTTAATTATAATGTTTGGAATCACTTGCGTTCAAATCGGAAAGCTAGTTGCTGAGATGTGGAAACGAGGCATAGTTGTGTAAAAAAACCTGGAAGGAGGGGTCGGGGATGGAGTGGATGTTGAAGTGCCGTTCAGCAAATGACTAATTAGGAGGATCACTATGCATCTTTAAAAATTCGTTCGTTTGGTTAAGCTAGAAACTTAATTACAAATTTGGCATAAACTATTATTCGGAAATAGTGGTAGCCTTTACTCATAAATTAAGTTTAATGTTATAAAGGGTGTCTATTAAGTTAATTATAATGTTTGGAATCACTTGCGTTCAAATCGGAAAGATAGTTGCTGAGATATGGAAACGGGGCATAGTTGGGTAAAAAAACCTTGAAGGAAGGTGCGGGGGGGAGGGGATGTTCAAGTACCGTTCAGCAAATGACTAATTAGGAGGATCACTATGCATCTTTAAAAATTCGTTCGTTTGGTTAAGCTAGAAACATAATTTCAAATGTGACTTAAACTATTATTCGGAAATAGTTGTAGCCTCTACTCATAAATTAAGTTTAATGTTATAAAGGGTGTATATTAAGTTAATTATAATGTTTGGAATCACTTGCGTTCAAATCGGAAAGATAGTTGCTGAGATATGGAAACGAGGCATAGTTGTGTAAAAAAACCTGGAAGGAGGGTTCGGGGGGGGGGATGTTGAAGTGCCGTTCAGCAAATGACTAATTAGGAGGATCACTATGCATCTTTAAAAATTCGTTCGTTTGGTTAAGCTAGCAACATAATTTCAAATGTGACTTAAACTATTATTCGGAAATAGTTGTAGCCTCTACTCATAAATTAAGTTTAATGTTATAAAGGGTGTATATTAAGTTAATTATAATGTTTGGAATCACTTGCGTTCAAATCGGAAAGATAGTTGCTGAGATATGGAAACGGGGCATAGTTGGGTAAAAAAAAAAAACCTGGAAGGAGGGGTCGGGGGGGAGGGGATGTTGAAGTGCCGTTCAGCAAATGACTAATTAGGAGGTCACTATGCATCTTTAAAAATTAGTTCGTTTGGTTAAGCTAGAAACATAATTACAAATTTGGCTTAAACTACTATTCGGAAATAGTGGTAGCCTCTACTCATAAATTAAGTTTAATGTTATAAAGGATGTCTATTAAGATAATTATAATGTTTGGAATCACTTGCGCTCAAATCGGAAAGATAGTTGCTGAGATATGGAAACGGTGCATAGTTGGGTAAAAAACCTTGAAGAAGGGGTCGGGGGGGGGAGGGGATGTTCAAGTACCGTTCAGCAAATGACTAATTAAGACAACCACTATGCATCTTTAAAAATTTGTTCGTTTGGTTAAGCTAAGAACTTAATTAGAAATTTGGCTTAAACTATTATTCAGAAATAGTGGTAACCGCTACTCATAAATTTAGTTTAATGTTATAAAGGGTAACTATTAAGTTAATTATAATGTTTGGTATCACTTTGTGTTGAAATCGGAAAGATAGTTGCTGAGATATGGAAACGGGAAATAGTTCGAGAAAACTTTGAAGGAGGGCCCCGGAGGGGGGGTGGAATGTTCAAGTGACCTTCAGCAAATAACTAATTAGAAGGATCACTATACATCTTTAAAGATTGATTCATTTGGTTAAGCTAGGAACTTAATTTGAAATTTGGCTTAGGCTGTTATTCGGAAATACTGGTAATTGCTTTTTAGAAATACACTTTGAAGCAATGAATGCTGATTTTTACGATAATTTATTAAAAATGGAACTACATGGAGAAGTTCGGAACATTATTTCTGAGATATTACTGAGAAACTGAGATTTAAAATAGCGGTAATCTGTATATAAAACAACAATTAAACGCTACGGGTTAAAATTGTTAAATGTAATTAGACCCCTACCCCCCGCCATTCCCGCAAATATATAACAAATAATCTGTTAAATAAAGTTTTCTGTAATAATAGTCTCTATCATAATAATATATGTCGTGTTTTAAAGAAACCTTAAACCCAGATAATTATAATGAAGAAAAACGTGCCTGTAAATGTCTTAAACAGGTGGCGTTTATGTAATTTGCCGTGAGTAGATGGCGCTGCATTAGCTTGGCTATATGCAGCTAACTGCAATCAATGGTGGCACTATTTCGTTATAAGTCCTTATTTATGCATCGTTACTCTGATTTATTTAATGTGTTCTGAGAAATTATTCTACACAACCAACCAACCGATGAAAAAGGCATATTTTTAATGAGAGTTCTTTGTGCAGTTCTTTGTGCATTTTAATTAATATTTCAGAAAGTAATTAAAATATTAAAATTCTGATGTAATGTTGCACCAGGAGAGGGTTTGGACTACATAAATCTAAATTTCCAGCCCTCTAGGTTGGTTAGATTTTCCTAGACATCGCCAACAGGCACACACACAGACACACACACAGAGCGAAACTTTCTTTTATTAGTATAGATATTTAAAGATGCAGGCCACGTTCATTTTCTTTGATTAGAAGATCTTGCGGCCTCATACCACTGCATCCATTGCTGATACGACAGCTGACGGCTGTTTTCGTCATCCATTAGGTAATATCTGTTATATATCTGATGAAGAAGTTTACGAAAGAATAAAAGTCTAAATTAAACTGAAAGAAATATTCTTTAACATTAAATATGATACGGGTCGCGTTTTGAACCTATTGATAATTACTGTAAAGTTCATTTCGAAACGACTGGCGCAAAAATTATTTTTCTACTATAATTTTGGGAAGAATTACTAAACGCATAAATATTGTTTAAATAATTTTTAGTATATAACTGATAAGAAGTTCACATTTAAAATATATATATACACAATTAAATTTTCTTGCTTATAAATAAGATAAACAAATAAGAAAAGATTATAAAAAAGTTAACTGAAAGGTTTATTTTTAAGTGTATACCTATGCAATACTAAAATAAAAGAATAAATAAATAAATGTAATAAAATACACGCTATGCGCATTTATATATCAATTATTTTGGATGTGGAGAATGTGTGCTCTTTTTCTTATTTATACCTTGAAACATCATTTAACTTCACAGTCTGGTGATAAATGTTTCAAATACATGTTTTATTTAAGACAGGCCCGCAAACGCGTAAATCGAATTCCATATTGCTTTCTTTTAGTATAAATTTACGGTATATCCTACCATATATACTTGATTTATGTAATAGCATCAACATATCCATTCGAATATTAAATAGGAAATGAAATATTGGATTGTTATTTTTATTTAAAAATTTTTTTTATTTACAGTGAGATTAGTATCGATGAAATTAAATGTTATTCTCAATTGCTGCAGTTTTTTACATGGAAGTTTTATAAAATTATTATTAATTATGAGACTTTTTCGTCAGTTATGTTAATCAAGTTCAGTATTAAGATGAACAGTTATATTTATTGGTGTGTTTACCAATATGCTAACTTGTTGAGGAGTGAAGAAGTTTTACTTTTCCAGATGGTATGTCGGGTAATATGGAATACATTTGTTTCAAAATATGTCTAGTGAAGATGAGCAATCATTCCACTACGACGTATAATCTAAGATAGGCTTTTTCCAGGTTGTACACCAGATGAGGAAGATCTAATGTGTCTGTTTTGCAATGGAAAATATTCAAAGAATGAAAGAGGGACGGAATGGATAAAATGCTTGATGTGTGCGATGTTGGGCCATGTGGATTGTGGTAGTTAAAACAAAAACAGTATACGTTTATGATTTTTGTAAATTAAAACAATTTTTCAAGGAATCAGATCATTTGTAGATGATGTACTACTCATTAAATGTAGAGGATGTGATCACTCATTTAAGTATCTTGGTGATCTTTGTAAACCTTGGTTTTTCTTAAAGTTTTAATATTCCTTATAACCCTCTTCCACATTAATCGAAAAGTGTAATTCTTTTTAAAGTTTAATATTTATATGTATTTTTTTCTTCCACTTTGTATACATTAAAATTGTGTTCAGAAATAATCAAAGTTTGTATTTTACTAACATTTAATGTATCTCATTTTTTTTTATGTTTACTTACAAATCAAAAAAGAAATGGTGTTCAATAATATCCGAATTTCCTCTACATTTAGATGGATAGCGAATTCAGTGTCGTGGGTCTTGATGGGTTAAAATGTACCAAAAATGGCTTTTTTCGGAAGACAGTAATATGTAGCTTTTTACATTTTGTAATCGGAGCTACCTAAAACAGAAACGGTGGTAAAAACTCTTACACAAAGGCGTGGTATAAAGATAAAAATATGGATTATTTAAATGTCATAACTAGTCTGGATTATAAATAAAATCAGCTAAAAAGACAGACTTTATAAATTGAAGTTAAAAAAATTCAAATTTCTTTTGCATATATATAGATGATTTTGAAATTTTTCGTTAGTTTGCTATTTTATTTAAAAATGAATAAATTTTAGAAATAAATGCTTGTAGGCTTTGATGCTGCTTAATATTTTAATTTTATGCATTTCAATTTTTATGTATTTTAAGTGATTGAGAAAAAGTAACCGTTGAGATATAAATTCAAACTAATAAAATTTAAAACTCATACCAAACTAAAACTCATACTATGGATGCACAAATGAAACAAAAATACATAAACCTAATATTTTAAGTTTTTTTAATTACTCTTTTTTGAAAATGAAAAATATAAACAAGAAACTAGACAAGCAATAGGAACTGAATCGTACTAAAAATTATAATGGAAATATTTTTATTTATTTTTCAAAAGAAAACACATTTTTTAATTTACATTTTCAACTTTATTTATTTTACTTATTATATTTTGTTATATTTTTCTAAAAAAAAAGAGAATAATTTTCCAAGTTGGAATTATTATTTTATTTATACATATTACATCTGCATATATCAGTGTTTCACTTCAAATATAAACATACGAGTATAAATATCAACAACATTTTATTGCATTTTTATACAACTATTTTCATGTATTTTTTTATGAAAAATTTTCTGTTTCATAATGAATATAGGTAAAAAAATGCTTACTTTAAACAAAACTGACATTTGTATCTGAATTCATTTAAAATTCTGAAACGGAATTTGGATAAATTTTCAACCATTATGGAACAACACTTTTTTTTAACCATAACTCATACATTGAGTTTTCTTGGTATAAAATATATTAAATAATGAAACAAAAATAATTTAAGAAATAACTAAAAAATAATAAAATAAGTATTATATTAAGATATAAAAAATGGCATGTATACTTCATACCAGCTATATGCTTCTTTTTCTACACATTCTCCGCTATTCATGTTAATATAATGATTATTTTATCTATCTGCATTAATAAATGATATTTCATATATTCATGACTAATTCTCAAAATTAACGGGGAAAAATTTAGTGTATGTGGATCCCTTGTTATTTCGGAGGGGGTTTCGGTTTGTTGTACAGATGTTGAAACGTTTAAGACAGTATTTTAATTTCTCAAAAAAAAAAGCTCGGATAATAGTGAAGAGTATAAATTTTGTATTTTTGTAAATCAAATTTGTTTTTAGGCTTCTGAGTTCTGATACGTTAAGGCAATATCCAGGATTAATTTATTAATATGTTGTACCTTAAAAACATTATTTCAAGCAATTCTACAAATATTATCTAGTTCATTAGCAAAATTATATTTTGGTACATACTAAAGAGGTATGAGAAACGTCTTATGAGAAATATTTAGTCTGAAATTATAGACGTAAATAGAGAATATGCGTTATTTGGTATGGTAGATTGGTTTGCCATGCCGATAGATTGATCTGTCCTAGTTAACATTACATCAAGGAATGGAAGGCTTTTATTATGTAAATTTTCAACTTTAAATTTAATGTTATTGTACATTGAATTTAGATGATATATAAAAATTTATGTCCTTCAAGAATATACCACCAAATTATAAAAATATCATCAACATATCTGACCCAAGTGTGGGGGAGTTCAGTGAAATGTACTAAAAACATTAGTTTCCAATTGGCGAAAGGTAGATTCAGCTAATAAACCTGAAATAGGGGATACGATTATTTATATTACATAGAAGAATTCAGTTAATGAATTAGACATAAATGAATCTGGTTCGGCATGACTAGAAAAGGTTGCACTACATTTAAAGGAAGTTGTTTTTAAATTGAACTCTGAATATTTAATGAATGTAATTCCGAAATCAGAACTATTAAAGTGTCAGAAAAAAAACCAATAGTCAGAAAAAAGAGCACTTTTGTCCTTGATTAGAGTGACAACATAGAATCTATTATAGATGAGTTTTATTTTTAATGTCACACCAACAAGTACGAAAAAAACACATTTTTAGGTATAAGTTAATACTGACGTCTAATATTAAACCTTGAAGCTTATAAAGAGTTGGGTCTGATACAATATTTGAATTTAGACAATAAAAAACTTGTTGAAACGTTAAAACAAATTCTGAAAGAATTTGAAGACTTTTTTCTGGCACAGGACAAACAAACCCTAAAAATTAAACTGAAAGAAAACTGTGTTCTTGAAGTAGCAGAACTCAGAAAATTTCTCCTTGATTTACATAACAGCGTGAAAAAAGAGCTAAATAATATGGCTTAGCCAGGTACAGTAAATAAATTTAAAAAGCCAATTGTATGGGTAAGCAACATGGTTATAGTCCATTTGCTATAAAAGCTGAGAATTTGCCATGATCAAAGACCACTAATTGAGGCTAATGAAAAACCTCATTACATATACTAAACTGCAGATTGCACTAATGACTAATTTATAATGTTGTATAATTTTCACTGTTCTTGATGCGAAGAAGAGCTTTTGACAATTACCAATGGATGAAGAGTCATCTTACAATAACTGTTAGCACTCTTTAGAAGGTTTAGATTTCTAATTTTTTCTTTTGGTTTAAATTGCATTTCTAAACATTTTCAAATGTCAATGATGACATTTTTAAAGATGGTGAAGAGATAAATCCTTTTTTTAAATACATTTCATTGGGCTCAGATATAGTTAATGAACATTGTAATTGCGTATTGCGTCGAACACTAACAAAAGATGAAGAAGCCAATCTAAAGTTTAGCATTAAGAAAACAGAAATCGCTCAAACTTTAGTGAAATATCTGGATCATGTATTATGATGATAAAGGTATTATCCCAAATGCTAAGCAAACAAAAGCAATTGGCGTATTTGCTACACATAAGTTCAGTGAAGACTTACAAAGGTTCTTAGATACTTATTTAGCAAAATGCACACAAGATTTGTCAAATTTAACTCATGTACTCACTACCAAAGTTTCTGAAGAAAAATACCATTTTGATATGGGGTGAAACCACTGAAAACACACAAAGAAACTCTGAGGTGATAAGTGAACACGGTTCACATGTTAATTAGTGCACTTTTGCATCTTAAACTTTTATATTAATTATCAGTTTTGTAAGGCTATAACATTTATTTAGTGGAGAAATCTAGTAATATTAAGAAAATCACTTTCTCGAAATCCCACGATGGAATGTAAGCAATCACGATTTCCGGGATTTAAAAATTAAACTTGGGAGTTCCATTTTTTCCATATTTATGATTGCGCAAAAAGACTTGTTTGCCAATAATAGACATTATGTGTTTGCTTTTTTTCTTTATGCTTAATATTTTTGCCAATTAGAATCTAACAGAATCTACATTACAAGTAAAAATCAAAAAATTGCAAAGCAAAGTCTATTTATATTATGACCTGTTACTGGTCAATCATTTAATACATTTTACTCCGTTATCCTTCTCAGGTTTTCGCATAATTATTTCATATTTAGGCATACTTAAAATACATGTATAGAGCATACTCTCAAAATTTAATGCCCAAAGTTTTTAAAAATTTATTTATAAAACTTTCTTTGCTACGAAATTTAATTATTTTTTTCTGAGAAAGCTATTCATGAAATATTTATAAAGCGTAGCTCCATATGGTGTTTTCAGATTTTTAAAACAAACATTTTATGCTTCCTTTCAAAATATTTAATAAATTTAAATGCAAGCTCTCATATTTTAAATACACAAGAAAAATTTTATCACTATTTAAGAACTGAATCTAGCTTTATTGCTGCCGATAAAAAAGTTAAAGATTGCAGAAAGGGTATCAAAATATTAGTTATTTAAATATATTTTTAAAGTATGAAAGTTAATCTATGCAAATTGAAATTCTCTAAAATATTCAGTATTTGCATGAAAGGGAAGTAACTTTTATTTTGTAAAAAAGCATAATATCGTCCAGAAAGAGAAATAAAATATTAAAGTATACTCTTAATGAGAATTCCACCACTACTTTTTTAAATATAAAGAAATATATTTTTCTTAGTTGAATTTTTTAACTGAAGAGTTTATATGTTAATGGCTAGCTTTTGAATTTCTAAAAAAAAAATTAATAAAATAGAGATAATTTTAGAGATTTTTTTTCTGGAATGTTTATAAAATAGTACAGACTTTTAGTAAAATCTTTACAAAATAGTTACAGTCCTAAAAATAGCTGTATATTAACTCACACGGAGAGGGCGAGAAATAGAACGCCATACAATTTAATCTCCATATTATAGCCGAGAAAACCAAGAGGTAACATAATATTGAGAAATGAGTTTTCTGCGATTCTTTATTGATAAAGTAAGCTGACGAAGGTCGTCTCCATATTTAAAATTGAACAAAGTTTTAAAATTTTTAATAGCAAAAACTCACAATTAAACCCACAGTTGACAGCATATTTTGAATCTAGAGTATTATATTAGCTTAAGATATGAAATGTTCTGACAGATGAAATAATTTTGAAATTACATATGTCTCAAATTTATCATTCCTAATTTAAATATATTTTTAGTATTTTTATGCATTTCTCCCATAATAATCTTTTTTATAGGATTTCGTATTCAGCCCGTTTAGCCATTTTGTATTTGAGCATTCTAAACTTAATTAAATCATTTTCGCATAAAAGTATATAATTTATTGCATAAAATTAAACTGATGAAAATAATTTTCCTAAAAATTATGATTTTCACCTGTAAAACTTTTAATTGGCTTTTTTTCTTTGGGATTTTTTTTTTATACGGATGCGCAAAATTTCAGCTCATTTGTTTAGATTTGTTGTTAAAAAAGAGCATAATTATTCAGTTATTTATTTATTACACCGTATAATAAATAAATATCATTCTACTGCTAATAATGTTCTGTCTTTTTTATTTTGTTTAATTTTTTTTAGTTTTAGATAGATGAATATTTTTTTAGTACAGTGCATTTTAAATAAATATCATAATGTATTAGATATGCGTTATTTTATAATAAATGTTGCAATAATAGATTTCAATCTGGAAAATTCTCTTAAGAATTAATTTTGAAGACTAAAATTTTCCTAGAAGATACATAACTTGAAAAAGCATTTTTGAAAGCTTTTTTATTGGAAATAAAAAATGTTTTGTCCATTTAAAATATCACAACTCCTAACTGAAAAATTGATGTGCAGAATTTTTAAAAATTTTTTATTGTAAGAATTTATTTTCTGATTGGTTTTGAGCAAGTTTTATTGGAAATAAAAAATACTACGTCTCTAATATCTTCTCTGCTTACCTCATGTCTAGCGTTTATTAAAATATTTCGTTTATTGCAAAATTTTCAGGTGTTGTTTATTCAGTCAACAGTGATGTTCATTTAAAAAAAAATCATTTCTTTGAGTAAAAAATTCAAATAGAGTTTCACCCATTCTATTTCCTAATAATTATGCGCCAATATAGACGCTCGTCAAAACATGCTAAACCGCTGTGAAACTGCAGCAATGAAACATTTTATAAAGATTCAAAAGTATATGAAATATTTTAAAGATATTTATTTTTTGTTTTTGTTGAATTTCTGAAAAAGGTCTCAAGCAATTTTCATAAAATTTAAATGGGACCAATTTGAGAGTATCCTCTTTCGAATAAAAAATACCCACATAAATCAGACACATAGTTCCGGAGTAATAGGTGAACATACATAAATAAATACATACACGTCGTATTGATGACCTCCTCCTTTTTTATAAGTCTGTTAAAAAGGCTAAAATAACCCATAAAATTTAAATACATTGTTGCGCATAGATTTATCTCGCTTGAGAAATTTTTTTCTATCATGCTACATAGATGAAAAGTGTTATTTAAAGTAATTATTTATTTATTTTTAAATTCCACGAACTTTGCAATGTTTGCAAAAATTATTTAAAATTATAATATTCTGCAACTTGGGGCCTATTAAACGAGTTTTTTTTTCATGTTTATGGCAAATGACGTTTTTCAAATGAAAATGTTCTAATTTAGATTTGAAACATGGGGTGCTTTTTGAGAATAGACGACAAGGGTCCATGTCCCATATGTCCCATCGTTAATCAGGTCGTATTCTAGATACATAGCATCTCTCGCAGAAAGGTTTCCTGAAAATTGTGTATTTATTGCTCAAGAATCTGTCTGTGTGCTCTCTCATTCGCATACAGAAAGATTTTCTGTTTTCAATGAAATAAATGGGTCATTTTATATAAGCATGTGATTTGTATGTTGAATTTGTCTCCATAAGATAGATATTTATTGTTAAACACATTTTATTTATTTTGTAGTTTCTTTAAAAAATAATGTAAACTTTGCGTCATTTCCGTTTAGAAATGTACACAGACTCACATTTCCCTAAGGCCCCCATGGATAAATAATTAAAGAGTAATAGCTTGTACAAGAGCAGATGTAATGTTGAAATAGCAAATCAGAAAAAAAATTGGAAATATTAAATTCAATGCTATATCGAAAATTGTCCAAAAGAACAATCCAATGTTTGCAATTTGTTAGCAAATGTCATGGCCAGTGAAAGCGCATCTTTATCTTCTACAGCATCGCCGAAATTTGAGATCTTGAATCCCATGATTTTATATTTTAATCAAAAAATTATTTCTATCGCTTCACCACTTTATTTACGGAGATGCATTGTATGGTAATTTTGGCTGTCTAGGTGGTTTTGTTTTATCCTAAAACTTCGAACTAGTAACTGAGTAGGAGCTTGTATGCATATTTAATAATTGTCATTATTTAAACATAGAAAAGAATTGCGTGTACCATATAACGCATGCCTAATATATATCTAACAAATCTTCCGCCACAAATTTTTGCCTAAAAAGCTATAATAATACATTTCTTTATTAAGTTCTTCCTCTTTTAATTAAGTAGAAGAAATAGTATGTAAAGCAAATACATTTCAATAAATAATTGTTGTTATGTTTCATAGATTGGAAATTTCTTATTTTAACAAAATAAAAAAATCTACAAAGAAGATATTCATTATGAAACAAAAATTGACTTTTTATCTAGTAATAGAAAAGCTGTTAAAAGAAATAATGATTTACTTTTCTTGAGGCTATAAAGAAATTAATATGAGATATATCAATAATTATCGACAGCACAAAGAAAACAGATAAGCTGATTTCAGCAGAAATTGATTTTCTTTCATGATTTAATTTACCGACTACTTTATGTTACGAAAAAGTATGAAAAAAAAATGTAATAAACAATATCTGATTTCTTGCATTTTGCTTGATTAGTTGATCTTCAAGAAATATTTCCTTACATAATTAATTATATTAAACGATGTCGTATGTGTTTTATTTATTTATTTATTTATTTATTTATTTTTACACAGGATGGATGAATCATATAGAATATCTTCAAATTAATTTAAACAAATTTATACATATATTATGAAATGGATAACTGTTTTCTGTCATCTCTACAGTATGATAATCTACAGCATGCAATTACATGTATTTTAATGCATTAGAAACTTATAGAATTTTATAATTAATTATTACAATTTCAGAGGTTTGTTTTATATTTTATATGACTAATCTGTTAATCAGAGGCTGATTATCGAGGGGCAAACTTCCACCAGATTTTATATCAAAATATTTCGCCTTATTTAAGACAAAAATTCTAAATTTAAATGAAGAAATAAATTTCTGTTTTAAATTACTAGAGCAAGTTATCGCCTGCGGTAATCAGATCCTGGCTACAATCGCGACTTCTCTATTGTGTTATTTTTCGGAAATTCTGGGCAGAAAAGTTGTGCTTATTAAAATATTGTTTAAGGCATTGTTGTAGTAGCAGATCGCAAAGTGGGCAATACCCATATGTGAATATTATGTGATGTTTTTGTTGGTCTCCAAACATCAGGTCTTCAGAGAGCTGTAGAAGTTTCATTAACAACTTGCGCTGGAAAGACGTACCACGCACATCGAGAAGTTTTTGTCAATTTGTGAATTCTTTTTTAATACATATCTAGGTCTTATTTAATGAAAAAATTCTTCGATTAAATAAGACTCAGATTACTATTAAAATAGTGGTACGAGACTTACAATACGAACAATAATCTATTCACAAAAACTTCTCAATATATGCGGTACGAGTTTTCAGTGCAAGTGATTAATTGCATTATCGTGTAACTCCTTTTTCAAAAAGGTTTGAGCTCTTTCTAAGGCAAGTTAATTTTGTTTCTATATAGTTTAAACGGCTATATTCCACTAGAATGAAAGAAAAAATATTTGCAAGAACTGAAATGTTTTTGTCACTTACATTATAAAAGCAAAATTTTGTTCAGACATCCTGCTACATATTTGTCATTTGCATTTTAAAATTAAATGGCATAAATACTCGATAAGTCTCTCCTTAAAATGGGAAAACAAGTTTATAAAAAACAGTGTTTTATAATGTGTAATCTTGCAATAGGTTCATTTATAATTGTATTTTTTACGTAGTAAGAAAAATGTTTAGTTTTATGACTATTGTATTCTAACAATAGGATAACCCAGAACTGATTTTGTACATATGCTTTGGTATAGAAGTTCATCCGTTGCATGAAATAGGTTGTGGAAAAATCTTTACCATTCGAATTTACTTCAAACTCTGCATACTCTCGAAACATGTTCAACCTTTAAGGTATGTCCCGTAGCATTGAAGTTTGAGATCTGCTGTGCTAGGGCAAAGAACTGTTCTTTGGTTAGGAAATCGGTGTAGCATGCCATCTTAGGATGCTTAGGGGGTGGGGGGATGGAACTCCGTTAATCCGTTAATGTTAGATATAGCCGGTCTGATTACTGAAACAAGGAGTGGTTACAGTTAGTGTGCTTAGTAATTACAAATTAATAGTTTTTAGCATTATCAGCTTTAAAAATTATTTTAATCGCTGTTATGTTAAAAGCATTGAATTTACTACGATTATTATTATTTTTTACCAATTTTAAAATGCTTGTTTTTGCTTCTATTTGTTATCTATTTTGTTTTACAATACATTTTCGTTTAAATTTTCCGCTTTGAATTTTCCGTAAGTGAACATGTTTGATCTGTTGTTTCATCCGTTGTTGAACATGTTTCATCTGTTCATCTCTGCATACTCGCGAAACATGTTCAAGCTTTCAGGTCAGTCCCGTAGCATTGAAGTTTGAGATCTGCTGTGCTAGGACAAAGACCAGTTCTTTGGGTAAGGAATCGTTGTAGTATGCCATCTTAGGATGCTGAGGGGAAGGGGGGAGGAAGGAACTCCGTTAATCCGTTAATGTTAGCTATAGCCGGGCTGATTACTGAAACAAGGAGTGGTTACAGTTAGTGTATTTAGTAATTACAAATAAACAGTGTTTAGCATTATTAGCTTTAAAAATTATTTTAATCTCTGTTATGTTAAAAGCATTTAATTTACTATGAATATTTCATTTTTATTTTCTTTCATTATTTTTTTTACCTTTTATAAAATGCTTCTTTTTGCTTCTATTCGTTTTGTATTTTGTTTTGCAATACATTTCCGTTTAAATTTTCCGCTTTGAATTTTCCGTAAGTGAACATGTTTGATCCGTTGTTTCATCCGTTGTTGAACATGTTTCATCTGTTCATCTCTGCATACTCGCGAAACATGTTCAAGCTTTCAGGTCAATCTCGTAGCATTGAAGTTTGAGATCTGCTGTGCTAGAACAAAGAACAGTTCTTTGGCTAGGGAATCGTTGTAGCATGCCATCTTAGGATGCTTAGGGGGGTGAGGGGATGGAACTCCGTTAATCCGTTAATGTTAGCTATAGCCGGGCTGATTACTGAAACAAGGAGTGGTTATAGTTAGTGTGCTTAGTAATTACAAATTAATAGTTTTTAGCATTATTAGCTTTACATATTTTAATCGCTGTAATGTTAAAAGCATTTAATTTACTATAATTCTTTTATTTTAATTTATTTCGTTTTTTTTTTTTTTACCAATTATAAAATGTCTCTTTTTGCTTCTATTTGTTATCTATTTTGTTTTGCAATACATTTCCCTTTAAACTACACGTACAGATTAAATAAATAATATTATTTCACTTAATGATATTAGTAAATTAAAATTTAAAGTACAACTGTATGCGAAAATTGGAAAAATCCCTGATGAATCAAAACTTTGCATTTTAAACAACTTTTAAAATACTGTAAAACCAATCCTAATACCTCTTGCATGCGTTATAATGTTCATCAAGAAAGTTTAAGAAACACTGTTTAGCATTCGAAAAACAAATTACTATTTTGAATGTAGACAATCAGTGAATAAATAAAAATAATAAATGCACTTTAAGATTTTGGTTTAGTGTAGATAACATATAACAAAATATAATAGTTTTACCGAAATTCTAACTGTCGTATGCATCTGAAATTTCAATAAGATTTTTATAATGTAATATATATGGACTGTTGTAGCATACAAATATGAAAATGAGATACTTTTGTCCAATTTTAAATACTTGGATGCGCTGAGTTCCTTGGAGTTATGTAGACATGTGACCTGCACATCTGCGAAAAGATTACAATGGATTGTCACCAGTTTTAAGAAATAAATAGTTAAATGAATACTAACTATACCTTCGATTGCGATGTGGTTTTATAGGGTTTAACTTTGTATATAGTAACACACATATAATTAAGAAGCCCATTTCTACATTGTTTTCATAATTTAAAACTACAGTTTAAAAATAAATAAATAAATGATACAGTGTTCATTTCAACCAAAATATTCAAGATTATATTTCAACTACAATCTTTCTTTTATTTTTAGTATAAAATAGCTGTATTTTTTTCCCTTAAAAAATATTAATCTATTTTTATCACTGAAATTTTAACAAGAATAAATAAAAGTTAATGCATAATAAAAACTCCGCTAAAAGTTTATTTTAAGATTGTGAAAAATATTTCTTTTCTTTTCTCGGTTTTTCAAAAATTTACAGACAGATAGAATATGTTTTTAAATTGATGCGAAATAAATATTAATGTTGCAGTATAAGTATGCGAATTGCAACAAATATTTTGATTTGCATACGTCAACTTTCAAATTATATTTAAATTTTATTTCATTTATTTCATTCGTTTTTCCAGACTTCTATCTTTTTTGACATGTTTCTTAAACCATTCAGATGGTTTCAATATTTGTCGAATGCAAAACAATAATTTAAAGGGTACATAAATATTAAACAATTTCATTTCATTTCAGTTTCTTTTTTTAAATAAAAAATCATTTAAATATGAATATTATTTTTTTTGTTGAAAAATAGCATTTATTGACTTTTATGAACAATTCGTGATTTTTTTTTAAATTTCGTTTTAAACTTTGTTCTTGTCTGTTATTTTGTACTGCTGAAGTTTTATTATGAAATTCAGAACATATATTTAATTTGGTACAGATATTTCATAGTGAATTACATTGAATGGAAAATATTTCAGAAATTCTAGTGTTATGTGGATATTCGGTTTTCCAATTTGAATATTTTGTAGCATTACAGTATTAGTATATTTCCAATATCCCAAAATATCAAATTGAAAATCTTTCCTATTTTTTAATTTGCGAAAATTAAGTAAATCTTCATAGATGACATTGACAATAAAAATAATAACACTTTAAAAGTGTTAACACCCCAAAATAAATATTAAATACAGTTTAAATTTTGTATATTTGTTACATAATATGCAATAAGTTAATGAATGGAATATTTACACCAAATAGAAGAAATGACTCAGCATATATTTTATCACGAAGATGAGTAAAAGAGATTTTCATCTTTCTGGAAAAATGAAAATAAATAAGGTACTTTCTTCACATTTGAACTCAATTGAAACCATTTTATAAAATATAGATATTATAGCTCATATGTTAAAATTTTCACGTGAAATAATTATGTTGATCCCAATTACAGTAATTAGTGTAAATAATTAAGTTAATTTGATATGAGTTAAAACAAACAAACGTAATATTTTATATCATCTATTGTATAGGCTCATTGAAGATATTTCGTAGAGCTGTTTTTCATTGATTTTGTACAGCTGGAGGTGAAAAAGCAATCACATTTGTTCTGCTTTCAATTTGGAGAGCAGTGCTTTAATCTAAAATTTTATATACTATAGTAATAATTATCCAGTGTTTGTCCAGCTCAGTAAAGTATGAATGGGTGAAAATCTCTCGCTAAAATGTCTTGAAATAAATACAAGTCATAAGGGGACAAAAGCAATTGAAAAATCTTATATAAGACAGCAGACAATGATGCACCTTACGAATAGACATTCTCCCAACTGAGTGAAAGTGTCCAGACGGGGAGTGGAACCCAAGACATTTGGCTTAAATTGCCAATTCTCCTTCAATTGAGGTATCTGGAACGACAACCGGCCTACTCAATTCACTGAAACAATCTTTTGGCATAACAAAAAGGTTGATATGCGAAATAGTTATCTCAGTGATTTGTGTCGACCTGTTGTCTTTCCAAGTCATAACAATTTTATTTACAATTCTTGCGTTTGCTATTTTAAAATGTTAAAGCGAATTAGAAAGCTCCGTATAACGTTCATGCATGTAGAAACACTTTGAAAATTTGAAAAAATACCATACAGATACACTTTTATTTAATAATATTGTTTAACACTTATGCTCAACTTAATCTATTTCCATATTTACTTTAAATCATAATTGTCTAAAATATTAGAGAGATATAGAACAGAAATAATAATTTCTCAAATTTTGTTATCATGATTTATGATTTGAATAAGAAAAAACTTCTGCTGGCGTCTTATAGAAAATAATAAAATTGATGGGACTGGTATTCTGTAAAAGACCGAAAGAATAAATATAATCCCTTGTAACAGAAAAACTGTGAAAGGAAGCAGTGATTTAATTTTCTTAGGGCATTAAAATAGAAAAATTTGTGTTTGCAGCGATAATTGACGGCTCCCCGAAGGAATAAAATAAACTGATTTTGGCAAAAAGCAATTTCCTTTCGATGTTTAATCTATGGTTTGATCTTGTGATGTTGATGATACCATAACAAGAAAACTAAAAAAAATAGAATAATTATTAATTTCTTGCATTTTTGTTGCTAGGAAGTTTTCTGTGAAATTCGTTATCACTAAGAAATATTTCAAATTGTTATAATAAAGAACGTTTCTTGAAGTTTATTATATTAAAGTATGTTTTCAATGAACATTGTGTAATAATGTTAATTCATGTGTAATTCTATTAATGGATGGAGATTAATGTATTCTTATATTTAATTAACTTTTTGAATTAACTGTTTTACCGAATTAAATCTTTTTGGCGAAGAAATTAAATTATAAATTGAAACAAGATAAGGAATTTAATAGAGAAATTAAGAATTAACATTTATGTTTTAAAGGGAGGAATAAACGTGACTTTTTTATAAAAATATTTATTATAATCAAGCTTACATTATTAATAAAACGTATGTTAAGAAAATGTTATTTTCAAAATACATAATCCTGTATTTTTTAATTTCAAGAGATACATGCTTGTGATCGCATTTTCACTTTAATAGTAATGAACTCTAAATGGTAATGGAGCATATTGTGTCATAAATTTAATAACCCTCTTTAGCAATAGCTTTATTTGAAGAGTACCATTTACCTTTTAATAACATTGAAGTGTAGGAAGTTTGGGCAACATTAGTAAGTTGAATTCCATGTTCACCAAGAAATTTTACTGTTTGGTATACAGTGGTGGCCAAAAGTGTGGACATTTTTTGAAAGTTTCATGTTTCTCAAATTTGTGTGCTTGTAGAATATATTAATTTTCACTTAAATACAAACGTTTATATATCAAATTGAAGGTAATTTAATGTAGAATTTAATAATTAAAACAGTATTACAATATCTGCATTACAAAAAAAGTTATGCAACTAAAAGTAAGATCTATCTTAGATTTGCATTTTTTTTAAAGTGATACTTACACAATCAATACTTAGTAGGATAACCCTTATTTTTTAACCCTTTTAGTGCCAAGGAGCGCCGTCGCGCTCCTCTCGCTATGTGTTTTTATTATCATAGTCTAAAATCTTCTGAAGGGAATGTTGAAAAATTATGAATATTGGTGTATTGTAACGGAAATGGTGAATATTTTTCTTGTTCATATAAATTATCTATAAAAATGCACTTTTTTACTGGCATTTTTAGCATATATTGGTAAACTATGTATGACACTAAAAGGGTTAAGACAGCTTCACAGCGTCTTTTCATCGAGTGAACGAGTGTTTGGAGTTCATCTTTTGTAATCACATGGTGCCAATAATCAATTATAGCTTCAATAAGTTGTCTTTTATTGGATGGACGTTTTTTTCGTACAAGAATTTTCAAACGTCGCCACAAATTTTCAATTGGATTGAGATCAGGACTGTTTCCTGTCCATGGTAATATATATGGTGCGTTGTTGGGAAAGAGATGCCTGATGGAAGGTATCAATTTTGGTTCCAGGACAGTTTCGATGTATTTTTTGGCATTAAGGATGCCATCAATTACTTGAATTCGGCCCACACCTTGTGCAGACATACATGCCCAAATCATGACATTTGTTGGGTTTTTTGTAGTTGTTTCAATGCAATCAGGATGAAGTGCTTCTCCTACTCTATGTCTCACGTATTTTCTACCATCACTACCAAAGAGCGATATTTTACTCTCATCGCTCCAGATTACTTGCTTCCATTGATTTTTTGACCATTTAATGTGTTCTTTTGCCCATTTAACTCGTTTTTCGCGTTGCTTTTCATTTAAATATGATTTTTTCGTTGGAATTCTAGCTTGTAGTCCAAATCCTGATAACCTTCTTCTTATTGTTCTTGAACTTACTGCCATACCCGCTGCATTCATTTCACATCTAATGGCATCTGATGAATTTTTTCTATCTTGAAGGCATAGCCGTTTAATTTTTCTATCGGCAGTAGCACTTGTGCATTTTTTTCGGCCTGATTTGGCCTTATTTTCCACTGATTTCGTTTTTTCACAAACAGAATTTTCGTACACCAGAACAAGTCACTGAACCACCAATTGTCTTGCAATTTCATTATAAGAGAGGCCATTTTCTCTCAATATGACAATTCGGCTTCTTTTTTAGATGTCCAATTAGTTCTTCTTGTTGATGACATTGTTTAAAATTAGTTTAATTAAAAAAAGGACTTTAAATATTCAAAAACAGCAATACTCTATTTAATTGTACTAGTATTCATCATTCCGCTAAATATTTCCACAACAATAACTCTTTTACCATCCAAATAACCTAAACTATAGTTACAGACATTTGATTAGTCCTCAGAACAGTGTTTGTGATTGGCTAGTACGCTTTTATCACAAAACACGTCCTTATTCAAAACGATTTGTGTTTGTTTGTTCTACTAAAATGATAATACTAATAATCTTTCACTCGATAAAAAGACTCTGTGAAGCTGTCTTAAAAAATAAGGGTTATCCTACTAAGTTTTGATTGTGTAAGTATCTCTTTAAAAAAATGCAAATCTAAGATAGATCTTACTATTAGTTACGTAACTTTTTTTGTAATACATATATTGTAATACTGTTTTATTATTAAATTCTACATTAAATTACCTATAATTTGATATATAAACGTTTGCATTTAATGAAAATTAATATATTCTACGAGCACACAAAGTTGAAAAACATGCAACTTTCAAAAACTGTCCAAAATTTTGGCCACCACTGTATATTGGAAAACCATTTAAAATAAACCTCATTTTTCACAATTCTACCAGTATTCCACCGAAATCATTATGATTTCAAAGCCTTTTCAGTAAAGCCTTCCAGGCTTTCGAGCCTTTATTGACATCCAGGCCTTCGAGCCTTTATACACATCCAGGCCTTCGAGCCTCTTTAGCCTTCACGGTCTGTGAGCTTTCTCAGCCTTCCCGGCTGTATTTTGGATCAAAAGCTACAAATTGCACTAGACGTCATTGATCATTAGTCTGCAAAAAGTTCTGCCGTCGTGATATATGTTTTGACTAAATAACGTCATTATCCTATTCAAACCTCTTCATACTTGGTTACATGTTTTAAGGGTTATTCATCATATCAGTTATAAATTTCAGTCTCTGTACTTTTTCATATTTTTATATCCATAACATTTTGAGTGCAATTATATTTTAATAACAAAAGTTCATTCTTGGTGAAAATATAATTAAAGCGGGCTGTCATTGCTCATGTAGCATATTAAAAACAAGAGGATAACTGCATGTTTATTTAAAATATAAATTTTTGTATGAAAAAAAATTGCCATTAGTTATGTTTTTATGTTTGTATTCATTTAATTACTTTTACCCACTAAAATAGTTATATTTTTTACGTAATAAAATGCAAGCAACTTATGAAATATAAAATTAGTTGTTTAGTAACATCAGTGTGAATAAAAGCTGTAAACAAACGATCAAAATTAGAGATCTAACATTTTAATAGTCGGTGTTATTTAATGTACTAAAAAATGTTTATCACTAATATACGTAATAACAACAAAATATTTAAAGAGATAAATAACACATTATCATCGTAATTGATGTGATCTTGAAAATATAATACAAACATGCTAAAAAGAAGTTCTTTTACTTAGAATGTTTAAAAGATCTTAAAAATCTCAGACATACTCTGGTATTTTATGTTTAGATATCTCTTTTCTTTTATGCTGCTTTTATTTGATGAGTTTTAGTAAAAAAATATATTTTGATGAAAGCATATCACTATTTTGTTTATTGTTTTGGAAGGTTATATTACTGTATTCGGAAAATATAAGGAATACTTTACTGATAATATTTGATTTAAATTTAAAATGGTGATGAAACTGTATTAATCTTTGAATATCAAACCTTTTTGCATGCAGCGGATGAAGTAATTTGTTTTGTTTCTTATCGATGAATATTATGAATAAATAACACAGTCGGGAAATGCATTTCTCGTATTGCTGCATGTCACTGAATTACTGCTTGAATTATTTGCTAATACATTGCTAGTATCTTTAAAGGACATATAGAAAAAGGTAATTGTGCAATGAATTTTAGATGGAATTAAGAATCTATTCAGCGTGAAAATATTATTTTGCTTTATAAACAAAAGAATCGACACTGATTTAATACCTAAATAAAAAACCGAATTTGAATTTAAATTTTTTAGTATTTAATAAAAAATGCACCTTATTGAATATTTGACGATAGCAAATTTGCTAATTTAAGAAATGCAGTAGCCTCCCTCTTAACCGGCCTCCTCTTAACCGGAACTCCGCTTTAACGGGCCGACTTTTTTTCCAAATCAGGGAAAATTCAGAGCGAAAGGGAAATTTTGGTTTTAAATGGATACGCGTTGATCTTCACAGCATAGGAAACTGGAATGACAGGATTATCTCATTCAACGACAGAATGTAACTGGCACTGTTTCTAAATTTCTCATACATGCTACAATTCCTCATACGGAAGAGGTAAAAGCATTAGAGTTGGCACTACGCTATGTTGAGCAGCAGTCAACAGCTTCTTCGGTTGAACTTTAGATTGAGATATTATGCTGCAAAATGCCGGGCATCTTGCCTTCAACAGAAGATCACTGATTTCTTTATGGTTGATTAACTCAAATTTACATAATGTAGAATAATTTCAACTTCTTATAAAGATATGTGACACGATTTTCAACAATATAATTTGTATTGAATATTTTTCAATATTTGTTATTAATGATAGTTCTTCTTTCAATTCAGTTAATTACAACTTGTATTCATTTAAAAAAAAAATAGAGAGACAGTATACACTTTTTAAAACTACACAAATTAAAAACTAAATACATCCTACGCATTTAATTAAATAAATATGCAGCTACTTATTTAATGTTTTTTTACTTCTCCGGTTTAACCGGTTTTTCTCTTAACCAGCTAACCCTCGGTCCCGTTTAGGCCGGTTAAGCGGGAGGCTACTGTATTCTAGATAATCTTTAAGGATTTTAGTTCATTTTAAAGAAATCAGGTTGAGCATAATTAAGTATGTCAGTTGGTAAAACTTTTGGTAAAACTTTTTAAGGTTACAAGCTTCATTGTAAGAAATTATATTGTATAGTCTTTAGAGTTTATATTTCACTTCAATCAAATCAAGTTGAGCTTATTGCTGGTTACCAGAGTATGGATACAGTTCGCGAGTGCCTTATAGCTGACAGACAGTTTAAATTGAATTCAGTTTATGTTGTCATGGAAAACATTTGAGTAAAGGGAACAATTAATTCTGTCATTGAAGCCACTTTTTTCTAAAAAACGTAAAACATAAAGTCCGGTAATTTAACACTAAACATGCCGGGAATTTTACTCAAATTTTGTAAAAAGTTACTCCAACCAGAACTTTTATTTAGAACTGTATCACTTCTACATTTAACTTACATTTGAGTATGATTGATATTTCATTTTATGAAGAAATTTTTTATTTGAATCCACATAATTTTATTTGGTACTGGTCACATGATTGGTTGTTGATATGTTTAGTGTTAATGTGAAAGAGACAACATAAATATACAACCTTATTATTTCTAGCTGTGTCTAATATTTCTTAATATTAGTGCTTAATATTTCTAGCTGTAAGATAAGTATTGAATATCTGAATAACATGGTTAAATGTCCGCAACTAACTATTTCGATGTAATGTTAATTAGTGAAACTGAATCACATTTAGACGATAAAAATTATCATAATATATATTATTTTACACTATTAAAAATTTTATCGTGGTTTGAACCAGATTTTTGTGCTTCAGTATCTGCAATCATAAGATGGTGCAATATCGATCCAACATTTGACACTTCGTTTCGACCGGAGCCCCAAATGTTGGAACGAGATTTCACCATCTTATGGTTACAGCTACTGGAGCAAAAGTTAGTTCAACCCAGAAAAATATTTTTAACAGCGTGGAGTATTTTAAGATTTACAACTTGCATTAGGTTTAAAAGATTTTTTTATTCTCTCAGAAATGTGAATGAAATAATTTGTACTATGTGACGAATTGTGAATGGGCACTATGGAACTGCATCAGTCAAAGGACTATCACGCACATGAATTGGAAATCTGATCTCGACTCTAACTCCCAACGACTCTTACATATTTAGGAATTACATCTAAAGATGAGCACACTTGCCTCTTATCAAAACTAACTATATTCAATACTTTCCGAAATAAACCTGTAGATATATTTCCCAATACGTTTACCGGGCTAAAGTAAACGCTCGATTGTAGCACGGTTATTGCACCTAATACAGTCCATATGTTATAGAGAGTTTTTATACACAGTCAGCTCTTACTCACAAGGAAGGTCTCCTTAAAGTGCATACTCAGAAGATTTTGAAAAAAAAATGCTAACGGAACTATTCATGTATGTAATAAAGGATCAGTCAAATTTAGCTGCGTAATCCCAGTAGAAAAGCTGTAAAAAATAAGATACTTTTGAATATTTGGCACAAAAAGACGGGATTTGGAGCGCAACACTCTTTCCTCGCCAAATGCAAGCGATTTTAATGCATTTGAAAATCCACGGTTTAAATACGCAGTACTTTGTAAATTTAAACATAAATGATTAAATAGTTTATTATTTTTTTATAAGATTTCTTAATGTAGATACAAGTTGCGTGTTGTTGAAGTTATTAAATTTTACACGGTTTCGCCAGCTGGATAAGTTTTGACTATCTTTTAACAGTGACTCCCCGATTAAGAAAACTCCCATTATACATTTTGATATTGAATAAGTCGTTGTTTCCATGGAAACAATACGTTTCTCTTGTTATCTCTGATACTAACAATTTCGAAATTAAATTGTCAGTGCTCAGAATTGGACTCTAACTTTCTGTTTGAAACATTTTTAATCAGTTTAAATTTTGTTCTAAATCGTTGAATACTATCGTTTTTTTATTTATATATATACATATAAATGCTATATAGGACAAAATCGTAGTTATAAAAGAATATCGATTTAAATTAAATATACTTAAACAAATTTAGTAGGAAGAGCAAGAAAAAGTTTTTCCTAAAAGAATATTTATCATAAAATAGTTTTTTTTATTGCATTGTGTTGCCAACTTGAGAGAAATCGCCGAAAACACGAAGTTTTTATAATTGTTTTACGGACGTTATATCGAGGCTCCACAGCAATTTTTTTTTTATATAAACGTAAAACGCCTCATGATAAGAATATTCTGTAATTTTTTTAAATTTTTCTGAGTATGTACTTATGGAGACCTTCCTTGTCAGAAGAGCAGTTAAGTGCAGCAGTACAAGTTTAAGTTTAGTTTAGTTATACAATGTTATTTTTACATCAAACATACTAATTAATAAGAAAATTATACAACATAAAAATTTTCAAACTGAGTGAAAAAAGTGCACAAACCATGAGTCGAACAGGGACTATTTTTGTACCGTGCGAATGCTCTGAGAACTGAGCCAGATGGACAACTCTCACGATCGCACTTCACTCAGACTGGCTTTTGACACTGTCGCTAAGCGTGTACCCTTGATATATGTTAAACTGCGTTTTATGCCTCACAACAAAGTTAATAAATAAAATCAATAGAGAAATTTTGTTAGGTAATTTTGTTAGAATGTTACATTCTATTAAGGAAATAATTCTGCGCTTAAAGATTAACTCAAAACGTCTTACGTCTAATAAAACATCTTACACAACACAGCTGATAGCTCAATACATTAAAATTTTGACTTAATTGGTTTTTGAGATTTAAAAGATGCTTAGTTGAAAAAATTCAAAAGAATTTTTTTAATTTTAAAGTTAAACAAGATTTGAATAAACTTCTTTATTATAACATATTTTTAACTAATGATTAAGATTAATGAATACATTGTAATTATTAAATCACCTGAATGAATACACTTTAAAATCATTATAATGTATTCAATGTTTTCTGAAATTTAAATAAAATGATTTTCTGGACACGTTACAGTGAATCTCAATGCCCAAAACGCCTTCGTATTCCATATACAGGAAGTTAATTATAATCAACATAAACACACCTTCACATGGATATTTTTAAATGACTTGGTACTCTCCAAGCGTTTAGTGTTAATTTTCAAAACTTTTAATTTATACCTTTATGGCTTTAAACGAATCAAGTTACCTTCATATTGAATACTTCATACTTAACAAAGTAGCTCCTTACTTATATTCATATATCTTATATACTTACGTATTTACATCCATCTTGTATGCCTTCTTACATCTGATAGCATACATACATTCTTGCATACAGCAATTTTTAATACATTGGAAGATATAACAATATTGTTTCAAAGAAATGGATACAATAGTGAAGGATAAACAATATTTTCTTATCCTTATCCTTATCCATAGCAAAATATTGTTTAGGTACCTTTTATCATAAATAACGTAACGCTGTTTCGATGACTGAAAGTGAAAATCAAATCTTTCACTTAATAAATTTTATTTTCAGTATAAATCTCTTATGTTATAGTTACAGGGCTTCCGCTAGTCCATTTTTTTACTAACAGAATAAAACAGAGCCTTGTATTTAGTATCTTTAACTGTTTTTTATAAGATCATTTAACCATACATTTTACTATAAATTTCGCTAAATTTAGAATATAGGACATTAGGAAACATATGAAAACATTTACGAATGTGGATACAGTGTAACTACTTCACAAAAAACGTATTTTATTTAAATTCAGTAACTCTTTTATACATTGCATACGATTTAAATCTAAGTAGAATTTAAGTTGAATGCTAAACTATAATCTGGATTGCATTGCGATTCTGTTTCTATAGCAACAGATACAATAATCAGCATTAAAAAACTATTTAAATGAGAAATCATATGTATTATGAAGTTTATGTAAATAACGCTATTTCATTTTTTTTCGCCTAAGTTCTGAAGGACATACTTATTATCTTCAAAAACTGGCATTTTCTCTAATACATTTTTATTTTGACGTATTTAAAAATAGCCCTTTTTAGCATTTATACTAATAGTTGAGTTTAATAAGAAAAACATGGGAACGCAATCATTTAGATTTTATGATAAAAGCTCATTTCCATATCGAACGTGAATTTCAAAGGTCAAAGAAGATATTTGAACAAAAAGTACAAAGTTATGTTCGAATAAGTTTTTTTTATAGCTGTACTTTATATACTTTCAGAAAAAAAGAGAAATTCTCTGGAACTTCCAATATTTTTATTGATTTACTGCCTTCGATGCACATTATATAAGCATTTGTATGCATTTGAATATGTGCTCTAGTATATTTAGAAGAAGATAAAACATGAAAAAAAAGTGTTTCGCTTTACATTAAGTTTGGTTTAAATAAACATTTGAAAATTAATTGTTCCAGCATAGAAATAAGGTTTATCTGAAATTCATCAGTAGCATGTAATTACAAGTATCAAAAGCATAAAATTTAAAATTTTTGGACAAATTTTACCGGCAATTTAAAAAGTTTATATAAAATTGCTCACATTTAATTGAACCTTAGGAAAGGTAGATGCTTATTCAATAAATTTTGCATTTAAACATACGCATTTATTTTAGTTCTGTTGGAAATCGTAGTATGTAATGGAAATCGTATTTCAACTGAAAGATGGCATTATATCACTATTCCTTTTTGTGGCCATGCAGAAAACTAAAAATATATCCATATTTCAATTTTCCATATTGGATATGCTTCAGTGAACCTCTATAGCATTTATATTTACTGCTCTGTTTAAAATTGTACAATTCTTAAAATATACTTTAAACATTTACCGCCAATAGACCGTGATGCATTCAAACTGTTTTGTTTGTCCCTATAAATCTATAATACGTGAATATATGTTTTATTTACATTTTATACACAATACATAACTAGTAAAATTTAAGTCTCAACTAAAAAACGCATAACATAGATGATAATATTCTTTTCGCTGTTTCCTTCAATAGACGTTCTTTTGGGCAGTCCTACATGTAATTTGTAGAATTTATATGCACCACATAATACACTAAAATTTAGTTACATTTGAAAACGAATAACGCAACTGAAATGCAATTCCTCCAATTATCGCTCATAGATAATGAATTTGAATTTATTTATGTGGTGATTTAAAAGAATATTAAATGTTACATGCTTTATTGTCTACGCTGATCTTCCCAGCGTTGCCCGGTCCCGACAAAAAATAATACGAAATGCGAAATCACTCTAAAAATCGTTGCAATAAACCGTTCCTCTGGTAATTCTTTCGTCTTTTGGTATTAAATAAGAGCGATGGACCCCGAAGCGGAAATAAATTCTACACCACCCCTCAAATGTCTAGATCATTTGATTCAAAGCGAGTCAGTTTTTGGTCAAAATTTAAAAAAAAGTTACTGTTCGATTTTCACAAAATCTGTAACGTTGTAGTAGGAACAATCAAGATTATTAATGAGGGATAAAAAGTAATAAATAGCATTTATTAATTTTTATGTTCCAACATATTATGTGTTTTTCTTGTTATTTTTTTATTCTCGGTCTTTCCTTCACTTTTCCTACCATTTCTCATTTTTCTCTCAAACTATATACTCACCAGTTTAGTCCTTTGATGCCCCTGATGATGGCTATAAATTTTAACCGAATCTGTTAGAATAATTTAACTTTTAACTAAATGTTAAAGTTTCCATTTTACATTGTTTTAACAAAGTACAAGTATATATATGTACTGTTTGTATTTTTATTCTGTATATTAATCAATGGTGTATATGTCGTCCAACTTTAATATTTCTTCAGTTTCAACATATTTAAAATACGGATATTACTGGAAATTTATTATACCGCCTTAATTACTTTGCAATTCTGTTTCCACAGCTGCGCCATCGAACATCGTCAGGCTTTTACTTAATTTTCGTTTCGTTTCTTTTTTTTTTTTTTTTTTTTTTTTTTTTTACTATTTTAGGTAATATTTTATTCACAATTATTTATTATTCAAAACAATATTTATGTTTTATCCTTTATTTCAAGTAATATGTTTATTTTTCTCAAAATAAAAGTGCTACGTGGAGTAGATTTATATTTGCAACGTTTAAAAATTGTTTCTATTATCATTTATACTATTGTATGTACCATGAGAATTGCTGAGTGGATCATTTGTTTTTTCGTGAGATATAAATCTCGTAAAGTGCGAGTCGCTTTAGTGCTTTATTCAAACTTGCAATATAAAAAGCATTTTAAAGAATTTCTGTAATGTTAGTAGGAATTTTCTTTTGTAATATTTATATTGTTCATTTTCAGAATCGATAAAATACACTTTTAAGATACCTGCATTTTTATGAATCTAATATTTTTAGTTTTCAGTATATCTTCCTCAGCAGAAACGTTTTACATTTATATTAATGTTAACAAGAAACAAAATTTCAAGCGTCACTCACATATTTTTCCATCTTGCACGAATATAAATTTTATTTCATACATCATACAGGGTTCGTCAGAAAAATATATACACTCTTTGAATGACTATAACTATAGTTTTTATTCGCATGTAATTCATATTTAATTTCAAAAGAATCTACATAAAATGCATGAGTTTTACTCTTACCGAAGATGTTCAAAATTATTACCATTCTGGTCAATACACTACTTATGATGGTTGGCTATTGATTCACAAACTTCTGCAATCATTTCAGTTGGTGTTGTGGCACATTCTTGCTCAATGTCGGTTCCGGAACGTTGTAGATGAATACTTTATTCGTTTCAAACTTATCTTGTGTCCGATGAATTGTAAGTCGTATAGGTTGATCTGCCGATATTGTTCTTTATTTCTGCTACATTTTCATACTTACAATAGCATTTTAAAATACCTTTTCTTAAACCTGAATATCGCTCATAAGATGCTATTAATTCTCGAGTAAACATTTTCATGTTTCCAAACATATTTTACCGGCGAACGAAATAAGCTAACAACATTAATAATACTAATAATTGCATTAATAATACCACCAAAGAATTCGCGGAACGCTGCGTTTCGCGTGATGATCCTTTGCTACGACCCTTTTATATCGAGTCACTTGCGGAAAACAGGTAGAAAGGAAAAAAAACTGAAAATTGAAACCGGATAAATTTAAAAGGAAAATATAACATAATAACATAAATCTTACTTTGTTATTCTTGCATGTATAAATTCAGTTAAGCAACTTAAAAAGTTTAATGTTTAATTAATAATTGGTAGCATCCTAAAAACAAAGAAATTCGGTTTGAGAAAACCGATTAATACACAATAAAAACTAATCGGAAGCGTTTCTAAGAATCAGTGGCAGCTAAGGAACTTTGTTTTTTATAAATGCTTCCTTAGATTTCGAAAATATATTGATTTTTGACGTTTCTGAAGATAAAAAGAAAGCTTTTCAGAATCTAGGATAAATCTGAAAAAACTATTTTATATTTGCGTTCGCTGTTAGATTATATTTTCGTAGATTAAGAACATGTGTCTTTTTTTGCAAATAATTTAATATGTTTTAATATTATATTGATCTTCGAGTCACGAGAAGTTGTCGTGACTGTGGTGGAAGCGACCTCGGGTACTTCACAACATCGCACAGTCAAAGCAAAATTATTACGGATATTTAAAGATCCAGGCCACGTTCTTTTTTTTGTTGTTTAGGTGAATTGCGGTCCCATGCAGCTGCATACACTGCTGATACGACAGCTGACTGCTGTTTTCGTCATCGATTAGGTAATATCTGTTATATATCTGATGAAGAAGTTTACGAAAGAATAAAAGTCTAAATTAAACTAAAAGAAATATTATTTAACATTAAATATGATATGGGTCGCGTTTTGAACCTATTGATAATTACTGTAAATTTCATTTCGAAATGACTGGCGCAAAAAATTATTTTTCTACCATAATTTTGGGAAGAATTACTAAACGCATAAATATTGTTTAAATAGTTTATAGTATATAACTGATAAGAAGTTCATATTTAAAAAATGTATATACACAATTAAATTTTCTTGCATATAAATAAGATAAAAAAATAAGAAAATATTATAAAAAGTTAACTGGAAATTTTATTTTTAAGTGTATATCTATACAATACTAAAATAAAAGAATAAATAAATATATGTAATAAAATACACGCTCTGCGCATTTATATATCAATTATTTTGGATGTGAAGAATGTGTGCTCTTTTTTCTTATTTATACCTTGAAACATCATTTAACTTCACAGTCTGGTAATAAATGTTTCAAATACATGTTTTATTTAAGACAGGCCCGCAAACGCGTAAATCGAATTCCATATTGCTTTCTTTTAGTATAAATGTACGGTACATCCTACCATATATACTTGATTTATGTAAAAGCATCAACACAGGCTACAGAAAGACGAGGAATATCCATTCGAAGATTAAATAGGAAATGAAATATTGGACTGTTATTTATATTTTAAAAGAAAATTTTATTTACAATGAGAATAGTATCGATGAAATTTTAGAGGTGTCAATCTTTTAAATTATACGGCATACTTGAACTTATAATAAAACCTTCATGGCACACTTAAATTATATTGATAAAAATGATAAATAAAAGCGTGTAAATAATTTAACTTCATCGATAGTTTTACAGTGATGCAATGTACAATCACGACCAAATCAAACTAGTAAGTAATAGTTTGTAATAAAAATGTAAAACTATTTTCATTATTTTTAGGCATTATTTAAAAACTTATCTTCGATAAAAACTAAAAGATAATAATTAATTAATGGCTTCAAGTTTTCTCGGCACACTTCATATGCTTTTGCGGCATGAGAGTGTGCCACAGAGTACAGTGGTTGAAAATCCCCATAAAGATGCATACAAAAAGGAAATTTAAGGAAATTTAAATGATATTTAAAGGAATATCTATATATTGAAGCGTAATAATTAAATTATCCATTTAAAATATTCTTTGCTATACTTGTTCTGTGAAGGATTTTCTTTTACTCACCGAAAAAAATTCGTGATATTTCTAAGATACCACGAACATGGTAACAAATCGTTGTTGTAGCAATTGTTGTGTTGTGGAGAATTTTTTGCATGCATATTTCTGAATGTGATATCTAAAATAAAAATTAAATGCTATCAACTTTTGCTTCAATCTGTTGATTTTATTTATATGTAAGATTTCACAATAATCTGTTTAGCCTTCAATTGTTATAAAAGCATTGTATGTATTAAAGGTTGTCGCATGTAAAGTGTCTATCGATATTATTGAATATGATAAATATACAGAATGTCCCTATTTACCGTTGATCAATGACTAATTTAGAGGTACAATTTCAATTTCAAAAATACTTCAACTGTTGTTATTAATCAGGTAAAAACCAGATCGTAGTGGACTAGCAACTCTCTTATAAAGGCCTCAAGTGTTTTGAATGCGAACGTGATGTCATAATCTCTCCTGTGTGCGTAACAGCGACAACTATGCTGCATTTTACTCTTATTTTCAAAGAATATGTGGAGCCTTTGAAGTTTGCGGTTTCTCTGTGAATTTATGCAAATTTTAGCTTCGTTGGTAAATCGGTAAGATATAAAATATGAAACGAAAGGTTATACCTGCAGATTTTTGTTGAATCTTTTCCTATGTGGTGAACAAAGCCATCACTGATAAGCTACTGTTGTGCTGTAAACCAGTATCAGAGGAATTGAAGTTCAGTGGAGTTAAAGTTAGGTGTTTGGTAAGAACTTTTCAGTCATATTTACTTATAACACAAAGTTTCGCTCTCTGTGTGTGTGTCTGTCTATTTGTTTGTCTGTTGGCGATGGCTAGGAAAATTTAGCGCACCTAGAAGTCTGGAAATTTAGGTGAGGATAGTCCAAAAACCTGTCCTGGTGCACCTGAGAAACAGAATTTTAATATTTTGACAATTACCCAAGAAATGAATTAGAATCTCATTAAACATCGCATCGAAAATGCCATCATTTGTGTCAAAATGGCTAAAGAAAAGCACTCCTGTTCTAGATTTGCAAGCGGAAATGACCGAATTCGAAATTATTTTACTAATAAGCGAATATTCAGAAAACTAATTAAGATAACGATTTGAAAATTTCTGATAATACGTAACACAATTTTCTGTATCTGACAATGCAATTTTTGAAAAATTCGGCTAATTTGAGAAATTGAGGAGACAAATTGAGAAGAATATCCCATAGTATTATATGAGATATCCTCCTCAATTTTTCAATTATTGCTGTAACTTTTTGAGTTTTCATGATATTTCACTGGTCTTTTATATAGGTTGTCCTATAGTATTGACTATAAAATCATGAAAAAAATCTTTGCTGTAGTTCGTGCATGCGCACTTAAAATTTATTTCATAAAAATACTTATATCTCATCAAATATTCCATATATTAATATTTTAATCACAGTATACTATTTATACGGTTTTTTGTCACGTTTTTGGTAAGCGGTGTTAAATTCGGCAGGAAACGCTACATGCTACAAAAAGTTCTGGTATTGTGGAATGGTCGGGACATAAGGAACACTTCAATATAGCGCCCGCACGATGCTGCAGCCAAGCATAAAATTGCCAAACGACTCCCTCTTTCTCCCATGATTCACTAAGGTGGATTCTGTTTGGATACCTGTTGTTGGATTGACGTGGCGAAATCAAATGTTATTCTCAATTGCTGCAGTTTTTTGCATGGAAGTTTTATAAAATTCTTATTAATTATGAGACTTTTTCGTCAGCGATGTTAATCAAGTTCAGTATTAAGTTGAACAGTTATATTTGTTGGTGTGTTTACCAATATTCTAACTTGTTGAGGAGTTAAGAGGTTTTATTTTTCCAGATGGCATGTCGGGTAATATAGAATACAATTGTTTCAAAATACGTCTAGTGAAGATGAGCAATCATTCCACTACGACGTATAATCTAAGATACGCTTTTTCCAAGATGTACACCAGATGAAGAAGATCTATTGTGTCTGTTTTGCAATGGAAAATATTCAAAGGATGAAAGAGGGACGGAATGGATAAAATGCTTGATGTGTGCGATGTTGGGCCATGTGGATTGTGGTAGGTCAAAAACAACAGAATACGTTTGTGATTTTTGTAAATTAAAACAATTTTTCAAGGAATCAGATCATTTGTAGATGATGTACTACTGTTTACTCATTAAAGTATTTTGGTGATCTTTGTAAATCTTCGTTTTTCTTACAGTTTTAATATTCCTTATAATTCCACATTACCCGAAAGGTGCAATTCTTTTTTAAAGTTTAATATTTATATGTATTTTTTTTCTTCCACTTTGTGCACATTAAAATTGCGTTCAGAAATAGTCGAAGTTTGTATTTTACTAACATTTAATCTATCTCAATTTTTTGTGATTACTTACACATCAAAAAGAAAATGGCAGTCCATAATACTCGAACTTCCTCTACATTCAGGCGGATAGTGAATTTAGGGTCGTGGGTCATGATCGGTTAAAATGTACCAAAATGGCTTTTTTCGGACGACTGTCATAGGTAGCTTTTTACAATGGGAGCTACTTAAAACAGAAACGGTGGTAAAAACTCTTACACAAAGGCGTGGTATAAAGAGAAAAATATGGTTTATTTAAATGTCATAAATAGTCTGGAGTATAAATAAAATCAGCTAAAAAGACAGACTTTATAAATTGAATTAAAAAAAATTCAAATTTCTTTTGCATATACACAGATGATTTTGAAATTTTTCATTAGTTTGCTTTTTTGTTTTAAAATGAATAAATTTTAGAAATATATGATTGTAGGCTTTGATGCTGCTTAATATTTTAATTTTATTCATTTCAATTTTTATGTATTTTAAGCGATTGAGAAAAAGTAACCGTTGAGATATAAATTCAAACTAATAAAATTTAAAACTCATACCAAACTAAAACTCATATTATGGATGCACAAATGAAACAAAAATGCATAAACCTAATATTTTAAGTTTTTTATTTACTCTTTTTTGAAAATGAAAAATATAAACAAGAAACTAGACAAGCAATAGGAACTGAATCGTACTAAAAATTATAATGGAAATATTTTTATTTATTTTTCAAAAGAAAACACATTTTTTTATTTACATTTTCAACTTTATTTATTTTACTTATTACATTTTGTTATATCTTTCTGAAAAAAAAAAAAAGAGAATAATTTTCCAAGTTGGAATTATTATTTTATTTATACATATTACGTCTGCATATATCAGTGTTTCACTTCAAATATAAACATCCGAGTATAAATATCAACAACATTTTATTGCATTTTTATACAACTATTTTCATCTATTTTTTTATGAAAAAATTTCTGTTTCATAATGAATATAGGAAAAAAAATGCTAACTTTAAACAAAACTGACACTTGTATCTGGATTCATTTAAAATTCTGAAACGGAATTCGGAATTTGCATAAATTTTCAACCATTATGGAACACTTTTTTTAACCATAATTCATACATTGAGTTTTCTTGGTATAAAATATATTAAATAATGAAACAAAAATAATTTAAGAAATAACTAAAAAATAATAAAATAAGTATTATATTAAGATATAAAAAATGGCATGTATACTTTATACCAGCTATATGCTTCTTTTTCTATAAATTCTCCGCTATTCATGTTAATATAATGGTTATTTTATCTATCTGCATTAATAAATGATATTTCATATATTCATGACTAATTCTCAAAATTAACGGGGTAAAATTTAGTGTATGTGGATCCCTTGTTCTTTCGGAGGTGGTTTCGGTTTGTTGTACAGATGTTGAAACGTTTAAGACAGTATTTTAATTTCTCAAAAAAAGCTCGGATAATAGTGAAGAGTATAATTTTTGTATTTTTGTAAATCAAATTTGTTTTTAGGCTTCTGAGTTCTGATACGTTAAGGCAATATCCAGGATTAATTTATTAATATGTTGTACCTTAAAAACATTATTTCAAGCAATTCTACAAATATTATCTAGTTCATTAGCAAAATTATATTTTGGTACATACTAAAGAGGTATGAGAAACGTCTTATGAGAAATATTTAGTCTGAAATTATATACGTAAATAGAGAATATGCGTTATTTGGTATGGTAGATTGGTTTGCCATGCCGATAGATTGATCTGTCCTAGTTAACATTACATCAAAGAATAGAAGACTTTTATTATGTAAAATTTCAACTGTAAATTTAATGTTATTGTACATTGAATTTAGATGATATATAAAAATTTTTTGTCCTCCAAGAATATACCACCAAATTATAAAAATATCATCAACATATCTGATCCAAGTGGGGGGGGGGGTTTCAGTGAAATGTACTAAAAACATTAGTTTCCAATTGGCGAAAGGTATATTCAGCTAATAAACCTGAAATAGGGGATCTGATTATTTATATTACATAGAGGAATTCAGTTAATGAATTAGACATAAATGAATCTGGTTCGGCATGACTAGAAAAGGTTGCACTACATTTAAAGGAAGTTGTTTTTAAATTGAACTCTGAATATTTAATGAATGTAATTCCGAAATCAGAACTATTAAAGTGTCAGAAAAAAACCAATAGTCAGAAAAAAGAGCACTTTTGTCCTTGATTAGAGTGACAACATAGAATCTATTATAGATGAGTTTTATTTTTAATGTCACACTAACAAGTACGAAAAAAACACATTTTTAGGTATAAGTTAAGACTGACGTCTAATATTAGACCTTGAAGCTTATAAAGAGTTGGGTCTGATACAATATTTGAATTTCGACAATAAAAAAACTTGTTGAAACGTTAAAACAAATTCTGAAAGAATTTGAAGACTTTTTTCTGGTACAGGACAAACAAACCCTAAAAATTAAACTGAAGGAAAACTGTGTTCCTGAAGTAGCAGAACTGAGAAAATTTCCCTTTGATTTACATAACAGCGTGAAAAAAGAGCTAAATAATATGGCTTAGGCAGGTATAGTAAATAAATTTAAAAAGCCAACTGAATGGGTAAGCAACATGATTATAGTCCATTTGCTATAAAAGCTGAGAATTTGACAAAGACCACTCAATGAGGCTAATGAAAAACCTCATTACATATACTAAACTGCAGACTGCACTAATGACTAATTTATAAAGTTGTATAATTTTCACTGTTCTTGATGCGAAGAACAGCTTTTGACAGTTACCAATGAATGAAGAGTCATCTTACAATAACTGTTAGCACTCTTTAGAAGGTTTTGGTTTCTGATTTTTTCTTTTGGTTTAAATTGCATTTCTAAACATTTTCAAATTTCAATGATGACATTTTTAAAGATGGTGAAGAGATAAATCCTTTTTTTAATACATTTTATTGGGCTCAGCTATAGTTAATGAACATTTTAATTGCGTATTGCGTCGAACACTGACAAAAGATGAAGAAGTCAATCTAAAGTTTAACATTAAGAAAACAAAAATCGCTCAAACTTCAGTGAATCATCTGGATCATATATTATGATTATAAAAGTATTATCCCAAATGCTAAGCAAACAACAGAAATTGGCGAATTTGCTACACATAAGTTCAGTGAAGACTTACAAAGGTTCTTAGATATGGTAACTTACTTAGCAAAGTGCACACAATATTTGTCAAATTTAACCCATGCACTCACTACAAAAGCTTCTGAAGAAAGATACCATTTGGATATGGGGTAAAACCGCAGAAAAAACACAAAGAAATTCTGAGATTATAAAGGAATACGGTTCACATGTTAATTAGTGCACTTTTGCATCATAAACTTTTATATTAATTATAATTTTTGTAAGGCTATAACATTTATTTAGTGGAGAAAATGTAGTAATATTAAGTAATTCACTTTCTCGAAATCCCACGATGGAGTGTAAGCAATCACGATTTCCGGGATTTAGAAATTAAACTTGGGAGTTCAATTCTTTCCATATTTATGGTTGTGCAAAAGGAATTATTAGCCAATAATATCCATTATGTGTTTGCTGGTTTTCTTTATGCTTAATATGTTTGCTAATTAGAATCTAATATAGATGCACATTACAAGTAAAAATCAAGAAATTGCAAAGCAAATTCTATTTATTTTATGACCTGTCACTGGTCAATGATTTAATACATTATCCTCCGTTATTCTTCTCAGGTTTTTGCATAATTATTTCATATTTAGGCATACTCAAAATACAAGTATAGAGCATACTCTCAAAATTTAATGCCCAAAGTTTTTAAACATTTATTTACAAAACTTTGTGTGCTACGAAATTTAATTATTTTTTTCTGAGAAAACTATTCATGAAATATTTATAAAGCGTAACTCCATATGGTGTTTTCAGATTTTTAAAACAAACGTTTTATGCTTCCTTTCAAAATATTTAATAAATTTAAATGCGAGCTCTCATATTTTAAATACACAAGAAACATTTTATCACTATTTAAGAACTGAATCTAGCTTTATTGCTGCCGAATAAAAAAGTTAAAGATTGCAGAAAGGGTATCACAATATTAGTTATTTAAATATATTTTTAAAGTATGAAAGTTAATGTATGCAAATTGAAATTCTCTAAAATATTCAGTATTTGCATGAAAGGGAAGTAGCTTTTATTTTGTAAAAAAGCATAATATCGTCCGGAAAGAGAAATAAATTATTAAAGTATACTCTTAATGAGAATTCCACCACTACTTTTTGAAATATAAATAAATATATTTTTCTTAGTTAAATTTTTTAACTGAAGAGTTTATATGTAGATTTTGAATTTCTAAAAAAACAATTAATAAAATTTAGAGAATTTTAGAGATTTTTTTCCTGGAATGTTTATAAAATAGTACAGACTTTTAGTAAAATCTTTACAAAATAGTTACAGTCCTAAAAATAACAGTATATTAACTAACACGGAAAGGGCGAGAAATAGAACGCCATACAATTTAATCTCCATATTATAGCCGAGAAAACCAAGAGTTAACATAATATTGAGAAATGAGTTTTCTGCGATTCTTTATTGATAAAGTAAGCTGACGAAGGTCGTCTCCATATTGAAAAATGAACAAAGTTAAAAAAATGTAATAGCAAAAACTCACAATTAAACCCACAGTTGACAGCATATTTTGATATTAGAGTGTTATATTAGCTTAAGGTATGAAATGTTCTGACAGATGAAATAATTTTGAAATTGCATATGTCTGAAATTTATAATTCCTAATTAAAATATATTTTTAGTATTTTTATACTTTTCTACCATAATAATCCTTTTTATAGGATTTCGTATTCAGCCCATTTAGCCATTTTGCATTTGAGCATTCTAAACTTAATTAAATCATTTTCGCATAAAAGTATATAATTTATTGCATAAAATATAACTGATGAAAATAATGTTCCTAAAAATTATGATTTTAACCTGTTAAACTTTTAATTGGCTTTTTTTCTTTGGGATTATTTTTTTTATACGGATGCGCAAAATTTCAGCTCATTTGTTTAGATTTGTTGTTAAAAAAGAGCATAATTATTCAGTTATTTATTTATTATACCGTATAATAAATAAGTATCATTCTACTGCTAATAATGTTCTGTCTTTTTTATTTTGTTTAATTTTTTTTTAGTTTTAGATAGATGAATATTTTTTTAGTACAGTGCATTTTAAATAAATATCATAATGTATTGGAAATGCGTTATTTTATATTAAATGTTGCAATAATAGATTTCAATCTGGAAAATTCTCTTAAGAATTAATTAAATTTTGAAGACTAAAATTTTCCTAGAAGATACATAACTTGAAAAAGCATTTTTGAAAGCTTTTTTATTGGAAATAAAAAATGTTGTGTCCATTTAAAATATCGCAGTTCCTAACTGAAAAATTGATGTGCAGAATTTTTTTAAATTTTTTATTGTAAGAATTTATTTTCTGATTGGTTTTGAGCAAGTTTTATTGGAAATAAAAAATACTAAGTCTCTAATATCTTCTCTGCTTACCTCATGTCTAGCTTTTATTAAAATATTTCGTTTATTGCAAAATTTTCAGGCTTTGTTTATGTAGTCAACAGTGATCTTCATTTAAAAAAAATCTTTTCTTTGAGTAAAAAATTCAAATAGAGTTTCAGATGTTCTATTTCCTAATAATTAAGCGCCAATATAGACGTTCGTCAAAACATGCCAAACCGCTGTGAAACTGCAGCAATGAAACATTTTATAAAGATTCAAAAGTATATGAAATATTTTAAAGATGTTTATTTTTTATTTTTGTTGAATTTCTGAAAAAGTTCTCAAGTAATTTTTATAAAATTTAAATGGGACCAATTTGAGAGTATCCTCTTTCGAATAAAAATTCCCCACATAAATCAGACACGTAGTTCCGGAGTAATCGGTGAACGTACATAAAAAAAAATACATACACGTCGAATTGATGACCTCCTCCTATTTTTTAAGTCTGAAAAAAAGGTTAAAATAAACCATAAAATTCAAATACATTGTAGCGCATAGATTTATCTCGCTTGAGAACATTTTTTCTATCACGCTACATAGATGAAAAGTGTCATTTAAAGTAATTCTTTATTTATTTTTAAATATAGTATGTAGTATAAAATATGATATTTCAACTTGTCAGTAACAGTGACACAATGTTACAGGAATTTTGCCATATGGTTTATTTAGGGTTGAATGTTTGTCACAGTGCGAATTTCCATGACGGTTTCAATTTTATCTAGATTCCACGAACTTTGCAATGTTTGCAAAAATTATTTAAAATTATAATATTCTGCAACTTGGGGCCTATTAAACGAGTTTTTTTTTCATGTTTATGGCAAATGACGTTTTTCAAATGAAAATGTTCTAATTTAGATTTGAAACATGGGGTGCTTTTTGAGAATAGGCGACAAGGGTCCATGTCCCATTTGTCCCATCGTTAATCAGGTCGTATTCTAGATACATAGCATCTCTCGCAGAAAAGTTTCCTGAAAATTGTGTATTTATTGCTCAAGAATGTGTCTGTGTGCTCTCTCATTCGCATACAGAAAGATTTTCTGTTTTCACTGAAATGAATGGGTCATTTTATATAAGCATGTGATTTGTATGTTGAATTTGTCTCCATAAGATAGATATTTATTGTTAAACACATTTTATTTATTTTGAAGTTTCTTTAAAAAATAATGTAAACTTTGCGTCATTTCCGTTTAGAAAAGTACACAGACTCATATTTCCCTAAGGCCCATACTCCCATGGATGAATAATTAAAGAGTAATAGCTTGTACAAGAACAGATGTAATGTTGTAATAGCAAATCAGAAAAAAAATTGGAAATATTAAATTCAATGCTATATCGAAAATTGTCCAAAAGAACAATCCAATGTTTGCAGTTTGTTAACAAATGTCATGGCCAGTGAAAGCGCATCTTTATCTTCTACAGCATCCCCGAAATTTAAGATCTTGAATCCCATGATTTTAATTTTTATTCAAAAAATTATTTCTATCGCTTCACCACTTTATTTACGGAGATGCATTGTATGGTAATTTTGGCTGTCTAGGTGGTTTTGTTTTATCCTAAAACTTCGAACTAGTAACTGAGTAGGAGCTTGTATGCATATTTAATAATTGTCATTATTTAAACATAGAAAAGAATTGCGTGTACCATCTAACGCATGCCTAATATATATCTAACAAATCCTCCGCCACAAATTTTTGTCTAAAAAGCTATAATAATACATTTCTTTATTAAGTTCTTCCTCTTTTAATTAAGTAGAAGAAATAGTATGTAAAGCAAATACATTTCAATAAATAATTGTTGTTATGTTTCATAGATTGGAAATTTCTTATTTTAACAAAATAAAAAAATCTACAAAGAAGATATTCATTATGAAACAAAAATTGACTTTTTATCTAGTAATAGAAAAGCTGTTAAAAGAAATAATGATTTACTTTTCTTGAGGCTATAAAGAAATTAATATTAGATATATCAATAATTATCGACAGCACAAAGAAAACAGATAAGCTGATTTCAGCAGAAATTGATTTTCTTTCTTGATTTAATTTACCGACTACTTTATGTTACGAAAAAGTATGAAAAAAAAATGTAATAAACAATATCTGATTTCTTGCATTTTGCTTGATTAGTTGATCTTCAAGAAATATTTCCTTACATAATTAATTATATTAAACGATGTCGTATGTATTTTATTTATGTATTTATTTATTTATTTATTTTTACACAGGATGGATGAATCATATAGAATATCTTCAAATTAATTTAAACAAATTTATACATATATTATGAAATGGAAAACTGTTTTCTGTCATCTCTACAGTATGATAATCTACAGCATGCAATTACATGTATTTTAATGCATTAGAAACTTATAAAATTTTATAATTAATTATTACAATTTCTGAGGTTTGTTTTATATTTTATATGACTAATCTGTTAATCAGAGGCTGATTATCGAGGGGCAAACTTCCACCAGATTTTATATCAAAAGATTTCGCCTTATTTAAGACAAAAAATCTAAATTTAAATGAAGAAATAAATTTCTGTTTTAAATTACTAGAGCAAGTTAGCGCCTGCGGTAATCAGATCCTGGCTACAATCGCGACTTCTCTATTGTGTTATTTTTCGGAACTTCTGGGCAGAAAAAGTTGTGCTTATTAAAATATTGTTTAAGGCATTGTTGTAGTAGCAGATCGCAAAGTGGGCAATAATTATGTGAATATTATGTGATGTTTTTGCTGGTCTCCAAACATCAGGTCTTCAGAGAGCTGTAGAAGTTTCATTAACAACTTGCGCTGGAAAGACGTGCCACGCACATCGAGAATTTTTTGTCAATTTGTGAATTATTTTTTAATACATATCTAGGTCTTATTTAATGAAAAAATTCTTCGATTAAGTAAGACTATGATTACTATTAAAACAGTGTTACGAGACTGACAATACGAACAATAATCTAATTCACAAAAACTTCTCAATATATGCGATACGTGTTTTCAGTGCAAGTGATTAATTGAATTATCGTGTAATTCATTTTTCAAAAAGGTTTTAGCTCTTTCTAAGGCAAGTTAATTTTGTTCCTATAAAGTTTAAACGGCTAAATGCCACTAGAATTAAAGAAAAAATATTTGCAAGTACTGAAATGTTTTTGTCACTTACATTATAAAAGCAAAATTTTGTTCAGACATCCTGCTACATATTTGTCATTTGCATTTTAAAATTAAATGGCATAAATACTCGATAAGTCTCTAGTTAAAATGGGAAAACAAGTTTATAAAAAACAGTGTTTTATAACGTGTAATCTTGCAATAGGTTCATTTATAATTGTATTTTTTACGTAGTAAGAAAAAGATTTAGTTTTATGACTATAGTATTCTAACAATAGGATAACCCAGAACTGATTTTGTACACATGCTTTGGTATAGAAGTTCATCCGTTGCATGAAATAGGTTGTGGAAAAATCTTTACCATTCGAATTTACATCAAACTCTGCATACTCTCGAAACATGTTCAAGTTTTAAGGTCAGTCCCGTAGCATTGAAGTTTGAGATCTGCTGTGCTAGGGCAAAGAACTGTTCTTTGTTTAGGAAATCGGTCTAGCATGCCATCTTAGGATGCTTAGGGGGGTGGGGATGGAACTCCCTTAATCCGTTAATGTTAGCTATACCGGGCTGATTACTGAAACAAGGAGTGGTTACAGTTAGTGTTCTTAGTAATTACAAATTAATAGTTTTTAGCATTATTAGCTTTAAAAATTATTTTAATCGCTGTTATGTTAAAAGCATTGAATTTACTACAATTATTATTTTTTTTTACCAATTTTAAAATGCTTGTTTTTGCTTCTACTTATTATCTATTTTGTTTTACAATACATTTTCGTTTAAATTTTCCGCTTTGAATTTTCCGTAAGTGAACATGTTTGATCTGTTGTTTCATCCGTTGTTGAACATGTTTCATCTGTTCATCTCTGCATACTCGCGAAACATGTTCAAGCTTTCAGGTCAGTCCCCTAGCATTGAAGTTTGAGATCTGCTGTGCTAGGACAAAGAACAGTTCTTTGGGTAAGGAATCGTTGTAGTATGCCATCTTAGGATGCTGAGGGGAAGGGGGGAGGAATGAACTCCGTTAATCCGTTAATGTTAGCTATAGCCGGGCTGATTACTGAAACAAGGAGTGGTTACAGTTAGTGTACTTAGTAATTACAAATAAACAGTGTTTAGCATTATTAGCTTTAAAAATTATTTTAATCGCTGTTATGTTAAAAGCATTTAATTTACTATGAATATTTAATTTTTATTTTCTTTCATTATTTTTTTTACCTTTTATAAAATGCTTCTTTTTGCTTCTATTCGTTATGTATTTTGTTTTGCAATACATTTCCGTTTAAATTTTCCGCTTTGAATTTTCCGTAAGTGAACATGTTTGATCCGTTGTTTCATCCGTTGTTGAACATGTTTCATCTGTTCATCTCTGCATACTCGCGAAACATGTTCAAGCTTTCAGGTCAGTCCCGTAGCATTGAAGTTTGCGATCTGCTGTGCTAGAACAAAGAACAGTTCTTTGGCTAGGGAATCGTTGTAGCATGCCATTTTAGGATGCTTAGGGTGGTGAGGGAATGGAACTCCGTTAATCCGTTAATGTTAGATATAGCCGGGGTGATTGATACCTGAAACAAGGAGTGGTTACATTTAGTGTGCTTAGTAATTACAAATTAATAGTTTTTAGCATTATTAGCTTTACATATTTTAATCGCTGTAATGTTAAAAGCATTTAATTTACTATAATTATTTTATTTTAATTTAATTCGTTTTTTTTTATTTACCAATTATAAAATGTTTTTTTTTTTTTTTTTTTTTTTTTTTTTTTGCGTCTATTTGTTATCTATTTTGTTTTGCAATACATTTCCCTTTAAACTACATGTACAGATTAAATAAATAATATTATTTCACTTAATGATATTAGTAAATTAAAATTTAAAGTACAACTGTATGCGAAAATTGGAAAAATCACTGATGAATCAAAACTTTGCATTTTAAACAACTTTTAAAATACTGCAAAACCAATCCTAACACCTCTTACATGCGTTATAATGTTCATCAAGAAAGTTTAAGAAACACTGTTTAGCATTCGAAAAACAAATTACTATTTTGAATGTAGACAATCAGTGAATAAATAAAAATAATAAATGCACTTTAAGATTTTGGTTTAGTGTAGATAACATATAACAAAATATAATATTTTTACCAAAATTCTAACTGTCGTATGCGTCTGAAATTTCAATAAGTTTTTTATAATGTAATATATATGGACTGTTGTAGCATACAAATATGAAAATGAGATACTTTTGTCCAATTTTAAATACTTGGATGCGCTGAGTTCCTTGGAGTTATGTAGACATGTGACCTGCACATCTGCGAATAGATTACAATGGATTGTCACCAGTTTTAAGAAATAAATAGTTAAATGAATACTAACTATACCTTCGATTGCGATGTGGTTGTATAGGGTTTAAGTTTGTATATAGTAACACACATATAATTAAGAAGCCCATTTCTATAATGTTTTCATAATTTAAAACTACAGTTTAAAAATAAATAAATAAATGATACAGTGTTCATTTCAACCAAAATATTCAAGATTACATTTCAACTACAATCTTTCTTTTATTTTTAGTATAAAATAGCTGTATTTTTTTTCACTTAAAAAATTATTAATCGATTTTTATCACTGAAATTTTAACAAGAATAAATAAAAGTTAATGCATAATAAAAACTCCGCTAAAAGTTTATTTTAAGATTGTGAAAAATATTTATTTTCTTTTCTCGGTTTTTCAAAAATTTACAGACAGATAGAATATGTTTTTAAATTGATGCGAAATAAATATTAATGCTGCAGTATAAATATGCGAATTGCAACAAATATTTTGATTTGCATACGTCAACTTTCAAATTATATTTAAATTTTATTTCATTTATTTCATTCGTTTTTCCCAGACTTCTATCTTTTTTGACATGTTTCTTAAACCATACAGATGGTTTCAATATTTGTCGAATGCAAAACAATAATTTAAAGAATACATAAATATTAAACAATTTCATTTCATTTCAGTTACTTTTTTTAAATAAAAAATCATTTAAATATGAATATTTTTTTTGTTGTTGTTGTTGAAAAATAGCATTTATTGACTTTTATGAACAATTTGTGATTTTTTTTAAATTTTCGTTTTAAACTTTGTTCTTGTCTGTTATTTTGTACTGCTGAAGTTTTATTATGAAATTCAGAACATATATTTAATTTGGTACATATATTTCATAGTGAATTACATTGAATTAAAAATATTTCAGATATTCTAGAGTTATGTGGATATTCGTTTTTCCAATTTGAATATTTTGTAGCATTCCAGTATTAGTATATTTCCAATATTCCAAAATATCCAAATTGAAAATGTTTCCTATTTTTTAATTTGCGAAAATTAAGTAAATCTTCATAGATGACATTGACAATAAAAATAATAACACTTTAAAAGTGTTAACACCCCAAAATAAATATTAAGTACAGTTTAAATTTTGTATATTTGTTACATAATATGCAATAAGTTAATGAATGAAATATTAACACCAAATAGAAGAAATGACTCAGCATATATTTTAACATGAAGATGAGTAAAAGAGATTTTCATCTTTCTGGAAAAATGGAAATAAATAAGGTACTTTCTTCACATTTGAACTCAATTGAAACCATTTTATAAAATTTAGATATTATAGCTCATATGTTAAAATTTTCACGTGAAATAATTATGTTGATCCCAATTACAGTAATTAGTGTAAATAATTAAGTTAGTTTGATATGAGTTAAAACGAACAAACGTAATCTTTTATATCATCTATTGTATATGCTCATTGAAGGCATTTCGTAGAGCTGTTTATCATTGATTTTGTACAGCTGGAGGTGAAAAAGCAATCACATTTGTTCTGCTTTCAATTTGGAGAGCAGTGCTTTAATCTAAAACTTTATATACTATAGTAATAATTATCCAGTGTTTGTCCAGCTCAGTAAAGTATGAATGTGTGAAAATCTCTCTCTAAAATGTCTTGAAATAAATACAAGTCATAAGGGGACAAAAGCAATTGAAAAATCTTATATAAGACAGCAGACAATGATGCACCTTACGAATAGACATTCTCCCAACTGAGTGAAAGTGTCCAGACGGGGAGTGGAACCAAAGACATTTGGCTTAAATTGCCAATGCTCCTTCAATTGAGGTATCTGGAACGACAACCGGCCTACACAATTCACTGAAACAATCTTTTGGCATAACAAAAAGGTTGATATGCGAAATGGTTATCTGAGTGATTTGTGTCGACCTGTTGTCTTTCCAAGTCATAACAATTTTATTTACAATTCTTGCGTTTGCTAATTTAAAATGTTAAAGCGAATGAGAAAGCTCCGTATAGCGTTCATGCATGTAGAAACGCTTTGAAAATTCGAAAAAATACCATACAGATACACTTTTATTTAATAATATTGTTTAACACATATGCTCAACTTAATCTATTTCCATATTTACTTTAAATCATAATTGTCTAAAATATTAGAGAGATGTAGAACAGAAATAATAATTTCTCAAATTTTGTTATCATGATTTATGATTTGAATAAGAAAAAACTTCTGCTGGCGTCTTATAGAAAATAATAAAATTTATGGGACTGGTATTCTGTAAGAGACCGAAAGAATAAATATAATCCCTTGTAACAGAAAAGCTGTGAAAGGAAGCAGTGATTTAATTTTCTTAGGGCATTAAAACAGAAAAATTGGTGTTTGCAGCGATAATTGACGGCTCCCCGAAGGAATAAAATAAACTGATTTTGGCAAAAAGCAATTTCCTTTCGATGTTTAATCTATGGTTTGATCTTCTGATGTTGATGATACCATAAGAAGAAAACTAAAAAAAAAAATAGAATAATTATTAATTTCTTGCATTTTTATTGCTAGGAAGTTTTCAGTGATATTCGTTATCACTAAGAAATATTTCAAATTGTTATCATAAAGAACGTTTATTGTAGTTTATTATATTAATGTATGTTTTAAATGAACATTGTATAATACTGTTAATTAATGTGTAATTTTATTAATGGATGGAGATTAATGTTGTAAAATATTTAATTAAATTTTTGAATAAAACACTGTTTTACCGAATCAAATATTTTCAACGAAAAAATTAAATTATGAATTGAAACAAGAATATGAATTTAATATACAACTTAAGAATTAATATTTATGTATAAAAAGGAGAATTAAAATTGACAAACGTATAAATAAACATAAATTTTTTTAGAAAAATATTTATTATAATCAAGCTTACATTATTTTTTGTTAAGAAAATGTTATTTTCAAAATATATAATTTTTTATGTTTTAATCGTTTTATCATTTCGAAAGATACATGCTTGTAATCGCCGTTTCACATTAATAATAATGAACTCTAAATGGTAATGGAACATAATGTCTCATAAATTGAAAATTTCTCTTTAGCAATGGCTTTATTTGCAGAGTACCATTTACATTTTAATAACACTGAAGTATATGAAGTCTGAACGACATTAGTCAGTTGAATTCCATGATCTCCAAGAAATTTTACTGTTTGGTATGCATTGGAAAACTATTTAAAATATCCCTTATCTTTCACAATTCTGCCAATATTCCGTCGAAATCATTACGTTTTCAAAGCCTTTTCATAAAAGCCTTCAGGTCCTTCGAGTCTTTATAAACATACAGGTGTTCGAGCCATTTTAGCCTTCCAAGCTGTGAAAAGCTGCATATTGCGCTAGACGATATCGATCCTTCGTCTGCAAAAAGTTCTTCCGTCGTGATGTATGTTTTGACTAAATAACATCTTCATCCTATTTAAAACTTCTCATATTTGATTACATTATTTAAGGGTTATCCATCTTCTCACTTATAAATTGCAGTCTCTGTACTCTTTTATATTTGTACATCCATAATATTTTGAGTGCAATTATATCTCTATAACAAAAGTTCATTCTTGATGAAAATATAATTAAGGCGGGCTGTCATTGTTCATGTAGTATATTAAAAACAAGGGGATCAATGCATGTTTATTTAAAATACAAATTTTTGTATGAAAAAAAAATGCCATTTTTTTATATTTTTATTTATGTATTTATTTATTTATTTTTACCCCCTAAAAAAGTTATACTTTTTACGCAATAAAATGCAAGCAACTTATATAATATAAAATTAGCTGTTTAGTGTGGAAAAAGACCGTAAACAAACGATCAACATTAGAAATCTAACATTTTAATAGTCTGTGTTATTTAATGTACTAACAAATGTATATCACTAATATACGTAATAACAACAAAATCTTTAAAGAGATAAATAACAAAACAAACATGTACATTATCATTGTAATTGATGCGATCTTGCAAATATAATACAAACATACTAAAAAGAAGCCCCTTTACTTAAAATGACTAAAAGCTCTTAAAAATATCAGAAATACTCTATGCTGCTTTTATTTGATGAGTTTTAGTAAAGAATCATATTTTGATGAAAGCATATCACTATTTTGTTTATTGTTCTGGAAGGCTATATTACGGTATTCGGAAGATAGAAGGAATACTTTACTGATAATATTTTCATTAAATTTAAAATGGTGATGAAACTGCATTAAACTTTGGATATCAAACGTTTGTTGCTTTTTGCATGCCGCGGATGAAGTAATTTGTTTTGTTTCCTATAGACAACGACGAATATTATGAGTAAATGATACAGACTAGAAATGAATTTCTCGTATTGCTGGATGTCACTGAATTACTGTTTGAATTATTTGCTAATACACTAAGGTGACAAAGGTGATGCCAAAGGTGATACTTTGATGCCAAAGGTGATTGGTCACTTGCAATTTTAGACGTTTTGTTCACTATCTAGAAAAATACATGAGGAATTAACCTGAAACTGCAAGTGTGTAAACAGTATAGTATAGCTTATATATTTCCGCGAATATTTTTTCCCGAAACCCCATAGGGGCCTGACAACAAATTGAAAAAGAACGAATATCTTTTGCATTACCCAGTAAAAACTAATGTAACAAAATAGTTCAAAATCGCGATTATTAATAAGTGGTTTATTGTAATATACTGTGTTAATTTTTATGAGGATAGCATGAATATTCGAAGACAAATTAAGGTTTTTATAAAAAACGACTCAAATTTCGCCAAGTTTTTTGCTTATAATTTGCAGAGTTCTTAATATAAAAAAAAGTTATTTTGAGGAAATATGTCAAAGACATTGTACATAATACTCTGCAATCGGAATTAAAAAATAATAAAAATTGAATGAAAAATGAGCAGGTTTACTAAAAAATGTTTCACTGCGCATGCGCGAATGCAATCAAAATATAATATGCATAATGTGTTAGCTAAGTATATGGAGCAACTTTTGTGAAAGTCTCAAAATCGTAGCTTGAAAATTCTGAAAATTATCGTCGATAGAAGAAGCTCGAAATCCGTTGTTCCCAAAAGGAAGCAAAAAGATGAGGGGTTGTATCCAAATATACTAGTACGTGCAATATTGTGTACGCTATCTTGGCACTAATCAACAGATATTTGATACAACCCCTCATATTTTTGCTTCTTTTTGGGAACAACGGATTTCGAGCTTATTCTATCGACGATAATTTTCAGAATTTTCAAGCTATGATTTTGAGTCTTTCCCAAAAGTTGCTCCATATAATTAGCTAATACATTATGCATATTATATTTTAATTGCAATCGCGCATGCGCAGTGAAACATTTTTTAGTAAACCTGCTCATTTTTCATCCAATTTTTTTTTTTTTTTTTAATTCCGATTGCAGAGTATTATGTACAATGTTGATTGACGTATTTTCTCAAAATAACTTTTTTTTTATATTAAGAACTCTGCAAATTATAAGCAAAAAATTTGGTGAAATTTGGGTCGGTTTTTATAAAAACCTTAATTTCTCTTTGAGTATACATGCTATCTTCATAAAAATTAACACAGTATATTACAATAAATCACTTATTAATAATATCGAGTTTGAACACTTTTGCTGCATTAGGTTTTACAGGGTTATCCAAAGATATTCGTTCTTTTTCAAATTGTTGACAGTCCCCTATGGGGTTTCGGAAAAAAATATTCACGGGAATGTATAAGCTATAGTATACTGTTTACACACTTGCAGTTTCAGGTTAATTCCTCATGTATTCTAGATAGTTAACAAAACGTCTAAAATCGCAAGTGACCAATCACTTTTGGCAATATAGTGTATATTGCGAGTATCTTTAATAGACATATAGAAAAAGATTAATTTTGAAATGGATATGAGATGGACTTAAGAATCTATTCAGCGTGAAAATCGTATTTTTGTTTATAAACAAAAGGATCGACATTGATTTAATATCTAAATAAAAAACCGAATTTAAATTAAAATTTTGTAGAGTAAAATGCACATTATTGAATATTTGGTGATATCAAATTTGCTAATCTTATTGTAAGAAATATGATAATCATTAAATATTTTATTTCATTTTAAAGAAAACAGGTTGTACATAATAAAATATATACCAGTTGGTAAAACTTTTGTCATATTAAGGTTACAAGCTTCATTGTAAGAAATTATATTGTATAGTCTTAGAGTTTATATTTCACTTCAATGAAATCAAGTTGAGCTTATTGTTGGTAACCGGAGTATGAATACAGTTGACGAGTGCCTTACAGTTGACAGACAGTTTAAATTGAATTCAGTTTATATTGTCATAGAAAACATTTGAGTAAAGCGAACAATTAATACTGTCATTCAAGACACTTTTCTTTAAAAAACGGAAAACATAAAGATCTGTAATTTAACACTAAACTCACCGGGAATTTTACTCAAATTTTATAAAAATGTTTCCAACCAGAATTTTTATTTAGACCTCTCTCACTTTTACATTTAACTTACTGTGTGTGATGGATATTGTATTTATTTTATGAAGAAATCTCTTATTTGAATCGACTTATTTTCATTTGGTACGGGTCACATGATCGGTTGTTGATATGTTTAGTGTTAAAGAGAAACAGACAACATAAATATACAACCTTAATATTTCTAGCTGTGTGAAAGTCTTGAATATCTGAATAACATACTTAAATGTCCACAACTAACTATTTCGACGTAATGTTAATTATTGGACCTGAATCATATTTAGACGCTAAACATTATAATATATATTATTCTATACTGTTAAAAATTTTGCCTTTATTTTTACCAGCTTTTGGTGCTTCAGTATCTGCAATCATAAGATGGTGCAATACCGATCCAACATTTGAAGCTTCGTTTCAACCGGAGCTCCAAATGTTGGAATGATTTCACCATCTTATGTTTACTATGAATACCAATGGAACTACTCATGTACGTTATAAAGGATCAGTCAACTTTAGCTGCGAAATCCCAGTAGAAAGTCTGTAAAAAAATAAATACTTTCGAGTATTTGGCACAAAAAGACACGATATGGCGAGCAACACTTTTTCGTCGCCAAATGCCAGCGATTTTAATTCACTTGAAAATTCACGGTTAAATGAGTGTTTAAATGCGCAGTACTTTATGAATTTAAACATGAACGATTAAATAGTTTATTATTTTTTTATAAGCTTACATAATTACTTACAAGTTGCGTGTTGGTGAAGTCATTACACTTTACCCGGTTTCACCAGCTTGATAAGATTGAGTGTATTTTAACAGTAACTGCCCGATTAAGAAAGCTCCCATTATACAATTTGATAAGTCGTTGTTTCTATGGCAACAATACTTTTGTCTTATTGTCTTTGATACTAACAATATTGAAATCAAATTGTCAGTGCTCAGAATTGGACTTTAACTTTTAGTTTGAAGCATTTTTAATCATTTTAAATTTTGTTCTAAACCGTAAAATACGATCGTGAATTGTTTTTATATACATATAAATGTATTACATGACAAAATCGTTGTTATAAAAGAATATCGATTTAAATTAAATATACTTAAACAAATTTAGCAGGAAGAGTAAGAAAAAAATTTTCGAAAAAGAATATTTATCATAAAATAGTTTTTTTTCATTTCATTACGTCGCCAAATTGAGATAAATCGCCAAACTCACGAAATTTTCATAATTGTTTTACGAACGTTATATCCAGTTTCCTCAGCTTTTTTTTTATAACATATATATCCTTATAAGAAGAACAATCTGTAAGTTTTTCAAAATTTTCTGTGTATGTGCTTATGGAGACCTTCCTTACCAGAAGAGCAGTCAGGTACAGCAGAACAAATTTAACTTTAGTTTAGTTATACGATGTTATTTTTACATCAAACATACTAATTAATAAGAAAATTATACGAGATAAAAAATTCAAACTGAGTGAAAAAGTGCACAAACCAGGAGTCGAACAGAGACTTTTATCATACCGTGCGAATGCTCTACGAACTGAGCTACCTGGAGAAATCTCACGAACGCACTTCACTCAGACAGGCTTTTGACACTGTCGCTAAGCGTGTACCCCTCACGTATGTTAAATTGCTTTTTATGCCTCACAACAAAGTTAATAAATAAAATCTATAGAGAAATTTTGTTAGGTAATTTTGTTAGATTGTTACATTCGATTAAGGAAATAATTCTGCGCTTAAAGATTAAGTCAAAACGTCTTACGTCTAATAAAACATCTTACACAACACAGCTGATAGCTCAATACATTAAAAAATTTAACATAATTGCTTTTTTTAGTTTTTAAAAGATGCTTGGTTGAAAAAATTCAAAAGAAAAATTTTCAATTTTAAAGTTAACAAGATTAGAATAAACTTCTTTATTATAACATATTTTTAGCTAATGATTAAGATTAATGAATACATTGTAATTCTTAAATCACGTGAATGAATACACTTTAAAATCATTATAATGTATTTAATGTTTTCTGAAATTAAAAAAATGATTTTCTGGACACGTTACAATGAATGTCAATGCCCAAAACGCCTTCGTAGTCCATTTACAGGCAGTTAATTATAATCAACATAAACACACCTTCACATGGATACTTTTAAATGACTTGACACTCTCCAAGCGTTTAGTGTTAATTTTCAAAACTTTTAATTGATACCTTTATGGCTTTAAACGAATAAAGTTACCTTCATATAGAATACTTTATACTTAAGAAAGTAGCTCCTTACTTATGTGCATATATCTTATATACTTACGCATTTACATCCATCTTATATGCGTTCTTACATTTTATAACATGTTACATTCTTGCATACAGCAATTTTTAATACATTCGAAGATATAACAATATTGTTTTACAGAAATGGATGCAATAGGGAGGCATAAATAATATTTTCTTATTGTTACCCATAGCAATTTTTTTTGTATGATCTGGTACATTTTATCATAAATGACGTGACGCTGTTTCGATGACTGAAAGTAAAAAATAAAATCTATTGCTTAATAACTTTTATTTTCAGCATAAATCTCTTATATCATATTTACAGGGCTTCCACTAGTTCATTTTTTGACTACCAGTTATACCCAATAACAATTTCCGTGATAGGATTTTACAACATTTGCAAAAGAAATTCTTTTCGGGATAGATTTCTAAATTTGCTAAAGAAATCTAATAAGAGGATTTTTGTATGAAAAAATTGGTTTTCAAAAAACGAAGTTCTGTATATAGTATCTTTAACTGTTTTCTGTAAGATCATTTAAACATACATTTTACTATAAATTTCGATAAATTTAGAATATAGGGCATCAGGAAACATATGAAAACATTTACGAATATATATATACAGTGTAACTACTTCACTAGAAACGTATTTTATTTAAATTCAGTAACTCTTTTATACATTGCATACGATTTAAATCTAAGTAGAATTTAAGTTGAATGCTAAACTATAATCTGGATTGCATAGCGATTCTGTTTCTATAGCAACAGATACAATAATCAGCATTAAAAAACTATTTAAATGAGAAATCATATGTATTATGAAGTTTATGTAAATAAAGCTATTTCATTTTTTTTTTTTTCGTCTAAGTTCTGAAGGACATACTTATTCTCTTCAAAAACTGGCATTTTCTCTAATACATTTTTATTTTGACGTATTTAAAAATAGCCCTCTTTAGCGTTTATACTAATAGTTAAGTTTAATAAGAAAAACATGGGAACGCAATCATTTGGATTTTATGATAAAAGCTCATTTCCATATCGAACGTGAATTTCAAAGGTCAAAGAAGATATTTGAACAAAAAGTACAAAGTTATGTTCGAATAGGTTTTTTTTATAGCTGTGCTTTATATACGTTAAGAAAAAAGAGAAATGGTATGGAACTTCAAATATTTTTTATTGATTTACTGCTTTCGAGGCACATTATATAAGCATCTGTATGCATTGGAATATGTGCTCTTGAATATTTACATGAACATAAACAATGATTAAGAAAGTGTTTTATTTTACATTAAGTTTAGTTTAAACAAACATTTTGAAATTAATTGTTACAGCATAGAAATATGATTAATGGCAAAATCATCATTACTCAGTAACATGTAATTATAAATGTAAATAGCATAAAATTTGAAATTTTTAGAGAACTCATTACTCGTAGTGAACTTATTTCCATGTGGGTGTCAGATTCGCATGCGTAAGGTATATTAAAAATCAAGCTTTAGCTGATTCGTTAAAAATCAATGTTTAAAATGTTTTAAATTCTTGATAATAGACAACTGTTGGTTAATGGAATCGTGATTTCTTAAATATGAAAATTTTTATATTTATTTATAAAAATACTAAAAATAACCTATTCGTATTAAAATATTTTATTTAAGCGGAAGAATGGCTAAATTTAATAAATTCTTTAATTTTAACTTACTTTCATATCTTATGTCTACATACTTAATACTTTACTTCTTTATTTATTTGCAGTCTCTCTTACACATGTATGCATCTTACATCGATTCATCATACATACTTGCATATATCTCACAATACCTACAACATACCATATATATACGGTACAAAAATGTATACATGACATACAATTCATACACAATTTTTTTTAACAAATGAAAGTAATGGCGTTTATTCTGTTACTAAATAGGAAACTTTCAAACAATGAAACTTCTACAATCTTTATTCAACTACAACTAAATAAATATATTCTTAAAATAAAGAATCTTCCATAATCGTTCATTCTAAACAAACAAAAAATTAGCTATTTTATAGCTCATAAGTAAATATGGTGAAATATGTAGTAAATCTTTCACAATCGTGTACGTTCAACTGTATCTTTTACTAGATATCAATAAATTCGCCTATGAGCATTACTTTTACATTATCCATGTCTCCGTACTTTTCCAGAATGGGGAACTTGGCGACATAGAGAAAAGGATCGTGGCGAGAAAAGGAAATCTGACAAAATATTTCATGGCAACCTATTTACTGTTTTATATATGCAAGAATATCTTTCAACATTCATACAATTTATTTAGTAAAACGAAGCCTTTATCTATTTAATATACAAAAAGAAGTAAATTGTGTATAAAAACAATAACAATATATATATAATGTTTATACAGAGTGTCTCATTTATTTTGCAACCCCAAAAAAAGAACAATGTACAAACATTAATTTTTATTTTACAGAAGTGCTTAAACGACTACAAAAGGTGTTGGAAGTGACCGCCGTCCTCATTTTTACATATCTGGGCCCATTTGAGGAGGTTTCGAGTAGATTTGAGGAGGTATCGAACACATTCTGTAATGTGTTTGGTGTGATAGCGTTTATCTCTTCCGTAATGCGAGTTTTCAGTTCAGTAATCGAGGCTACCGGTTCACGGAACCCGCGATTTTTCAAATAGCCCCAGAAGAAGAAATCGGGCGGTGACAGGTCTGGACTGCGTGGAGGCTATAGTCCTTCTGTAATTAGCCGATCACGAAAAAATTCTTGGGGAAATGACAGAGTGTCGTTGGCCGTATGTGCAGGAGCGCCATTCTGTTGAAACTAAACGATACGTTCATTTGCTTCCAACATGCTTCGTTCATCTGCTTCGTCTCGATTTCCTTCATTTTGTGGTCAATTAGGACAAACGACAGACGGTTCTTTCTTTTCAATTCCACAGTCCATTCTGTTTGAAAATGGTCCACGATTCGCTTAATTGTGCTTTTATTCGGCACCACCGAGTCTGGAAATTTGTTTTCATATCGTTCCTTGATTGTTTTGTACGAAGACGTTCGAAAATAGTGTTCAATAATAAACGCGCGTTTTTCTGCGCATAGCACCATGACGCAAAACTACCTTTCACTTCGTTCTCCTTAGTACTTAAGTGTCTCGTGCGGTTTTATAGCGTGTTGGTGGTATTGTTGGCAAGCCCCTCCACACCGCTAACTGCACTAACGGTGTGCGCGTGCACTCGTGTCGTTCATTTGCTTCGCGTTTACGCGGGTTGCAAAATAAATGAGACACTCTGTATATGTATGTATATATATATATATATATATATATATATATATATATATATATATATATATATATATATATATATATAAATTCGTATATAAACAAGCATAAAAGTTGATTAAATTAGTTTACATAGCTGTTAGCTGTTTATATAATTTGTAACAAATCTCACTTTCTGAAGCTTTTTAAAAACGCCAGGGCCCTTTTAGTGAAATGGTATGTCTGTTAAATTCTTCTCAAAAATATGCCAAACATTCATATACATACAATCAATATGCTGTGCATATAAATAAATTGATAAGTAACATAAGAATTATTATATGGATTTTCAATGTAAATACGATTAAAGAAAAGCTTTCTGAATTATGAAAGATGCAAGAGGAACGCACATCAATGGACTTATTGTTAAAAAAGGGAGAATTAGCATGTGTTTAAAATTTTATTTCATGTAAACGATATTTTTCTTCTTTTTTACGAAAGCAGTATCCCGAAATTCATTTTTACCGCAGAATATATTTTATCTAAAAATGTAAATTATTTTTATGAAAACAAGAAATTAATTTTCATAATTAAGCACGCTTTTTAATTATCAACAATAAATTCTCAAAGATTTTTAATCGAGTAGTAACACCACTTTTCAAAAACTTTTCCGTATCAATATTTTATTTTATGACATTTAATTAATTATACACACTAGGGAATTTTTTGTCACAGTTCAGCTACAAAATTTCAACCACTAGCAATTGAAATATTTTAGTGAGAACACGTAACAGTTATAAGATAGATAGTTAGATGATATTTAATAGCACACGGTCCCTATAGGGACATGATGCATTAACTATTAATTATTGGCGATTTTTCTAAAAGTTACTGGACGTAAACACATTAAAAGGAGATTTTTCATCAAGAACTTTGAAATATTTACACATGTAAAACCAATATTTGTGTTTACTTTTACGAAAAGATATTTTTCACATTTTTATTGCCGCAGTCATACCTTAAACCATTTACATTATTTTTTATATAGAAACGAGTATTTAATGTATAATCTTCAGAAGTTTCTAATTGAGTAATAACGCTTATCTAACATTTTTACGCATCGATATTTCAGTTTAAAATTTTAATTAATTTTAGGCATTAGGGAATTATTAGCAAAGTTCTGCATGCTAAACTGATAGAGAAAACGTTTATTAATTATTTAAATTCTTAATTCTAAGGTTTATGAATTGCAATAAATTGAAACGATTTTTATTGTCTGAGAAATGTTATTCAAATAATTTATACTAACACGGAAGGTCTCCTTAAAGCACAAACTCAGAATATTTTGAAAACAAAATGCTAATGACACTACACATGTACTTTATAAGTGACCAGTCAAATTTAACTGCGGAATTCCAGTAGAAAACCTGTAAAAAAATAAAATACTGTCCAGTATGTGGCGCAAGGAAAAACGCGATTTACCTAGCAATACTTTTTCCTCGTCAAATGCGATTTTGATTCATTCGGAAATTGCTTATTAAATGAGTGTTTAATGCGCAATACTTAGTGAATTCAAACTTAAACGATGAAATAGTTTATTATTATTTCTATAAGTTTATGTAATATATATAAGTTGCATGTTTCAGCAGTTATTTAATTTTACTCGGCTTCACCGACTGAAATTTTTTAAGGGTATTTTAAAAATAACAGCCTGATTACGAATGTTGTTGTTATACAATTCAATAAGTCGTTGTTACCATGGCAATAATACTTTTCTCTTGTTGACTTCTGCACTAACAATATCGACGCTGAATTGATAGTGCTCAGAATCGTACTTTAATTTTGAGCTTGAAACAATTTTAGTGAATGGAAATTTTTTTCTAAAACGTATGAAATGCAATAGTTAAATTTCATTATATATATATTAATGTATATGACGAAACTGTAGTTATGAAAGTGTATTTATTTAAGTTAAACACTTAAACTAGTTCAGTATGAAAAGTAGAAAAAGTTTTTCCTTAAAGAGTATTTATTAAAAAAGCACATTTTTAAAAATTTAATTGTGTCGCCAACCGACGCGACGACAAATCACCAAAAAATGAAAATTTCATTCTATTTTTTTATAGACGCTATATCGAGGCTCCGCAGGATTGTTTTTATGAATATATATAACCTCATGAGAAGAATATTGTCTAATTCGTTTTCAAATATTTCGGAGTTTGCACTTATGGAGACCTTTCTTGTAAATGACGGATAGTGTATAGGCACTACGGAACTGCATAAGTTCAATTTTCAATTGATATTATCGATAACATGCGATATATTGAGACCTTGTCTGTTTTATCCTTTCTTGAAACTTTTTATAAAATCCTCAAGCTTAATATTACTAGCCGTTTTCTAGTTCACGAAAAATTACAAAAATCCTTGTATGGAGCTGTGTGTATTACAGTTCCAGTAACGCTATATTTTATTATTGCACCCGTGCGCACATATCACAGACGAAGAGCATCACATTAGGTAGATAGAGGCCTTGACGTTATGACAGTTCCGACAGTTCATGATTTTTTTGCTAGAGTTATGGAGAAAGCGATGATATTATAGGAACTTTTAAGGCGTATTGCAGTACTAATTTAAAGAAGGTTAGTAAGATTTTTTATACTGTTGTATGTGACCAGTTTGGTAAATTCCGCATTAAAAAAATAACAAATTCGTATTAAAATCTTTCTTATAGAATGCCGAATTTTAATTTTCAAAGGATAGATAGAGCAAACATAAATCAAACTAGGTATACAAATACATTTCGATGCAGCGTTTTCATATTGTGTTAATTGTTGTTAGTATGTAATGGGTTTCAAAACTTATTAGATTTACATTAATTTTATGTTTTAGCGGATTTTATTTAACACTAGCAAAACCCGCGGCTTTGCTTGCGTAATTCTTGAAAAATGCGTAGTGGTATTCGTTGGCTTATTTTAATTAGAGGAAATTTTACTGCCACAGATAATTCAGAAATTACTAATTAAGCCACATTAATGTCGAACAAAAAGTCGAAATTTTAGAATGTTTTTAGCTCTTTCACTCCCCCTTCTTTCTGGTAGTGTTACCGATATAAAATAAAACCTATGTTACAGAAGGGACGACGGTTAATATCAATTTGCCACCATCAATTTTGAAAATGGTTCTGTAGTTCCAGAGATTCCATCGAAATTGTAATTTAGAATGTTTTTAGACCGCTTTTCGCTGATCTCATCCTTTTAAGTTTCGAATCTTTTTAGAATTTGTTCTTAGAGAGCATTTACATTTTATAAATAACTACCATGCCAAATTTCAAGTTTATACAGTATAAAAAAATCGAAATTTTAGAAAGTTTTTCACTCTTGCACCTCCCTGTGATAGTGTCACCGATATAAAATATAGCCTATGTTACAACAGGGACTGTTACCATCAATTTGGCACCATCACTTTTGAAAATGGTTCTGTAGTTCAAGAGATTCCACAGAAATTGTAATTTGAAATGTTTTTAGAAACCTTTTCGCTCATCTCACAGTTTTAAATTTCGATTTTTTTAGAATTTGTTCTTAGAGAGCATTTACATCTTATAAGTAACTACCATGCCAAATTTAATGTTTCTAACACCTTCAGTATAAAAAAAATCAAAATTTTAGAATGTTTTTCACTCTTGCATTCCCCTGGGGGTAGTGGCACGGACGTACAATATAGCCTGTGCTGGAGCAGGAACCGCCACCATCAATTCGCCACCATCACTTTTGAAAATGGTTCTGTAGTTCCAGATAATCCATAGAAATTGTAATTTAGAATGTTTTTAGAAAGCTTTTCGCTCATCTCACCTTTTTAAATGTCGCATCTTTTTCGAATTTGTTCTTAGGGGGCATTTACATCTTATAAGTAACTACCATGCCGAATTTCATGTTTCTAGCTCCTTCAGTATAAAAAAAATTGAAGTTTTAGAACGTTTTTCGGTCTTGCACCCATCCCCCCTGTGGTAGTGGCACCGATATAAAACATAGCCCATGTTACATCAGGGACTGTTACCATTAATTTGCCCCCATCACTTTTGAAAATAGTTCTGTAGTTACAGAGATTCCATAGAAATTGTAATTTAGAATGTTTTAGAACGCTTTTCGTTCATCTCACCCTTTTAAATTTAGAATTTTTTTAGAATTTGTTCTGAGAGAGCATTTACATCTTATAAGTAACTACCATGCCAAATTTCATGTTTCAGCTCCTTCAGTATAAAAAAAATCGAAATTACAGAACGTTTTTCGCTCCTGCACCCCCCTGGGTTAGTGGCACCGACATAAAATATAGCCTATGTTGGAGCAGGGACTGTCACCATCAATTTGCCACCATCACTTTTGAAAACGGTTCTGTAGTTCGAGAGTTTCCATAGAAATATTAATTTAGAATGTTTTTAGAACGCTTTTCGCTCATCTCCTTCTTTTAAATTTCGAATTTTTTTAGAATTTGGTTTTAGAGAGCATTTACATCTTATAAGTAACTACCATGCCAAATTTTCTGTTTCTAGCTCCTTCAGTATAAAAAAAAATCGAAATTTTAGAACGTTTTTCACAACTACACGCCCCCTGGGAGTAGTGGCATGACATAAAATATAGTCTATGTTGGAGCAGGGATTGTCACCATCCATTTGCCACCATCACTTTTGAAATCGCTTCAGTAGTCCCAGAGATTAGCCCCTACAAACAAACAAACAAACAATCTTTACATCTTTATAATATTAGTATAGATTTTAACTATTTACGTTGATTTTTATTTAACCAGAGCTTATAAAATATTTAACTTTAATTCAGTTTTTGGTTTCTAATAATGGTTATTAATTTTTTTAGAGAACACGAATTTTTTACACATAAATAAATTAATGGCAATATTTTTATTACAGCGCCACTACAAAGTTTAGCCACGTGTCGCTGCTCTGTATGTGCGTTCTTCATCATTCACAAATTTTGAATTATTGTCTTACTCGATGCATTTTAAATGACAATGATATAAATCTAACTTGTGAATAGCGAAAGAAGAATCTCAAATATGAAAAATATAAGTAACAATGTTTAATATATTTCGTTTATGCTTCCTCTCAACTTAAATAAAAAAATATGTAAATGTAATAACTTATGCGAATTATTATGGGTGGACATATTTAGGTCTTATCATATGTACATATTACACATTTAAAGCTAGATCTGTAAAACGCACTAGATGTAATTACTTCTGTAAAAATTTCAATAGTTATTTGAATCACTTTTTGTTGTGCTGTAAAAGAACTATGGATTTTACACTTCCGATTCTGCTACCTCTGGCAAAAATTATGTAATCATCAATCTCTATTTGACAACTCACGGGAAAATATATACATTTCTGATATAATTAAAAAGCTCAATTTACTTTCTTTTTGATGAACAATCATGAACATTGCTGAGATGCACATAAAAATGGAAATTACAAAATAAGTACGCAATAATTATTTATAATATTTTTCCTAAGATTTGTTTAAGAAGTAAATTTAGAATCGTGTCTATTCGTTGAAAAAAGTTTAGAATCATTTAGAATCACTCGCTTTTTTTCAATTCCTACTATTAGCTCACACTCTCTATTTATTTATATATCTTGTTCAAATTTTCAATCGTTAATAAAATACTTTGCAATCCTCCACTCAAGTTCAAATACATTTTTTAAAACTTGTAGTGGATGACACTGGATGTTAATACAGTTTTTTCAAATATTAATTCATTAATTAAATTAAATTAATTACTTTTAGTTTTATATGGGAGGAAAAAATGTCTACCATTGTTTTCATAAATGAAATGAAAGATTTTCCTCAAATTAGTAATGCCACAAGTTTAAAATTAAAATACCGCAAAGATGATTATAAAAAAATGTTCAATAAAAATAACGTGGGACATTAATGCTGCACGGGTTTATTTTATATATTTATGATTAAAAAGCATAATTCAAATTCAAATGCTCAAAAGGAAATTAGCTTTCTATTTTGCCACTTAATATTGTGATTCTGTCATATGTATATACATATTTATATTAATTGTAATTATTTAATAAAAAGTAACTAAAATTAAATTTTTCTTTGTTGACCTAAGTAGGAATTGACTTTAAAAAATTTATTTTTATATTACTTGTTTTTTTGCAAATTTCCATGCTTGGTGATCAGTTTTAGTGTTACACAATGGTTTGACGCAGCTCCACTTGAGGTGGATATAAATACAGTAGGGTTTTTTTTTCTCTCATTTCAAACAAGTGGATGAAATGACACGTGTAATAGAGCTGGATTTGAAGACCACGGATCTATCATTAAGCTTCTAAAACAAAGGAAACGCAGAGAAATTAGAAAAACCATTTTCATGCTGCTGTTTAGAAAATTTCACGAGTACAAAATATTGCCTCAGTTTTGGTTGACTACGAGCTGCATCAGCTCGTCGGTATCGTACTTTATTAAAATATTCAAAAATATGAGATGGAAACCACCAAATGCTATTAATGTTAAATGGAAGAAAGTATCAAAGGTCGAGGTGTAAAACAGAATGTTAGGCAACAGAATTAATGATGCTGATATCGTTATCGCAAAGCCAAGGCAAGTACATCACGCAATATACTAAAATTTAGTTACGTTTGAAAACGCATAATACAGCTGAAAACGTAGTTCTTGCTATTATAGCTCATAGATATTGTATTTGAATTTATTTATGCGGTGATCTAAAGGAATATTAAATGTTACATGCTTTATTTTCTATACGGAATATGTGCACCTCAATAACATATATCAGGTTCATAAATTGAATACTACCTACACACAGTTATTCAAAAGAGTTCTTTTGCGTGTCCCTGTAAATGAACAATAGATTCTAGGCATCCTTTTTTATTTATTTAATACTAGCAGCCTGTTCCGGCTTCACTCGGATGGACATTGTGTCGACCTTCTTGGTAAAATGTCTTATGCAAAATATCTAATCAAAAATCAGCAATAGTTGTCTTATTCGTCTAGTTTTCCATAATCATGTTCATTGACGATGGTGGCGACGAATTAGCTAAAATAGCTGAAATACGTATTTAATTATTTTTTAGCAGATTCGTTTAGCTGTATTTTATACATTTTATTGTTGTAATGTCATTGCTATAATTTCATTGTTGTAACTATTGTTGAGACTTTATTTTTGTAACTGTATTGTTGCAAAATTCATTCTCTTTTTACCTAAAACTACTGCTGAGATATGGCGGAAAACTTTTGACCAACCCATTTAACCCCTTTAGGAGGTGAATTTATAAAATCAACGGATAAACGTGTTTAACCATTTTTTTTAGTAGATTTTTCCTGAATTTCGCGCTTCTACCTAAAACTAACTGCTCAGATATGGCGAAATGACCTAAAATTTTCGACACCCCCTTTCGGGGAAATTTTTCAAAAATCCTTTCTTATTTCTTGTCTAGTTTATAACCGCAATAACCTGTCCAAATTTCCTGATCCTGACTTTAGTCGTTTCAGCTGGGCGTTGATGAGTCAGTCAGTCAGGCGTTTTCTCTTTATATAATAGTACAGTGTTAAAAATAAACCCGTTAATTCACGGTAAAACTATTGGCAGCAAAGTTGCTTGACTTTTTCCGTTCCGTTAATAGATTTTCCGTTTTGAGAGATAAAAGAAGGAAAAATTCCGTTTGAAAAGCGGTAACTTTCCGTTACGCTCTCAAAAATACTTACTTCAATCACAGAAATATTCTTGGCAACACTGGCAGGAAGGGAAATTTTCCGTTATGGGAAATCTTCCGTTATATTTAACATTGGTTTTAAAAAGCACATCTCTCTTTGCGCTGCCATCTGTTGACCATTACGAGAGTAATAAATATTTGATATACTTCAAGAATATTTTCTGGCTGACCTTGGACTCGAACTAGGGACTTCAGTGCCTTGAGTTAAGTGTTTTACCGGTAAGACCAGTGCGCGTTTGTTAGAATAACAATTTGAAACGATGATACGGGATTTCTTCAAATGGTGGCCTGGAACTTAATTTGGGGTTTAGAAACCTGGTAATTTTTAAGTTAATTGTGGGGAGATTTCGTCGTTATGAGATTATGGTCAAGGTTTTAAAACTTTAGTATTAATAGAGGATAAAAACATAAATTATATATATTCTTAATTTGATTATTAGATGTAAAATATAAATATTATATTTTGAATAAATTCGATAAAAAATGTTAGCTTTTTTAAAAAATCGATTTTTTTTTTAACAATTATATATTTTTTTATATGTGTTCGTTTAGAATATATTTTCAGTGCGTGTGTTTTTTCATAACTTTAAAAAATAATTTTCGAATAATTTTAAAGGAATGAGAAAATTATTTGTTATTTTTTTTAAATTCGAATGTATTATTTTTGTTTGTTGCTTTTTGGAGTAAAATCGATTTATTTTCACTTAATTTAACTATTACACATATAATTTTTAATCTGTTTGTTTAGAATATATTTTAAGTGCGAATATTTTTTTATAACTTTAAAAAATAAAATGCAAATAATTTTAAAAGAATAGGAAAAATAATTGTTGCTTTTTTTAATTAGAAAGCACTATTTTATTGTTGTTCTTGTTTTATATTAACCTTAAATTTGAATTTATTGAATTTTCAGTTTTACTGTGCAGCAATATGTCAGTTTTTTAAACTTTGAAAATAAATATGCAGAAGATAACGGAATATCTCCGTTGGCCACTTTCGTCTCCGTCCGCTCCGTCTTTTTCATGAAATATGAGGAAATTTTCTGTTTTTTAACCGAAAATGCTCTTTTGTCCTGAAAAGGGACTTTTTCTGTGAAATTCAGGAAAAAATACCCGTGAATTTCCCATTATTTTGAACAGTGTATAGATACCGTAGTGAACTTCATAATATACCTCAATTTCATTATATTCGAAGTAGTATAAAGTCTTGAAAATATACTTTAAATAATTACTGTCTCACCAGTAATGTATACCAGAATTATTTTGTGAACCCTTGTTATGAAATGTTATTGACACTGTTTTGAATAGAAAACATACTGAAGTAGACGTAACATTATAAATTTCGTGCTAATACAAGTATTTTTACGAAAGTTAGAACGCGGTTGACAAACAAGTGATTCGAAACCACAATCTCTTTTCAAAGTTATTGGAAAGCATTTTAAAAGCATTCTCAAATGCGAATAATGATAATAATATTGTTTAATACTTTTGCTTTATGACACGCTTCACAATTTAAATGAGAAAAATCTATAAATAATATAATATAATCACTTGTTAACTTTAAATTAAAGTCCCATAATGCTTAAAGTGATAAAAATAACACAGAATATTTAAAATACCTGTTTTTTAATGTAGATTACATATGTTTCATTCACAACTATCGGTGACATCTTCAGATCTTAATGATAAATACAAAAATTCTGAAGAATTTTTGTATTTATCATTAAGATCTGAAGATGTCACCGATAGTTGTGAATGAAACATATGTAATCTACATTAAAAAACAGGTATTTTAAATATTCTGTGTTATTTTTATCACTTTAAGCATTATGGGACTTTAATTTAGAGAAAAATCTAATTTACTCTAGCACATCGAAAAAAGAATAACAGATTGGCATTTCATCAGAAAATAAATTATTTTTAGCAATCGAAAAGGTACTAAAAGAAAAAGTTATTTAATATTCTTTACGCAATAAAGAATAAGTGGTTGCATTATCTATAACTGATAATAACCCAAAGGAATAAAATAAATTGGTTCTAGAAAATAAAAAGAAAAGAAAAGCTTTCGTTTTGTTTTCTTCCTTTTGTTTGACCTTATTTTATCATTGTAAGGTCAAATAATGATGAAACCATCACGTATAATAATAATTCTTTTGTAATATTTCTAACATTTTGAACATTTTTCTATTAATTATTTATGATTATATGTCAGACTTACAAATAGTAATGTTATTATTTTTTTTATTGCTGTTTATTAAGTTCATATATTTCAGCATTTTAGCAAATAATATAATCTATCACCTATATAATTTGAGACAAAATACGCTGTGGTGAAACTCTAGATTATTAAGCATAAATGTGTCTATTAGGTCTGTAATGTCAAACTGAAAAGTAATACTAGGACTTCCTTTAAAGCGGTTAGTTTGAGTGATATTGCGGAGAACATTGAGTTAACAACTTTTGACAAGTAATGAAAATGAAACGCTATCTTTAATTAAGTATATACTGGTATAAATTCAAATGATAGCAAGTGGGTAAGTGTGATCGAAGATCGCTCAAAGGGTTTCGTTTAATATCCCTTTCAAAACACTTTATCCTTTCTTTAATAAATCCAAATAAATTTCATTTAGCAACCAAAAAAAAAAAAAAAAATGTTTTTTGTTTTTTATAAAGTAAAAATTTACCGGTCTATTTTTTCGTTTTTTCGAGTATCCAAACCAAACCGATAGCGAGCGAAGCCGCACTGAGAAAAAAAAATACCGCCTTCAACTAGAATGAATAGTTAGACTGTTTCTAAGTCCCTGAACTAGAAATATAGAAATCTGAGCTATGCGAATAGGGTAAGCAACTAACCTGAATAGACAAAATGATCGAGAATTTCTAGTCTCTTGTTTTCTAGGTGACAAAACGATAATGAATCGTGTAACTGACGAGAAATTATCGCTTTATTTATAGAATAGATTTATAAACTAGCATTATAGTAACTAAAATTAGCGTCTTGTGTTCTCATCTATTTGCAGACATTTTTAAATAAGTTTGACCACGAGAATATAGGTAAACACTTCTGAATTCTAGTAGGGGTCTCTAGAACTCTCTGGCAAAGGGAACTATAATTTATAGGGATGATATGGAACTATTTTTTCTAGAGCCACAATTTAGATTCTAGTTGAGAAGGGAATATTTTTTTCTCAGTGCGGCTATTATATTATGTCATAATAATATCTGTCACGCGGACTAAATGCGATATAAAAAAAAAATATTTCAAAATTAAACGTCTTGTACACCTTCAAAATGTTAAAATATGCGAATATTTCCATAATCGGATTTTTATCATGATTCAATATGTTTCTCAAATTCATTTATTTACTATTCTCTATTACCCATATTGATACTCGCTTTGTATTATTCTCAAACATCTGAAAAATTCGTTAAACTTCCAATATGACGTCAGATTTTCTTTTTAATTCTCTAATGACGTGATATTAATCTGCTTTGTGTACATACACATACTCATACTCCTTGTATTATTGAGAAATCTTTGAAAATTTCCGCTTTATTACCACTATGACGTCAATCATTTTTATTTCATATTAATCTTTTTTTCAATTGGTGAAACTTTTTATTTCATTTTAATTTTTTACGTGGAAATCGTCTGATACAAAATTAATTATTGTAGAAAGAATTTCATCATGGATTTTAAAATTTTGGCATCTGCTACAACGAAAAATGTTTAAATTTATTAGGAAAAGGCTGTTAGAATTTTGGTTTTTTATCTCTATTTATTAAAATAATACGAATTTTTCAAATTTTAATATTTTGAGCCCTTTATAGCTGGTATTCAGCTATATACACAAAGTTTCAACTCTGTAAGTTACATATTTTCTGAGAATAGCTCTGTGACAGACAGACAACGGAGCGGGAGTAATAGGGCTTCGTGAGATGAACGAAACCCTAAAAATGAGCAAATTAAATGGTATAACTACAAAATACCTTATATAAATTCATATTCACTGTTAGAAAAAAATATTGAAGCAAACAAATAAATAGAGAAAAACATGCAAGACAGTCATGCATAAGTATAAGTTTGGAAATACACATTCATTAAAGGTAATACAGAAATTAAGACACTAAAACATTGTATATCGGAATTTCAACTCCTTGAAATGACGTCAAGAACATGAAGAGACGCTCCGCACCAATTAGAGTACCTATAAATGTCAAAAATTGTGTTTTTTGACAAAGCATGTTTTATATGGTGTGTGGTCTTCTCGAACACTTAAGACTGTTGCACATCTGTTTTCCATGGATGTGACGAGGTTGTCGATATGAGTTTGGTGGAAATTCTGTTCTACTTTTTAAAAAGTGCTATCTCAAAGTCCCGAGCACTGAACTTCAACAGAGGCATTGCTCTCGCTGCAATGCGTCATCCGAGTGTCTCTTAGACATGCTCGATTGGATTTAACTGTGAGGAGTGCATACTGACTACTACATAGGCTGTATTATTTCTTTTTCAAACATATTCTCCACAAGTCGAGCTGTTTTACGCATTAGCATGCATAGAAAGAAAGAAATATGCAGTGGCTTTAGCGTCAGGTAAGACATGAGATCGGAATATCTCATCTGCATGCCTTTGGGCTGTGAAACTGCCGTTCCGAGTAATTTACAAATCCGTGAATATTTTCTTATTAGATCATGTTACCTATAATACGGCAAAATGAACCCGATTACGGAACTTTCTCCGAATCAGTTACTATATAAACAATATTCTAATGACAATTGAGAAAATGACTTTTCCATGAAATCTTTAGGTTCGTGAAGCTGAAAAAAATGCATGTCAATATTAAGTTAGCATTTCGCCGTGTTAGGCGCCTTGGCGAGATAGACGAAAGCCAAGAGAAGCAATATTTTCACAAATAGTTGCGGGAAATCTATTCACTGTTTCATACACACAAGCATTTGCCCAATATTTACGCAATTTATTTAATACTAACTGTGTAGCAAGCCGTTGTGTTGCATTTGAATCGCATGAGGTACTTCTAATGTTTTTTGGAAAAAAGAAATGTGGCTTTATAGAATATTTCAAGTTTCTAGTCTTAACATTAAAAATAAATCATAATTTAGAATGTTTTTAGAACGTTTCCCGCTCTTTTCACCTTTTTAATTTTCGATTTTATAGACACCGTTCTTAGAGATCGTTTACATCTTAAAGTATCTACATGCAAAATTTCCCGTTTTTCGCCCAAGCAGCATCACAAAAGTAGCAAATTTTAGAACGTTTTTTACTCCTGCACCATTTTATATTTCGATTTTTTTAGAAAATATTCTATTGCAAGTATTTACGTCTTAAAAGTAACAGTCATGTGAAATTTCAAGTTTCTAACCCTAACAGTTCCAAATAAATCAAGATTTAGAACTTTTCTAAAACATTTTCTGCCTATTTCTTACTTTTAAATTTAGAACTTTTTAGAAGCCGTGCATAACGAGTATTTACATCTTCAAAGTAACCACCACACCAAATTTAAAACTTCTATCCCCAGCAATATCAGAGAAATCGCAATTTTTGAACGTTTTTTGCTCCTGCACACCCTTAAAGTTCTTATACCAACATAAAATATATATAACATATGTTGGAGAAGGGATGGTCATAATCATTTTGCCACCATTATTTTTTGAATCGGCTTGATAGTTCCAGAGATTATCCCCCACAAACACACAAACGATTCTTCTTTATTATATTAGTATATATACAGCAGCCGTATATCTGTTATTATATACAAACAATTTTTTTAATCTAATACGTGCCCGGAAAACAGTGAAACACTGTCGGGATAATGAGAAAGATGTTAATAAGGCCTTTTTATGTTAGCCTAGCGCAGATGATAAATCGCCAAATAGTGTTCCTATCGCCATCTTTCGTATTTCATTCTTTTCATTTAAAATACATACATTTAAAATCCATATATTTAAAAAATATGCCTTTGACTCATTTAATTAAAAATACAAATAAATAAATAATCAACATCAAAGCCTTGTTTCTAAGTTACACATGTGTAAGAAAAACGCTGCTTTTGGGGAGATTATCGCCCGGCTGGTATAAAAGTACCGTTAATAATTGAAGTTGTGAATCGGGTTTACAGCCAATGGCGTATTTTAGAAAGCGTGGTTTAACGTCAATTAATTTCATTGCTGTAATGTTTTTAAGGAGGGGGGCGGATTGCAAATTTTTATATTGGAATTTAAACTTTGGTTTTTATAACTAATGTTTGTATAAATAATTTGTATGTTGACCTAGTTTCACTCGAAACAGATGTAAAATGTTTATTTTCTGGTTAAATTCTAGGAGAAATTTCCGTAGATTGGTGGAAAACCAATCGAGTATTTAATATCATTATTATAACTCTCATGCAGTTATGTGCTGGTGTTGTTAGCATTACTGTTGTTTGACGCCAACCCTGACTCTGTATTTAAGTGCAGAAAATTATAAATTTTCCTTGTACGGAGAATGATTATAACATAATTGTTCCATTTCGCATACCACGTATCATTTGCAATATTGGTACTGTTATATTAGCATGGCACAGGTGATAAATTGTCAAATATTTTTCCCATTACCATATTCCTATCGCATTCATGTCATTTAAAATATAAATATTTCACTCATTTAATTTAAAATACATGACTTTCACTCATTTGATTTAAAATACATTCTTTCACTTTTTCAATTTAATTTACTAAAAAGAAAAATATAAGAAAAAATAATGCCATAAATCAAAAGATTTTATTTTAACATCAAATAATTGTTTCTAATTTACACACATAAAATACAAAAAGTACTACTGGAGTTAAAAAAATGGTATTTGCGAAATTTGAGCCGAAACTCTACTACTAAGCTAATACTTTTATTTTGTTCAAATAGAAAAAAATTCTAGATTATTTTCAATTTTTATTAAATTGAAATATGTGTAATTGTACCGAATAGTAACGATTAGTTCGTGCATAATTTTGTTTTTGATTAATGTGCTCTAATCCGGTTATCTACGAAAATCTCCCGCCGGTGAAAATGACGCACGCACTAAATTTTTGTGACGTATGTACTTAAATTGTGCTTTTTAAAAATCTATTTTTTAGTATAATTTCCCAACGGTTTAGAATTTATTCTTGTTAATAGGAGAGTCTCGTTGTCACCCTCATAGGTATCTGTTCTGAAAATTGACGAAATCCATCAAATATTTTGTGAGTCATGCTTGACGAAAGGTTTTAATATCTTTCGTAGCTATATATGGGGCAAAGTAAATTGCGTTTTGTATGAGTCTTCGTTTCACTCAGACAGTTAGGTATCTCAACCTGCATTATTGCTTTCACTTTGATCGTTTCTAGGCATTGTGAAATTTAAATATGAATATCATCAAATAGAGCAGACTAATTTACTGAACCATTAACTATTAACACAAACTCTTAACTGGAAGTTTCTTCGAAAATTTTAATTAAACCAATATTCTAAGAACTTTTAAAGTTATTTCTGAGCAGGTAATTTTTCCATTGCCACGTGACATAACAATAGATATTTATTTGTTACCATAATGTGAAACAACATTTTCAGTAACATAAATATATACATTTTTTTCAATGAAGCATGCATAACTAAAGTAAAAGTGGCAGGGTTACCACAACTGATAATATTTATCGCCCAATGTGACGAAGGTGCCCATTTCTAGTATCTTTAATGGAAATAATATTTTTTTAACATCTCTGTTGGTTAATAAGTAATTTACTGATTTTTATCTATGGATCTTTCAGGATTAAAAAAAAGAAAATATAGATGTCAAAAAGTAGAAATTAAGAAATAAATAGACATACATACGTACTCTATTTGAATCCAAAATGTAACTATTTTAACAAAATTCACACACAAATACTATGTAAGGCTGTACAGAATTTTATATTTAAAAAAAAAAATTCATGGTTATTTACGGGCTTCGTTATAGGCGGTTTTTTTGTGGGGTTTTGCGATTTGAATGGAATTAAAAAAAAATCAATTTGTACCCAACTTCGATGTAACCGGGACTGTATTATCTGGCTTCTACTGCAACAAGTGTCTGCTTTATATTTGTTGCAAATGACTGAAAACAACAGTAGCTACTAAAAATCATTTGTAAACTGCAAAAAGGAGAAAAACGTTTCTTGTTCTAAACCAAAATGTTTACGAAAATATAATATAACCACTTCCGAGATAACCACCGTTCCGAAAAGCGTTCCTTTATCTTTAGAAACGTTAGAAAGCATTACATGTGGAAGATAATGACACAGTTTGGAAATAAACGTATCTTTGGCTGCCCGTAATTTCAGAAACGCTAAAGAGCATTTTTTACATTCTATTAATCAATTTTCTCAACACGGTTATAACACTAGATTGGGTTCTTTCAATGCTGTGGAAATGTTTACCTGGCTTTACTTACGAAAATCAGACATTTCTTGTTGATACCAGTTTGAGAAAACTAATTAATACACCCCAAAACGTTTCCGAAACATAAGAGCAGTAAAATATACCATTTTTTTCAGAAAAACCTCTTTAAATCTCGAAAATCTACTGATATATGAGGTTTCTGAAGGTACATAAACGTTTCTCAGATCGTGAGTAACGCGATTATAATATACAGGGTTATTCAAGATGAACTAATCCGATTTAAAAATTCCATATTTTCCAAAAATAAACGACACAGTATGATAAGTAATACATGAATACAAAAGAAATATATGGAAGTTTTATATTTTGAACAATAAGCGCTCATGTGTTCTTCGTAAAGCTCTGTCACACGTAAGCTGTTTTGGAATCCTTTCAGCAGCAGAAGTGATAATGGCATCCGTGAATCAGAAAGCTTCATGTGTGGTGTCGTTTGCGCGATGTGGATCTGTAATCACATCTGTGCCTACCCACAAATTTATGTGTATTAAAACAACGTATTCCTGCTGTTTTACAATCAATTTCCAGTGACACTTTACAGCCTGTTTGGTAGGAATTTACATACCGTCTTGACATTATACGTGTAAATAAAGGAAGTTATATTCAACACTTGTTAAAAAAAAAACTTCAAACATTTTCCTTTGTATGCATATATTACTTATCATTCTGGCTTTACTTATCATTACTTATCATTCGTCGTTTATTAATGAAAATATAGAATGTTAAAATCGGATGATTCATTGTGAAAAACCCTGTATTTTCACAAACTTTCTTGCTAGGTCACATAATATTTTTCCCTCTCTCTTTTTCTTTTTCTTTTTTCTTTTTACAGTATACTATTATTTTATCTTATACTGATGACAAATGTTAAAGAAATAAGATAATTTTGACAAACTTTCCTTATGGTAACACATAAGTACGTTTTGCAAGTTTCCTCTATTTTATGCCCCTTTTTTAATTTATTTGTTTCATTTAATTGTTTTATTGTAAAACTTTAAAATTTTTATTATATTTACATACTCAACGTATCAAAGCAATTGGAAAAGTATACTCACGGCTAAATTTAAAGAAATTATTAATTTAAATATAATGAGTATATTTGATATGGGAAAAATGGTTTCAACATATTTAAAATCTGGAAATTACTAGAAATTTGTCATATCAACTACATTGCTTTGCCATTCTGTTTCCGTAGCAACGCCATTAAACATCGTCAGGATTTTTATTTTCGTTTATGTTATATGTTATTCACAACGATTTATTCAAAACGACATTTATGTTTTATGATTTATTTCAAATAATTTGTTTATCTTTCTTGAAATAAAAACGCTACGTGGAATAGATTTATATTTCAAAACTGCAACAGTTAAAAATAGTTTCTATTATCATTTATCCTATTGTATGTACATTGAGAAAAGCAGAGTGAAGTATTTGTTTTATCGCGAGCTATAAACATCGTAAAGTGCGCATCGTTTTAGTGTTTTATTCAAGTATGCAATATCAAAAGCATTTTAAAAAATTGCGAATGTTAGTAGGAATTTTCTTTTATAATTCTATATTGTTCATTTTCAGAATCGATAAAATATACTTTTAAAATAGATCGGCCAAAATCTAATATGTGATTTACGGCTGCTGATTTTCTGCTGATATCTGATATTTAAAAGTCTCATATTATGCTCAATTTGATTTTTAATAACTACAGACATATTGAATATTAATAATAACTAGTAGATTCGCACGCACTTTATTAAAAAATAAATATGATATGGCAGTTTTTATCAGACAAAACACAAATTGTAAGCGACAGATGTGACGGGGACCGTAATGACATTTGCAATTTTGCCACTTTACTTAAAACAGAACATTTTTAAAATGTTGTATGCATTATTTTCAAAGACATATCAAACCCACTATTAACCCCTTCAGGGGCAAGCAATTGTACTCCTGTAAAGTTGAATTCCCACCGGAATTTAGGAAAGAATTTAGTTCAAAATAAGAATAAGCAATTTTTCAACTATTTCACGTCAAAGATAAAAAAGTAAAATGTAATTTAAAAGTTCCTGGTTTGAATCGGATTAAAATTAGGTGGTATATAATATATACCACCGCCTTTCAAAGGGTTAAATGGCTAGATATTGGTTAATCTATAAATATCCATATTTAAATTAACAATTGAGATAGTAATGATGGTTAATAAACGTGCGCTTATCTTTTACTCATTCTTTTCAATCTAGAAAATCTCATTTATGAACAAACAGCAAGAAAAGGCGATTATTTAAGAACAATATAAGTTCCCTTACTGGGAACAATACTGAAAACGACTGCATACTCTTATCTGTTTGAAACTTCATACACCGGGACAGTAGTGACTGAAAAGTGAGGAACACAAATTTAAACCCAACAAAAACAAATAATACTCATTTAACTCATGTAATGAAAATTACATTATTATGCTCCAGGGAATTCATATTTATAATAAATAAATTGTTTATTTCAAAATTGTTTTAATAATTATTGTTTGTTGATGATTTTAATGATAAAGTTATGGGTTCTGGACAGGAAACAGTAGTGACTTATGAGATATTTAAATTCCATTTTAAAGATTAAAGAAAGAGATTTTCACAGTGTAACATAATATTGTAGAACAATTACAGAGTAACATTTTAACATTAAATGAGAATTTATATTGCAAAGAAATGCCGAGAGATATACTGAGGACTGAGAAATTACACTTTTGAGATTTGGACTCACATACATTTTTAACAAATATATTTTTTAATTTTTCCTATGGCTCTTGCGCAGCAGAAATGTTTAGCATTTATATTAATGTTAACAAGAAAAAAATATCAAGCGTCACTCACATATTTTACCATCTTGCACGAATATAAATTTTATTTCATAACTTATATACAGGGTAATTATAATTAAAGTCCTACTTTCAAACTGCTGTAAAAATGGAGCCACTGGTCAGAATGACTTCAAATTTGAACTGAAGATACTGGAAGAAGGCGGAAATGGTATGGAATAAGAAAGAAAAAGTTCCAATGTGTATCAATAGATGGCGCTGTAAGCGGCATAACGAAAACAGATTTGGCTACAAGTGACATTTTTAATTGAAATACGACGGCTTTGCAAGAGTAGTACAGTAAAGCAACCGTACTGTTCAATGTGCATGGATGTTTTGGTTGTTTGACGAAAAAATGACTTCCAAATCAATCAACAGTTGGGGTACTGTTAATGAAAAGCCCATCCACCACGGCAAGGTCGTACCTCATTGGATGGGAAAATCGGTTTTAAATTGTCCTTGGGCCAAAAACGCATAAAAAGCACATAATGATTCGGGTTTTAATTGCGCCTGATTGTCTTTTAATTTGTATAGTATGCCGTATTGGAACTTTTTTTCTTATTCCATACTGTTTCTCCCTTCTTCCAGCACATTCAGTTCAAATTTGAAGTCACTAGGGGGCTCAGCCCCCTACTCGCTAACGCTCGCCAACCCCCCGTGAATTGCAAAGCAATTCACATTGAGACCGCTAAGCGGTCACGGTTCGCTTCGCTCGCTCGCCCCTTTTTATTTTTCTAGTAATTCTAGCCGGAATAAGTACTACAATAAATCATTTGAACATATGAAATTGACAATTTTTTTAATGTGAAAAAGTAAATGAAAACTCCGTTGAAAACACAACTAAAATTGCATTTAGTTGATGCTACTAATGGACATAAAAATCATTTAAATACTATGAAAAAAGGATCTTGAAAACATAATTAGTTTAAAACTTATTGCACCTATAATATTGGACAGCACGGCTTAAATTCATTTTAAAAAAATCGACTTTTTGTGTGAGTGAAATTCGTAAATAAATTATAAATAAGAGTTGAGAATTCATTTGAAATTAACAATATTACTCATAATTAAAATGAGGAATCATCTCAGATGCTTTGGATTACGTTCATATTATTTTATTTTCAATAATTGCTAGCTTGAGTTTCACTGCTCTGACATTGACCGCCATATTGAATGCGGAGCTAACACAATCTTGTCTGTTCATTGGTCTGAGCTCTGGAAACTACGGCTGTTGCCAACGATAAGGTAGAAATTCAGCCCTATTTCCGCGCCACGCAAGACAAATATTTGAAGTCATTCTGACCAGTGGTTCCTTTTTTACAGCATTTTGAAAGTGAGAATTTAATTGTAATAACCCTGTATAAATATATATATTCAAATACATTCAAATTATTTTATGTTGCCTTGTACACGAACGACTAAGTCAAGTTATTTAAATTTTATGAAACCGTATTCAACATAAGATGTTCTTTAGATTCTTATTATACAAATTTTTCGCCAAATTATACCGGAAATGCCATATTTATAGATCGGGGGACAGCATTATTTTTTACACTGTAAGAAAAGTCACATATTTCTTAATCTAGGAACATATAATGTAACCACGAAAGAAAATATACAATAAATTTTTCAGAGTTACCTCCAATTCCGAAAAGCATCATGTATCTTTAGAAAGTCAGAAACCAATATATTTTCGAGATTTAAGTTTCTTTTCCTGTCGCCGATTTTAGGAAACGTTTCCAAGTAGTTTTTATAGTGTATTAATCAGTTTTCGCAAAGTAGAATACCAGTTTTTACATGCTATTAATTCTAGTAAACATTTTCATGTTCAACAAACATATTTTACAGACAAACAGGACAAATTAAGAGCATTAACATTAAAATTAGTGTTACTTTTGTTACTGTTGCATGCATAATTTTATTTATGTAGCTTAAAATGTTTAATTAAGATCTGATAGCATCCGAAAAACTGATTTGTCGGTTTGAGAAAACTTATGAGTCCCGCTTATGAATTATTAAACTTAGTGAGTTATTAGTCCCTCAGTGGCACAGACAATTAAGCTCGGTTCCCGTAAGATCACCGAAAGTGAAGCATCTTCGACCATGGTCAGTGCTTAGGAGGGTGACAACTTCTCTCGACCGCGGCTGCTGTAGGACCGTGTAAGTTAACAGGAGCTGATGCTCGTAAAATCTGTTCGTGGCTCCAATGTCCTCCAAGTTTGCAAACGATACCTCTGGGGGTGCCAAACCAGGTGGACGTCTCTTATCTGGAATTGGTTCAAAAATTAGGAGACCAGCTCTAGATGTCCAATAGGGTGGGTCGAAAAAAACGAAATTTATATAATCGAAACATAATAGTGCGGGAAAGTTGCCATTGGTAATAAGGAATAAATTCGCAAAATATTACACTAAATGGTTAATAACTTTTACTGCCGCAAGGGGGCCAAAGTTTCGAAAAATCGCAAAAAAATTGTTTTTCGAAAAAAAATTAAATTATCCAACCATAACAATACAATTTTTAATAGAATGCAACAGTTACTTCAAGATGTTAGTAATATTCCAATAAAATTTTATTGAAATTAATAGTTATTGAAATAATGGTGAAATCATTTCTATTACCGCCGCAGGGGCGGTCAAAATTTTGAAAAAAAAGGCAAAAATTTCAATTTTTAGTTTTTTCCAATGTTCCCAATTTTTATTATATATCTACAATTAAATAAATTTATATTATATCTAGTAATAACTATGTCTAGCAATTTTTGTCATGGGCATTGCCAACCAAGGGCGAGAAGGCCCGCCCCCCCACCACTCCCCCTAAATTTGAGAGAAGAAGCCTTTTTGAAGGAATTTTTAAAAAATTCTGAGAAATTTTGGGGATTTTTTTTTTTGCAGGGGGTCCCCATACATAAATTCCCCATGATTTTCCACTTTTGGGGACACCCTAAAAAAAATCCTGAAAAATTCCCGGAAAATCCCCAGGATCCCTTTTAAAAGCCCCTTTCTCTTAAACTTAGAAGGGGGGTGGGCCCCTCTCACCCTTGTTTGGCTACACCATGATCAAAATTACTAGACATTTATAAGTTATTACTAGATATAATGTAAATTTATTTAATTGTAGAAATATAATAAAAATTGGAAAAATTGGAAAAAAAATGAAAATTGAAATTTTTGCCATTTTTTCAAAATGTGACCGCCCCTGCGGCGGTAATAGAAATGACTTCACCATAATAAAATTTTATTGGAATATTACTAACATCTTGAAGTATCTGTTGCAATTTATTAGAAATTGTGTTGTTATGGTTGGATAATTTAATTTGTTTTGCGATTTTTCGAAATTTTGGCCCTTTTGCGGCGGTAAAAGCTATTAACTATTTGGTGTAATATTTTGCAAATTTATTCCTTATTACCAATGGCAACTTTCCCGCACTATTATGTTTCGATTATATAAATTTCGGTTTTTTCGACCCACCCTAATGTCCAATCTCTCTTGAGGGTCTGGCACCCCTTCTATCAGAGAAGTGCCATGGCACTTTCTCTGACACGACAACAACAACAACAACAGAAAACTTATTAATGCACTATAAAAACTACTTGGAAACATTTCCAAAAATAAGTGGCTGCAAATAAAAACTTTGTTTTATAAATGCTTCCTTAAATTTCGAAATTATGTTGTTTGTTGCGATTCCCAAATATAAAGAACGCTTTTCGGAATCGACGATAACGCAGAATTGCTTATTGTATTTTTTCGTTCGTGGTTATATTATATTTTCGTAGTTTAACAAACATTTGTCTTTTTTTTTAAGTTTAGCTAACCATTTTGTACCAGAGGATTTTCAAGTATATAAATAATCTTCAAGTCACGAAAAGCTATTATGACTATGGTAGATGCGACCTCGGGACCTCCGCAAGATAGCACAGTCAAAGCAAAATGATTACTGATGTTTAAACATATATACCATCGGTTACAGTAACATCCGTAAACCAGCCCCGTTCATTTTGCGTTGACTTGAGGTTGTTTCGACTCCGGAAGCTGTACCCACTGCTGTCACGACAGCTGGCGGCTATTTTCCCATTGGTTAACTAATATCAATTAAATATTTGACGAAGAATATTACTACAGACTAAAAAAATAAATTAAACTGAAATAAATTTTGTATATAACGCAAAAGTTAAATATGATGCTGATCGCATATAATACCTATTGATAATTAATATAAAGATCATTTCGAAATGACTGGCACAAAATTTTTTTATACCTTAATTTAGGGCAGAATTACTAAACATATAAATATAGTTTAAATAATTTATAGAATATATATTATATAAAGTTCACATTAAATATATATAGAGAGAGAATTGAATTTTCTTACAAAAATTTAAAAAAAAATAATAAAAGATTATAAAAAAGTTAACTTGAAGGTTTATTTTTAAGTGTATGTCTACACACACACACACACACACAAAAAGAATAAATAAATGTAATAATCTACACGCTCTGCGCATTTATGTGTCCATTACTTCGTATATGGAGGAAATGTACTGTTTGTATTTTTTATACCTTGAAACATCATTTAACTTCACAGTCAGATGATAAATGTTTCAAATACATGTTTTATTTAAGACAGGCACGCAAATGCGTAAACCATATTGCTTTCTTTTAGTATAAATTTACGGGATATCCTACCATATATACTTGATTTATGCAAAAACATCAACATAGGCTATATAAAGAAGAGGCATATCCATTCGAAGATTAAATGTGAAATTAAATATTGGACTGTTATTTTTATTTTAAAAGAAAATTTTATTTACTATGAGAATAGCATCGATGAAATTCTAGAACAGAGTGTTTCAATCTTTTAAATTTTATGACACACTTCAACCTAGAACTAAAATTACCTGGCACAATTAAATTACGTTGAAAAAAAAATGAGGAAATAAAAGCGTGTAAACATTTTAACTTCTTATATAGTTTTACACCCATATAATGTACCATAACTACCAAATCAAAATAGTATAATTTTTAATAAAAATGTAAAAATATTTTCATTATTTTTATGCATTATTTAAAAACTTATTTTTGATAAAATTTATAAGATAATAATTAATGAATGGTTTGACTTTTTTTCTGTACATGTCACATCCTTTTGCGGCACAACAATGTACCACAGTACAGTGGTTGAAAATCCCCATTATCGGGATATTCAAAAGTCGTAATAATTTTAATCGCACATCATCCTTTAAAGAAATTCAAATGATATTTAAATGAATATAAGTTGAAGCTTAATAATTAATGTATTCACTAAAACTATTCGAGCCGATGTTTTGTTACAGAAAAATGTTTCTTTCATTCGCCGAAAAAGAAATCGTTATATTTATAAAGGTTCCCCGACCATGATAAACAAAAATCGTTGTTGTAGCTGTGTTGGGGAGAATATTTTACATGCATATTTCTGAATGCTACCTGAAATAAAAATTATACACTATCAACTTTTGCTTCAATCTAATGGTTTTAGTATTATGGAAGACTTCAAAATAATCTGTATAGCTTTCAATTGTTGATTAAAAACATTCTTTGCAATGAATATAGTTGTATGTATTGTTGTATGTAATGAATATTGTTGTATTTATCGATAGTATAGAATATATATAAATATTCAGGATGTCCTTACACTGTAAAAAAAAATCACAGTATTTTTACAGCAAAAAATGCTGGCAATATGGGTGCCAGCATATTTTGCTGTGAATTTACAGCAGTTTTGCTTTTTATGGATAAACAGCACTTTTGTAAATTCACAGCATTTTTTGCGGTTAATTTTACAGCAGTTCAGTTTTTTTATTTTACAGCAGATTTGTTAGTTTTACAGCCGTTTTTGCTGTTAATTTTAATGCAATTTTAACAGAATCACTGTAAAACTTTTAGTATTTGTTGTTGATATTTTTACCCCCCACCCCTCTCCGTGTATTGTTTTTTTTTCTTATTTTAACCTGAGACATATTTCAAAGACTTTGGGCACTAAGTATTACCTTTTTGTTTACTTATATCATTATTTTAATATCATTATTATATAATAGATTCTGTTATACATATATACGATACAAATTTCGGTTTTTGATCAAGTATATCACCCACAAAAATTTTAGTCATTTGCCTATAGAGATAAAATGTTTTTTCAGTAGATCATAACAAAGGAAGATTTTACTTTATCTAACTTTTAATTAATTATTCAGTATTTCTTCACAGGACTTTGTTTATCCGTTTGTTTGTATTTGAAAATACCCACTAATTTAAATCATGCATATATTTTTTTCCCTTCCAACAAATTTAGGGTTATTTTTTGTATATATTTAAATATTTTTGTTTATTCAATGTAGCCATTATTTCCTCCACCCCCCAACACGGACATGCAAAACTTTCTGATATTTAAACTATCATTCATATATAATTAATAACAAGACCTTATTGTACGCAACTTGCTGATATGGAAACATTATATTGATAAAAAACTTATTTTATGCTAAGATAATTTTATAAGTCTACATTTAATTCCATAAATATCAGGTCTGATTGAAAAATGAACACGGGGAGATAAAAAAAACACTTATGAGTTCAAGAAACGTAGAATAAAATAATAATAAAAAAAATCTGTTCACATAAAAACTTTAAAATTAAGCGTAAAAAATAAATAGATAATGGACAAAAACATTAAACGAGTTGCTGCAAATTACTGCTGCGACAGTAAACAAACAAGGAATATTTTAGGAATTGATAAAATAGTGCATCCAGATTACTCATAATAAATTATTTGAAAATGAAAAATAAATCACTGTTCGAAATATCGGCTAAATAGGTATATTAAATAAATAAAAATATTTAAATTACCGTCCAAAGTGAACCGAAAACTGTAGCTGGTAAAATATCTATAGGATTTAGAAAGTGTATTCGAATGCCAACGTATGAACTGGAGTTTTGAAAAATTTATAATAGCGTAATAAGGCATAGCTAAAAACAGGGATCTTGTTTTAAAAAAAAATGCTTGCATAAAGTTTCCCTGTGATACTTAAATACAAATTATACGTAATCATAACTAAGTTCTAGGAGAACATACTGAGGTAAAGTAAAAAACAACATAACTAAGCAAAATCATCTATTTTTACGATTTAAAACAAAATATTTATTCTAGACAAATGACGTGAAAGTTCCTGCCGTGATATACACGTGGTTTAAAAGCAAAATTAGTATCGTATAAATATATAACAGAATTTATATGATATTATTAAAACAATAATATAAGAAAACAAAGATAAAACTTACTTTTACTCTTTAAAATATGTTTGTAATAATCCATTAACAGGTGTAATTGTTACAACTTTATAGGCTCACTCCTAATGGCGGCCATTTCTCGTAGAATCGAAGCGTCACTTCATTATTGGACTGCACCTGCCGCTGACCTAAATGTGTTTATTCCCCTCGTTTGAGATAATGATAAACAACGCCAACAGATGTCGCTATCTATACAGCTGTAATCACTGTAAATTAACGAAAGTGCTGTGTTTGATTGCTAGGGGAAATATTAACAACCTTTTTTGCAGTTTTTCCTTCCGTTTTTTTTTACAGTGTATTTACCATTGATCAATGGCTCATTTAGAGATAGAATTCCAATTTCAAAAATTTACGACTGTTGTTTTTCATCAAATGAAGATCTACTTACATTTCAAACGTTACGAAATGTAAATTTTTATACAGTCCTTGGATCTTCTTAATTACATATAGAAAAACTTTTCCCACGCTGAAAAATGTAGTAAGATGAATACGAAAAAGCTAAAAACAACGTAGAAGCACACAAATCAAGACCATTTCAAGGATACAAAGATCCCCTTCATCAGTGTATTGTGGAAAAAACAAAAAATTAAATTAAAAACGAATTTTTTTTTAAAGGGTTTAAAAGAACCACGCTCGGCTATATCCCCAAATACTGGCTGTAAAATGACCATAATGGCAAAGCAAGTGTAACTTGATTAGCAGAAGCGACGCAACTGACAGGAAATCAACGAACACGCATCACCGCCCACTTATGAAGGGGATCTCTGTATCCTTGAAACGTTCGTATGTGTTTTAAAGTTTTATAATTTGTGTGCTTCAACTTTTTTTAGCTCTTTCGTAATTATAACCACACAAAGTGTACCTTTTATAACTAATGTAGTAAGATGTTAAAACTTCCAATTGCGAACGATCAAAACTTACCGAATTTCAATACCTTAATTTTTATGAATTTTAGGCGTTTTTTGACTTTGAAAATGCTTTTTTAAAAAAAAAGAAGATCAGTTGCAATCTAAAAAGAGTACTTACGGAAAAGGTAGCTTGATTATTTATTGGTTTTAATATTTTAGCTAATTTTACTCAAAAATACGAAGCTAAATGCGAGGAGCTCAATAATAGAACATTCATTCCTGCTTTTTTATCAATATTGAATTTAAGCAAGAATTTCGCCAGATTATTCAGCTACAGCTTATTTAGCTTCATTTGAGGCGATTTCTTTTAGGTCGGAAAATTTGGCGGTAATTTCCATGGCCAAGCTTAGCGATAATTTGAAACCAGAGGTTTTGAATGAATATGAATGTATAGGTTTAAGCGTATAGGAATTGGAAGAATAATTACAAAAATTTGCGAGAAACCAAGTTCTCTAAAACTCATAAATTAAACCGGTTTCAGCAGGAATTCCTTATTTTTAAATGTCAAAACTGCTATGTTTTAATTTCAAACTGCTATATTTCAACCACGTTTTAAGATAGAGGCAAAACCAAAAATTATCCGGAATCATTTTATCGAGGGCCAGCATTTAATGAAAAAACTCTTACGATTTCTAATATTTTGGTACATTTTTCTGAATTTGAAATCTTTAACTTGCCACCATTTTGAAATAAGATGGTGGATAAAGCTGGTCAACGAACTCGGCCGAAATCTTGGTACGTCCTGTACACATACTCAGTCACATTCAAATCGGTTCATAAAAACGAGTGCTATCCAATGACAAAAATAAGATATAATATATAAATACTAGTATATAACCCCATCAAAAATGACAGATTATTTATATGCGTTCCATTTTCATAAGAATACATACATACAAACAAACAGCATGAAGATTTTATTATTGAAAGGTTTGTATTGTAGAAAAGTACATTTTAAAAATGACAAATGATTTCTACAAATAAAAATGATGAGGATATATATATATATATATATATATATATATATATATATATATATATACTCAATATTAAATTTCTGAAATAGTTCAATGATTGGACAAAACATTCATATTAAATATTAAAAATTAATCCATGTGCGAAAGTTTTTGTAAAAAAGTGTTATCAATGAGTTTCTAAACAGCTTGACTCAACACATAACTCATTGTTTGATTACATAAGCAACATTACATGTAGATTACGCTATACTACGTATTCCTTATATTTTAATTAAGTTTCATAAGAAAAAAATTATTTACGGTGAAAGAAAAATTTCAAAATCTGCCGGTAGATGGCGCCAATATGCTGGATCGATCACCGCAAAGCATCCCTATGAAAAAAATCACCGCTATTTCTGAAAAAAATTGTTTAGAGAAAAAATTGTTTACAGAAATGTTAATATACATGTTTTATATGAAATAGTTTTTGAAGGTTTTAAACAAAATTAAAATATTTAAAAGCTTTAATATGCATTTATAAATATTTTAAGAGTAGAATCGTATGTTAAACTGTATTTTTTAAATGAAGCTTTCAAAGAGTCGTTCATTTGTGATTAATTTGAATTTGTGTTTCTGAATGGCAACAGTGTTCGTTTGTTTATATCTTGGATTCCAATTTTTAATCTGGAATTTTAATTAAGAACTTAAAACATTATAATAGGATATGATATACATGTGTTATAGGAAAATATGCTAAACAGACATGATTTCATGTAGAAGATATTATCATTTAGTTGTCATATGTTAGCATAGGTTTTTCATTAAGCCTAACATGGCGTTTAACTACGGTCGATTCGCAGACCAGAGTGCCCCGCCCGGAATGGTTACAGACACTTTCTTGCCTTCAGATTTTATTATAAGCAGATATCTGTCAACATTTAGAGGGATGGTGAATTTGGGGTGAAGGGTCATGATTGATTAAAATGTACCGAAGTTGCTTTTATCGGACGACTGCAATTGGTAGCTTCTTACATTTTGTAATGAAAGCTACCGAAAACAGAAACGGTGGTAGAAACGCATGCACAAAGACGCGTTATACAAACGCCCCCTAGATAAGAAAGCCTTGACACTGGTCACGAAAACGTCATACCAAGCACACAAAACAAAGAAAAAAATTCGAACAACTTGCATGTTTCGATTTCATTGGCTCATAGAATTAATATAAGCCAATGAAATCGAAACATGCACGTTGTTCGAATGTTTTTCTTTGCTTTGCCTGCTTGGTATGACGTTTTCGTGACCAGTGTCAAGGCTTTCTTATCTAGGGGGCGTTGGTTATACACAGAAAAATATTGTTTATTTAAATGTCATAATGATATAAAATCTTCTAAAATGTCAGACTTTATAAATTGAATTTAAAATTCAAGTTTCCTCTGCATAACTATAGACTAATTTGAATTCATTATTTTGATATTTTATTTTAAAATGAATAAATTTTATAAGTATATGCTAAGCTAATATTAAGCTTTCATGCTGCTTAACATGTTAATTTTATGTATTTCACTTTTTATGTATTTTAAGTGGATGAGAAAAGTAACCGTTGACATTTAAATTCAAACTAATCTAAAACTCACATATGGATGCACAAATAAAAAGTAATTGACATAAACGTAATATTTTAAGTTTTTTTACTTCCTCTTTTTTGACAGTTTAAAATATAAACTAGAAACTATGAAAACAATAGGAACTGTATCATAATAATAAAATATAATGGAACGATTTTCATTTATTTTACAAAGGAAAAACTTATTTTTCAATTTACATTTTGAAATTTATTTATTTTACTTATTACTTTTTGTTATGTTTTCTTTTCAGTAAAGAATAATCTTCCAAGACGGAATTATTTTATTTATAAATATTGCATCCACATCAGGATTTTCAGTTCAAATATAAACATATTAAAATATAAAGATATGCTAATGCATTTTTATGCAACTCTTTTGATCTATTTTTTTCATGAAGAAATTTTCATAATAAACATGAAAAAAATGCGTACTTTAAACAAAACTGACACTTGCATCTAACTTCACTTAAAATTCTGAAACGGAATTCTGAATTTGCTTAAATGTTTAAACGTTATGAAACAACAAAGTTTTTTGTTTAAACATAATTTATGCATTGAGTTTTCTTGGTGTAAAATACATTAAATTATAAAGCAAAAAGAATTTAAGAAATAACTAAATAACAGAATATTTAAATAACTAATTTTTTTAAATATAAAAAATATAATGTAACTAACATGTCTTTAAATAATAAAAAAAGTAAATACAATATGGCTCCACTATAAGAGAAAGTAACACACTATAGAATTATTTTTAAGAGAAAAATAAAATTGACCTCACGGGAATATTTAATACTGTATTGCACAATGCATTTATATTCCGTACCAATTGCCGCATTTCAGTGAGAGTATTTTGTTTCAATACTTTACTGTTATCCTATTCACTTTAAAATCTAATATTTGTCAATATCGCTCAATTTGACTCGCATTGAATTGTAGTACATTAAAAAAAATTACACGTCCCTCTGAACTATACTCGATATGATGGCTATTTTTAAAGCGTAAAGCATAATTGTGTGTTAATACTATACACCTTTAATAATACCTTTACACCATGTTCTAAATTCGTAACCACTGTTAATTTATTCGAAGATCTTATACATTCACAAAACGACTAGAAAAGAGATAGACTGCCAAAATATCATTTTTGGATTATATATAATCGCACCAATATCCTTCAATTTGACACGAAGTAGATTACAGTACATTGAAATGTATTATGTGTCCCTCTAATTAACGTTACAGGATACAACAATTATTTTAAAAACCTAAAGCATAATTGTGTACCGTAACACCATGTTCACTTTCGTGACTGTTGTCAATTTTTACGAATATCCTATAAATTCACAAAAAATACAAACGACTTCCAAAATATAACTTTTGGATTCTAATGAAATCAATCTGGAACAACCATCAGACAAGCACTACTTTACAGGTTACGACGATTATTTTTAAAACCTAAAGCATAATTGTGTACCGTAACACCATGTTCAATTTCGTGACTGTTGTCAATTTTTACGAATATCCTATAAATTCACAAAAAATACAAGAAAAGGGAAATACTTCCAAAATATAACTTTTGGATTCTAATGAAATCTATCTGGAACAACCATCAGACAAGCACTACTTTACAGGTTACGACGATTATTTTTAAAACCTAAAGCATAATTGCGTACCGTAACACCATGTTCAATTTCGTGACTGTTGTCAATTTTTACGAATATCCTATAAATTCACAAAAACTAAAAGAAAAGATAAAGACTTCCAAAATATAACTTTTGGATTCTAATGAAATCTATCTGGAACAACCATTAGACAAGCACTACTTTACAGGTTACGACGATTATTTTTAAAACCTAAAGCATAATTGTGTACCGTAACACCATGTTCAAATTCATGACTGTTGTCAATTTTTACGAATATCCTATAAATTCACAAAAAATACAAGAAAAGATAAAGACTTCCAAAATATAACTTTTGGATTCTAATGAAATCTATCTGGAACAACCATCAGACAAGCACTACTTTACAGATTACGACGATTATTTTTAAAACCTAAAGCATAATTGTGTACCGTAACACCAAGTTCAAATTCCTGACTGTTGTCAATTTTTGCGAAGATCCTATAAAATCGCAAAAAATACAAGAAAAGCGAGAGATTTCCAAAACATAATTTTTGGATTCTAATGAAATCTATCTGGAAACAAGCGCTATAATTTTAAAAACGAACAGAATTCTGAAATTTGAAGCATTCGGTCAAAAGGTATACATGTACATTGTACATACATTAATTACATATATATATACAAACGAATTGCATAACCTCCTATGTTGTAAGTCGGTTGAAAATCAGAAATACGTTCAATAATGTTAGTGCTAAGCATAAAAAGTTAAAATGGGATTTTTTTGTTCGTGATTTTTGTACTCGAGCCACCTATAATCAAACATAATATCCATTGAAATTTCCATACAATTACACTTATTGCTATTGATTTATCTTTTATCTTTATATAAGTTATGAAATACACTATTATATTTACATCAGTCAATAATATTTGTTTCTATATTAAATTAGTATGATAGATAAGACGAATGTTTTTGCTCAGTGATTTTAAAAAAAAATGGTATCCTAAAATTCCAAGAAATATTATATTTTTTGTAGTTGAACATATAAGTTTCAGGTTTGTATAAGTTTATACTAATATATAAGTTTGTATTAATATAAATATTACTAATTTTAATTTTAATATTTAATGCTGTCAATGTATCATGTTGTCTGCAAAATATGTTTATTAAAAATTTAAATATTTACTTGAGAATTAATAGCATTCTATAAACATATATTTAGTTTTGAGAAAACTGATTAATAAACTATAAAATCTACTCGAAAATCCGTGGCAGCAAAAGAAACTTTGTTTTTATAAATACTTCTTTAAATCTAAAAAACATGGGGTTTTTTGAGTTTCTAAACATAAAGAACTTTTTTCGGAACCATTAGTAACTCGGAAGAGGCTATTGTATATTTTCGTTCGTAGATCTTGGTCACCTCTGTTAAACTGCATTAAAAATTTTAAACTAAACTCTACTTATTGTTTGATACTTTGTTTGGCTGCTCACTCGATGGCAGTTCCTGTTTATGTTTACATTAAATTTATTTTTGTAATGGCAAACTGTAACCTGTAACTGTTGTATTTCTACAAGGTTGTTACAGGACAGAGAATTTTTCAAGGAAAATACCAGTATTTTCTTTTAGAAAAACTCGTCTTATGTGACTGCACGATTACATAAGGCGAGTTTTTCTATAAAAAATACTTTAATTTTCTCTGAAAAATTCCCTGACCCGTAGCAACAGTTCTATTCTGTCAAAATCTCATGAAGCATTATGTTATTTCAGAGTTTGTTAAACCTTATTATTATTTGTTTACATGTTACTTAGAACATTTTTGGAATCTTAAATGGTGTTAGAATTATAAGAACTGACATATTATATAAGAATTTGTTGACAGTTTTGTATTTTAGACACTTTAAGAATAAAATTTCTTTCATGGCATGTAATCTATCTAGAGTGCCACCTTTTGATGCTGGAACTAATCCTTCAAGATGTTGGAGAGTTTTGAAACAATATTTGGAAGGTTTTTCAGATGCTGTGCATTTTAGCAAACTGTACTTTTTAGACATGTATGTGGAGAATAATTCAAGAAACAGTTGAAAGCATATGATCTTTAGCCTAATGAAAATAGTAAATATGTCCCTTTAAAGGAAATTTTTGAAAAAAATGATAAATATTTTTTAGATTATTACAATGAGATTTTTTGTTATTTTAAGTTTCCTGAAATTAAACAAGATCAAGGAAATAAGTTTGCTGATAATTAATCTAGATTTAATTACTCAGAACTAGAATTCAACTATGGTGAATCTCAAACCCATACGCTGCATAACGAATTATATAATGTTTGAATGATATAACACTTCAAGAGAGAAAAATACGAGAAACTAATAAGAAAGCCACAATAATGCAAGAAGAACTTTGTGAATGTAAAATGGCTGAGAATATTAAACTTCAAGAACCAGTAATGAATGAAAAACTGTCGGGTAATGCTTTAAATAATTTTAAAAACCATTCTAGATCACGAAGATTCTCACACAACACTTTTCAGAATAAAAAAAGAGAAGTGAATTGTAAACAACGCGGAAAAACTACCGATATCAAGAAATGCCTCGCATATGGGACAAAATGCCAAAATTATGAAAGCAAAAATCATCCGGTAAAAATGTGCCGGATTAAAGGATACAAACAGAAAGGCATTACATTTGTAAAAGCGTAAATGGTATTGATGAAGTTGATAATTCTGATATTATAATTATAATTGCTAAAAAGTGTAAAATAAAAATGTTAAAACAGTAAAAAATGGTTTTAATAGACTGTTTACATGTTCCGGCTCTAAAGAAATTGGCACTGCCGGGGATCGAAACAGGAAGCTCATGGAAAGTAAGCGAGAGCGGTAAGCGTCAAGCAAAAGGCCAAGCCAGTTATTCTAAGCTGTTAACACTTTTTATACTGTTCAAGTGAGATGAGATCGCTACACTTTCCACGCCTAGTGGATAGGACGTCTTGTTGACGTCCGACGAGTGATATGCACTCATGAATGATGCTATCCCGCGCATGTGTGATGCGCATGGTGACAGGATTTGTGCTGTGAGCATTTCACAGACTTTAAGTGCTGGAGATGATTTATTTGATGCTGTCATCTGTTGGTTATGACATGATTGTTGTTGTTGAAGGAAACGTGTTTGTCCAGGTCACCAATGAAGAGATTGGTGCTCCCGGGGATTGAAGTAGGGATCTCATTGACAGTAGGCGAGAGTGTTAAGCGTCGAGTTCTAACCTAGTAACTCGCTTTATACTGTTCCAGAAAGATGAGATCGATACAGTTCCATCGAAGCCATTATCAAAACAAATAAGAATATTCTGTAGTTGCACTATCGATGATGTAATGATTTAGAACGCTATCATTCAATTTTTTACATGTTCTTTCAGATTATGCACGCTATTTTTAATTTTTACTAAGATTTTTATTTCCATATTCATAACTATGGAGTAAATCGAGCCATGATTTTGGTAAGTTAAATGATACTGCATCGTTACATATTGAATTTTTACGTGCTGCAATCTCTATGGTTTCGCTTATAATGGATGGATAGTATAGATTGAAGAGAAAATGTATCTTACTTTCATTGAAAAATTTATTTGTATGGTTTCTTCTTGATGTAATCTTGCCAAGGCCGTGGGTTTTCTATTATACTTTATATCAGCTATATGCTCCTTTTTTCTCTAACTAAATGTCCTGAAAGTCATGCCAATATAGTAATTCGTTGATCCGTCTGCTTCAATATAAATTTCATATACTCCTGAATAATTCTTAAAATTAATTGAGTCAATTTTAGTGCAAATGATATCTTTTAATTTCAGAGAGTGTTTGGCTATTAGGAAAATTTGAAACTTTTAAGGCTGTTTTTGAATTTCTCAAAAAAGCTTTGAAAATATTTGAAGAGATTAAAATTTGTATTTTTGCAAAACCAGTTTGTTTTCAGGCCCTTATTATTGGCAATATCTAGGATTAGTTTATTAATATGTTGTATTTTAACATTATTACAAGCAATTTTACGAATAGCATTTAGTTCATTATACAAACTATGTTCGGTACATACTAAAAATGGAAAAAACTGTAAGCTGATATTTTATAAATAATTGGAAAATATGTATTATTTGGTATGGTTGATTGGTTTGCCTTTTCTGAAAACAAATCTGTCGATAGATTTATATGTTCTGGTTAATTTTACATCAAGGAATGGAAGACTTTTATTATCTCCAATTTCAACAGTAAATTTAATGTTACTGTCCATTGAATTTAGATGATTTATAAACATTTTAAGTTCTTGAAATTATACAACTAAATTATAAAATTATCATCTGCATATCTAAGCGCAGTGTGGACAGTTAATTCCAATGTTTAAAAATTTTAATTTATAATGGGCGAAGGGTGTATAAACCTGAAATACGGTATACCATTAGGGCCCTATGATTATGATACTGTTTATACTAGATACATGAAGTCAGTTAATGAATTAAACAAACTGAATATGATTCGGCATGATTACAAAAAATGGAAGCATATGTAAAAGAAGTTGTTTTCAAATTAGAATGGATATCAATCGAATGCAATTCTGAAATATGACTATTAAAATAACACGAAAAGCCAATACTTAGAAAAAAGATAACTTGCGCGCTTGATTACTACAGTGACAACATAGAATATCGTATTATAGATGCGTTTTATATTTAATGTCACACTGACAACTATAAAAAACAGTTTTTAGTTGCAAGTTAAGACTCATGTCCAATATTATACTTTGAAACTTGTACAGAACTAGGTCTGAACAAATTCTGAAAGAGTTGAAAGATGTTTCTTCTGTTACAGGACAAACAAATCGTAAATATTAAATTGATAGCAAACTGTGTTCCTCAAGTAGCATTACCAAGCAAAATGCCCCTTGATTTACATAACAGCGTGAAAAAAGAGCAAAATAATATGCCTTAAGCAGGTATAATAACTAAATTAAAAAAGCCAACTGAATGGGTAAGCAACATGATTGTATTTCATTCGCTATGAAAGCTGAGAAATTGATTGATTCAAGACCAAATAAATAAGCCTATTCAAAAACCTCATTATCTAAACCCAATTGCAGATGGCACTTTTCACTCATTTACAAGGTTTCTAAGATTTTCAAAGTTCTTGATGCGAAGAACGGCTTCTGCCAATCACCCCTGGATGAAGAATCATTTTAGTTAAAAACTTTTAGCACTCCTTGAAGAAGTTTTAGATCTGTGATTTTGTCTTTCTGTTTGAATTGCATTGCTAAAAAGTTTCAAATGCCAAAGGATTACATTTTTAAAGATAGTGAATAATTAAACCCTTATTTTGATGACATTGTACTGGGCTCAGATATAGTTGAAGAACATTGTAAAGTATTGCGTCGAACACTCACAAACGCTAAACAAGCTAATCTGAAGTTTAACGTCAAGCAATCACAACGTACTCAAACTTCGGTAAATTATCTGGATCATGTGTTGTTAGATAAAGGTATTAACTCAAACCCTAGGAAAATGAAAGCAATTGAAAAATTTGCTACACATACTTGTAGCGAGGACATACGAAAGTTATTTCGGTATGTTTATATACTTATCAAAGTGCACACAATATTTATCATGTTTAACTCATGCACTACATAAATTCCTAAAGGAATATACTATTTGGATGTGGGATGGAAACACACAAAGAGACTCTGAGCTGATAAAGAAACAAGGTTTATATGTTAAATAGTGCATCTTTAGCATCGTAAACTTTTATATCAATTATCCTCTCTGTAAGGCTATATCATTTATTTAGTGGAGAAAATGTAGTAATATTAACCCATTAAAACGTAGAGTTGCATTAATACAACAACATAGCTAACAATACTTCTGTTGTTTGCACACTAGTAATTCTGAAAACAAAATTTCGCTTTTTTTATGACTAAAACTTCTCGATAAGAAAAAGATAAAAATTCTATTCTAAAAATGCGGTATGAAATGCAATACATTTCCATTTTTAAAAAGAAAAATAATTGTGGCGTTAATGGGTTAAGTAATAGACGTTCTTGAAATTCCAGGATTGAGTTTAAGCAATCACGAATTCCCCGATTTAATAATTTATCTTGGTAGTTCCATTCTTTTTTATTTATGATTGTGCAGAAGTATCTGTTTACCAATAATATACATTGTTTGTTTGCTGATGTTCTTTATGCCTAACCCATTCGCTGCCAACCACGAGTATACTCGTGGTTTTTCAATCTACAATTACGAATTCATACAGTAAATTTGGAAAGAATAATTGTTATTTTATGTGATCACGAAATGTCTGTAATTAAATAAAGTAAATATTGCTATTAGTATTTTCTGGTATGAATTCGAACTTTCTAAATAAAATAAAATTCTGGTAATTTTAACCCGACACTGAACGTGTTAATATTTTTGCCCATTAGAAACTAATATAGATGAACATTACAAGGAAAAATGAAAAAATTGCAAAGTAAGGTCCCTTTATTTTATGACCCTTTACAAGCGAATGATTTAATAAATTTTTCCTTCTTTATTCTTCTAAGATTTTCATCTAATTATTTCATATTTAGGCATATTTAAAATACAAGTATAGAGCATACTCTCAAAATTTAATGTCCACTGCTTTTAAACATTTGTTTCTGAAACTTTCTGTGCAACGAAATTTAATTAACTTTTTCTGAGAAAAATAATCGTGAAATGTTTATAAAGGTCCATATGGTACTTTAAAAAGTTTAATAAAAATATTATGCTTCCTTTCAAAATATTTAATGAATTTAAATGTAAGCTCGGATTTTGAAAATGCTCAAGAAACATTTTATCGCTATTTAAAAACTGAATCTAGCATTATAGCTGCCGAATAAAAAAGTTAAAGATTGCAGAATGGGTACCAAAATATTAGTTATTTAAATATATTTTTAAAGTATGAAAGTTAATGTATGCAAATTGAAATTCTATAAAATATTCAGTAGTTCCATGAAAGGAAGATAACTTTTATTTTGTAAAAAAGCATAATATCGTCCGGAAAGAGATATAAATAAAAGTATACTCTTAATGAGAATTCCACCGCTAGTTTTTGAAATATAAAGAAAAATATTTCTCTTAGTTAAACTTCTTTAACTGAAAAGTTTATATGTTAATGGATAACTTTTGAATTTCTAAAAGAAAATAATAAAATTTTGAGAATTTCAGAGATTTTTTCCTGGAATGTTTATAAAATAGTTCATACTTTAAGTAAAATATTTACAAAATATTTACAGTCCTAAAAATAAGTGTATATTAACTCACATGGAGAGAGCAAGAAATAGAACGCCTCATACAATTATTATTGCTGGGAAAACCAATGGGTAACGTAAGACTGCGAAATGAGTTTTCTGCGATTCTTTATTGATAAAGTAAGCTGACGAAGCTCGTTTCCATATTGAAAAACGAGTAAAGTTAAAAAATTTTAATAGCAAAAACTCACAATGAAACCCACAGTTGACAACATATTTTCAATCTAGAGTGTTATATTAGCTTGAGATATGAAATCTCCTGACAGGTGAAAAAACTTTGAAACTACATATGTCTCAAATTTATAATATATAATTTAAGTACATTTTTTATATTTTTATTCATTTCTCCTATAAGAATTGTTTTTATAAGATTTGTCATTCAGCCCATATAGCGATTTAGTAATTGAGCATCCCAAACATAACTGAATGATTTTCGCACAAAAGTATATAATTGGGTGCATCAAATATAACTGATGAAAATATCTAATAGTTGGAGTATCATAGTTGAGATTTTTTCCAACAGAGCGAAAATAGGGCGGTACCAGAACTCGAACCTGGGTACTTTGGTTTGCCGTACCAACACTCTTCCTACTGAGCTATCCCGACGATATCCTGGGCTGGCATATTTCACGCTTAATTGTTAGACAAGTAGGGAGAGCGTTGGTACGGCAAACCAAAGTACTCAGGTTCGAGTCCTGGTCCCCCCATATTTTCGGTCTGTTGAAAAAAAAAATTTCAACTATGATACTCAACCATTAGATATCCTAACCATTGACAATTGATTCTAACCATTAGATATAATTTACCTAGTTGCATATACTTCCCTCTGTTCATTATGATGAAAATAATTATCCTAAAAATTAAGATTTTAACCAGTAAAATTTTAAATTGGCTTATTTTTGACGATTATTTTATTTATATGGGTGCACAAAATTTCAGCTCATTAGTTTAGATTTATTGTTGAAAAAGAGCATAATTATTTCATATTGCGTGACCGTATAATAAATAAATAATATTCTGCTGCTAATAATATTCTATTTTTTTCTGTTGTTGTTTCATTTTTAGATAGATGGATATTTTATTAGTTCACCGTATGCGTAATAAATATCAAAATGTGTTAGAAATGTTATAATAACTGATTTCAATCTGAAAAATTCTCTTAAAAATTCTCTAAATCTTGAAGACTGTAATTTCTCAAGAGGACATCTTGTGTTAGTACGTACATATATTCATTTCACAAAAGAAAGCATTTTTTATACATGTTTCACCGAAAATACAAAATGTTGTGTCTTCTATTTAAGGTACGGTAACTCATAACTGTAAAATTGATGATTTTATAAAAAAATTAATGAAAGATTCTGATTGTTTTTGAACAAGTTTTATTAGGATACAAAAATAATAAGATTGTAAGCTACTCTGCTTATCTGATTTTTAACTTTCATTAGGGTGTTTCGTTGCTTAAGTAGTCAACGGTATTGTTCCTTTTAAAATTTTTCATTGCGTTAGAAATAAAATTAAAATATAATTTTACCTACACTTTTTTATAAAAATGCTCAAAATTTAAGTACATTGTTAAGGTAGAGTAGAGAATTTGCCCTCTTTCGTAAACATTTATACTACCACGCTATATAGATGCAAATACTATTACTTAAAACGATTATTTACTTATTTTTAATTTTATGAAGTATAAATTATGATATTCAACTTGTTTGTTACAGTGACACAATAATACAGGCATTTTGTCATATGTTATATGAACACGGTGCGAATTTCCGCGAAAGTTTCAATTTTATCTCGAATTCTGCAAAATTTGCAATGTTTCCGAAAATTATTAAAAATTGGGATATTTTGCAACGTGTTGCCTATAAAACAAGTTTTTTTTTCCACGCTTATGGCAAATAGAGTTTTTCCAAAGGATGTTTTTCTAATTTAGATTTCAAAGGAAATGGGGTGCTTTTTGAGAGTGGGAGCCAAGGGCCCATACCCATATGCCCTGCCGTAAATAAAGTCCTGTTCCAGACACATAGAACAAGCCATATCTATCGTACAGCACTTGCCAGGAAATTGTAAGTTTACTGCTGAAGTTACTTTTTCATCCATACAAAGAAATATTTTCTTTCATATCTTTTGTAAAATGAATTTTTCTCCAAAAACAAATTTTTATTGTTTAACACATTTTACTTATGTTGTAGCTTTTTAAAAAAAGAATGGGAATTGGACGTCATTTCCGCTTACAAGAGCCATTCTAACAAATGGCGTGGTCATTGAAAGCTCATCAAGCTGGGCGGTCGCTCTGCCAAGCCAAGCAAACAACGTAACAAAAAAAACGTCACACAAACAACGCCAAGAGCTGGACTAAAAACCGCTACTGCTTACTTACAGAAAGCAATTTCGCAATGTTAAATCGACAAAACATGCCAGATTAAAATATCAGATATCAAATAAACCAAGCGTCTCGGAAAAAAAAACGAAAACTAGAAGAATCTAATGAAGAATTTCTTCAATTTAAGACCAAACTCATCTTCATAAGTGATTTATAAACAGACATAGAGATTTTTTTTTTTTAAAACGTCGAGTTACTTAAAATGATCACTTTTTTCTTCATCAAACTTTTTTTTTCAAACATCCTACAGATCTTAATATTGGGCAGAATAAATTTTCTATCCTTAATTAGCAAAAAAACTGTTAATTAACTTGGCGATTAAAAAAATATGCCAAAACAGAGATAAAAACCGCCAACGATAATGTACTATCTGTATTATAATAGCACAAATCAGTTACAGGTTATAACCACATCAAATTTCATCTGCAAGTCAGCCATTTTCTTCTGAAGATATTTAAAAAAATAATAAAATTTCATAATGATAAGAACACACATTTTATCAGACAATTAAATATGACTGCAAACTGTGGCAGATGACTGTTTCCAACATGAATAAGTATGAGAAATTTTCGGTCACGGATATCGGTCTGGGTGGCTCAATCGCAGAGCGTCAGCACGGTACGCATAAGGTCCCAGGTAAGAGTCATGGCCCAGGTCAATTTTTAACTCATGTTTGTTCAGTGCATTTAATTGTCTGTTAAAATACGTGTTCTTATAATATTGTAAAATAAAGTAATCAGACGTAGTGTTTATGCTTTAAAAAATATTTTAAATATATAATTTACTTTTTTAGAAAGATCTTTAAAAATAAATTAGTTTTTGAGGGAAGATGTACCTTCTAAAATGCATACATTAAGAGTTATCGGCATTTAAAATTTCTTTCCAAACGTAAACAAAATTTTTGAAATGAATTAAATGTTATTCATTTCTAACAAAAAAAAAAAAAAAAAGTAAAGGACAGGCATTTCGTTTGCAGGAATACCTTTTTTTCCTATAAATTAATGAAATCCAGTTGTTAAATTCTTTTTGTTTTAGAAGTGAAGTTTCCATTTAAATTTATTGTAACAGTACAATGTTTAATTGAATAAAATAATGTAAATCTAAGAAATTGCTAAGAAATTAAAAACATGCACAGGGCAACGCAAAAAAATAAATAATTAAATAAATAAAAAAAATTAAATAAATAGATAAATAAATAAATATATAAATAAAAATCAGCTTTCAGAAATTCTAAAAATTGTTCATATATCTTAATTACAAGCTAAAGGAGGGTTTACGTCTATATTATTCTATATATAATAGTAATTTCAGCAAATACATTAAATTCCAATGCGATCTGTTTTAATTTTAAGATAGTTTATAACACATGATAAAAAATTTATAAAAAATAATAGCGCGTCACGTTTCGGGGAGGGGATGGGGAGGGGCGTGAACAAAATTAGGAAGTATAATAAGGCTATCTGTTTGAATTTTTACGATATTTTGTAACACATAACATAAATTTTAAAAATAAAGCCGCGTCAGAAATTATAGGGAGGGGTGGAGCGCGTTTTGCCTACACAAGGGGGGGGGGGGCACTTTTCTAAATTTTAACGATATCCGTCATTTCACATATCGTTACAAAGGGCTGCGACCACTTATTCATGTTATGCACCACAGGTGTCACCCCCACATTTCCCCCCCCCGACACTACTCATGTGATATATTGTTCGAAAGGCCTGTGACCGCTTATTCATATTATGTATCTTCGGGGTCCATCCTCCCACTTTCACCCCCCCCCCCAGAGGGGGCACTTTTCTAAATTTTGCCGACACCTCTCATGTGATTCATCTTTGAAAAGGTCTGTAAACGCTTAATCATATTATGCAGGAGTGGGGGGGATATTTTCTAAATTTTGCACATACCCCTCATGTGATACATCGTTGGAAAGGTCTGTGACCGCTTAATCCTATTATGCATCTCCGGTGTTCATCCCCCCCACTTTTCCCCCCAAACGCGATTAGCTTTCACTACCAGGGGGCGCTTGCTATCTCTGTTTCTATGGGTCGGATCACGACGGGGTATGGCTCATTCGACTCGACATCGAAAGAGCTTTCCGATTTTAGTTCGTTTTTTCACCACCAGGGGCACTTTCCTATCTCTGGTTCTATGGACTGGATCACGACGGGGTATAGCTCATTCGACTCGACATCTATAACCTTAACGATTTCAGTGCCCAAGGTTCATATAGAACAGATTGCGCTACCTGGTGGTGGAATATGGAACTTGAGCGTGTGCAGCACGACCGCTATACGGTGCCGAATGCAGCGGGGACCCGTGTCGGAGGTTCGTTTGGTTAGAGGTTTATACTATTCGATGTGCAAATTAAGGGATTATCCGGTGCCGAAGGCAGCGGGGAACCAGGTCGGAGGTTCGTTCGATTCGAGGTTTATCTTATTTGAGGTTTTACAAGAAGAGGCCCCGATGTAAATTAGGTTCCCGCGAGCGGACGAAGCCATCTAGTGCTAATAATAAAAGAGCGTGTTTTCACATTTGCTTTCAAATGCAGCGCTGATACTCTATGTACGTATTCCATTTTTATTCATTTCATGGATAAGTCAGTAATATTTTTTAACGGAGGATAACAAGTCTTATGACAAGCCACATTTAGTATGTTGTTTTTAAGAGTGTAATTAGTTTAATTGAAAAATCTACTGGTATTTCTAGTGAACCCTTTAAACAATGACTTAAAGTAAAATGTATTTTTAATTATTTCACATGTTTAGATTATTTAAATTATGTTTAATCTATTTATAAAAAAAGAAATGATATCTACAAAAACAACTTTTCAAAAGTAAAAAAAAAAAAAAAAAAAAAAAAAAAAGCTGTGGCTAAAAAATGGTGTGATATAAAATTTTCAATATTATATTATTTAACTTTTTTCCATTAAATAAGTTATCATATATATAAGTCGAGTTCCTACGTATATGTTAATAGAAATCGTTTTCTCCTTTACTAAATACATCCTAACGAGTTTCTGAAAATTCAATTTTTTTTCAAATTATGCATGATGGGCTTGGCGGCCATCTTTCCATATTTCTAACCCCCCCAAATTTCTGAAGTAAAAGCGTAATATGTTTGCATTGTAATATATTTATAACAATTTGAAACTTCAGATTTTAAGTACGGACAGATAAATTAGATAAGACTGATATTTTGAGATATCGATTTTTACTATTTTGAAATTATTAATTACTCTAAAAAATAAATCATAAGATGAAACTTTAAGATAAGTCATCATTATCTTAAGACACAATTTTCAGAGCATACAAGTCTATAAATGAAACGCTTAAAATATTTGCTTAAATAACAATTTTGAACTTCGGATTTTAACTACAGATTTGGGTGCTTAGAATTTTGTGAATAATATGCAAAGATCGCCGCCAAGCCCATCATGCTTAATTTGAAAAAAAAAATTGAATTTTCAGAAACTCGTTAGGATGTATTTAGTACAGGAGAAAACGATTTCTATTAACATATACGTAGGCACTTGACTTATATATATGATAACTTATTTAATGGAAAAATGTTAAATAAGTCATATAACAGCTTGGAAATTTGATATCACACCATTTTTTAGCCACAACTTTTTTTTTTTTTTTTTTTTACTTTTGAAAAGCTGTTTTTGTAGATAATTATCTTCTCCAGCATACCGGAATTTCGTGATCCCGAATCTCAATATTTTAATTCCTAATCAGCAAGTTATTTCTAGCGCTTCACTACTTGTATGACGCTTCACTACATTGTACGACGATTTAGGCTGTCTATTTGGTTTCATTTTGTCCTAAAAGTTCTCACTAATATTTAAATGACAACATGTATGTATATTTAACAATGAATTGTCATTATTTAACTCTACAGAAAAGAGTTGTTCGTACTATCTATTACATGTCTAGTATACATCTACGCCATCTTACATTGTTTGTCCTTAAAAAGCTAAAATTTCTTTATTGAGTTCTTTCCTTTTTTATTAAATTCAAGAAATAGTATGTAAAGCAAATACATTTCAAAAAATAATTTTTGTTATGTTTCACAGATTGGAAATTTCTAGCTTTAATAAAAGGGAAAAAAAATCTATAAGGAAGACATTCATTATGAAACAAAAATTGGATTTTTATCTAGTAATAGAAAAGCTGTTAAAATAAATAATGATTTACTTTTCTTGAGGCTATAAAGAAATTAATATTAGTTGTATCAATAATTATCTGCAGCACAAAGAAAACAGATAAGCGGACTTGAGCAGAAAATGATTTTCTTTCATGATTTAATTTACCAACTACTGTATGTTATGAAAGAGTATGAAAGAAACAATTAATAAACAATAACTGGTTTCTTGCATTTTGCTTGATTAGTTGATCATCAAGAAATATTTCTTTAGATAATTATATTAATTGAAGTCTTATGTTTTATTTTATGCATGATGGTCGAATCATATGGAAAACCTGCGAAATTAATTTAACTAATTTTATACTTATGATATAGATAATCGATTTCTTTCTTTTCTACAGCATGATAATCTACAGCAGTTAATCACGAGTATTTTAATAAATTAAAAACTTATAACATTTTTAATTAATTATTGCAATTTCTGAGGTTTGCCTTATTTTTTATATGACTAATTTCTGTATCTCCCGGGGGCATTATAAAGTTCAGGGGAGGGGGGGATTGCACTTTTTGACCATTGAAAGCATAAAATCTCAAATCTTCCTGGGGGAATATTTCAAAGCTCTGGAAGGAATGTCCCCGCGAGCCACCCCCTGAATTCAGCACTGCTAATCTGTTACAATCAGAGGCTGACTACCGATGGGCAATCTTTCACAAGATATTATAATAAAACATTTCGCCTTATTTAAGACAGTAATCGGACTCTGGTTACAATTCCAAGTTCTCTATTCTGAACAGAAGAAGTATGGTTATTGAAATATTGTTTTTGGCAGTGTTTTGTTAACTATAAATGGCAGTAGTCGTAGCATGCTAGTGTAACAAATCACAAAGCGGTCAAGACTCAGGTAGTGTTTTGGTTAGTCTCCAAACTATCAGTCAGGTCTTCAGAGAGCTGAAGAAGTTTAATTAACCTTTTGTGCTGGAAATACGTACCACGCACGTCGAGATGTTTATGTCAGTTTTTGAATATTTTTTTAAATAAAAACCTAGGTCTTATTTAATAACAAAAATTCTTCGATTAAATAAGACGAAGATTACTATTAAAAAAAGTTGTACGAGACTTAGCAGTAATACAAGTATTTCACAAAAACTTCAGTGCTAATTTAGAGATTCCAGTGCTAGTGTTTTATTGAATTATCGTGTAACTCATCTTTCAAAAATATTAGGCAAATTAATTTTAAGGCAAATTAATTCTGTTCCTATAAAGTTTAAGCGAAAGAATGCGACTAGAATTTAAGACCAAATTGATTTTCAAGTAATTAAATGCTTTTCGTCACATAAATTGTAAAAGCAAAATTTTGATAAAACATTCTAGAAACAATTTGGCATCCAGAGTGTAAACTTAAATTATATAAATACTTCCTACTTCCTGTGAAAGGTTAAAGTAACATAACTCAACCCCCATTTGAGTTATTGTATGAAAAGGACATCCAGAAATTTCAAAATTTGCGCTGATACACTTAATGAGGTTCATTAGAGCTTATTTGTATAAACGTGATTTTGAAGTTGTCTGTTTTTTGGGAAAACATACAAAATAAACGACTCGACTCGCGTAGTTATCGACTTCAGTCTAAAATTAACAAGTTAAAACCTTGACCCAGTCTCTCATTAAAATGAGAAACTGTACTCTTGCAATAAGATCATTAATAAATGTATTTTAAATGTAGTAAGAAAAATGTTTCGTTTTATGATTATTGTATTTTAACATTGGAATAACCCCTAACTGTTTTTCTTTATATGCTTTGTATAAAAATTCACCACTTGTGTGATGTATATGTTATACAAAAGTCACTACCTTATAATTTACATTTGTCTCTACATACTGGCGAGAACTTTTCAAGCTTTAAGATGAGTCCATTAACAATGAAGTTTTAAAGCTGCTATACTGGGGAATCGTTGTAGAAAGTCACTTTAAAGTGTGGTTACAGTTTGTGTGTGTGTATAGTATTTACAAATAAATATTTTTTACCATTGCTAACTTTAAAAATTATTTTTTCGTTATTATGAGGATCTTAATAGCAACTTATTTACTTTCATACTTTTATTTTGATTTTCTTTCAAGATGATTTAAGAAGTAACATTTTTGTTCCCAAATATAAAATGTTTCTTTTTGCTTTTACTGTTATCTATTTTTATTTGCATTTATTTATGTATACATTTTCTGCTTTAAATTTTCAATAAGTCAATATGTTTAAGTATCATTTTCCGTTTAATGATTTTAGTAAACGAAAATTTAAACTACAATTGTATAAAAATTAGAAAAATCCATACTTTAATAAAATTCTTGAATTTGAAACTTTTAAAATATTGCAAACTCGATCCTCGTATCTCCTACATTCGCTTACATTGTTCACAAAGAAAATTTATGAAACAGTCTTTAACATTTTAAAAAGGTCTCACTATTTTAAATCTAAAAATTAAATAAAAGAATGAAAATAATAAATACGTCTCAAGCTTTTATTCATTGTAGATAACAATTGATAAGTTTTCCCGAAATTCTAATTGGCGTATGCCTCTGAAATTTCGTTAAGAGTTTTTCTAATTTAATATTTGTGGATTGCTGTAGCATACAAATAGAACAAGTTGGACGTGATAAATGAGGTGCGTTCGTACTATAACTAGTTTCAGTGAAATTAATTATATCGTCTGTTATTATAATAGGATTCATTTCCGTAATAAAATAAATATATTTTAAGTTGGCAACATTTTATCATTTGTTGACATTTACTGTAAATTCCAATGGGAAAACTTAAGTCTAGTATAGAAAATTTCAGAACTTGAAATTAATATTAAGGCTCTTTTTTCCATTTAATATATATTTATCCGGAAATATCTATCCAAAAACTGTCCGTAGATTATATGATTACTATAATTAAACAATTTTAGTATACAAATTTGGTTTTTAAATTCAGTACTACGGAAATAATATGACTCCATCTTAAATAGGACGTAATCACCATGGCAACCTAGTATCATTACCTATCATGTGATATCATTGAATTAATCACGTATGATAGGATTTAATAGAATGATACATCTCGGTCGCTTGACGATTAATCCTCGGAATCTGCTATAACAAAGAACTGCCAATTAAAAAAAAAATCAAATTACTTAATAAATATTCTTATTAATATCTTTTTAAGTTTTGATTCGATTTTCATAAATTTTGAAATGACTCGACAAAATTTTGCAAAGATTACATATATTAAATTTCAAATCATTCGGTTGGGTAGTTTTTGCGCTGTTATATGCGGACAGACGGACGGACAAACCAGACGACGATTATAGGTGCTACGTATTTATGTAATTACAAACGCACCTAAAAATGAAATATTTTCGTCCAATTTTCATTGACAAGGGCGCAATTCGTGTTAAAGAAAAATAAACAGAACAAAATGAGGTACGTACCATTGACTAGAAATATAAATGGACAGCGGACTAGCAACCCTTTCTTGAAGAAAACATGTCCTTTCCTCCAGCAGGTGTGGAGGAAGAATGTTCTGCCAAACAGGTTTTTTTTCGCGCCAAACTGTCATGGAAATTCCACAGCTTCCGAGAAGAAACAGAGATTTTTCACTTGCGTTTGAGTTTGTCAAGTTTGAGAAAGGGATTACCGCCAGAAAGCGGCACCCTTTCGCCTATTTTTGGCGATGAAAGGGGAAAGATATTTTCTTCAAGTCTGTCGGAAGAAAAGAAAGGAAGCCGCTGTCCATTTATATTTCTAGTCAATGGTACGTACATGTTTATTCTTTTCTCTGAAAGACAATTTAAAACAGTTTCACACAACAACATTTTAAACATTAAATAAGTTCCACTTTTTCCGCCTCTTTAAATTGTTGATACCAACGTTTTATAGAGCCCTTTCCTGGAGGACGACGATTTGAGTATTCTAAACGAAAACGTTTCTGAACAGTTACAACGGATTTGCTTTCATGGAACTACAAAACGCGCATTGCTTTTTCCTCTGCAGTAGCCATTTGCAGACTGATGCAATCGGTAAATTTTTTCCGCTCAATGTTGTGGCGCCATCTACCGGCTTATATGAAACTTATTGAATGTTTAAAATGTTATTGTGTAAAACTGTTTTAAATTGTCTTTCCAAGAAAACAGTAAACACGTACGTACCTCATTTAGTTCCTTTTTTTTTCAAACGTGAAATGTGCTCAATATTTTTGGACTACCCTCTACTTTGATGCACTGAGTTCCCTTGAGTTATGTAGACATGTGACCTGTACATCCGCGAGTAGCTTACAATTGATTGCTATCAGCATTCACCATTAAATCGTTAAATGATTACTAATTATTTCTTCAATTTTGCTGTGATGAACATGGTTTAACTTTGTAGGTGTTACTAAGCACATCACTTTAAAAAACCCATGTCTATAACTTTTTTTATAAACGTTTAAAGCTAAAGTTAAAAAATAAATAAATAAAAGATACAGTGTTGAGTATAACCAAAATACACATTATTACATTTCGACCGCAATCTTTCTTTTATTTTTAGTATAAATTAGCTTTATTTTTTTATAACTATTTTCCTTTGTCTAAACTTAATCCAATTTTATCTCTGAAATTTTACCATTAGGAAATAAAAAGTTAATGCATAATAAAAATTCCACTAAAAGATTATTTTCGATTACGAAAAATATTTCTTTTCTTTTCTCTGTTCTTCAAAAATTTACACGCATTTAGAATATGTTTTTAAATTGCTGCGAAATAAATATTTATAATGCAGTATAAATAAGCGAAATGCAACAAATATTTTTATTTCCATACGTCAACTTTCAAATTACATTTAAATATTACATAATTCGTTTTTTCTCCAGTTTTAGACAAATTTCTTAAACTATTTGGATGGTTTCAATTCTTTGACAAATGCAAAACAGTAATTTAAAGAATACATAAATAATAAACGCTATTATTTGATTTCAGTGGATATTTTAAAATATATATATCATTTAAATTTGAATATTATTTTTTGAAAAATGACATTTATTTGCTTTTATGATTAATTCGTTATTTTTTTCCTTTAATCCTTTAGGCTTCACTGTATTTTTAAGTACCTTTAATGAAAATTTGACGTAAAATTTATTTTCCGACTAAATAAAAGTAGATTTTACTTTTTATATATTTATTTTTCTCGATTTATATATTTAATTTCCTCGATCACATTTAGAAAACATGCTAAAACGGTCGAAGCTAAATGTATTTTAAAGTGGTTATTTTCTCAACTATTTACATATATCGTTTCTCTTATTAAAAAATGATACATAAAACATTTTGATCTATGAAAACGTTTCCATTTACAGATAGGATCACAATGCATTTATTTGCATTATTTTTGTAAGAATAGTGAAATTTCCATAATAGCATTTTTTCTTAATTGATCTAATTATTCTTGTACATATTTAACAAAAAGCTATAACTAATGATTTATTAAGCAGTTTTAATGAAAATACTTATCCAAATTTCATGTTATTATTATTATGTATATTTTCATATATATCTTCAGGCATTAATGAAGATGATTATTATAGTGAAGCAATTTCTGGATTCATAATTTGGGGCATAAAGTGTTCAGAAAATAAATGTTACAATGTCCCAAAATTTGTAATTAAAATAATTTTAGACAAAAATAGATACGTCGATTTTATTTTAAATCAGGAGGCTAATTGTATGTTGATGCAACAGAATTGCTTTTGATAAATCAGCGTTTTAGAAAATAAAGGTTAAAGTATTATAATTGTTATTTATGTATAAGAGCTAAAATAATCTCTGTAATTTGTGTATCCGCCAAAGATTTTTAATTATAAAATCCATCCTTATAGTTGAGAGAAGGATTTCTAGATATTATGTTAATAGTAGTTCAGGATTATTTTTCTTCTTCATAACCACCATGCATTATTTGAAGTGGGGAATGTTTGAAAAAACTTGTGTTTCTTTTGTGGAACCAATAAATTGTCGATTTCCAATAATAGTGGATTTTCTCTACAAAAACTGGCATTCAGGGTTTGTGTTCAGGATAATTTCATAACATAATTTGTAGAAATTGAAAAGTCTCAACTAAAGTTCTCGTACAAGTCTTCTTCGATCTACTACGCATTTGTCTTTCTGTTGGTCCGTAAGTACTTTTTAGGAGCAGACTACTCATCCTTCGACACGCCCATATCATTTTTGTCTACTGTAAGAATTACATTACATTTCCCGTAATAAACACACTCTTATTTGGTTGAAAAACAAACTTAAAGTAAAAGACGGACCATTGGATCGGAGTAGTCCATGACAGACTTATGTGAGAGCAGTGAATTTCGAAAGACAGTTCCAGTTTACATGTCGTCATGAAAAGACTGGTTGCTGTCAACAGGGACAAAAGTCGCAAAACGTAGAAGTGATAGTTTAAGACACAATTATAACTTAAAATGGATATTAATCATTGGTCACCTGTCATGAAATTATTATTTTGATGATGTTCATCATTTTTCACTGCACAATTTTAACTGTAAATAATTTGCATGTAAAATAAAAATGTTTAGTTATAGCCAAATGTTTTTTTTTCGAATTCTTTACCACACCCGACACAATCATTTTCGATTATTTGCATAGCATTCTGTTTCATCTTCATGAACTGTGAAGTTTCTATATATTTTTTTTTTCTAGCCTAAATTTTCTTTTGCTCGTCGCCATAAATCTATTTCATTAGAAAATAGTTTATATTGTGGGTGATATCTATATTAGATGTGTCAGCACTTACACTATAGTATTTTGTACAATTTCACTGTAAATTTGTCGTTTTGTTTTGGGGAAGGATATTAGTTCTTCACAGAACAGAAAGCAGCGATATTAATGCTGGGATTATTTGGAATTATTTTATAATTCTGAGGACATAAAGGAGTACAATAGAACCTCGGTTCTCGAACTCTCCAGTTTACAAACAATTCCGTTATTGAACAACAAGTTCTAACGAAATTTTATTCGGTTCTCGAACAGTTGGAGTGTCGTCGCCAAATAAGTCGAATGAACAAATGTAGCAAAAGCGACTGATTATTTTCTTGTACAAAACGTATCTATATGAGGTACAGTGATAATAGGGTTAACGAAATTCATGCAATTTGGCAATACTTGAAAGTGAGGCTGCTGAATTCGCTGATTTCTGCTTCTATCACTTTTTAATTTTTCTTCTTTTCCTTTTTCTGGGTTTTCAATGTGCACATACACATATGAAGGCAATATAGCGATCCGGTTGATGACGAATTTCATGCATTTTGAGATTAAAAAACAACCAATTAATTTAATGGTTCTAATGACCTAAAAACTAACAATGGAATTCCTATCCATCTAATTAATGTCAAGTCATCTAAAGGGTTTTCAATAAAGATATGGGAAATGTTTTTGTTACACTTTTATTAAAATATTGGCAAGCTACGCCCGCTACGCTGGTCAATTTCTCTTAACGAACTTTTAATCAAGCAAAATATTGACATTTCATCATAATTCACTCTTATATGTTAACAGAATAATAAGGCTGCTATAATTTGTGACTCGTGCCAATATACACGTCAGGTAACGTCGAACTTATCATTATCTTTTTACGCATGAAGGTTTCGCTATGGTACTCCATTGTGAAATTTGGTAATTTTTGAAATTCAATATTTGAAAAACGGCATAATCATTAGATTTGAAATTTATATCAAGAAAAATACAATTTTTTACCTTTCAAACGCAATTTGTCTAACAATTTTCTTACAAATGCTTTTCGAGCTATTATTTTTTTCAGCAACTTCAAACGATTCATTTTCCCAGATTAATCTGTGGCAACAATTAGCGAAAAACCCAGTCGTCAGCATCGCATAGCTTTTCATTAAAGAGGCTGTTGGAGCAGGGATTGTCGCCATCAATTTGCCACCATCACTTTTGAAATAGGTTCTGTAGTTCCAGAGATTCCATAAAAATTGTAATTTAGAAGGATTTTAGAACGCTTTTCGCTTATTTCACCCTTTTAAATTTCGATTTTTTTTATTTGTTCTTAGAGAGCATTTGCATTTTATAAGTAACTACCATACTAAATTTCAAATTTCTAGATCCTTCAGTATAAAAAAATTGCAATTTTAGAACGTTTTTCGTTCCTGCACCCCATTGGGGTTAGTGGCACCGACATAAAATATAGCCTATGTTGGAGTAGAGATTGACACCATCAATTTGCCACCATTACTTTTGAAATCGGTTCTGTAGTTCCAGTGATTCCATAGAAATTGTATTTTAGAAAGTTTTTAGAACGCTTTTCGCTTATTTCACCCTTTTAAATTTCGAATTTTTTTTAAATTTGTTCTTAGAGAGCATTTACATCTTATAAGTAACTACAATTCCAATTTCAAATTTTTAGCTCTTTCAGTATAAAAAAAAATTGCAATTTTGGAACGTTTTTCGCTCCTGCACCCCCCTGGGATTAGTGGCACCGACATAAAATATAGCCTATGTTGGAGCAGCATTTGTCACCATCAATTTGCCACCATCACTTTTGAAATATTTCCTGTAGTTCCATAGATTCCATAGAAATTGTAATTTAGAATGTTTTTAGAACGCTTTTCGCTTATTTCACCCTTTTAAATTTCAATTTTTTTTTAATTTGTTCTTAGAGAGCATTTACATTTTATAAGTAACTACAATACCAAATTCAAATTTCTAGCTCCTTCGGTATACAAAATATCGCAATTTTAGAAGGTTTCTCACTCCTGCACCCCCCTGGCGTTAGTGGCACCAACATAAAATATAGCCTATGTTGGAGCAGGGATTGTCACCATCAATTTGCCTCCATCACTTTTGAAATCGTTTCTGTAGTTCTAGATATGCCATAGAAATTGTAATTTAGAATGTTTTTAGGACGCTTTTCGCTCATTTCAACTTTTAAATTTCTATTTTTTTAAATTTTGTTCTTAGAGAGCATTTACAAGTTATAAGTAACTACAATGCCAAATTTCAAATTTCTAGCTCATTCCATACACAAAAAGTCTCAATTTTAGAAAGTTTTTCGCTCCTGCACCCCCTGGGGTTAGTGGCACTGACATAAAATATAGCCTATGTTGGAGCAGCGATTGTCACCATCAATTTGCCTCCATCACTTTTGAAATCGGTTCTGTAGTTCCAGAGATTCTATAGACATTGTATTTTAGAATGTTTTTAGAATGCTTTTTGCTTATTTCACCCTTTTAAATTTCGATTTTTTTTTTAATTTGTTCGTAGAGAGCATTTACATCTTATAAGTAACTGCCAAATTTCAAATTTCTAGCTCCTTCGGTATACAAAATATCGCAATTTTAGAACGTTTTTCGCTCCTGCATCCCCCTGGGGTTAGTGGCACCGACATAAAATATAGCCTATGTTGGAGCAGGGGTTGTCACCATCAATTTGCCTCGATCACTTTTGAAATCGGTTCTGTAGCTCCAGAGATTCCATAGAAATTGTAATTTAGAATGTTTTTAGAACGCTGTTCGCTTATTTTACCATTTTAAATTTCGAATTTTTTATTTAATTTGTTCTTAGAGAGCATTTACATCTTATAAGTAACTACAATGCCAAATTTCAAATTTCTAGCTCCTTCGTTATACAAAATATGGCAATTTTAGAACGTTTTTCGCTCCTGTACCCCCCTTGGGTTAGTGGCACCGACATAAAATATAGCCTATGTTGGAGCAAGGGTTGTCACCATCAATTTGCCACCATCACTTTTGAAATCGGTTCTGTAGTTCCAGAAATTCCATAGAAATTGTAATTTAGAATGTTTTTAGAACGCTTTTTGTTTATTTCACCCTTTTAAATTTCAATTTTTTTTTTATTTGTTCTTAGAGAGCATTTACAAGTTATAAGTAACTACAATACCAAATTTCAAATTTCTAGCTCCTTCGGTATACAAAATATCGCAATTTTAGAAGGTTTTTCGCTCCTGCACCACCCTGGGGTTAGTGGCACCGACATAAAATATAGCCTGTGTTGGAGCAGGGGTTGTCACCATCAATTTGCCTCCATCACTTTTGAAATCGGTTCTGTAGTTCCAGAGATTCCATAGAAATTGTAATTTAGAATGTTTTTAGAACGCTGTTCGCTTATTTTACCATTTTAAATTTCGAATTTTTTTTTAAATTTGTTCTTAGAGAGCATTTACATCTTATAAGTAACTACAATGCCAAATTTCAAATTTCTAGCTCCTTCGGTATACAAAATATCGCAATTTTAGAACGTTTTTCACTCCTGCACCCCCTGGGGTCAGTGGCACCGACATAAAATATAGCCTATGTTGGAGCAGGGATTGTCACCATCTATTTGCCACCATCACGTTTGAAATCGGTTCGGTAGTTCCAGATATTACCCCCTACAAACAAACAAACAAATAATCTTTACTCCTTCATAATATTAAGTATAGATTTAGCAATTGTCATTACCACACCTTTCATGTAATATACGGTACCAAACACTCTATTTTATGGAAAGGTAAAGAAAGGGAATAAGGTATAAGGTATGAACAAATTAATCGTATTTTCATTATTTCTTCTGGTAAAGTTTGGTTAGGTTCTCCAACAATTCGGTTACTACACATTTCTTTAGAACAAAATGTATTCGAGATCTAAGGTACCACTGTATATACATTAAGTTGAGTTAGCTCCATTATCACATGTTTACATAGGAAAAACCGCTATAAAATTGTAGAGTTTTCTGTTATATTTGAATGTAAAAATAATTATTTAAACTATATATATATATATATATATATATATATAGGGGCCTTTGGTATTAAGAGTTTGGTCTTAGATATTTCATTATATATTGAATTATGCTTAATGGGAAACCAACAATGTCTTAATATTGAATGTTCAGAGTACTTATTACTTATCAGTGTTTCCCATTGAAAGTGCTAAAATTTTAATGCAGCGTTTTGAAATCAGATTAAAAATATTTGTTGTGTAATAGTGAGTGTCGAATTTTTTTTATAAAATTCGAGATATATTCAATTTATTTCAGTTATTTCAAAAATAATTGCATTAAATTTCAAAATATTTCAAATCTTCTTAAGTAATTTCACTATTTTGTATTCAGTTTTAATATTTTCTAGTATTCCAGAATTATAATATTTCCTATATATAAAATTTTGATTCATCAGTTATTCACATTTAAAATATAATAAAGATAATGTAATATTGTGGAATCACATAAAAACATTTGCAGTCTAATACTGTACTGTCGAAGACTTGTTATGGAATTCCAAACGTACTCAATCTAATCAAAATATTCCATTATAAATTACATAAAACTGAAAATATTTCAGAAATTTCGAGATCCAATTCGAATATTTTCTACTATTCTAAAATTCTACTCATAATATTTGCAAACTTTGCAATATTACAAATTTCCAGTTTCAGAAAATACTAAAAAGGTAATGTTCCGGATTCATATTAAAATATTTTCAGTACAATATACTGTATTGCGGCAGCTTTATTATTACTTAATCTGATTCAGATTTTTCCTGGAGAATTACGTTGAATGGAAAATTTTTCAGATAATCTAGAGTTATTCGAATATTTTGGTTTCCAATTTGAATATTTTGTAGGATTCCAGTATGTTATACTTCCAATATTGCAAATTAACAATGATGAAAATATTTCCTATTTTAATTTACTTTATGAAAATTTGGTACATATTAATAGATAACATTTACAATATACTTTAAAAGTGTTAATATCCCCAACTAAATAAGACATAAAAACAGATACTGTAAAAAATATTAACACAAAATAGAAGAAATGAGGCAGGATATATTTTAAGTTTTAGATGAGTAAGGGAGCTTTTCATCTTTCTGGAACAATGAACTCAAACAAGGTCATTTCATCACATCTGAACTAAATTGAAACCACTTTTTGAATCTAGATATCATATCTCATATGTTAACATCTTCCCGAGGAAGAATTATATTGCTCCAAATTACAGTAATTAGGGTCAACAACCCAGTTCCTTTTGTAGCGTAATAATGAAGCGTTAAAACATACGCATGATTGCTTTTATATCACCTATTATAAATACTTATTGAAGAAATTTCCATACAGCTTTTTATGATTTTTTTTGTAAAGCTACAGACAAAAAAATAAACACATTTTTTCTGCATTAAATTTGGAAAACTGTGCATTATTCTAAGTGAAAATTATCAAGTGTTTGTCCACCTCAGTAAAGTATGAATCTGTGAAAATCTCCCGATAAAAGGTCTTGAAATAAATAATAGTCTTAAGGGGACAACATCAGTTGCAAAATCTTATGTAAGACAGTTGATAATGATGTAACGTACGAATTGATATTTTTCCAACTGAGTGAAAAAGTGCGCAGGACGAGAGTCGAACCGAAAATTATTTGCTTAAATTAGCAACGTTTTGCCAATTGAGCTACCTGGACCTACAACCTGCCGACGCATTTCAAACACACAGCCTTTTTGGCAATAGCGTCTGCCATGCAGCCCGCTCAGCAGAATATATTGCAGGTAAATGCAACTCAATTAAAGGATGGATACGTAGGTACACTTTAGTATTAATAACTCAATCCTACTAATTTTTCAACGTATACGAATTGATATGTTTCCAACTAATATTTCCCCACCTGAACAATTTTCCACTATGTTAGATAAAATAGTAAGTCAAATAATATCTTTACCTATCTGTATGGTTGAGTCAAAGATAATAAAATGATGTACCTTGTTTTGGGGAACATCCGAAGCTATTTCTATATATATATATATATATATATATACAGAGTGTCTCATTTATTTTGTAACCCAAAAAAAAAAGAACAATGTACAAACATTAATTTTTATTTTACAGAAGTGCTTCAACGACTACAAAAAATGTTGGAAGTGACCGTCGTCTTCATCTTTACATATCTGAGCCCGTTTGAGGTGGTTTCGAGACTCATTCTGTAATATGCTTGGTGTGATAGCGTTTATCTCTTCCGTAATGCGAGTTTTCAGTTCAGTAATCGAGGCTACCGGTTCACGGAACACGCGATTTTTCAAGTAGCCCCAAAAGAAGTATTCGGGCTGTGACAGTTCTGGACTGCACTACAGTCCTTTTGTAATTAGCCGATCACCAAAAAATTCTTGGAGAAATGACGGGATGAGCGTGCACTTTCAATCGTTTCAAGGCATGGTATGCAGTGGCTCGGTGAACGTTTGTTTGTAAAGCTAATTTTCTTACTGTCGTGGTCGGATTCTTCGTGATTTTCTCCTTGATTTCCTTCATTTTGTGGTCAGTTAGGACAAACGACAGACGGTTCTTTATTTTCGGTTCCACAGTCCATTCTGTTTGAAAATGGTCCACGATTTGCTTAATTTTGTTTTTATTCGGCACCACAGAGTCTGGAAACTTGTTTTCATATCGTTCCTTGACTGTTTTGTACGAAGACGTTCGAAAATAGTGTTCAATAATAAACGCGCGTTTTTCTGCACATAGCACCATGACGCAAAACTACCTTTCACTTCGTACTCCTTAGCACTGAAGTGTCTCGTGCGGTTTTCTGGCGTGTTGGTAGTGTTGCTCGCACGTCCCTCCACATCGCTACCTGCACTAACGGTGCACGCGTGCACTCGTGTTGCTCATTTTCTTCGCGTTTACGCGGGTTGCAAAATAAATGAGACACTCTGTATACATATATATATATATATATATATATATATATATACATTTGTATAAAAAGTAGAAACATTTCGATGTTTTTCTTTTCTGCAAAATTAATTCCCTAGTAGTAAAGTAAATAACGAAAAAAAAAATCCTAGAATTATAGAGGTATAACTATTGTTACTTTTTTATTTTATTTATATACTTATTTATTTATTTTTCTGAACGATAATTTTTTTTATTTTAGCTAAACTCAAAGAAAAATAAGTTGAAATCGTTAAAGTTGTTTCCTGTAAAAGGTACTTCATATCAGCTTTTTTTCTATTGCATTTGTATGGAATGTTCCTGCCCGCGTAAGGCTATTCTCAAATCCAAACTAACTACTTTCTGACACATTTTTTTTGTTCATTTTTATTATTAAACGTATAATATTAACAAATGTTCTTATTAAGAAACTATGTAATGGAAATGCTTTTATTCGTTTTTCGGTAAAAGCAAAAGATTTTTCAGAAAATCTTGTCAAAGTTTGCGTTTGGACAAAATTTATGGACGCGACAGCACAAAAAAGGAAAATACAGCCGTTCCGAGACAATAAGTACTTATAACTAAAGGTGTAATTCATTTATAAAATGGTAGAAAAAAAAATCATTCGACTACAAATCACTTCTATAATGCTGCCAGCAAGTTTCATGTTTTTATCTTTAAAAAATGAGTCGGAAAGTGTGTCAGACAGTTTCGCATTGTTGGGTGGGGAAACATACATTTTTGAGAACCCCCTTAAAAGAACAAGTCAAATGATTCCTTAATCCTAGTGTTGGGTCTTAAATTTTAGATACCGAAGTTTTGAAACAGTTTATCTTTATGAAACCGCATAAAACACATACTGTGGCTTAGAAAGTTGCGAATTCAGAGCACTATGAACAATCAAATAGTTCTTCTAGGCATTTTATCTCACAATTTAACCGATATAAGATGGAATTTCTTCTGAAAATAAATTAGTATATAAGTTATTTTAAAACTTTTTGCCTTTTTACTTATAAGTGTACGATTAAATTTTGTACTAGCATTAAATTTTAAACAATTGTCAGAAACAGTATTAGAGTAGAAATATTTAGTCCTTTTTGATAATCATCAATTACCCAATACTGACATTTTATTTAAAATATTTTCATGTGTCTCCAAGTATTTGCTTAATATAGGATTTTTATTAAACAAATATGCAGAGTCATACCAACATTTAACCCGGCATCGTATTAATATTTTTTCAGCCCATATAAATTTTTTTCTCCTAACCAATTTTCTCTTAAAAAAACTCTGGGGAAATTCCATGTAGCTGACTTCAAATGTTTCATCCTAATCATAGTCAAGTGACAGATGTCCTTTTTTTATTTTCAGGTACATTTTTTCATGTTCATTCCAAGCAAATTTGAAATTCATGGAGAAATCTACGAAGCGATCGCTAGTGTCAGTTCATTTTTACCTTTTCCCTATATTCTTAAGCTCCTATGAAAAGTGTATAATTTAATTAAACTGCAAATTTACAATTTCATTGAAATGTAATATTCGAATATGAAATGAAAATTGTTTCTTGTTTTCCATTTTCTGTATGCGGGGACCGACGACAAAAAGACCGAACGCGACCAATAGCGCTCTGAAAAGAGGACTATCGGTTTCACCAATATTTGGTATATATTTGGCAATTAAATACTGGTTATCTACTAAGAAAATGTAAATATCTCAATATAGAACTTTATTTTATCGGAATATTTGGTCAATGTTGAATTGCTAAGAGGATAACTGTTTTCATACAATTTGACATTTTGCAAACTGAACGAAAAAGTTGTCCAGGCTGAGAATCGGGGTTAGAACATTTATCTTAACGTGACGATGCACCTGTTATCTGGGACGATTACTTGCCGAAGGACAATTCACTCAGGAAAACTTTTGGCAATGGCATTTTGTCTGACACGTAGACAGCTCAACTGTATGTGCCGCAAACGATAGAACCGTATGTACATTTTATTATTGAAACACAATCATAATGATTGGTAAAGTTATCATTCGATTTTAAATTCTCCTAAGCGAAGGAAAAAATGTCCACAAAGGGAATAGAACCCAGAACCTTTGGCTTAAATTGCCGATGCTTTCCTACTGAACTACGTGAAACGACATCAGTTGTCTGCATGTAAACCAGATGCTATTGTCAAATGATTATCTGAGTAAATTGTGTCGGTCGATTCTCATTTCAGGTAGCTCAGTAGAAAGACCGTAGGCATAAGCCAAATTTCAACTTGTATGATAATTAATTATGCGTCAATTCATCGCGCACAATTCATCGCAGAACAATTCATCACGCACAAGTCATCGCAGCGTCAATTCGTCGCAGTGTCAATTCGTCACGACGACAACTCATCGCAGCGTCAATTCGTTGCGTCGTCAATTCGTCGCAACGTCAATTCATCGCAACGAAATTATATTTGAAGGCTATGATGATGAAAGTAAAAATAATTTAGTAAAATTATTTAATGATGTAAAATGTTAGTTATAATTATCTATATCTAAAAAACAAATTATCATTAAATAATTTTACTACATTATCTTTACATTTATCATCATAGCCTTCAAAAACATTTTCGTAGCATCGAACTGACGTCGGGACGAATGGAGGCCACGACGAATTGTCGTTGCGACGAATTGTGCGCGATGAATTACTTCGCGATGAATTGTGCGCGATGATTTGCCCGCGATGAATTGTGCGCGACGAATTGTCGTTGCGATGAATTGTGCGCGACGAATTGTCGTTGCGATGAATTGTGCGCGACGAATTGACGCGACACCATGATAACTTTACCACACAGTGTGATTGTTTTAAAACAATAAAATGTTTGATATCTGCTATATGATATCTGATATATTTATACAGCATTTTATTTATACAACATTTCTTTCTTTTGAAATTTTATTCACAAAAGTTTTGTGTAATTTTTGGAATATTGAAATCAACAGAATAATATATTTTAGAATAAGTGCTGCAGTATAAAATTTTGAACGATTTTGAGAATCTAAAAATTATTTTTTAGTTAAAGAGATTTTATAATTTTATCCGTTTGTTAATGGTAGATTTTCTACAAATCCGAATTTTACATTTTATACTAGTTTTTTATTTTAATTAACTAATTCTTATTCTTATTCTTTTATGTTTAGTGTATGTTTAACGAAACCACCATTTTTGTTGGGATAAAGTGTAACCAACATAAGTACAAAATTGCATGATACAAGAATTTTAGTTTTTGATTTACACTAAACGATATTATATATTATATATATATTTTAATATTTTGGATAAAATATTTTTATAAATGAAAATATTATTAGTAAATCATGTGTTATTATTTTTTCTTATAAAACTTTCAGCAACATACTGTTTTATGAAAAACTATTTTATGTAAAAGAAGAAACATAAAAAAACACACAAGTTAATTCCACAGCAGAACAATGCATGTAAAATATCACCAACAAATACTGCAAAAGAAAAAAAAATTGTAAGCAGTTTTTTTAAAGTAAATTGAAAAACAACAAAGAAAACAAAATCAGACATATGTCTTTTTCAGTTCAAAAGGCTTATTTTAGAAATTGCTTTTAGTATTTTTTTCTACTATTACATCACCTACAAAAGATGTTTTCTTTAATAGATATAATTTTTTCTTTCTTCTCCAACTTTATGTACTCAATTGGAAGAATAGAGGACACATCTGTCGAAGAGAAAATTTCATTAAAGATTTTTAAAAAAAGAAGCATTATTCTTGCATTCCGGCAGTGTCTAACTAAAGACAGAAAATTCAACAATCCAAAAATTTTAAGATAGTTTTTATGCTAATGATGGAATTTTAAATAGTACTTTCTCTTGATTGTTTCGTTAAAAATCTCTGTAAATAAAACTAATGCGTTATCATGACGAGTTGTTTCGCACTATTTATTATAAATTTATTTTTGGCAATGAATATATCAATAAATTTTTATAAATCAGTTTTAAACTTTTCTAAGAACTTACTCAGCTAAAGCAATTGTTCTACTTATTTCTGTTTAGAATGATTAAATGAATTTACTTTAATAATGCGTGATAATTCTTCGAACTATTTAAATGTACTGTACAAACTTAATAAAAGGTTAATTTTACAAATAAAATTTTTTGATAAATTAATTTAGGTGTGTTTTTTTAGGATGAAAACATACATTTAAAGACAGCGTTTTTTAAATAATATACTACTTTATTTTGCTGAAAAATATATGTTTAGAGTCATTCAAATAGATTTCAATCTACTAACTAAACAAGAAAGAAAGATCATGAGTCAAGAATAGATTATGAAACACTTTCCAACACTTCCAGAATACTTTAACAAACCCTTGATGAGGTAAATAAGGTACCTAAATAAACATTTTATAAAGCACGTAACACATTTGAAAGCCAATTTTCAGCCATTACTATCAATAGTCAGAAAAGAACTCCTTTTATTTTGTGCAGCCTACAGGTCTAATATAATCCATAGATTGCTAAAATTAAATTTACATAGTATGCTAAAAAGTATAGTATAGCAAAAGGTATAGTAAAAGCATAGTATGCTATAAATTTACATAGTATGCTAAAATTAAATTTAGTAGGTAAATGCATAACTCAGAGGAAAATCCACCTTCAGCAATTTTTACCAATTGATGGAAGCATACTTAAATTTTATTATGCAGTCCAGTATATTACCTATTATCCTGTATATTTGATTTTTGTACACTATTAAGCTAAAATTTAATTCAGGCAAAAACACGCTTAAAACTACTGAAATCACACTTCCAGAAATTATCATTCATAGGCGGGCCTGTATCCAGTTATTTGCATGGACATGCGTAAGATTTTCTTATACTCTACAAATATCTCTTAGTGTACAGGTTTTCCCTCATAGATTATAATGTAACGTCATATTTTCGAGTGCCCCTGTAAGCGATCTGTATAGTTCAGCTTGAAAATGCATAGCTCAGTTAAAAATCACCTATAAGCAATTCCCACTCAATTAAGCTCATACTGAGTAATACTGACAATTTTTTTATGCAGCCGTGTATATGATCTATAGCATTTATACATATCACGTAGTATAAAAAAGTTTAGTTAAACATAAAACTACATAACATAATTGAAAACTCACTTCCAACAACTACCGTTTATAGACAGTACTACATATGTAGTACTGTATCCGAAATATTTTGTGTGTCTCTATAAATGAACGATAATTTCTATGCACATCACATTTGAATGCAAGTATCTAGTAGTAAACCTCAGTAATCTATATCAATTTCATTATATTTGAGATCATGTAACTTAACTAAAATAAGCTGCAAACAGTTTTTCCCGTAGACCTTTTTGCAACCAAATTACTTTATGGGGCCCTGTAAATGAATAATAAATGATTTACGTTCCATGTTCTACAAAAAGTAAGCTTTAATGCCCCTCAGAAATTCATATCAATTTCATTATGTTTGCAATATTCCAGCATGAATAAAATATTCCGAAAACAATTTTTACTCATAGACCAAAATATAACGATCCCTGTTAACGAATTATAAGTGCTACAGATATCATATTCTAAAGTAAGTATCTTGTAGTGCATTTCAGTGATGTATATTACTTTCAGTATTTCTGAAATACTGTAACATCATGAAAATACACATAATGGATTTTTCCTCATAGATTATAATGTAACGACATATTTTCGAGTGACCCTGTAAAGATCTGTAAATGCTACACATTTGAATTTCAATATCTAACATGCCATAGTGAATCTCAATAACATTTATAAATTACATTGCAATCCGAGTACATTTACGTGAGTTAGAGCATGGACAGATAGCCGGCCAAATAAATACATAAATGCTTTCGAACTATATTGAAAAGTGTTAAAAAGATCATTTGTTTCACATGTATCTCAAATAAATATTCAAAAATATCTGGTCTTGCCAAGTGATATATACATGATTACTTAAAATAGTTAATGCTTAGATATATAAAATAGGAAAACTTATAACAAAATATCGATATCTTACTTGCTATTAATATATATATTAATTTTTGTAATTTCTTTCATTCTTAAAACCTTTTTTTAATTTTTCAATATACCTGTCTTTTAATATTTACACACGATAAATTAATTGACAGCCCCCAAAAAACAACAACAACAAAAAATAAACCTCAAACGATTTTTCTCCATAGACCGTAATGTAACGGAATTCTTTTGAGTGTCCTTGTAAAACAAATTTAAGTGCTATACACACCATATTCACCATATGTAAGCCTCTTTTAGTGCACCTCAGTGATATATATCAATTTCAATATGTTTGAAATTGTATAACATCATTAAAATAAACCGCAAATGATTTTTCTCCATAGACCGTAATGTAACGGAATTCTTTTGAGTGTCCCTGTAAAAAAATCTATAAGTGCTACACACTTCCTATTCAATACCGAACATGCCATAGTAAACCTCAATAACATATATCAATTGCATGACTATACATACATATTTACGTGAGTTAGAGCACGGACAGACAGACGGCAGACAGACAGACAGACCGATATCATAAACACTTTTCAATTATGTTGGAAAGTGTTAAAAAAATAAAAGAATGTAACTATTCAATTTATTTATTTTACAATAGTTTATAACAACATTTCCAAGGGGATACAATGTTTCTTCTAAGGAGTAATGAGACATCAATTAAACGGAAAATTACATTTGAATTAGTCTACAAATTGTTCAAAAATACTTATGTTTCATAATTTTTAATTGGATTTACAGGTATTTTTTTTACATATTAATCCATATTGCAAAAAATACCCTTTCCTCCGTTCAATGTATTAAAAATAATGCAGTTCACAGTTGTATTTAATGAAACTTTTGGAATAAAAATGTTCGAAAAAAAAAATGACTGGCTGCCAAAGTGTCAAGAGAAAAATATTAATCATCTTTTGTATTAGCTTCATTTTTATTTATTTTTTTCACTTTTTATGTTGACATTTTACATAACTTTTATGATTACTTTTAAAAGAAACTTAAAAGAAAGCGAAAGAATTACTGCAGCAGTTCAAGTTTTCTGAAGTTTTTCGAAAAAATATCTTAAATTATTCGGAAATTTCTTTTCATATTCCTTATCAATAACGTAGGAAGTAAAAGAAAAATTTCGAGTTTATAAAAATGAGAAGGAAAATCTTAAAACTGTAACAGAGCATTCAGAAATATTATAAACTCTTTTGAATGTTTCTCCTTGCTATTATTTTCTTTTCTTTTTTGTTTCTTTCCTCTTTATTTAATTAATGAGAAAATGTCATATATTTAAAAAATATATTAATATATATATATATATATATATATATATATATCGAATTTAACAAATTACAATAACCATTGGGAAAATGTTCCGAAAACTCCAACAACAACAACAAAAAAAATTTACAGTACTTTCGTGTTATAGGGGTCCCCACAATTATGATTATGCCAAGGTTGCAGGTATGATTTCGCCAAGATCATCGCAAAGCTTATATATGCATCCTATATAGCCATATATATTATAAACCCTCCTATATGTGCCATATACGTCATTATACACGTATTATTTACGTCTTATATGTCGTATATATATATATATCATATATGCATCGTATATGATTATAACTTGGCCACATACGTCAAAAATGTTATATATATATATCATATATTATTATATTGTCATACATGCTTTATAATTTGGCGATAAATCATGGTCACTTGGCGATTCATCCTTGGGGGCCGCTATAACATGCAAGTACCAAATTTACAATATATTAATGAAAGCATACACAAAAAAAATTTATAAGACGATTTGTCATCCGACGTCAATTTCTGAATTCGGCTTTTCTTTCATATCTGATAATTTGCATCTATCCTTTTTTTCATATGTGATAATTTGCATCTATCCTTTTTTTCATATGTGATAATTTGCATCTATCCTTTTTGTAACTTTAACATTGTTGTAACGATTTTATGCATTTCTATTGCCTATTCAAAGAAACATTCTTCTAAAGTTAATAGAATTTCGTTAAAAAAGCTTAAAAATATAAAGTGACCACGTCAATAAAACGACGACGCCAATAAAGTGACGACGTCAAGAGTTCCATTCTCGACCGAAAACAACAACCATTTTCCAATGGTTAAAAAACATTTTTGTTAGATAAATAAATTTTTTTAAAGAAAATTTTCTAAATATTTTTTTAATTAAAGACATTTTAAGTAAAATTTAGACTCGTTTCATTTATTTTATTTTTGTAGGCCCTAGTAATGGGAAAGTTTGTTAGATTTTCTAAATGTGTATGAACCGTCCAAGCCTGAGAAGATGAAAAATCAACAATATCATATTTCATTTACTTTTCTGAAAATAATTTTATCATTTATTACTCGACTACCATTAGTTGGCATTAGAGTCATGCAATTTTACGTGTTTACTTTTATTGCAGAACACTACAAACAGAAAGTAAAAAAAAAAGTATTTCCATTTTTATTAGCACTTTCCAACCTAGTTGAAAAGTGCTTATGACTTCGGTTTCTGTGGCCGTCTGCCGTCTGGCCGTGCTCTAACTCCCGTAAATATGCTCGGATTGCTCTGCAATTTTTATATGTTATTGTCGTTATCTATAGCATGTTCCCTATTTCAACGGAAGTGTGTAGCACTTATAGTTTTTTTACAGGGACACTCAAATAAATTAAATTACATTGCGGTCTATGGGGAAAAATCATTTGCGGTTTATTTAAATAATGTTTCACTACTTTAAACGCATTGAAATTTATATATATCACTAAGGTGCATTAGAAGATGCTTAATATGGAACAGGGTGTGCATAGCACTTATAGTTACTTTATAGGGACAGTCAAAAGAATTCCGTTACATTACGTTTATGGAGAAAAATCGTCTGCGGTTTATTTAAATAATGTTTCACTATTTTAAACGCATTGAAATTTATATAGATCACTAAGGTGCATTACAAGAGACTTACTACGGAATATTGTGTGTATAGCAGTCATCGTTCATTTACAGGGACACGCAAAAAATTTATCTACTGTCTGTTAACAATAATTCCTGGAAGTGCGTTTTAAGTTATTGAACGCGATTTTAATTTTAACTTGCTTTTTGTCTATTACGTGGTGTGTATAAATTCTGTAGATCCTATACAGGGCAGCACAAAAGTTCGCGAACACATTTCTGTTTATTGACAAACTCCAGACGGAGAATTTTAAACTGTGCTGCGCGTTTCCTAACTGAACTAAAATTATCATCCTATGTAGTATATATACAAATCAATAAATCCTATACAGGGCTGAATAAAAGTATTCGGATATTTTTCCAAATATTGTATATGTTGGAAATTCCTGAAATTATGTTTTTAAATATGTTATGCTTTTTCTAAATTGTTTACTTAGATGTTAGCTTTTAGCTTATTAAACGGTATGATTTGTAAAATTATTTTGGAAGCGTTGGAAAGTGCTATATAATCTATTTTGACGCATGATTTTTCGTTCTTGTTTAATATTTCCTTGAATGTGCTGTACTTTTTGCATCACTTTAAACTTCATGGGCGTTGTTGTTATTTCTACAGTGTGCACAGTTTTCCTGAAATAACAGAAAATAAAAAAAAGAAAACTGCCCAGTTAAACTGAGGGCATTGAGCTCACAGGCTATTCACACTAATTGTATATTATACTCGTATTTCAAATAATTTGAAATAGGCCCCTCAAAAAATAAAGAAATCAACAATATATAAAGGGGGGTAATCCCCCCGTTACCCCCTCATAGTTAACTAATGAACCCCTTAAACTAATCAGGGAAGCCTCTTAATACAATGAATATATGTATACAAAATTTGAAGAAAATCGGATAATGCTGCATGAAAAAACCATTTATCTAAATTAAGGGGGTATTAGCCCCCCTCCCCCTTTATACTTAACCAATGAACACCCAAAACTATTCAGAGAAGCGCATTATCACAATGAACCTATATACAAAATTTGAAGAAAATCGGATAATTCTGCTTGAAAAACCCATTTATATAAATTAAGGGGGGATTAGCCCCCCCCCCTTTATACTTAACCAATCAATCCCGAAAACTAATCAGGGAAGCATTTTAACCCAATGAACCTATAAATAAATTTTGAAGCAAATGGGATAATTCTTCATGAAAAACCCATTTATATAAATTAAGGGGGATTCGCCCCCCGCCCCCCCCCCCCCGTCTTTATACTTAACCAATCAATCCCGAAAACTCATCAGGGAAGCGTCTTAACCCAATGAACTTATAAACAAATTTTGAAGCAAATGGGATAATTCTGCATGAAAAACCCATTTATATAAATTAAGGGGGAATTAGCCCCCCGTTCCCCCCTTTAATACTTAACCAATCAATCTCGAAAACTAATCAGGGAAGCGCCTTAAGACAGTGATCCTATAAACAAAACTTGAAGGAAAACGGAATAGTTCTGCATGAAAAACCCATTTATATAAATTAAGGGGGGGATTAGACCCCCGTTCCCCCCCTTTATACTTAACCAATCAATCCCGAAAACTATTCAGAGAAGCGCATTATCACAATGAACCTATATACAAAATTTGAAGAAAATCGGATAATTCTGCATGAAAAACCCATTTATATAAATTAAGGGGGGATTAGCCCCCCCGTTTCCCCCCTTTATACTTAACCAATCAATTCCGAAAACTATTCAGAGAAGCGCATTATCACAATGAATCTATATACAAAATTTGAAGAAAATCGGATAATTCTGCATGAAAAACCCATTTATATAAATTAAGGGGGGATTAGCCCCCCCGTTTCCCCCCTTTATACTTAACCAATCAATCCCGAAAACTAATCAAGGAAGCGCCTTAACACAGTGATCCTATAAACAAAATTTGAAGGAAAACGGAATAATTCTGCATGAAAAACCCATTTATATAAATTAAGGGGGGATTACCCCCCCCCCGTTCCCCCCCCCCTTTATACTTAACCAATCAATCTCGAAAACTAATCAGGGAAGCGCCTTAACACAGTGAACCTATAAACAAAATTTGAAGGAAAACTGAATAATTCTGCATGAAAAACCCATTTATATAAATTTAGGGGGGGATTAGCCCCCCCTGCCCCCCCTTTTATATTTAACCAATCATTCCCGAAAACTATTCAGAGAAGCGCATTATCACAATGAACCTATATACAAAATTTGAAGAAAATCTGATAATTCTGCATGAAAAACCCATTTATATAAATTAAGGGGGGATTAGCCCCCCGTTCCCCCCTTTATACTTAACCAATCAATCCCGAAAACTAATCAGGGAAGCGCCTTATCACAAGGAACCTATAAACAAAATTTGAAGGAAAACGGATATTTCTATGAAGAGCTATCGCGTTACGTACGTACATACGTACATACATACTTACATACATACAGAACCGGCGGGCACATAAGCTCTCAGGCTTTGATAGCCTGTGAGCTAAAAAGCATTTCTTATTGAAGAATAGTAATTTAAGAAAAGCACAAAATATATTACTAAATCCAGAGTTCATATAATTCAAGACACTTTCGGAATAAGAGTATTAATTTAAGTAAATTAATTATATTTACAACTTGACTATATACAAATTTAACCCTATATATCCTGAATTAATTTTCCAGCTACTTTTTAGATGCTCAGAATCCTCGATTATTCCCATTATTATTTTTTTTGTTTGTAAAGTTTTCCTTATCTAATCATAGCATTTTTGCAATTCAATTAGGTGAAAATTAAAACGTTTAAATGGTATATACTATATATATTCCTCGGGGAACGGAAAATAAATATTAAAAAAAAAGCAAGAAACCATTCTTTTTTCATTATAGAAAGCCGTGAAAATAAAAGCATATTTTCATACCCACGTAAATGCAATTCTACTTTCAAGATAAATTAGAAACATTTTCTTTCATTTGGAAGACCAGATAATTATAACACGCCTGTCTTTGCGGCATCCTGGATACATATACAGAAAAAAATATTTTATACTATTCCCTAAATGCTGTAGCGATGTGACACAAGTGCCAGACAGTTGAGAATCAAGAGGCGAAAAAAAAGCGTTGAGGTTAGCAATATTTTTAACATAATTAGAAATTAATCGACGAACATAAGGCTCGAATCTTCGTTCGGTAGCTTCGGAGACCCAGTTCCAACCATTCCCACATTTCGAGGTGTTTAATTTATTCATTTTTCCTTTTAAATTTGTCCGGTTTCAATTTTCAGATTTTTTTTTTCCCTTTCTATCTGCCTCCGCAACTGTCTCGGTATAAAAGGGACGTAGCAAAGGACCATTACGGTATAATATCGCCGTAAGTACCTTTCTACCTGGCTCCGCAAGAGTCTCGGTATAAAAGGGACGTAGCAAAGGACCATTACGGTATAATATCGCCGTAAGTACCTTTCTACCTGGCTCCGCAAGAGTCTCGGTATAAAAGGGACGGAGCAAGGGACCATTACGGTATAATACCGCCGTAAGTACCCTTCTACCAGGCTTCCGCAACTGTCTCAGTATAAAAGGTACGGAGCAAGGGACCATTACGGTATAATACCGCCGTAAGTACCTTTCTACCTGGCTTCCGCAACTGTCTCGGTATGAAAGGGACGTAGCAACGGACCATTACGGTATAATACCGCCGTAAGTACCTTTCTACCTGGCTTCCGCAAGAGTCTCGGTATAAAAGGGACAGAGCAAGGGACCATTATGGTATAATACCGCCGTAAGTACCTTTCTACCTGGCTTCCGCAACTGTTTCGGTATAAAAGCGACGTAGCAAACGACCATTACGGTATAATACCGCCGTAAATACCTTTCTACCAGGCTTCCGCAACTGTCTCAGTATAAAAGGGACGGAGCAAGGGACCATTACGGTATAATACCGCCGTAAGTACCTTTCTACCTGGCTTCCGCAACTGTCTCGGTATGAAAGGGACGTAGCAACGGACCATTACGGTATAATACCGCCGTAAGTACCTTTCTACCTGGCTTCCGCAACTGTCTCGGTATGAAAGGGACGTAGCAACGGACCATTACGGTATAATACCGCCGTAAGTACCTTTCTACCTGGCTTCCGCAAGAGTCTCGGTATAAAAGGGACAGAGCAAGGGACCATTATGGTATAATACCGCCGTAAGTACCTTTCTACCTGGCTTCCGCAACTGTTTCGGTATAAAAGCGACGTAGCAAACGACCATTACGGTATAATACCGCCGTAAATACCTTTCTACCTGGCTTCCGCAACTGTCTCGGTATAAAAGGGACGGAGCAAGGGACCATCACGCAAAACGCCACGCTCCGCGAATTCTGCTTCGATCGAACCAGCCCGCCCACCTCCGACCGCCGCCTGGGACGAACATAGAGCTCGAATCGCCAAGGTCGTTCGGTAGCTTCAGAGATCCGAGCCCAACCCTTCCCGCTTTTCGAGGTGTTGAATTTGTTCATTTTTCGTCATTACGTAAATCGATTAATTTCTTTTAGCTCATTAGAGACAACTGTTTTTTAAATTATTTTTCTGAGATAGATTATACATTTAACATACCGCGTTTGATTTTTATCTGTCATAAATATAATAAGTTGATTAAATTGTTGTTCATTGATTGATTGAGTACTTGAAGTTTTTATTTAATCTGCGACAGCGGGATTATACCTTTTAAAAGATAGTCACATTAACACAAATTATGTTTCTTACTCAACATGAAAACAGAAATTTATGATAAATCATTTAAATGTTCGTGTAGAATTTATTTTTTTGCTTATCATAAAGAAAAGCTTACTTTTCAGCTAGCAGCGAAAAAAAGTCATTTACCCAAATGAGTTCATCTAAAAGCCGTAAACTTAAAGCCTTTTTTAAAAATACATTAAAATGATTTTTTGTTCATAATCTTCTTGTTTCAAACTTAACTTTTCAATAACTCAATGGAAGATAAAAACGAATTAAAAAAAATTATAAAAATGCAAAGAATTTTCATTGATCGATAGACTTTTGCAATGTTAGATATTGATTAGGGATTTAGATGGAATAAGGGGACAGTGGACATTAAAAACCAAATCCTAGAATTTTGAACGGATTCATTTGAAAATTGGGAGACTTGTTAATGACAAGCTCAAATAGTCATATTCAAAATTTGGTGTAAAAATAATAAAAAGGTTTTAAATTATTCAATTTTTAAATTTCAAATTAACGAATAATTATCGTATTTTAAAATGCCTCATGGGCATTCATTTTGAATAAAATAAGACATTTATTTATGAGGTACTTTTTAGCACTTTCCAACCTAGTTGAAAAGTGCTTATGACTTCGGTTTGTCTGGCCGTCTGCCGTCTGGCCGTCTGGCCGTCTGGCCGTCTGGTTAGCACTTTCCAACCTAGTTGAAAAGTGCTTATGACTTCGGTTTGTCTGGCCGTCTGCCGTCTGGCCGTCTGGCCGTCTGGCCGTCTGGTTAGCACTTTCCAACCTAGTTGAAAAGTGCTTATGACTTCGGTTTGTCTGGCCGTCTGCCGTCTGGCCGTCTGGCCGTCTGGCCGTCTGGCCGTCTGCCGTCTGGCCGTCTGCCGTCTGTCCGTGCTCTAACTCCCGTAAATATGCTCGGATTGCTCTGCAATTTTTATATGTTATTGTCGTTATCTATTGCATGTTCCCTATTTCAACGGAAGTGTGTAGCACTTATAGTTTTTTTACAGGGACACTCAAAAGAATTCCGTTACATTGCGGTCTATGGGGAAAAATCATTTGCGGTTTATTTAAATAATGTTTCACTACTTTAAACGCATTGAAATTTATATATATCACTAAGGTGCATTAGAAGATGCTTAATATGGAACAGGGTGTGCATAGCACTTATAGTTACTTTACAGGGACAGTCAAAAGAATTCCGTTACATTACGTCTATGGAGAAAAATCGTCTGCGGTTTATTTAAATAATGTTTCACTGTTTTAAACGCATTGAAATTTATATAGATCACTAAGGTGCATTACAAGAGACTTACTACGGAATATTGTGTGTATAGCAGTCATCGTTCATTTACAGGGACACGCAAAAGAATTATCTACTGTCTGTTAACAATAATTCCTGGAAGTGCGTTTTAAGTTATTGAACGCGATTTTAATTTTAACTTGCTTTTTGTCTATTACGTGGTGTGTATAAATTCTGTAGATCCTATACAGGGCAGCACAAAAGTTCGCGAACACATTTCTGTTTATTGACAAACTCCAGACGGAGAATTTTAAACTGTGCTACGCGTTTCCTAACTGAACTAAAATTATCATCCTATGTAGTATATATACAAATCTATAGATCTTATACAGGGCTGAATAAAAGTATTCGGATATTTTTCCGAATATTGTATATGTTGGAAATTCCTGAAATTATGTTTTTAAATATGTTATGCGTTTTCTAAATTGTTTACTTAGATGTTAGCTTTTAGCTTATTAAACGGTATGGTTTGTAAAATTATTTTGGAAGCGTTGGAAAGTGCTATATAATCTATGCTTGACGCATGATTTTTCGTTCTTGTTATATATTAGAAAGGAAGTTGGCATGAATTGTAAAAGTTCGCTGATAGTATAATCAGAAAAAATATATTTTTAAAATTATGCCTTGTTTTTTTCTAAAAATAGCTATTTTTTATATGCGCACATATTTCAACACTAAAATACCCCTGAGATACAACTTTTTCTGCTAACATTTATTTATTATTATATAGAGGATATACAGTATAAATTTCAAAAGAATCTGATAATTAGGAACTGCGCATAAAACGTTTCAAAAGTTAAAAATGTGCCAAATTTTCAATTTTGATAAAACAGCATTTTAATTTAAAAAACTGTGTAAATATGTAGAGTTTTGACAAATATAAAAGCTCATATCTGTGCGAAGAAGCATCAGAATTGAATTTTTTTTTTGCAGTAGATAAATTTGAACATCTAGTTTCATAATTTTCCAAACAGAAAAAATCGATTTTTCAGTCGCGTTTCGGGATTTTGAGTGTCCACTGTCCCCTTAATTTTATGTAAAGCATTTCATTCATTTACTCTTCCAAGAAATTCTCTTATTGATATGAGTTCCGTATGAATTAATTCCTACTATTACATATAAATCTGCAATTTTCACATCCGCAATTAAAATGGCCTTTTTTCATAAATTAGTTTGTCCAAATAATTTCTTTAACAGAATAAAAAAAAAATAAAAAACATGAATCACACTCATAAAATAGAAAATAAAATCAAAGAATCTACAATGACAGAAATAGTTGCATTGCAGTGTAAGATATTTCTGAAGCAGCAAGTAATCATTGACGGAACTTCGGCCAAATGTCCAAACCCAACTACTTTTCGTCCAGGTGACGTCATACCTCGGTGTCGATTCTTTTGGGCAACAAGATGAATAGGCGTCAGCTCCCCTTTTCTTAGCATGGCCGATGAAGATCGCTCGTGTGATCGCTTCATATGAAGATCGCTCGTGTCGATGTAGGGAGGTTAAATTTCTTGTTTGCCATACGAGCCTAACAGCCTTTCAAACATCCAATCTTGACGGGTTGTGCAAGGATTTTGGACCAACCTCTTTTCGACGACTTTAAATATTCAAAGATTTACTTATTCAATAATTCAAAGATTAAGGCAAATACCACCCTCCCCACCCCCGAAAAATAAAGAAAGAAATGCCTTCATTTATCGAAAACAACATTGCAATGCGAAATGCCTTAATTTTATGAAAAAAAAAAAAAATATTTAGATTTTTTTATAATCCGTTTTTTCCGAATGGACCTTTTCAGAGACATAATGAAAGATACATACGAATCTCAAAATAAGAACTCCCAAACAATCTTCATTGAGCGTAAGATTTGCATTGCAATGTAAGATAGTGCTTATAATTTTTCATGGATTACTTTTACTTAATGTATAACAAATAATTTATTAAAATGTTTTTTTTCTCTGTAATCTGCTTGGTTCGATTAGAGGTTTTCAATTGAGTGATTAAAAGGTATGTGCGAATAAAATACAAAAAAAGTCCTTCCGGCCCGTACCGGAAAAAAAAGATAGCTTTCCTATATCTTCGTTTGAAAATTTTAGCTAATGTTGCTCGAAAACAGCAAGCTAAAATGCAAAGAAAACGTTTACAAAAGATTCGTTAATACTGAATTTGAATAAGAAATTCGCCAAATTATTGAGCTGTAGCTAAATTGGCTTTATTTATGAAGACTTATTTTGGTTGCCAAATTTGGCGGTATTTTGCCAAATGTCGCCAAGTTTGGCGAGAAATTTGGCGCTAACGGATATGAATATATAGCTTTATGCTTATGATTGGGAAAATGATTACAACAATGAAAGAAAATAATTTGCGAGAAACTGCGTTCACTAAAACTCATAAATGAATCGTTGGTTTTTTGTAATGTGCTGTCGTGTTTCAAAATGTCAGCCACCCTAGAATTTCAAACTGCTCTATCTCAGCTATTTTTTAAGATAGATTTAAAGCAAAAAATGCTCTGGAATACTTGTATCAAGGCCTAACACTTAATTAAAAAATAAATTTGAAATTTTAACTTTTTTGTATATTTATTTTAGTTTTAAAAATTTCAGTGTCCGCCATCTTGAAACAAGATGGCGGACCAAGCTGGCCAACGAACTCAGTCGAGGCATTGGTGAGCTTAATGCACACAATTAGTTTCATCAAAATTAATTTATAAATACGGGCGTTATCGTATGACATAGATCACATGTATATGTTACTGTGAAAGACCGAAATTGGAGAATGTCGACTTTCACCGGTGAATGTCAACAAACACCAAATACGTCGGTGAAAGATCGAATATTTCATTACATTCTTGTACATTCGGACCCTCACCGGTGTATGTCGACAATCACAGATATGCTCTGGTGGAGGTCGGAAAGAGAGGAGCTTGAATCTCTTTCTCCCTTGCAGTAGCTAGCGTGAATGTGTGACGTCACGATCCATACATTCAGGCCCGGAGAGAAGTGCTACTGACCTGCGCGCGCAGCGCGATCATCGAGAAGGCCCTGAGCCGACAAAGAGGCGACTGGCTGTTTTCCCTTAAATCCTTTGTTCAGGTGGAGTCGGTCAGCTTTGTCAGTCTTATGCAAGGTTTGATGGTGAGAGCAACGTTTTCTTAATTTTTTTTTCAGATACCCTAAGTTATATAGAATGGATACTGCAGTGAATCGTGATTTTTTTCTTGAAAAGTTAAATGCATTAATTGCGGGTAAACGAGAAGACAATTGTTTTTATTTTTCTCAAGAAAAATACTTTAAAATACTTTCTGAAGTGGTTTCTGCTAAAACTAAGTGTAACACACCTTTGGATTACAGACGATTAAAATGTTTTGACGTTTTAAAAATTAATGATGAAGAGAAGTTAATTGTACCATTAAAACCAGGAGAAACAAATATACAGTATTATGTTACCAATGAGGAATTGTTCAGTATACTATATGAAACTCACACCAGAATAGGCCACGGAGGAAGAACACGTATGCTTAAAGAGTTGCAAAATAAATACAAAAATATTACATATGAAGTTGTAATGTTGTATTTAAATTTATGCAAACAGTGTCAAATGAAACACAGTGCACCTAAGAAAGGTATTGTTGTGAAACCAATGATCAGTTCTGAGTTAAACTCAAGATGTAAAGTTGATCTGATAGATCTGCAGTCAAACAGAGATGGCGAATATAAGTTCATAATGGTGTATCAAGATCATTTAACTAAGTTTGTCCACTTACGACCTTTGAAAATTAAGAGGGCGGAAGAATTAGCGTATCACGTTCTTCCAATATTTTTAACTTTTGGTGCTCCAGCAATATTGCAATCAGATAATGGTAGAAAATTCAGTAATGAAGTCATATCCGAAATAAGCTGTATGTGGAAAGATGTTAACATAGTTCATGGAAAGCCTCGTCACAGTCAAACACGAGGCTCAGTTGAAAGGGCCAATCAGGATATACAGAATATGCTAACTGCATGGATGAACGATAACGATACGAATAAATGATCAGAAGGTTTACCCTTTGTTCAATTTGCTAAAAACACTACATACCACGAAGGAATACGTTAAAGTCCTTATAAAGCCATGTTTGGCATTAAAGCGAAAAGAGGCATAGCATCGTCTTTTTTGCCTAGCGAACAAATCGCAAATATCGAATCCGAAGAACAACTTGAAGAAATGGCCAATACTTTTGAAACCGAAGAACAGCTTGAAAAAACTGGTAATACCTCTGAAAAAAATTTGAGCGGTGGTCATACCGAAAACCATATTCCAAAGAAAAATATTGAAGAGGACTTTCAATATACCACGTCTTCACATTAAGTTCTGACTGAAAAACACGAGTTAATTTCTATAAAAAGAGCGGCCGCGAAAGAGAATCTTCTACTGCAAGCAACAAAAATGTTACGAACCTCACAAAAACAATTTCCTCCTGCTTAAATTAGTGATACTTTGCGAATACAAGTCCCTGATGTCGACCGTGGTCGTACAGATAACCGAAATGTGTTAGCGGTTGTTGTTGGAATAGAAGACTCCGACTTCTATAAACTTGCAAATGAAAATGGTACCGTCAGGAAGCTTTACACACGTAATCAGTTCGTAATTTGTAAATAAAAGTTACTTTCCATAGATGAGATTTATTAAGAAATTTCGCTGAGAGAAACAGCTGCAGCTAATTCGAGAAGAGGTGGGCAAGGCTATACACGCTGTCATTGCAAAAGGAAGTGTTTCACAAATAAATGCAGTTGTAAAAGCAAGGGCCTCTTGTGCAATTCAAGGTGTCATAATAGTTTAAGTTGTTGCAATAAATAAGATTTGAATCACATAATTTAGTAAGTTTTTTATTACTATTATTTTATTTTCTCATTTAGAACGTACTGTATAATTAAGTAAGTTTTTAACTTCTATTATTTTCCTTTCTGATTTTGAATGTGCTGTATAATTAAGTAAGTTTTCAACTTCTATTATTTTCCTTTCTCATTTTGAATGTAATGCGTGTTTTAAGTTCTTTAGTCAGTCCTCTCAGAAAGAGAGGCGAAAAATTTATCGCGACAGAATTACAGAGAAAAAAATACAAGTCTCGGCCATGTTCAACATTCACCATTAGTGCATGGTGAATGTCGACATTTACCGGTGTAAGTGTTTGTTGACAATCACCGGTGAAAGTCGACATTCTCCAGATTTCGGTGTTTCACCGTAACATATATATATATATATATATATGGATATATATATATGTATATATATGTATATATATATATATATATATATATATATATAAATCAACATTTGAACGGAGGGTGGCTTTGGGGTCTGGGGGTCATGATCGGTGAAAATATATCGAAATTTTCCGGAATTGCTTTCCTCCGAACGGCTGCAATAGGTAGCTTTATACTTTTTTGTATTAAAAGCACCTAATAAAATAAAGAATGTAAATAGAAAAAGTCCATATTAATCAAAAGGCCTGTATTGTAAAGTAAAATATTGTTTAGAATTTAGAATTTCATACTTTTATATTTCAACAATATCATTTTCTTAAAAGACACACCTCCTCGTCTAAAACAAATTGAAAAAAAAACCTAATTATTTACGAAATGCAATATAAAACAGTGCTTATAAATTTTATTTGTTTAATTTTACGTAATGTATATCATACAATATACGGGGTTATCCTTAATAATTAATCGGGATTCAAAAGACTGTTTATTTACAAGTATACGACGTACACTGTTTATTTACAAATATACGGCGTACAAAGACGGGTGATACATAAAAAGATACATACACTCACTGAGTTTCTGGTACGTACTATAAATATTGAATGTGGGCGCCCTTAGTCACCCGGCACACATCCCAACGGTATTCTAGTTCCCTCCATACGTTCAATAGCATGTTTCTGTCGATGTCCGTCACAGCAGCAGTGATCCGTTCCTGCAATGCTTGCAGCGTGATTGGCATTGGGAGTACATAAATTTTGTCCTTCACATAACCCCACAGGAAGAAATCACATGGCGTGAGATCTGACGACCTGGGTAGGGACATGGCAACAGAGGAACATCACTCACAAGGAAGGTCTCCTGAAAGCACATACTCAGAAAATTTTGAAAAAATGCTAATGAAGCTACACATGCATGTAATAAAGGAACAGTGAAATTTAGTTGCGAAATCCCAGTAGAAAATCTGCAAAAAAAATAAAATACTTTCGAGTATTTGGCGCAAAAACACCCCATTTGACTAATAACATTTTTTTTCGCCAAACGCAAACTATTTTAATGCATTTTAAATTGCTTGTAAAATGATTATTCGAATGCGAATTTTTAATGAATTTAAATTTGAACGATGAAATATTTATTATTTTTTGTATAATATATACAAGCTGCTTGTTGTTGTAGTTATATATTTTTTACAACTAAAAAAATATGTTCTATGTTTTGGAAACTGCAAATATCTATTTTATATTATAGCGAAGCTAACATTTAAGTTTTGTGTATTATTGAATTATTGAATCTGTACGTTTATTTTCACTTTTAGTTAACAATCGAAATTATAAAAATATATGAATCTGAAAGGCATATTAAAGTAAGCGAAGAGTTTGAAGAAGTTCTTGTTATTAAACCTGTCTAGGAGATTTTTATAAAATTTGTAAGCAAAAAATTGTCATAAGCTTAGAAAATTATACGAATGGGTTAATTATATGACACATGTTACCATACCCTCTTGTTAGAAACGTTGGCATTTTGCGTTCAACATTTTCAACTCTCTGTACGTTTGAATTAATATTAATGTAAAATATTTTTTAAATCAGATTAAATAAATCACTCACGTTTTTTTCTCCATTTATTATCGATTGAATGAAATTTTGCCTATTGTTTTATTCTCCATTCCATGATTTTTTCTAATTTAAATGGCTTTAACGCTTGTACAAGTAATTTTTAAATGCATTGTAAAAGGAAAAGACCGATGACAAACGGATTCGTTACACATTTCTATATCAAAGAAGTCGTTGATTCCATAGCAACAAAAACTTTCTTGAATTGACATATTCAGAATCTGGCATATTTTTGAACTTGAAACAATTTCAATCCATTTAAATTTTGTTTTAAATCGTAAAATAAAATCGTTAAATTCCATTATATATACATATAAATGTGTACACAAAATTGTAGTTATAAAATTGTATTTATTATGTAAGTTAAAGATGCATAAACAAGCTTAGTATGAAAAGGTTTTTCCTTAAAGAGTATTTCTCAGAAAAGCGTATTTTTTTAAACCCTTGAAGGGCGGTGGGATATAATATATCCCACTTAATTGTAATTCCCAAATGCTACAATGACACCGGAATTTTGGAATCAAATTTTACTTTTATAATATAAATGAAGAAGATATTTTACTTATTTGAAAATAAATTTGTTGTTAAATCCAAGTGTGACTCAATGATTTCAACATTTTAGAAACATAATTACTTCGCCCCAGAAAGGGTTAATGTCATTCCGTCGCCAACCGGTGATAAATCGCCAAAAAAACGAAATTTTCATATTTTTTTACGGACGTTATATCGAGGTTACGCAGAAATTTTTTTATAGACGTATATATTCTCACGAGAAGAACATTCTGTAATTTTTTCAAAAAATTCTGAGTATGCGCTTATGGAGACCTTCCTTATCAGATCATCGCGTCCTATCCAGCGTTCTAGCGTGCATGCGATCCACGAGGCGGCCTTTTAAACTTGGTGAGTGTATGTATCTTATCATGTATCAGCCGTTTATGTAGGTCGTATACCACTCTATACACAGTATTTCGAAACCTGATGAATCATTGAGGCTAACCTTGTATAAAAATGTCTTTTTTTTTCGTAATCTGATTCTTCTATTAGATGTTTTCAGCAGCATGATAAAGGATATTTGTGCGAATAAAAATAAAAAAGTAAATGAATAAAAGAAAATAGAAAGAGCTTATATTAGTTGAAAGGATTGAAGTGTGGTGTGTATATTGTGCTTATTTGTAATCATAAGTAATTCTCTAAAATCATTCGCTATAATATGATTTTGAAAAAAAAAAAAGAGATTAGCTATATAAATTTTAGACGTTTTAAAAATTTGAATAAATTATCTGAACAAAAGCATTTTTAAACTATTACCAATAATATTTCTTTTTTGTTCATTTCTAGCCCCTTTGCCCGAATGATTAGGAAAAATTACTGATAAGGAAATTTTATGATAACATTAAATGCATGTGCATTAGTTAAAATTGTAAAAAAAAAAAAAAAAAAAAAAAAAAAAAAGTAGGAAGTAAAATATATATGCGTTCATGGATTAGTACTAACATTTTTTTCATTGTTTAAACTTTGAAATTACATAAATATACAAGTTTTGCAAAGCTGCTCATACATATATTTATAATCTATAGCCAAAAGCAATAGGTGTTTAGCTTTTAAATACTTATATTTTAATTTTTTTTAACACTTGACAAATTATCCTTTAACTTTGGCCATTCTCGAATTCACACTTTCCAATAAAGATTCAGTCACAATTACATTTAACAGATCAACAGTATGCTGAATAGTGAACTTTTTTTGTTATACCCTGACGCAGTATTTTGGGTATAATGGGATAATTGGAATAAGATGCATTTTTAGTTTATAAAACCTAACATTATTTTTTGAGAATTATTTAATCTACAAAAACAACTTTTCAAAAGTAAAAAAAGCCAAGCATAAAAAAAAATTGTGGCTAAAAAATGGTGTGATATCAAATTTTCAAGTTATTATATTACTTATTTAACTTTTTTCCATTAAATAGGTTATCATATATATAAGTCGAGTGCCTACGTATATGTTAATAGAAATCGTTTTCTCCTGTACTAAATACATCCTAACGAGTTTCTGAAAATTCAATTTTTTCTCAAATTATGCATGATGGGCTTGGCGGCCATCTTTGCATATTATTCACAAAATTCTAAGCACCCAAATCCGTAGTTAAAATCCGAAGTTCAAAATTGTTATTTAAGCAAATATTTTAAGCGTTTCATTTATAGACTTGTATGCTCTGAAAATTGTGTCTTAAGATAATGATGACTTATATTAAAGATTCATCTTATGATTTATTTTTTAGAGCAATTAGTATTCAAACTAGTAAAAATCAATTTCTAAAAATATCAGTCAATCATGTCCGTAGTTAAAATCTGAAGTTCGAAATTGTTATAAACATAGTACATTGCAAACATATTACGCTTTTACTTTAGAAACTTGGGTGCTTAGAAATATGGATAATTTAAATAATCTAAACATGATAAATAATTTAAAATTATATTTTACTTTCATTCATTGTTTAAAGGGTTAACTAGAAATACCAGTAGATTTTTCAATTAAACTAATTACACTCTTAAAAACAACATACTAAATGTGGCTTGTTATAATACTTGTTATCCTCCGTTAAAAATATCACTGACTTATCCATGAAATGAATAAAAATGGAATACGTACATAGCGTGTCAGCGCTGCATTTGGAATCAAACGTGATATCACGCTCTTTTATTATTAGCACTAGCTGGCTTCGCCCACTAGTGGGTCCCAAATTTACATCGGGGCGTCGATTCTTGTAAAACGTCGAATAAGATAAACCTCGAACCGAACGAACCTCCGACCTGGTTCCCCGCTGCCTTCGGCACCGAATAATCCCTTAATTTGCACATCGAATAGTATAAACCTCTAACAAAACGAACCTCCGACACGGGTCCCCGCTGCCTTCGGCACCGTATAGCAGTCCTACTGCGCACGCTCACGTTCCATCTTCCACCACCAGGTAGCGCAATATGTTCTATATGAAACTTGGGCACTGAAATCGTTAAGGCTATAGATTTCGAGTTGAATGAGCTATACCCAATCGTGATCCAGCCCATATAACTAGAGATAGGAAAGTGCCCCCTGGTGGTGAAAAACGAATTAAAATCGGAAATGTCTATCGATGTCTGTCGAGTCGAATGAGCCATACCCCGTCGTGATCCGACTCGTAGGAACAGATATAGGAAAGCGTCCCCTGGTGGTGAAAGCTAATCGCGCTTGGGGGGCAAAAGGGGGGATGAACACCGGAGATGCATAATAGGATTAAGCGGTCACAGACCTTTCCAACGATGTATCACATGAGGGGTATGTGCAAAATTTAGAAAATACCCCCCCCCCCTGCATATTATGATTAAGATTGCATATACCTGCATATTATGATGCACAGACATTTCCAACGATATATCACATGAGAGGTGTCGGCAAAATTTAGAAAAAAACTCCCTTTAGGGGGGGGGAATGGAAGGATGGACCCCGAAGATACATAATATGAATAAGCGGTCACAGGCCTTTCGAACAATATATCACATGAGTAGTGTCGGGGGGGGGGGCGCAAAATGTGGGGGTGACACCTGTGGTGCATAACATGAATAAGTGGCTACAACCATTTGTAACGATATGTGACATGACGGATATCGTTAAAATTTAGAAAAGTGCCCCTCCCTCCCCCCTTGTGTAGGCAAAACGCGCTCCACCCCTCCCTATAATTTTTGTCGCGGCTTTATTTTTAAAATGTATGTTATGTGCTATAAAATATCGTTAAGTTTCAAATAGATAGGCTTATTATACTTCCTAATTTTGTTCACGCCCCTCACCATCCCCTCCCCGAAATGTGACGCGCCATTCTTTTTTATAAATTTTTTATCATGTGTTATAAGCTATCTTAAAGTTTGAAACGGATCGCATTGGAATTTAATATATTTGCTGAAATTACTATTATATATAGAATAACATAGAAATAAACCCTCCTTTAGCTTGAAATTAAGATATATGAACAATTTTTAGAATTTCTGAAAGCTGATTTACATTTATTTATTTATTTATCTATTTATTTATTTTTTGTTTATTTATTTATTTATTTATTTTTTTGCGTTGCCCTGTGCATGTTTGGAATTTCTTAGCAATTTCTTAGCAATTTCTTAGATTTACATTATTTTATTCAATTAAACATTGTACTGTTACAATAAATTTAATGGAAACTTCACTTCTAAAACAAAAATTATTTAACAACTGGATTTCATTAATTTATAGGAAAATGACGTGAAAGGTATTCCTGCGAACAAAATGCCTGTCCTTTACCTTTTTTTTTTTAGAAATAAATGAATCACATTTAATTTATTTCAAAAATTTTGTTTACGTTTGGAAAGAAATTTTAAATGCCGATTACTCTTAATGTATATTTAAAATATTTTTTAAAGCATAAACACTACGTCTGATAATTTTATTTTACAATATTATAAAAACACGCATTTTATAAGACAATTAAATACACTAAACAAACATGAGTGAAAAATTGATCTGGGCCAGGACTCGAACCAGGGACCTTATGCGTATCGTGCTGACACTCTGCGACTGAGCCACCCAGATCGATTTACTTGACTGACAATTTCTCATACTTATTCATGTTGGAAACAGTCATCTGCCACAGTTTGCAATCATATTTAATTGTCTGATAAAATGTGTGTTCTTATCATTATGAAGTTTCATTTTTTTTAAATATCTTCAGAAGAAAATGGCTGACTTGCAGATGAAATTTGATATGGTTATAACCTGTAACTGATTTGTGCTATTATAATACAGATGGTACATGGTCGTTGGCGGGTTTTATCTCTATTTTGGCATAATTTTTTTTTATCGCCAAGTTAATTAACAGTTTTTTGCTAATTAAGGATAGAAAATATTTTTTTTTACACTGGATTTTATAAAAGCACATAGATTACGTAATTACTTGTTCAAAAATGCAATCCTTTTTTTATTCTGCCCAATATTAAGGCCTATAGGTTGTTTAAAAAAAGTTCGACGAAGAAAAATGTGATTATTTTAAGTAACTCACCGTTTTTAAAAAAAAATTATATCTCTGTTTATAAATCACTTATGAAGATGAGTTTGGTCTTAAATTGAAGAAGATCGTCATTAGATTCTTCTAGTTTTCGTTTTTTTCTGCGATGCTTGGTTTATTTGATATCTGATATTTTAATCTGGCATGTTTTGTCGATTTAACATTGCGAAGTTTCTTTCTGTAAGTAAGCAGCTTTAGTTCAGTTCTTGGCGTTGTTTGTGTGGCGTTTTTTTTTAAAGCTTGGCTTGGCAGTGCGACCGCCCTGCTTGATTTTACCATATGCGTATACCATTTTTCTAATTGTTTCAGTTTGAAAAGGCTATAGGTAAACAAGGTTACTATAGCAATAGTACAGTTAGTAATAGTACAGTTAATAGTTTTAGTCTCTGTAAAATAAAGTTCATCTGACAAATATGTGAGCAGAAGTTATCAACTTCAAAAGCTCATTGTTACAAAATTATCTGAGCTACAACTTTGTAATTAAGGTATGTTTAAACTACATTTGCTTAAAATAATTTGACTTACTGGCTTACTGTTAAATGGTAGTGCTAAGTATATAATTGATTTTTTCAAAATATGAGGTAATTTGATTAGAAGAATTCTAGAACCAAACCAATAAACTAGTTTATTTATTTTTTTAGACACGTATTGCATGGATGTAAGAAAAAGACCCGTGAGATGTGATCGGAATTATCTCAAAACTAACAGGTTAAGCCCAGTCCATTTCCCAAATGAACCTTAAATTAAACGAAATGATGAGTTTGACCATGTATTTTAAAGTAATGTGGACTTTCACCTAGAAAATACTACCGCGTTGCTGAATACGTTTCGAATATCATTACGCTGTTATATTATTTTATGCGTTATACAAAATTTGGGCTATTAAAAAGCAACTCTTTTAGTTTATCATTTATAGTAGAGTTTGGTAGGGAAATGTAACAATTATGACCAACATAAATTAAAAGATTCTCTAGTCATTACTCTACTAACAAAGAGAGCATTACAATTATTTCAAAGATTGACCATTGAACTTAAATAATTTTCGGGTTATTCATTTTCGTTCAGTATTTCTTGAACTCCGGGATACTCAGCTCGGTACTCTCTACTTTACATTATATTTCGTAATATACGTCTCCTCCTGGCAGATCTACAACAGTTTTCTATTTTTATATTCTAGCACAGTAAATATAAACAAAAATGCAATATTTTCATATTTAAAAGAAATGTGAATCACAAAAGAAAAGGATTTTTTAAGCTTAATTGTTTGAATAAAATTAAAATAACGTCATTTTTACTGAATTTTAATTTTATATACCAGTTGCAATCATGTTGCCATGAACCAGAAAAAAACCTCGATACCTGATTCTGGTATAAAAATAAACCTCTAATTTGCATCCAACAAAATCTTCCAAATCTTCCGTAATGGGATCCACAGCCAAGTTTGACGTCAAATATTAGTAGTGTTTGGAACAATATGGTTACAAATGTACCAAAGTTAGCCACAAAACGAAGGTAATTACGTGTATTAAATATTGTAAAATTACTGTTAACTTAATCATAGATCTTTCCCTAACAAAACTCGATTAAGGAAATTAGTCCAATATCTTTTAAAATCTTCAAAAAGAAAAAAAAAATACATGCAAAAAGAGAATAACTAAAAAGAAATAACGAATTAAAACGAATATCAAAAATTTATTTTCATCCAAAAAAAAAAAAAAAAAAAAAAAAGACCAAATTGAAAAGAATATCCAAACTGTATTTCAGCAAGCAATTTTTATTGGAAAATGTTTTCTTTTGTGATAGTAATAACGCATAATTATATAAATTTTCTTAAGAATAATCTTTAGTTCTTAACATTGGAAGCACTGCAAACCAGCAACATGTAACACAAGCAGTCCACTCATCATCAATTGTTTGAAATTATATGCATTTGTATTTTTTAAAGTTTGAGTATTTAATCTAATTTCTGTCAATTAAAAGAAAGATTCATAGTCAGATTTCTGTCTAATATTTCTGTTGCAAAAATTAAAGTAGTTAAATCTAATTTCACTCTCCATTAATTTATACATTAATTACCTATTTTGATCTATGTGATGAAGTATAAGAACTTAAGCAATAGAATTTAAAAAAAAAAACTATATATAATAACATATTTCTGCTGACTTTTTCTGTACTCTTTTCACAAATAATTCTCACCAGTTTGTCATAATCTATTATAGATTGTAACGTTTAATGCCATACTGCACTTCGATTTTTCTGCTTATCTCTTTTTTTAAGATATAATGAAGAGATTATAGAAGAAGTTTTCGAGAAGAAAAGAAATTAATCAAACTGTGAGAATTGTCTTCTTCTTCCCCTTTGAAATAAGAAAAACTAAAAATATGACTAGAAAGATATCGACTTTTACGTTGGATTAAATCTTTATCATTTCAAAGAATTCGCTTTGAAGAAATGATTAAAGATAAAATTAAAAAAATAAACCTCTCTAGCTGAAATACGTTTTTTTATAAGATAACGAAGAACTAGCATTGAGTTAATCATTCTATTTCTATCCAATTTTGGAATTTGTTCTAAAACTGAAAATGTCCTCAGAAAAAAAAAATCGAAAAAAATTGGAAAAATATTAAAGTGCCCGGTTCAACATCAACCTTATATATCCTGTGAAAAAAAAATAAAAAAATAAAAAAATAATAATAATAAAAATTGAAATGCAAACAAGGAATTTGAAAATATCTCTGCCGATAAATTGCTAGAGTCTTCACGTTACTAGCGCTAGAAGCTCTTGAGAAATTTAATTAACATCTAGACGTATTATAGGTACTAGCGCCACCTGTACTGTTGAGAAAACATATTTGGCATGATTGGGGAGAAATCTTTAAACACCGCAAAAATTTTATAGCAAAATATAGTGGCAAATTATACGTTAATTCAGAATTTCAATGCAACAAGCGTAACAAAAAAAAGTATATTATAGCACATCGGGTTAGTTTCCTGAAAGCAGATCCTGCATAAAGTCTAATGGGAAAATATAAATCATAAAAGTGTTGATTTCATTAACATGAGGGAGAAGAAGAATAATGTATTAGTTTATCAAGTATGCAAACCTGTTGTTGTGCCGAACAGTGGGGCGTTTTGAGAAATTTTTTTTTCCAATTATCTTGGAATTTAACAAGACCTGTAGTATATACTGGTAGCTTAATGTCTCTGTTGTTCAGATCCGTACTAGTTTTGTCGGAAACATCCGATGTGTCGTTAAACTACCACCTTAAAGAAGGCAATTTGTTTGAGGAAGTTTCAACGGTTGCACTATTTTCCTGTATGCTCGAAAGCACGTCGTGACTATACTATTTTATTTGAAAGCACTAGTGTACTGGACATATGTCACATGTTTGTCACAAGATTTAACCTACTGTTGTTTGAAAATAAGCACCATCTTGTTTACAAACTTTGTATTGACTTTTAACACAGTATTAAGCAATAAGCGCTATTTTAATCAAAGTGCCATTCCTAAAGTATTGGAAACTTAAGAAAACTCCTGCAACAGTTTGCAAATCATTAAGTTATTTTACCTTGAAGCATATGTATGTTTAGTTCAAAGCTTGTAGTCAATTTTAAACCACTTTTAATTATTCGATTGAGCTGAGACTTTGAATACGTGTGTAGTTTCAATGACAATACAATATTAGAATATAAGTGAATAATAATATAAATAATAATGATATAAATAAACCAAATATTTATCACTGTTTGAGTATGTTATTAATGATACATTAGAAAAACAAGCAAAACCTAATTGAACTTCAAGATCGTCAAAATTCCCTACTGTGCGCCGTTTTCTTTTATTTATTTCAGAAAAAATCTCCAAAATAGTTAAAAATATTAAACTCTGACATTCAAACTCATTTTTCCGTAAATCGACGCTGGGGTGCTAGTGTCTATGCGAAAATCTAATGTTAAGATGAGTGCTATTACACCCGAATTAAGTGAGCCCTCTTGAAGTATTTATTCTGTGGTATAACGCAGACAGTGTTACAAGTTGGACGAGGTTTTCTTCATTCAGAATGCTTGATTGTTACCACTTTTTGAAATAATAATATTAGTCTTAGATAATAACTGATTGATTAATAAAAATCTTTGACAGATACAAAAGTGAACAAGTTGAAAATTGTACGTCAAACGTGACAAATGAGGTGCGTTCGTACTATAGCTAGTTATATAAATAGATTCTTGATCTTGATAATTCAGATCTTGATAATTTTTAATTATGTGATATGAATTATATCGTCTGCAGATTAATTTATGTAGTAAAATAAGTATCTCTGTCACTTGATCATTAAACCTCGGAAGCTCCTATAACAGGAAAGAACCAATTTTCTTAAAAAAAACAAATTTCTTAATATATTTTTTAATATCTCCTAAAGTTTTGATTCAATTTTAATAAAATTTGAAATGATTCGAAAAAATTCTGCAAAGATAATATATCTTAAATTTCAAACCATTCGGTTGGGTAGTTTTTGCGTTGTTATATGCGGACGGACGTACAGACAGACAGACGTACGGACCAGACGACGACATTAGGTGCTACGTATTTATATAATTACGAACGCACCTAAAAATAGTCAAAACTATTTTCAAAATTGACATTTGTGCAAAACTTAACTCAAAATCAAATCAATGCATTCACATTTTGTAAATTGCATAATAAAGAGAATAACTTTCAACAGCACATAGACTATTCGCATTATAATAGCATCTCTATCTCAGATGCTGTGGTACTTGAAGTACTAATGTAATGAAAAATTCTTAAAACTTTTTGCAAATTTGTAACTTATACCAGTGTAAATATAAAACTAATTAATATATTATCATGAATGTAGCATATTCCCTCAATAAACATTTGTAAAATAAGGAAAAAAAATCAAGGCATTTCATGCATAATTTTTTGGTAGTATAGGATATTTTGCGTATAGTAAAAATCTGAAAAACTTCATTATGAGGAAAAGCTAAAAATAACGTTTAAACACAATTCTTACTATAAAAATAATTATTATTCTTTAAAGATTTAATTATTAACTTCACGTATTTTGTTGGACATATAATCTAATTTAAATGATAAATCTTGGGGAAAAAATGGAAATATACATTTAAACTTACTAATTAAGATACGTTCTAATTAAGATACAGACACAATTAAAGCACAATTCGATAGATAAATGATGGGATTTTAATATTATTGCAAAAATGAAAAGTCAATATTTTTATCGAAAATGACGTTTTAAAGGTGTGTGGATACCTTATTTTTCTTCAAATTTAGGCATATAAGAAAGTAGCAAAACATCTAGAAAGCCGTGTCAAATAAAAATATACAGGGTTGCGAGACAGAGTGTTTTCACTATTCATACCACTATTTACAAAAAAAAAAAAAAAAAAAAAAAAAAAAAAATCTATGTGGTTTATTTCTCTGGATATGCTGCGTCATGTGTGGCAAATAATATACTTTAAAAAAAATATGGATAGAATAAAAAAAATAGTCATCTGTGGTAGCCTTGAATGTGTCAAATAAATGTTATTGTAAAAAACAAACGAAATTCGTATACTGCAATAAATTTGTGTGACATCTTAAGATATAAATGGCAAATTCTTTTTATCTTTTATGTTTTTTTATCTTTTATTGGAAAGCAATTTATTACCAGCCACTAATTAATATGATGGGAACTGAAGCACTTTCTGTAACTAACGACATGAGGTTTCTTTAATTTTACGACCAATTTATAACAAGAAATGACAGTGATTGCTTTCAAGATACTCTGCGTAATTCAGTGTTGCTAGATTCTCTCACATTTTTCAGTTGATTACTTTCTTTATATACATTGTCAAAAATAAGATAGATTATAGTTTACTGCTTAACATACAATTTTTCAAAAAGTATTTGAATGTAACGAATGAAGTATGTATAGTGATTAATGCATTAAATGTTAAATGTAATATAAAATTAAACGTTGCATTTTATATCAACAGAAGAACTCTTGGTTTCGATTTTATAGGGACCAAATAAAAAATAATTAAATCTCTGAAATCGTAAATTACACGGATTGCATTAAGTTTTTCTTTATTTAATTCATATAATTAATATTTCATATTTATTATCATTGAAATCTAGAAATAATTATTTCCTCCCTAAACACTACTCTTCTGAAACGTAACGATATTTTAAAACTATCTTCATGAAGTTCTTTTATTTTCATATTATTTGTCAATACTTTCAACGAATCTTTTTAGTCAAGAAATTGCTGTATGAAGTATTTTCTAATGTTAAGACTTCTATTCTCAAAGTATAAGCATTTAACGCTTCTTCTTTGAAGGTTATATGTAAAATCAGTAGCTTTTCAAAGAATTTCCGAGCATTCAGACGAAAAAAATATGCTATCAAAACGCTAAACATTCACAGTTAGAGAAGAGAAATATAAAATTATAAAACTTACTTGTACACAAACACTAATTTTTCTGTAGTTGAATGCGCTAAAGCATCTCTTATTTAATGAGTCATACAAATTAGAAGAAAAACAACATAATACTCAGTTTAAGTTAGCTATCCGAAGTGACGAAGTCAATGCGGTCACATGTGCGTATTTTAAAGACATTTGGATTGGAAAAAAAAGTATTATAGGTTTCTGTAACAACCGTTTAAAAACGACACATTCATTCTATTTTGTATTCTCATTAGCTTTTTTCAAACAATCAAACCTACTAATTATATTTTATGAATTTTTATTGTTCTACTATTCAGCTAAGTTAAATTTATTTATGGATTTTTAAAAATATCTGCAAAATTACAGAGTTTTTGAAGTAAGTGCTACATATTTTTTTGCGATCCAATATACACTTTTTTATTTTGCATTCAGTTTTATTTATATTTTGAGTTATTTTTGTTCTAGGGCCATCAAATCTAAAGATATATGATTCGGAGACAGTTGTCTAACATCATGCAGCAGCAAGAATTACGAAAAATACATTACAATTTACCTTTCTTGAAAATTACTTTTTTCATATTGAAGTTTTTATGAGGATGGAAAAAAAGTTTCAAACGATATTTCTGTTATTTAAAATCTAAATTGAGAAACATAGGGTTTTCAACCCCAAAAAGAAAACATATTTATAAAGAAGAATAATGATTGGAATAAAGGAACTGTTGAGATTTCAAGAAATGTAAATCGACTGTAAAGGCTTTCTTTGAATTAGGAGAAAGATAAAAGAAAAGTTGAAGCCTAAGAGTGTCAATAAATGTTGAAGTACTCAAGCATGGTGAAAAACTTAATTTAGAAAAATTCTGAAACGAGAAATTTTTTTCCCGCGAGCTTAAAAAATAATTTGTTCATCAAAGTGACAAAAACGGATAAAAAAGGGCTTTTTTAATAAATCAAATAGAAAAATAAAATATCACAGTTGCAAATATTATTATTACATATCAAAGCTAACTTCTCCAGGAACTATTATGAAAATATACGAAGAATTTAAAAAAAGATTATCCTTTCTTAAAATTTGTACATTGAACAAAAAATAAAACTTCTACCCAGACAAAGAATTATTCGGAAATTTTCGCGGAAATTAATATTCAAGATTTGCTTCATCTTTCAGTAACACGATTGTGACCTCTTTGCAGTCCTGACAATTTATAAGTCATATGTTGGATGTTCTTCTAGTGAAGTAACATGGATGCAGAAGGTTAATTTATTTGACGGAATTTTTAGAAATTTCAAGTTAAGAAGAAAAGCGTGATTTAATTCTTAGATGCAAATGAGTCTTTAACGAATCCCAAAAAGCATTAGATTTATTTTTTATTTTTACTTATTTTCATTTAACAAATATACGCATAAAACTGTAAAGCACGAATCATCTTTTATTAAAAGACAATATTGTTTTCTAAAAAATGTTTTTATAGACTAACTAATTCATTTAAATTAGATTAACACAAAAAATAATTTTGGCCGCACAGATTCGCAAAATTCCCCACTTTACACTGGGGCACGATCATCATGACATTCATTCTATGACAATAGAATAGAGAAATTACCTACTCGCTGGGAAAAATGTGTTTTGAAATGAGGGGATTATGTAGGAAAACAATATTATATCGTCAATTTTGTATCTCACTTCATTAAATTAAAAAATAAATAAATTCCGACTTATATTTTATTGACACTATTGCTAACAGTCTTTCGAGGAACATTTTTTTAAGTAGAACTATGAAAATTACACAATTTCAGTATGTATTAATGAAGATCGGTGGTCAAAAGAATTATTAACTGCTTTCCTCAAAACAATTTTAGTCACTGTTATTTGAATCATCACTGAATTTATGCAAAATCACCATAGATTTTGATATAGGTTTGAAAGCAAAATGTTGTGTATTGCAATGTCTTATCGACAAGTGTTTTGTTACTGGCGAATGGAAATGAAAATAACAATAAATGATTAGTTAATAAAAAATGGTTGAAGGAGGAAGAATACTCCTCGTCTTAATATTTAATTGAACATTTTTTTTTTTAGAAATGTCATTATGAATCCTACTACCAAAACAGTATATAGTTTAAATAATTCAAAAGGTATATTATACATTGTGGCGCTCGAAAAATTGGCCCGTATGAATTTTCCATAGCAATTTTGCCCGTACACGGTACATGCAAGAGTAGTCTACATACTCTGTTAATGAAAGTCTTTGAAACCATTAATTTTGAATTGTTATGTTGGTTTTATTTCATGACATAATTTTTAAATTAAATAAGGTGAAATTTTTAGTTCGAAAAAAGTGATGTTTCGTACATATTTCTATTTTATTGTGTCAAAAAAGGAAACTGTTAAGTAGATAAACAACTTCACACACTCTTTAAACGAAATAGTAATTAATTAGATTTATTATTTTAATGTTTTTTTATTTCTGATAACTAGTAATAGTTAACTCTTTTAAAGACAACAGTAGGAAACTCAACCTGTGGTAAGAAACTATTATTCTTAGAATTGTTAAGGGTTAAACAGTTTATAGCAATTTAAAATATTTATCTTTTAGTTACACTTTTGGTGACTTTAGATGCTGAAGAATTTACTTCTAATATTTGTTTCATAACAAATAGCAATGGTATAATTCAATCACTCATGCATTATTTACAGTCAGTAAGTGTATTGAATGTTAGGATGTGAGTAAATTAAACTTCAGATATAACTTTGAAAAAATCAAAAGTATAAAAAAAAATTGGGAATGCAAATATTTGAAATCATTCTGATACAAAAAATCGTTCATCTGTATTATATAATCGATAACTTAATTAGGTAAGTCGCTTGTTTAAACTTCTGAAAGCACGAATTTGGTATATATAAATTATGATTTTGAAAAGTATAAAACTATTTAAATAATCAGTAAAACAATGCCAATGATTTTAAAGAAAAAAATACATGAAATGCAAAGGTGCAAATAAATCATATTTTTTCTTTATATTATGTGATTAATAAAACCTAAAATTAGAAAGTTATTCTCTTCTAAAAATTAAAAAATCCAGGGTTGATTTAGATAAATATAATGAAGAAAATATAAATGCAAAGAAGCAACATTAAAATGCACCTGCTTATAAAAATTGCTACACAAAACATGTTTTTTTCCGAAACCTAAACGAAATCTTTTTGTACATAAAATCAAACGAAAAAATGTTGCTCTAAAATATTTGAATACTTTTTATGATTAAGACTTTTGCACAAAAATCATCTATATGCAAAATGATAAAACTATTTTTCGCATTTTCATAAGAATATTTTGAAGCATTACTCTTTATATTATGAATAAATATGTTTGAAGATTGATCTTAAAAACTTTGAAGAATTTCATAAGGAAGAAAGTATAAATAAAACTATAAATAAAAATTTCAACATGGCTTTTCGTAGCGTTACAAATCAGAAGATGTGTGAAATTTTATAGTTAAATCAAGAAAAATATTTGTATATTTCTGAAAAGAATATCGCCTTTTTATTTAAATCCTTGTATATATCCCCAATAACAAAAATTATTATTTAAATTGGAGCTGATATTGCATTAAATATATAAACGACAATACAATACAATTCATCCACGCCATGTAACCAAGCATAAGCCTTATGATTAAAAACAATAGCTGGTCAGTACATAGCTTTGTATAAGTTACATGTTATATCTATGAAAATACAATAAATTGATTAAAACATCTGCAATAAGAAATGTGAAACACAAAGGTCATTAACAATGTTAGTCTCTTTTATCTGAATTTCATTACCGAAGGAATGTCTTTGACACAACATCACAGTTTGGTGAAACATCTTCTATAAGTGTTGTGATAGAGAAGGATTTTTGTTATACTTCAAATAAAATAAATATAAATGTCAATCAAATATTTTTTTACTTTGGCATTATTTGTTATTAATTTTCCTTTTTGCTGAAATAATGGTTTAGATTGAAAATATTTCAGTTGAAATTCCACTATTACAGACATATTGGCAGTAAAATTGCGAAATATTTCTTGCAGATATTACGAATATGTAAACACTACTATGTTGAGACAAAATTTTCTTCCATTATAGTTAGTATTAGTTAAGATATAAGTTAATATGGACAAGATATTAGCCAATGCAAACATTATTGGACCAATGTTCATTTGCTGCTAGAGGTGTATTTTAGACGGTGACTTGATTCGATCTCAATATGATCTTTTAAGGATAGAGACAGGCAAAAAAAAAATATCGCCCTTAACAAGACAGCTTTAATATGATCAGCTGTTTTTTTATACTTCCGATAAAATAAATATAAATGACGATTAAGTATTTATTTTACTTTGGCATTATTTGCTATTAATTTTCCTTATTACTGAAATAATGGTTTTAGTTTGAAAATATTTCAATTGAAATTTCACTATTACAGACATATTGGCAGTAAAATTGCGAAATATGCCTTACAGATATTACAAAAGTCAGGTATTATGAAAATATAAACACTATAATGTTGAGGCAAAACTTTCTTCCATTATAGCCAGTATTAGCTAAGATATAAGTAAATATGGCCAAGATATTAGCCAATGCAAACATTATTGGACCAATGTTTATTTGCTGCTATGGATGTATTTTAGACACTGACTTGATTAGATCTTAATATGATCTTTGAACGATAAAGACAGGCAAAAAAAATATATCGCCCTTAACAAGATAGCTTTATTATGATCAGCTGTTTGTAGGAAATAAAAATGGTTAGATTGAAAATATTTCAATCGAAATGTCACTATTACAGACATATTGGCAGTAAAATTGCGAAATATGTCGGGTATATATTACAAAAGTGTGCAGGTATTACGAAAATATAAACACTATAATGTTGATGCAAAACTTTCTTCCATTATAGTCAGTATTAGTTAAGATATAAGTAAATATGGCCAAGATAGTAGCCAATGCAAACATTATTGGACCAATGTTTATTTGCTGCTAGGGATGTATTTTAGACGGTGACTTGATTCGATCTCAATATGATCTTTTAAGGATAGAGACAGGCAAAAAAAAAATATCGCCCTTAACAAGACAGCTTTAATATGATCAGCTGTTTTTTTATACTTCCGATAAAATAAATATAAATGACGATTAAGTATTTATTTTACTTTGGCATTATTTGCTATTAATTTTCCTTATTACTGAAATAATGGTTTTAGTTTGAAAATATTTCAATTGAAATTTCACTATTACAGACATATTGGCAGTAAAATTGCGAAATATGCCTTACAGATATTACAAAAGTCAGGTATTATGAAAATATAAACACTATAATGTTGAGGCAAAACTTTCTTCCATTATAGCCAGTATTAGCTAAGATATAAGTAAATATGGCCAAGATATTAGCCAATGCAAACATTATTGGACCAATGTTTATTTGCTGCTATGGATGTATTTTAGACACTGACTTGATTAGATCTTAATATGATCTTTGAACGATAAAGACAGGCAAAAAAAATATATCGCCCTTAACAAGATAGCTTTATTATGATCAGCTGTTTGTAGGAAATAAAAATGGTTAGATTGAAAATATTTCAATCGAAATGTCACTATTACAGACATATTGGCAGTAAAATTGCGAAATATGTCGGGCATATATTACAAAAGTGTGCAGGTATTACGAAAATATAAACACTATAATGTTGAGGCAAAACTTTCTTCCATTATAGTCAGTATTAGTTAAGATATAAGTAAATATGGCCAAGATAGTAGCCAATGCAAACATTATTGGACCAATGTTTATTTGCTGCTAGGGATGTATTTTAGACACTGATTTGATTAGATCTCAGTATGATCTTTGAACGATAAGGACAAGCAAAAAAATATATATATATTGCCCTTAACAAGACAGCTTTAATATGATCAGTTGTTTTTAGGAAATAAAATTCATGTTGTGCTCAAGAATCACGTCCCCATTCACAGGATAGTTCTAAATGGTATATTATTGTTATGGGATACGGTTTGATGGCTTAAAAAATTATGGGCATATAAATAGTTTAATTATTGTATAGAATAAAAAAAAAAACTCATGGGAAGAAACTTGAAATATTTCTTAGGACATATATGGTTTCTTTTAAATTTAAAACAACATTTTACAGAAATATCACTGATAGATATGTTGTTTTCTAATGTACAGTTGCTGAGACAGTGCTTTAACTCATTCAGGTTAGTTTTAATATAAATCCATTTATCATTATTTAAATTGTTATTATTTTCCAATTTATTTTTCGTGCATTCTGTGTCAGTTAGTTTTAATTAAGAAAAATATTATTTTATATATTTCTTGTGCTTTTTATATATGTAGAATGAAAGCACAACTTAACACTAAATTTAAACACAAATCTGTATTCTGTTTAACGAAAAAATATTTTACATAAAACTATTTACAAAATGTTTGTTATATGTAAAATAAAAATAAACATCTTTAACGTGGAATAACCAAACATGGTACAGACCTCTCAGCCTTACCTCTTTCTCTACACATCATCACTTCGTCTCTCGCTTATCTTCCTAACTCCAGCTACTTGACTTTGTATGTGTATCATGACGTAGACAAGATATAAGCAAGCACCTATTAAAATCTCTGGTGCTGCAATCCATAGAGAAGACTTTAAACTGTCTAGGAGACATCCACAAATCAGCCTACCTGATGATTCCGCTGGTATTAGCTCCACAAGAGCAACTGGAATTTAGGACTACTAAACTGAAAAGATACAAAAGAACCACGAACAGTGAAAAGGGTCTTTTTACAGGAAAAAAGTTTTGTTTACTTTTTTAAGCAGTTGTTATGCAATCATTCAATCTGTATTCACCTAACACAAAATTAAACTTCGAAACATCTTCAAAACAAATAGTTTAAAAGTGTTTACATCTTTGTTCTTTACTCATACGAATTCGTCGGTTTTGCAATAACCAAGATGACAATTGACTTTTAACGTCCTTAAAAATCTTGTCTTTTATTATCTTCGTCTTTTTTTCTCTTTTTTTAAAAAATCATATTTCATAGTCACAATTAGGTCTTTGGGGTGATTTCAACTATTTTCTCATTTCTTCGGAATGCTGTTATGTACAGTTAACATAAATTAAAGGATAATTCTTCATAATTAAAGGATTTATGAGGATCGAGATATTTTTTGACAAAATCAGCGTATTTGTCACAGTAGGTGTCAACTTCGGAATAAAGGTCAAATTTGTCTTCATTTTCTTCAAGAATTTTTTTTTCTATATTGAGATTTCTTCTTTCTCAACTTCTGTGCTTGTTTTTCATTTCATAATTTTCATAATAATTTACTTTGGATTCATCTTCAAATACCTATAACAATTTGCGGATATTTTCAAATTTCAAAGGAGTTTAATACAACTATCTCTTTTATTTGGGTAAATGTTTTAAAGGTTTTCTTCCTTTTTCATCTCTAAATTTTAGGATTTATTTACATTTTTGGGGAACTTAGACAATTTTCTTTATCTTGAAATTCAGAGGAATTCATAAAATTTGAGGAATTCTAATCATTATAAAGGTTTTTGGAACCATTACTTCGTTTTTTTTTTGTTTTTTTTTAATATAATTATTTTTAGCAGTAAATCCTCATAATCTACCTGAGAATCATATAATTTTCTTTAACATTTTCTTTTCATTTTCTATTCTCGAACACTCTTTTTCCGATTCATGTTTCATCCCAGTTCTGACTGCTAATTTCGAAGATTAATAACACAATTTGACACAAAATTCAAACACGAATCTTTACGTTGTTTAACGAAAAAAATAAAACATTACATAATTGTATTACACATTGTATTGCATAAAGCTATTTACAAAATGTTTGTTATATGTAAAATAAAAAATATCTTCAAAGTTAATTAATCAAACATGGTCTCGGCCTCTCAGCCACACATCTTTTTACCTACACCACATCTCTTCGCCTATTGGTCATCTTCCGAACTTCAGCTTCCGAACTCTAGTACATGTACTCTGATGTAGACAAGACGTAAGCAAGAACATCTCAAAAGGTTCTGGTGCTGCCATCTATAGTGAAGATTTTAAACGCTTCAGGAGATCTCCACATATTTGCTAAGTACGTAAGAATTTATTCGCCATTTGTTTCCCCAGAAATAATGTTTTAAGATGTACACTGAAAGTTAAAGTTTTGACTTTAGTCAATGGTTATATTTGTCATTAAATTAATGAATTCAAATTGTTATGCTACAAAAAGCGTATAATTCGCATTTTAGAATATGTTTTGATAAAAGTTGCCAATAAATATTTTTAAATCTACTAAAATATTCAATTTTTGAAACTAAGCAGAAAAAAGTAAAAAATTTCGACACAATCTTGAATTGTTGGAACTGGTCGCGAAAAATTCAAATTAGAAATGAATGAATGATGTCACACATTTCAGGTATTTACGTTCCCATTGCGATAGCTTCTGTTATTCATGGTATCGCAAACTCGGGAGATTAAGACAGAAGAGATAATTAGAATATGGTTAAATTCAGAATGTCGGTGCGTTTCAAAAATTGATATACTTTTAAATTATTTAGATAGTTTTGTCTACATATTCAGAAGTAATACATACGTAGTTAGCATAACCCAGCCGCTGTGTCACAAAAAAGCAGTGTATCACTACTAATGGAACGATAGGGTTCAGAAGATATCAGCTACAAAAACAATGACAATGAGACAAATTCGGAATCAATGAAGGTTCTTCGTATCAAAGGATACAATTTATAGTCGAAAGAACGAAATGAGTGAAGCAACAATAATTCAAAGCAAAATGACGAAACACCCAACTTTTTAATCTTATAACAAATTGCAGTTAATAAACTTGGCCTGTATGAACATGTCATAGAGAGAAAATAGGTATTCAGTAATATCCATTGAGGAAAAGAAATGGAATCTTCCAGACAACCCGAATGGTTGGGGAACCTCGTAGGGGAAAGAACCTCGCGGCATTTTTCTTCGATTACATGTTGGGGATCATGATGATGTGGACTGTATTTTACTTCAATGGGCCTTGCTTGACGGACGCCAAACAGGCCAAAGATACGTACAGAAGTTGGAAGGTAATTTACTACTTTTTTAAAGAACATTTAGCTAGTCGACAATGGGCATTTGAGCAAGATCATTTTCAGATACATAAGTCGCCATTACAAAAAAAAATCCCTGACGGCTCGGCCTACAGGCACAGGTAGATTTCGAAGACGCAGACCATGGGGCGCCTGTTTGTCAGGAATTGCAGAAGAAATGACCTTTTGCGATGATGCGGCAGTTGGAACCGCCTACTTCGAAACCTAACTTGTTTGCAGGCGGAGCCAGCAGGAATTTTCTTTTTCTTTTTTTATTTTATTATTATTATTTTTTTTTTTTGCTATAAGAGTTGGTCCTATAAAAAACTTGTCAGTATAAAAGTTTTAGATAATATTAAGATGATTTATAATAAATTCAAGCGGATTTGAAATCTTGGGAATTGACGAAGTTATGATTTTTTTTCTTCTAAAACCCCCCTCCCCCCATTAAGGCAATTTTTAATTATGTCAAAAATCTGTCATACATAAATTTTCGGCCCTTCTCCTAGAAGTAATAATAACTTCAAACGAATTCGATACGTATCATAATTAAGAAATTATGGGTTTTTTTCTGTTTTCACAAAAAGCCCCCCCCCCCCTCATCCACGCCCCTTGGTTCGATTTTGCCCATTAACGAACTTGACCGAGATTTTATGCCTGTTGATTTTATGTATCAGTTTCGAAAAGATGCGGGAGTTGGAACCTACTTCGAAAAATAACTTGTTTGCAGGCGGAGCCGGCAGGGATTTTTTTTGTTTTTAATTTTTTTTTGCTATAACGGTTGGTCCTATAAAAAACTTGTCAATATAAAAGTTTTAGATAATATTAAGAGGATTAATAATAAATTTACGCGGATTTGATATCTTGTGAATTAACGAAGCTATGATTTTTTTCTTCTTAAACCCCCCTTTTTCCCCCCCTTGAAGGCCATTTTTAATTGTATCAAAAATCTGTCATACATAAATTTTCGGCCCTTTTCCTAGAACTAATAATAACTTTAAACGGATTCGATACGTATAATAATTAAGAAATTATGGGGGGTTTCTATTTTCACAAAAAGCCCCCTATTCCCCCCCCCCCTTGGTTCGATTTTGCCCATTAACGAACTTGACCGATATTTTATGTCCCTTGATTTTATGTATCAGTTTGGAAGATATTTATGCAGAATTTTTCCAGTTATCGTGATCATAAAAAGTGACATAGATAGATAGATAGATAGATAGATAGATAAAGTTTTGAACTGGGGGTGGTTTTGGGTTCTGGGAGTCATGATCGGCATACATCTGCAAAAAATTTTCAAAATTTCCAACTTCGGTGAGAATGTAATAGGTAGTATTTCTTACGAAATCTACCTAAAAGGGTTTTAATTCTCAACAGGCTAAAGTTTTTGACTAACTAGTAGGCCTGATCTAAACCCATTTGAAAACATATGGGCATTATGGCTCGTAAAGTTTACCAAAATAATCAGCTATATTCCTCTCGAAACTAGCTTAATGTTTCCACTGAGGAATTCGTGGTACGAAATCGCGCTAGATATGCAAAATATCACATTTTTAATGGAAACTCGTATATTAGATGATAACTCGCAGAGATTATGAAGAATGGAAGTTCCATTAGATTTTGAATTCTGTTAATTAAAATAAATTGTGATATATTGTGTAAACTTTTGAGACAGTGTAATTATGTTCTTTTGATATTAATCTATAATTTACAAAACGTAGTATGATAAATTGCTCTTGGAAATAAAAGATGTAAAGACTAAAGAGTATATAAAATAGGGGTGTACATATGTGACATTTCAAACAGTATTTCGTTTGAAACTGTAAAAATTCGTTTGCTCTGTAAACTTTTTTCAACGGCATTTAAGTATCTTACAATAAAAATTGGGCAGATATTAAAATAATCAGCTATAAGTACAACTGTCAAAAAGTAAATTGTAAAAGTGTTGCTAGTTTTATCATATTTTGGTATGAACGGTTATCTCCAGGTTTTATTACTCAGTATCTCCCATGCTTCCAGTTGAAAACTTTAAAGTAAGTCTTGAAAATGCGTTTAACAATTTTTTGAAAGAATTTGCCTCCATATTAGCATGCAATTTCTATTTCTTTTAAATAATGAGGTACAATTTGAAAATATATTTTAATTTCTGTTATAAACAGGACAGAAAAATAGAATGGTAAACAATAATATCCTGAAAGATAAGCGTATGGTTTACAATTAAATATTGTTAAATATTGTTTTGCTGCTATAATCATATTTGTCTACAAAACATTTAGTTAGTTTTACTACTTAAAAAGCAAAATTTAAAACCATAGAACTGTTCTTATATATTTCTAAGCTTTGTATGGGTCGAATAATTTTTAAGAAAACAGATTTAAACTTTAACTAATTTTTGAAATTTCAGATGTATACCTTATCTTTTTTTCATTGAGCTTTTTAAAGCGAATAGTAAAACGTATGCTTTATTTAATATAGGATTAACATGAATTATTTTCTTTTATTTAAATATATATATTTGCTTGTATTTGATTTCAATAAATTTAAGAGTTTATAAAGGTTTCTTTAAAGATAAAAACTAAATATTTCCTTATTTAAAAAAATATTAATATAATTGAGTTTAAATTGGGGTTACTTTAAATTGTGATTTTTTAGTTAAAGTTAATTAGGCTTATTTTGAATAACCCCATAGATAATTTAAAGGAAAAACATTGCTCTTAATCATTTTTCAAAAAAAAAATCTTTTTAACTTTACTTTTCAAAGATTTTAACGAAAGAACTTTAATTATCATCTTAGAAAGTAATAAAGTATTCACTTTTTTAAAACCTTATTTTCGTTAAAATTGATTACTGTCCCATGTAATATCTTTTTTTTATTTATTTACATCTAAAGAAAAAAATAGCAGTGAAGTTATAAAGTTTGTTGTTGAGTTGTGTAGAAAAAAATTATATATTAACTGAAATTATGTGTAAAACTTTCGAAAGGAAACGTATCGGAAGTTCTTTTAACTACAAAGACCGGAAGTACTATGATTAAAACTTCAGAAAAAACAGTGCTTCAAAATCAGTGAAGTTTAATTAAATTATTTCACCTTACTTCCACTCATATCTTTTTAATAATTCTTGAAAATGACACACACACACACACACACACACACACGCACACACACCAAAAAAATTGTGCCTCATAAATTTAATTATGCATTATTTTCTTGTTTTAAAAACTATTTTGTTCAAATTAGTGTAATTTTGATGAAAGTAGTTTTAAATTTTTCCAAGTGATTTTTAGGAAAGGCTTTTCTTTACAATTAGCATCATCATGTGCCTTAATTAGTAGGAATTCAGTTAGGGTAGATAGGGGACGAATGGGACATTTTTACAAAAATATTCATTTTAAATATTTTATTTAAGTTATTATTAATATTTTATATCGCATTTCATGCATAGGTGTTTGTCTACATCTTATGCACAATATTTATTCAAGATTATTATTATACAGAAATATATTATGAAATTAAAAATAGTTCCTCTCTGTCCCAATCTTCCCCACAGCAGGGATGGATGGGACACAAATATTTTCCTCTCTGTATTCAATGATACCACATTAAAATTTATAATTATAAACTTATATGTAATTATATTTGTAATATATGATCTTATATGGCTGTTATATATTAGTGTTAGTAATCTAAGAAGTGAAAACACAGTTAATTATGCATTAAAAATGTAATTTATATTACATATTTTAACTGAAATTTTAATGAATTACAAAGTTAAACTTGCACGGATGTGCAAATATCAGTAACACAATAAATGTGGTCTGTCAGTCGCATAAGCTGGCATAAAATCAATTTCAGTCAATGTATGGCTGTTAAAAAGGAAAATGGCAGTTTTCATAAAACCACTGGTTATATTTAAGTTGCTAGTACTAAAAGCTGACAAAAATGCCTTCTTGGCAAAAGCTGAGAGGTTATAAATTGTAATATGCTCTCCAAGATTATTTGTCAGCCAATCATCTCGGACTGATCTCAGCTTTGCCTTTAAAGGCCCATAAACAGAAACATCCAATGGCTGAAGATGACGGTGGCTATAATGAGGAGGAAATGTCAAAAGAATGATTAACATAAATTATTAATTTATCAACTTATATAACATTATTTAGTCAATAAAAAACATTTTCAGTATCCTCTAGGGATGAATGAAGCAGTCCCATTCATCCCCATTTGAAATGTCACAATCAACCCCATGATGCATATATTCAATTGTCAGCCATTTTGTCTCAGAAATTATTTTGTCACAATGGTTAATATTCATTCATTTTAATTACCAATATTGAGCCTTGAAGTAAATAACTATAAAATATCTTAATTGTTTATAATGCATAAAATATGTAAACAACTTCAAATATAGAAAAAATTACTTTTAAGCAAAGTTTTCCAGAAATGCAACTTTGAAGGAAATTGAAAAGAGCCATGTAGTCTTGCTTTTTCTTCTGAAGTACACTATGATAGTGTCATCTATGAGGATAAGAAACAAGTAAAAAAATATTTATTGCCTGAAATATTGAGAATGTCCCATCCATCCCTTGTCCCATTCATCCCCCAGTTCCCCTACTCGTTTACAAAATCTAAAAATTTTTCATAACTTTATTCCTATAACTTTTCTTATATTTTAGATTTCATGGAAATAGTAGTAAACTACCTCATTTTTTAGCTAACTTTTAATGCCAAAGTGCATACCTAAAAAGGCTAATTAATGAATTGTGAACCTTTTATAAGCTTTCTTACTAAAAGCTTCCATTCTTTATAAACTAATTATTGTATACCAGCGGGAAAGACCGAGCTAAGCTCTGTTAAAAATAGCTTTGCGTTCAACTGCATGTAACAATAATTTCTCACTGTACTATTGTTAGAAAACACTATTTTATAACAGTATTATTTACGGAAACAATAAATATTAAAACTATGTACATATTTCTACATTTTTACATTATGTACATATTTACATTGAAAGCACATCTACAAACTACATTTATCTTCCAAACCACATTTTTAGTTTATCGCGTTCTAGAAAATTCCTTCAAATTCTGAAAGCCAATTTTTTCCCCAAATATTGCCAAGTTTGACGACATTTTTCGATTTGGAGCCAAGCATGTGTGGAGAAAGTTCTTTGCACCTTGATTGGTTGAATTCGCTTTTCGAAAACGTTCTATGGTTTCTGATTGATTGAATCATGTATCTTGGCTCCTATTGAGAATTTCTAGGAAATTCCTTTACATTCTTAAAGCCAATTTTTATGCCAAATATCGCCAAAATATCGTGAAATTTGGCGACATTTGATGACATTATTTCATTTGGTGCCAAGCATATGTTCTAGCATTGGTAATCTTAAAGTTCGATTTTTTCGCCATATCTCGTCAATGTATCAATAAATAGTGCCAAATTTGGCGAAATGTTGCCAACTTTGCGACTTTTTTTATTGCCAAATGTTCAACAAATTAATAATTGTTTCAAGCTTCATTCCCATTGTAATGCATTGACCCGTAGTGACCCCAAAATGACCCACTAACCGAATATCTGAGCTCCTACTAAATTTCGAGAAAGTTCCTTCTGAAAGCCAATTTTTTCGCCAAATATCGCCAAATTGTATCCAAATGTCGTCAAATTTAGCGACGTTTTTTTTTTATTTGGCACCAAGCATGTGTTTTGGCATTTATAATCTTAAATGTCGATATTCTGGCCAAATCTCGCCAATGTCTCCAACTTTTCACCAAATATCACTAAATTTGTCGAAATATTGCTAAATTGTCGCCACATGTCGTCAAATTTGGCGATATTTTTTTCATTTGGCGCCAAGCATGTGTTTTGGCATTTACAATCTTAAAAGTCGATTTTCCTGCCAAATCTCGCCAATGTCTTTAACTTTTCACCAAATATCGCCACATTTGTCGAAATATTGCCAACTTTGTGACTTTGTTTAATGCCAACTGTTTGCAATCTGTCGGAGAAAGGAAACTGAAAATGCGTACCAGACAACGGTGAAAAGTACAGCTATATAAGGGAATGTGAAGTCTGTTAAGTGAAATGTTGCTAAGCTCGGGATAATTAATGTACCAAACTCTAACATAATTTTAATGATGACTGTCCTAAAAAGTCTCGAGATTTTAATCACTTTCTTGTGGAACTGTTTGGTACACATCGAGGAAATTTTAGAGCTAAAGATAAGAAGCATTGTGAATTTCTATCTGCCATTTGGAAACCACTATTTAGTTACACAGGATGAATTGACCAAAAAGGCATTATTATTTCCTACATAATCAATATAAACATTAGTCTATATTGATAACGTATTCTCTTGGGATATCTGTATTCGAATTTTATTACAAAATATAGAAAAAAAAAACATTGCAACCAACATAAATAAAACATTTGCCTTCACAAAATTTAGATAATAATATTTGTAGGAATCTTTACGGTAAAAAAAGAGTTGTTTCCTAACCTCCAAATATATACAATAGCCTCTTTCGAGTTACCCATGATTCCGAAAACGTTCTTTATGATTAGAAGCTTCAGAAACTAATATAGTTTCGATATTTGAAAAAGTATTTATAAAAAGAACGTTTTTTTTTTTTTTTTTTTTGCTGTCACTAATTTTCCGAAATGTTTCCGAGTAGTTTTTGTAGTGTATTAATCACTTTCTCTTAGACGGAATATTCGTTTTTATGATGCTATCAAATCTCATTTAAATATTTTCAGCTGCGTAATTGAATTTATACATGCAAGAGTAATAAACTTTTAATATGAATGTTAATGCTTTTAGTTTATCATGTTTATGTGTAAAACATGTTTGTTGAACATGATAAATGGCAGTATTCGAAAAACCTATATTTCGAGTTGATAAACTCAGTAATACACTTTAAAAACTACCTGAAAACGTTGCAGCAAAATAAACTTTCTTTTTATTAATGCCTCTTTAAATCTCGAAAATAGAATGTTTTTTGAGGTTTCTAAAACTAAAAAAATACTTTTGGGAATCATTAATAACTCGGAAGATGTTATTGAATATTTTCGTTCGTTGATATATGATATTTTCCTAGACTAAGAAACAACTGTCTTTTTTTAATATTTTCGTCTATCAGACCTTATTAAGACAGATGTTGTATTCTTCTATTATCTGCATGCTAAATTTGATATAAAGATATTTATATGTACAAAATTTAATCTCCTTAATTTTTGTATAAAACTGTTTGACCAACTGTGTATAAAAAAATTGAACAAATTATGCAAAAGGAATATAATCAATACATATTTTTACGTTTTCCGTAGACGGTTTGATTTATCTGAAATGTTAAAAAGACTTGGTTCAAAAATTTAATAGAAACTGAATATCTAAATTCATATAAAACTAAAACGATACATTATAAAATTAAAATGTATGGGTGCATAAAACTGCAGTATTTTTTTTATTAATGTATATTCAGTATATCAAATCAGAAGAAGAATAATAATAAGAAAAACCACAAAGAGGTACTTAATTACTATGAAAAGTAAAAGTTTCATTTTTATTATAATATGCATTCTAGCTATAAACTTTGAATAAACAACATAAAACTTAATCATAAACTTATTCCTTATAAGATTTTATATTCTAGAACATTTTCTTTTCTTTTGATTTATAATTTTTAACTTTTTTTTCTAAATTGAAGTTCTTCAAAATAGATATTTCCAATTTTGATGTTTTCATTCTCTTTAACAGCATTTATAAAAAAGACTTACTTAAAAGGTTTTTAAAGAAAAGGTATAATAACTGAAACTTTTTTAGTTTTGTTAAAAAAAAAATATATATGACAATTAATATTCTAACTGAATTATTTTCTTAATCCTTGAAAAGGATTTTAAAGTTTTCAAGAGAAAAAAAAAACTCATTTATAACTTGAAAACTTATTAAACTATCACGAATAATATGATTTTAAAGTATTCGATAAGAAAAAAAAATATTTACGAAGTAGGCATGATCAAAAGAAAAATATCTCATAAACACAAAAATTTAAGTGGTTCTATTTGTTTTTCAATAATTTCATATAAATTTGTTTCTTCTATAGATGAAATAATTTACTGAATTTCTTTAAACAATGGTAAATAGAACTGGAATTTTATTCCTACTTCTTTTCCTCAAATTAATATACATTAAAAAAAACTTTTTTCAAACTTTTTTCTTAATATAATTTATATTCCACGTAATTTAAAAGATTTTTAAAACTCAGATAAAAAATAAATGCTTTTTGCTAAGTTAGGTTTTTTAAAGCAGTTTTTGTTATTTCACTTGAAAGATTGCGCAAAAATAATGATAGTTACATTAAAGAAAATGCCTCAATCTATTTATGTCTTTGCTTATCGTATGAAATAAAAAAATAAGATTTAAACATTCATTACATTTTTTTAAGATTCTGGATATAGGTTAAAAAAATATATTGCGTACATGTCTCAAATACAGGGTTTTCTAAAAAAGGCACTTAACTTGTAAAATTTGTTAACGATAATAAATGTAAAGATGAAATATGGGGCATATTTTATAAGAAAACAAGAACGAAAAATCATGCGTCAAGCATAGATTATGTAACACTTTCCAACGCTTCCAAAATAATTTTACGAATCATACTCTTTAATAAGCTAAAAGATAACATCTAAGTAATCCGAATACTTTTATTCAGCCCTGTATAGGATCTATAGATTTGTATATATACTACATAGGATGCTAAATTTTAGTTCAGTTAGGAAACACGTAGCACAGTTTAAAATTCTCCATCTGGAGTTAAATAATACGGAAATGTGTTCCCGAACTTTTGTGCTTCCCTGTATAGGATCTACAGAATTTATACACACCACGTAATATACAAAAAGCGATTTAAAATTAAAATCGCATTCAGTAACTTAAAACGCACTTCCAGGAATTATTGTTAACATACAGTAGAGAATTCTTTTGTGTGTCCCTGTAAATGAACGATGACTGCTATACACACAATATTCTGTAGTAAGTCTCTTGTAATGAACCTTATATAAATTTCAATGCGTTTAAAATAGTGAAACATTATTTAAATAAACCGTAGACGATTTTTCTCCATAGACGTAATGTAACGGAATTCTTTTGACTGTCCCTGTAAAGTAAGTATAAGTGGTATGCACACCCTATTCCATATTAAGCTTCTTCTAATGCACCTTAGTGATATATATAAATTTCAATGCGTTTAAAATAGTGAAACATTATTTAAGTAAACCGCAAAGGATTTTTCCCCATAGACCGCAATGTAACGGAATTCTTTTGAGTGTCCCTGTAAAAAAACTATAAGTGATACACACTTCCGTTGAAATAGGGAACATGCTGTAGATAACGATTATAACATATAAAAATAGCAGGGCAATCCGAGCATATTTACGGGAGTTAGAGCACGGACAGACGGCCAGACGGCAGACGGCAGACGGCCAGACGGCAGACGGCCAGACAAACCGAAGTCATAAACACTTTTCAACTAGGTTGGAAAGTGTTAAAAAAGGATGGCTATTGATAAGCATTGATTTTCGGCCCACAAATTTCAGTAATTAAATTTCTTTTCCTAATATGGTATGATTATTTTAATATAAACTAAGATATATTTGTACTAGCCTTTCCTTAAATGCATTTATATATTCACTAGTAATCATTTAAGCAAATGCAGTGTACGTATTTTTGTTTAAACAAAAAATTTGTTCATTAATTTTACCATAGAGGACGCTACACATTAAAAACATAAAAAAAGCATTAAAAGGAAGCAGTTGTAGATCATTTGTTTTGTGCAATCTTGCTACAATATTTCAATGTGTCCGCTCTTTGGAACTTGAATCATATTCAAATGGTAATTAATTTCATTTTAAACGTTGAAATCTGGCAATGCATTGCACAGTAACGTGCATTTTAATATCGAACTTATTTCAGAGCAAAATAAAAATAGCCATTCGAGTAGGATTTATGTGTTCTTTTAATTATTTGGTAATTAATTTTTAATTAATTGTTTAAAAATTACTGCTAATTAGAGTTTTTATGTTTTTTTTAGATATGAAGGTGGTGTCATCTATGGATAATTTTTATAGTTAAACTGTTTAATAGCTTTTGATCATGTGAAACTTTTCCGTCGTAACCCGCATTCTTGTACGTCAATTACTTCATTTTTCATTGAATTTTAAAATGTGTAAAAGATTTTCAGCCCACACTGTATACTGTCGTATATGTTTGATTTTTTTTTCAATGTTGAATAACTTATTTGAAAATGTAATCTATTAACATAATGTATTTATAAGCATAACAAAATTTCACTGTTAAAAATATTTATGTGATGAGGGCATAATGGTCAACTACCCCGTAAGTTCCCATTGATTTCGCAGGTCAACTTTACTATACTTCAAGTTTATTAAATTAGTGTTTAAAACGTTGCTGGTTTTATTTAGGTTTAAAATAAAATGAAAAAATCATCTGAAGGTGACAAAAGTGTAGAAAAGGAAATAATTTTTAATCACTGGTGCACAATATTTAATCTAATGTATTTATAGTAAAATTAAAATAATAAAATAAGAATAAAACATTCCATTACTTCAAATATATTAGAACAAATGAAAAAAAAAAGCTTCATAAAAATGCCTTAGGGCTGCATCCTTATTGATCTAAGGGTTAAATTGGTCCTTCTAACACCCCTTTCAATTTTCAGCTAACACTAACTTCCATTTTTATAGAATAAAATAATAAACAGAAAATACCTACCTCCACCCATCATTAATCTCTACCCAAACCAATAAATAAACTTAGTAAAATATCTAAATCCCAACATATCATTTGTGAAATCTTCGTATCAACATGTAATTCGCATAATGGTGGCATTAGCTACCGTCTAGGGCTATGGCCGAGAAAGCTCTTGTTTGTTTTCCCCACCTTAGGACGGAGTTTAGGACGTCCGATTACGTGAAATACGACCGACACAACCCGGGAAAGCTCTTGTTTGTGTCTGTTCTCCCTAACACGGCTTTATTCTACGATTCTGTCGGCGGTGTTGGTATTCGTAATTATGACAGCCGATTATCTGCACGAGGGATATAGGCCCGAGTAGAACTCCTATGCTACAGGCTGATCACCACCGCCATTTAATAATCCGCGTCCAAACACCAAGCTAATACCGACTAGCTTACCGCAGTGGTAGACAGCGAGTGACAGTGAGAGGGACGACAAACCCCTGATCTGTCGGTAAATTAATGCTGAGCTGGATTACACTATTTGGGTTATTTTTGCCAACAAGATGGATATGCGTCAGATCCCCTTATACCCGGCGGCCTTAGACCTGAGGGGAGAGTACAGCACCTACAATACATAGTGTGGAAACCGCTTATCCCAGTAATGCTTTAAAACGTGCTAAAAATTGTACTATAAATGTGCAACAATGCGATACGATAATAGGGCGATAGCAGCGACGTCTGCTAGCGCTTTTCAAGGTAAACATTCTATTGCAAAAATTTCGTAAATATCATATGTCTTTTGAACAGTTATAAGTTGATAATCAATCAATGGCATAATATAAGTTGCAGAATATCTTTTAAGAGGATAACTATATATAATCATTGCTAAATCGCTTCAGTAATAGGCGAAAAAAATGATTTGTTTTTGCAAAAATGTGAAAATTAAAATACCGACAACTTTAACCTATTACTTAAAAAAAAAAAAAAAAAAAAAAAGGATATTTTTATTCAAAGAAAGAACTGACTCTCTAATGCACGTACACATATGATGTAGTTCCACTGGAGGAATACAAGATATTACTTGTAATTTATCAAATAAATGCTAATCTAGAATGTATTTGAAAAGTTACATTGAAAAGAGCAAGCAGATGTTGCTGCGATCAACCTCTTATCGTTCCGAGCCGTTGTACATTTATCGAATTCAGTTTTTACTACTATTTTGTAGCCGTTTTCCACACTATTTATTCTAGGTGTTGTACCCTCCGTGGGGGGTCTTTCTAAGGGAACCTAATACTAAGATATCCAAGGTTCAAAGAAAACCACGAAAATTCTGAAGGATTAGGCCGACAAGCGCGATTGGGTTGATTCAGTCGGTGGAGATCACGTGATCTGACGTCATGAACTCCGTCCTAAGCCACCAGGGCTCGCTCTAACAAATAAGAGCTCCCTAAGCCGGTACTGAAATCATTTGTGCTAAAACGCGTTGTGGCATTTATCACAGCACGTAATGGTCGAATATTGGAAGAACGACAACACGAATTTTGCTTTGTGCCTTTTTTTAGTTAGCCGCGACAGCGTGTTGTAATCGATTTTTTCATTTAATGAGCAACTTCGGTCTTTAAACCTAACACACACGCACACACAGATATGTATCCATATAATTTAAAAATTTCTCAAAATGATATTTTTTATATTTTTAAAGAAAAGTTTTTGAGTTGTATTTGTTTTATAAGAGGCTTTTTTCATTGTGATAAAAAAAAAGGTAGTTTTCACTTATTTATCAAAGAGTTATTTTAATATTTTGAACTTTTTAAATAAAATTACCTTATATTAAATAGATCATTTGTATAACTTATTACTAAAATTAGACATTGTTATTTCTTTTAAGTTAATGAATATTTTCTATATATTAATATTTTTTTCAAAAATTATAGTCATTAATGTTTTATTTTAATTTATAAATATTTTTACCGGAAAAGACGAAAAACAACTTTATTAAGCATAAATTTATATTGCCTGTCTATCATAGTTCTTGTCGTCTTTAATTCTAATAAATGTTAACTATAACTTTCATGAAAGATACAAATTAACCGTCAGTTTAGTAATTACGAATATTGATGAATGTCAGATTTCATTCATGATATTTCTCAATATTCTGAGGCTTAACAGCACATTACGTCAGGATGAAACTTGTTGCCATTTCTCAAATTTAATACGGCATGGAAAATAAAATCCGCTTCAGTCATTTGTCACAGATTAGAAATCTTCATCTCGCGTGAGGTAACCGCCGGTGTATGATAAATTGAATGACGTTCAATTTATCAGATAGAATGGAATAGATTGCTATTACTTCTTTATAGATTAGGAATAGTTTATTATCTCAATTCTAAACTTTTTATAGAAAAAGGTGTCTTTAAAAAAGAACTCTTCCGAACGGTAAAATGAAGTAATGAAAATTAAGAAGTGAACTGGCCGTGGAATGGAATTTTACGTAATTTCTAAAAAGTTTTAAGCGGGATTAAAAAGTTTTCATTTCCGCAAGCAATTTGCGAGCTGTAGAAGCTTGTCTCCGTTTAATGTTAATCTCTTTTTAATTTGCAAATAATTTATATTCGTTCCTTTCATTTTTTATGTGACTTGTGAAATTATGTTTTCGTTTTTAAAACTTTATTTTATTTGGAAAATATATATATATATATATATATATATATATATATATATATATATATATATATATATTTTGTGGCTATGCACTTTGATTTCGAGATTTGTTCAGATTAACATTTTTGCTTTCTTCTATCTTTACAAGAAAAAAGTATTGGATTCATGAAAATTTTCGACTTTCGGTTTTCGACGGATTTATGCGTTTTAGAAGGGCGTGAACACGATTTGACTGTTTTTAGAAAATGTCTGTCTGTGAGTCTGTGAGTCTGTCTGTCTATGACAAAAATTTTTTGGGCGCTCTATCTCAAGAACTAATGCACGAAATTTAATAAAACTTTATGTTCCGTTAGTCCCTGATATAAATTGGTGTTGATTAGTTTTTGGTGAAAATCGCCCAATAGGTGGCGCTGCTATGCTGCATTTTTTGCGATTTCCGCAATAGCCCTATCTCAAGAACTAATGCACTCATTTTCATCAAACTTCAGATTCAATTAGACCTTGACATAAATAGACGCTGATTACGTTTTCGTGTAGATATCGCAACAGATAGCGCTGCTATACCACTTTATACATGGTTTTTACTATAGCTATACCTTAAAAACAAATGTACGAAATTTCATAAAACTTGATATTCTCTTAGACCTTGACATAAATAGATGCTGCTTACGTTTTGGTGTAAGTAACCCAGCAGGTGGCGCTGCTATGCTACTTATTTCATTGTTAACTCGATAACTATATCTCAAGAACTAATGTACGGATTTTCATCAAACTTCAGATTCAGTTAGACGTTGACATAAGTTGTTGATTAGGTTTTGGTCTAAATCTCCCAACAGGTGGCACTGCTAAGCTGCATTTTGCAGGATTTACACGATTTTAGCAATAGTCATATCTCAAGAACTAATACACGGAATTTAATAAAACTTTAGACTCAGTTAGACCTTGATGTAAATTGGTGCTGATTCTTTTTAGTGTTTGCGAAACCTGTGTGAGATAGAAGAAAGTTTTGTGACTGACACATTCGACTAGTCTTCAATGTATTTCCTTTGTTAATGTCGAATCTATTTATTTATTTCCTATAGTACTTTGTTAATGTTAAGAAGTAACGTAATTGGTTGTAACTGAAACATAATATAACAAAAACCTGCATATTAAATTATTTAAGGGGATGCATCTTTGGGTGAAATTCTCACATTTTTTGCATCCACAAATATGTAGGTTATTGCCATTAAGCAATTTATAGCAAACTTTTTTGCTCCTTTAACGTAACACTATTGTAGAATTTTAAACTTGTTTTACTAGAAACTGTTTTTTCCAACTAGGCGACCATTTTCTCAAGGACAATTCCACCTATTTCCTACATTTTTTTATTTTTAAAAAAATATAGTCGTTTTTGCTGGAGATAATGCCATCGAAACGTGTAATTTTTCAATAATTAATTATTTTTTCCAGCTTGGAAAAGGTACAAAAAAGACTACAAAACAAATTTTTTGTTCAAATGACCGTCATTTTGTCCAAAAGCAACTTTTTAAACTAATGTTGGTATAAGCAACATAATTTGACGACCATATTTGTTTCAAAAGCTTGTAACCGAAGAAAATCGGTCGCCCGATTCGAACTTCACAGCGCGCATCTGCAGGTACTCCCCGCTTCACAAGGCGTATTATTCATTTTTTTTTTATTGCACACAAAAATTAAAATAAAAAAGTAAAATGTCAATAAATATAATGCAAAAAAAAACGAAGGCGGTACCTCTTTTCTTTGTAATCGAAAAAATATCGTAAAAACCACTTGAATTTTAGGCCAAAGATCTCGAACCTCTCCTAAATATGTTGATAAAAATAAATTGTGCATGGAATAAATCTGCAGGAATATTCCATGCCAATGTGCACGTTGAAAATTAAAAATTCAAAGAATTCTGTTTCTAAATAATTGCGGAAATATAAAACGTGTAAAATTTGAAACGTTATGAAAAATATACTTTTTATACTTGAAAAAAAATAATTCTAATAATTTTAAAGTAAAAGGATCACTTAGAAATACCAAGCCAGAACTGTTATCAGAAATGGGCTATTTGATACGTGAAGTCACGCTCCTTTTAATTGAATATTTCTTAATAGAAAAGTTATATTCGACTTTACATTAAACGAAGATAATTGATTCAATCTCCGCTACAGTGATTCTATGTTCCAAACGTCTGAAGTCATTTTTATAACTTCAACTTGTAAAATATGAAATTCACCTAAAATTTCTCTAAATACAAAGTGTAAGTATATTTGCGTGATGCAGTTACAAAAACATAATTTTCACAGTTTTCTGTTAAATTTATTTCAGTATACAAATTATTTCTAAAAATCTAGTACAAAAATTATTTCTAAGTAATTCCAATGAGAAATTCAAATATTTCTTGTATAAATGACACCATTTCAAAGTTAACGAAGTTCTAAATTTGGAACCTTTCTAAAAAGATTTCTTTTTAAATGTAATATGTTGGCAACTTTTAAAATTAGTTTTAGAAATCGTTCTTGAAACATTTTAAGTAGTAATGCAATAATTTAAACTTATATTCATTTTATTTTTTTCAGTTTCAATTAAATAGCCAGACATTTTCTGTCGAACAGCTCAATTGATTTTTTCATATGTGCCAAAATGATAGGTCACGTATAAAACAAAGACTTATGATAATGTTATTTATTTTCAAGTCATAACCGAATATCCTTTATTAGTTATTATAGTTGAGCAAAATATTAGCAATTCGCAATAGATAAAACAATTATCAACGTTGCTTCATTGTAGTGATCTAGATAAAATATTTATTTTGCACGGTTTATGCCAGTATTAAATTTGGTGTAGGAATTAGAAATAATTTGTCTGGGAAATCAAATATTTTTCAGATGGATACGCAGTACTAATAGTTGAATATATTTTTAAATTTACTATTATTTTGTATTTATAATTACAATTGTCCTTATCGCAGGCTGTATTGATGTGATATACCTTTATATTTACTATTGTCATTCCACGTCAAGTGGCCTGAATTTTGATATGGTCCTTGTTCAATCCCCTTCCACTTTTATGAAATTGCAAAAGGCTATCTGTACATTAGGATGGGTTGAAAAAAAATAAAGTTTACAATTCTGAAATACAATAGCGATTAAAATTTGCTTTTACACTTAATATTTAACAGAAAAAAAATCAGGTCAATCGATTCATGTTTTGTGCCTTCTACAAGGCCCTGAAATTACGAAATTTACCAGAAAATAGTGACGTATCATGAACAAATAAAGTCCATAATTCCAAAAACAAAAGTCATAAACATGTACTTCCTATTTAACGAAAAAAAAATCAGGTCAATCGATTAATGTTTTGAATCCTCTACCAGGCCCTGAAATTACAATGGCTTTTGTACTTCGAAATTATTAACTTTATTTCTACAGGATACGTCACAATTTGCTGACAATTTTCGTAATTTCAGAACCTGGCAGAGTGCTCAAAAAATTAATCGATTGACCAGGATTTTTTTTCTCTTAAATAGTAAGTGAAAAGACAAATTTTAATCACTATTGTAATTCAGAATTGTAAACTTTATTTTTTCACTCCACCCTACTGTACATAGATAGACCTAAGATGAACATCTGCAAACTGTCAGAATCAGTTGTATACTAGATTAATTTTACCACAATTATTTTAATTGGCAAAGAAATCATATGAGATGTAATCTTCCCAACTGGAGGATAAAGTCCGGGCCAGGATTCGAATCCGCGATCCCTTGGCTGAAGCTGCCAATGCTCTACCATATTGAGTAATCGTGGACAAATATGGCTGAACTAATTAATCCAGTTAACCTTAATGTTCATAGCATACTGGTCACAGCTGGAAAGATTACATCTCATATGATTTCTTTGCTAATTAGAATAATTGTGGTAAAATTAATCTAGTGTAATCACGTTTCCAACGCTTACTGGAGGTCTCATTACCTGTGATTTATTCTGTTGTGCTGATTAAGATATCGGACAGGATACTATGATCATTAAAGTTAACTCGGTGAATTAGTTCAGCCATATTAGTTCTGGATTGCTCAGTTGGTAGAGGATTGGTAGCTGCAACCAAGTGATCCCAGGTTCAAATCCTGGCCCGGACTTTTCACCCAGTTGGAAAGATTACATCTCAGTGGTATAGTTGGGGCACCACGAGTGCTTTTGTAAAGATCAGTACTTCACAGTCGCAGAAAAAATTATAAAATCAACAAGTTTGCAATTTTGCTGCTCATGATACATACATATTGAAAATATGTGTCCTAGTATAAATTTTTACTCTGGAAAAAATACTTACAGTATTAAAGATTTGAAATTAATACATTCATCACCAAATGGATTCAAATTAGGCCATTTTGTGATCTGTATATATGAATATATTTTATACAATTTTCTACACTGTTAAAAATTTTGTTGTGGTTTGAACCAAATTTTGGTGTTGCAGTAGCTACAATTATAAAATGGTAAAATATCGTTCCAACATTTGAAGCTCCTTTTGACCCATATCTTAAAATGTTGAACCATTATTTTACCATCTTACGGTTGTAGCTACTGTAGAACCCAAACTTGGTTTAGTCTACCATAAAATTTTTAAGAGGGTAAAAAATTTATTTCAAGATGAAATTCAGTATCAGAATTCGAATTAATCTTGCTTAAAAAATAAAATTATTTTTACATTTTTAAATTTTTTAGTTTTTTACTTTCTGTTTTTAATTTTTTATGTATATTTTTTAATATATAGATATATTATTTTTAAAAATTAAAGGAAGATCTGAAATTAGAACTTTTCTACTAAGATTCCATTTTTATTGTAATATTCTGTAAACTTTTAAAATTTGCTTGTGAAATCGATATTGAAAATATAACTAGTGCGAAACATAATGTGAATAAGTAGTGCGATAAGAGAAAATTTATTTTGCTTTGGATTTTTCAGTTTTAATTAAATCAGACGAAATTTTCATTTCTATGTCAGAAAAGACTTTAATTAAATTAACCTTTCATAGCATTAAATTTGTATTATTATAATTTTTTGTTAAGTATATGTGTTATGTATGAAAAAGGGATGAGTTAGATACAAAATAAAGACATTTATAAAGGTTTTTTATAAGTCAAAAAATAACGTCCTCAGTTAGTTATTTCAGCAATAAACGATTCAGAATATAATAAATAACATTTTAAGTTTTCCTTAGTTACAAAACGTGATATCATTCATGTGATTTAGATAAAATGTAAATTTTATACGACTTGTTATAAAATTCATTTCTGTAATAGATTTGTTGTCGGAATTAGAAGTTAATTTTGCTGAGGAAATAAAATCTATATTATGAACCAAAAACATACCCCTGACGTAGCGCTGACTAATATCCTATTCAAACTGGCAATATCTGACCAATAAATGTCGCCTTTAATACAATTTTTTAACCACTAAACATTTCCCCATTTCAATTTTTGTACCATCGAATAGAAAAAAAAAAACTTATTTTTTCAAATGCAATTTGTTTGAAAACTGTATCTCAATTTACTGATTTTTTATGGTTTTTAAAATAATTTTCAAGCATTATTTTTTAAAAATTATCTTTATCGCGTACTGACCGATTACGGAAGACTAATCCGTTCCAATTTAAAACAATATAAATAGTTCAGTATCTGTTCCCTGCTAAGATTCTATAAAAAAAATTAAAACTTCACCAATAAATAAATAAAATAGCATAAATACAAAACAATTTTAACAGACATGTAATTGAACTACGCGCTTAAATCACTGACGTTATCAGAATAAAAAACAGCTGCTGTAAGTGGCGAAATACTTGGCGATTTCTGAGTCAAAGAAATTGATAATGTTCTAATAATTGTAATATTATCTTCTAGCATGTGGAAAATATGAAAGTATTAGAATTAAACAAAGGAATACGATTAAAAGGATACTATTTGAATTTAATACAGCTCAGTATAAGGACACCTTTCGAACTACTTTGTTTATTTGAGTACTTTATAATTTTTTTGACATATTATAAAATAGTTTAAGAATAATAAGAAAGATTAATCATGCGTGAAGCATAGATTGTAGATAATTTAGTTCGTTCTTCACCGTTTAAAATGGTGAAAGAAGATATCTAATTAAACAATATAAAAACGCATAACACATTTGAAAACTAGATTTCAGAAATTACCATCCATAGCTGAAAAGATACTGGAAATATTTTTTGCTTCCCTGTACATGATCTAAAGACTCGTAGAAGCACTACATAGTATACTAAAATTGAACTTAATTACAAAACGAATAACATAACCAATTATACACCTTCAGCAATTTTCACCAACCCAGCAAACACATACCTTTTGGCACACGATCGGACCGCAGCCGGCAGTGTCAGTTGGGTGTCGGCAACGGCACAGTGGTATCGGTCCAGTGTCGGTACCTTGTCGGCAAGTGATACTAAGTAACCGTGCGTTTTCATATGCCGGTTAATGTTGTCGGACCCCTAACGGTTACATATCGGCAAGTGATTCATATTGGCAAAGTGACGCTGGACCGATATCTGATGGCCGAAAGTGGTCCGATTAGATTTGCCAACATCGGTCCGAATTTGGAATATTTTATTTTAGCCGATGCTTTTTTTTAATTTGTTTAAATTTTGTTGGGAATATTAAATAAATTATTTTTCGAAAAATTAGTGTAGCAGTATGAAATAAAACTTATAATATTCCCTTTTTTTACTTTTTTTTTTTTTTTAACAAACACAGATGTAGGGAAAATAATGGAATGTTTAATCGTAGCAGAATTTTTTTTCTCTCCTTTTCATTGTTTGCTCTTTGTTCGAAATATTAAATAAATATTTTAAAAATTAACATATGTAAGTTTTTTACTAATTTTTCTTAGAAGAATCACTATAATGTTATGATGATGATTTGTTACAGCAGTATAGCTGCGCTAGGGATATAGGCCGAAAGGGGGGGGTTACCTCCGTGAGGGTCTTCTAACCCGTATTTACGGCAATGTTCGAAGGAAACCACCGAAAACTCCGAACAGTTAGGTCGACGAGCGCGACAAGGGTTTGAACGCAGCACCTCCGATTTCCAGCATTGAGAACAGAACTTATCAGGTAGTAGTGGGGTATTTAATCGTAGCAGGTGCTTTTTTTCATTGTTTGCGTTTTGTTAGGAATATTAAATACATACTTTTAAATTTAATATATATTAAAATTTTCTAATTTTTTTTCGAAGAATCAGTGTAACAACATGAAATAAAAACATGATATTCGACTTTTTTTCTCCATTTTTCTGAGATAAATAATAGAATATTTATGTAATTCGGAATATTGAATCGTAGTCGATGTTTTTCTTTTGCTGATGTTTTTGTTCGTTATTTGTGTTTTCTTGGGAATGTTAAATACGTTTTCTAATTTTTATTCGAAGAATCAGTGGAACAATATAAAATAACAACAAAAATAATATTTACTGTTTTTTTTTTCTATCAAAAATTGATGTGGGAAAAATAATGGAATATTTATAGTCTTAGCCGTCAATTTTTTTTTCAATTGTGATTAACCGGCATTTTTTAGGTAGATTTTGTAAGAAATACTAACTATTACATTTTCCCCTAAGTTGGAATTTTTGAAATATTTTTGCAGATCTACGCCGATCATGACTCCCAGAACCCAAAACCACCCCCGGTTCAAAACTTTATCTATCTATCTATGTCACTTTTTATAGACACGATAACGGCAATAATTCTGCACAAATCTCTTCTAAACTGATACATAAAATCAAAGGGCATAAAATATCGGTCAAGTTCGTTAATGGGCAAAATCAAACCAAGGGAGGGGAGGAAATGGGGGGCATTTTGTGAAAACAGAAATAACCCCATAATTTCTTAATTATGATACGTATCGTAAATTTATGTATTGCAGATTTTTGATCTCATTAAAAATGGCCCCATAGGGGGTAAAAGGGGGTTTTAGAAGAAAAAAATTCATAACTTCGCAAATTCAAAAGATATTAAATCTGCTTGAATTTATTATAAATCCTCTTAATATTATCTAAAACTTTTATATTGATAAGTTTTTTATAGGACCAACCCTTATATATATTAAAAAAAAAAAAAAAAAAAAATGCCGGCTCCGCCAGCAAACAAGTTGGGTTTCGAAGTGGGTGGTTCTAACTGCCGCATCATGGCAAAAAGGTTATTTCTTCCGCAATTCCCAACAAACAGGCGCCCCACGGTCTGCGTCTTCAAAATTTACCTGTGCCTGTAGGCCGAGCCATCAGGGACTTCTTTTTCGATTGTGATTAAGTCTGAGTTTTGTTACTAAATGCATGTTTTTTAAAATAATGTATATTATATATTTTTACTCTTCTTTTGAGGAATTAGTGTAACAATATCAAAAAAAAAATTATTATTTATTTTTATTTTTTTTTTTAATAAAAATTGTGGAAATATAATAATTTATATTTTTAAAAATGAAATGTAAAATGTATTCAATATTTTATACAAATTTCAAATAAACATATTAGACGTGATGACAAATACATATATGAAAGGAGGATTGTTTGCTTTGTCACCCCCCCCCCCCTCCTCCCCTCCGACTAACGAGCACGGTGTGTGGGCGATATTTAGATGATTGATCATACATTAATTTTACAACAATCTAAAAAATTTAAATTCTAGATTTTTTATTAAAAATTTTCAAGTACTGTGCCATTAAACCTGTTTTTTTTCCCCAACCCAAAGGTCATTTAAAAAAAAATTATGTAAGTATCCATATAATATTTTTATTAAACATGAAATAATAATGCATTTCTTGTAAGCATTTATCAAGAAAGTTTCGGACTTTGGGATAATTTGATGATGGTCAATGCTTTGAGACAAGCTTTCACATCCAAAATTTGATTATGAGAAAGCGCCAATATAGAACTAACACGCCAAATCTGGGATGATATCTGCTACTCTATTGTCTGTAAGGTGGGCGCGTAGCAAAGGGAAAGCGATGCGATCACTGCGCGCGCATGCTTGCCAAACTAGATTTTGACTTTTGAAGAGGGGAAATTGCAACCATAGAATAGACCACAGAATAGAATACTCGCGTTTTTATGTACTGCTGATTTGAGATGCGTGAAGCGTGACACATGCAGAAGAAATAATAATAATGGTAAGTCTGCTTAATTTTGCTTTAGTTAAATCTAAATTAATCTGAATTAAGTTAATTATTTTTGCATATATTTAGTTGTTTAAAGATTTATTCTCTTTTAACGATTAACTTTGCGTATGAATTATTGTTGTAAAAAATGATAAAAGGGTTAAAATAGAAAAATATGTTTTGGAGTTGTTATCTTTTTATTATACAAGTTTTTATGACATGTAGCATATTTTTAATTATTAATAATTAATAATAATTAACGAATCTTGATAATAATTAACTAATTCCTAAAACGTTTCTGTATTATAAGAAATGCAGAATGACATTTGGTTATGTGTTATCGATTTGGTGCTCCACAATTTTACAATACTCGTGTCGTTCCTGTATTTAAAAAAAATAGTCAAAATTTTCGATTGCTTAGTAATGATAATTTGCATTTTATTGTATTTAAACTTTAATTTATTCAAAGTTACTAATTCATTCATTTTTTAAATTACTTAAAACGATTTCTTTTTCACGTATCCTGAAACTTTTACGCTGCTGTATAAAAATGCCTTTCTAATACTATTCAAGAGCAGATGATTTCATTTGTGCTTTAAATTTATTAAACTTGTTTAATACATTTTATTTCTATCAAATTTAAAATAAATGAATTTTAATTAAATCAATGTATATAAATATTTGACATTTCCAATGTATATAATATACACGAGAGATTTTGAAAGTGTATATTTATATTTGAAAAGGAAAGATTTAGAAAAAAAAATTAAGAGCAAAAAGGAAAAACAATATTGTAAATAATGTTACTTTATTTTTTTTAAATGTAATTATGGAGCATCAAATTATATGTCCAAGATATAAATGATTTAGAAAACATTTGTCCTTCTGTATAAATGAAAAAATATATAAAGAATTTAGTAAAAGCTAAAAATAAGGAAATATGCAACATGTCATTCATATATTTATATATATTTTTTAAATAAAGTTACAAAAATGTATTTTTCTAATCTTGCCCAGAAATTACATAAACTCTAACTTTTGTTTTTTATATTTTTAAAAAAGTGAATAATGTTTACTAAATTAAATTATGCAAAAATATTTAACTTAGTTGAGATGCTGACGGATTTAATAAGGCTAAAACAATTTAACATAATTTATAGCAGACTTATCATTTTAAGAATAATAAAAAAGGAAAAAGAAAATCACACAAACCTTCATTTAAAGCTTTCACAAAATAAAATAATAACAAACAGGGTAGATTAAATTTTTAAACAAAGTTATTTAAATTCATTTTTTATTTTCTGTGTAAAATTAAAGTTCGAATTTTTTAATTTATTAATAAATAGTAAATTACCGGAACGAAATATAGTTTATTTGACTTAAAAAATAATAATAAAAAAAATCTGAAAAAAATTTAGATGTATTGTTTTATAGTTTCCTAGAAAATATTTTATGTTTTTAAATCAAGTTTTACAGCGACACTTAGAAAGGAAAATGTATCTAAATTTTACTTATTGTATAATAAATTTGTTTTATACAGCTTTATAGAACAAAAATTAAATGTATTTATAATACTTACCACATTTTGTAAAAGTGAAAAAAAAAATTACTTTATCATTATTGCGTTTAGAAACACAAGATTCAGATATTGTTAAAGTATCTATGCTAATATAATGTAAAAAAGTAAAGCTTGAAGCATTTTTTTTTCTTTTTTAATGGCAGGGGCTATTAATAGTAAAACGGTATCCGTGAGGGGGGAGGGGGTTGCTTACATCTGAAAAATAAATTTCACCATTTTTACCTAAATAATCAAAGTAAAAAAAAAAAAATTAAGTACAATTAAGTGGAGTAACCCCCCCCCCCCCTATTCTGCTGCTAGTTCCCAATAAAAGGGATGCTTTCGGCAGTTTAATGCTTGCCGATATCGGACCACATTCGACAATACTACGGATTTGTTATCAGTATACGGTCGGCACAGCATCTCGCCGTTGTTAGCGTTGCCGGTACCGGACCACATTCGGAAGGTGTGCGGATAACTGTTGGTATACAATCGGCACAGCAGAGTGCCGTCGCTTCTACCGGCGTTGCCGATACCGGACCGACTGTGCGCCTATCTGTCGGGCGTCAGTCGCGCGGCGTGTCGAAAAAGTTACGGAACCGGTACGGCAGCTGGTATCGTGCCGATACCGTCGGTAACGGCAATCGGGCGATTGCTTACCGATAGATCTGTGTTTGCTGGGAATAGACGGAAGTGCACTCGAATAACTTTATACAGCTATTAATAATGTCTACAAATTTTTATACACGCCTCAAATTAAACTAAAATTTAAGTAACTTTATTAATAAACTAAACTCATAACACTACAGAAAACATACTATCAGAAACTACCATCCATAGATTGCAAAGTATCCAGTTCTTTGCATAGCTATAATAACTTTGCAAAGCTATATTAAATTTGCGTATAAACTATACAAATGTATTTACAGTTTAAAAACATATCTAAGTACACTAAATATAGTTCAGCTGGGAAATGCTTAACTGAATTAAAAAACACCCTTAAGCAATTACCATTACATCATACCATTAATGCACAATATTGTTTGTGATTTCTTTTGTGTAACCTTGTATGTGATCTATAGAATGTATACCCACGACGTAGTATGCAAAAATATAGTTACATGTTAAAATGCGTACCACAACTAGAAACCTATTTCCAGCATTTATTCCTTATAGATAGTATTGTAAAAGAAATATTTTGTGTGCCCTTGTAAATAAAAGACAACTGTTATGTGCATCATATTCTACAGTAAGTATATGGTAATTCATCTCAATAACGTATGTAAATTTCATTAGGTTTGAAATAGTGTAACATTGTTGAAATACACTACAATCGATTTTCCCCCCAGACCATAATGTAAAACTTTGAGTGCACCGGTAAAATGATTATAAATTCTACACAATCCAGTTTTAAAAGAAAAACTGTCATAGTAAAGCTCAATAACATACGTCAACTAGTAAATCTGCAGATGAGGAGCCTCAACGTCAGCTCTGAAAGTCATTGTTTTTTAATCTCACATTTCATATTATTTACCCTCTTACAATTCGCAATTTAATTTTTTTATGTTACATACATATTTATAGGCATATAAAAGACTTCGGAGGTTTCAGAAATTAGAAGCGTTAAATTAAACACGAGTTATGAAATGATATTCTGGAATTCGAATGAACTTCTTATTCTTGTAATTTTTTAGATACAAAAATGCATTTCTTGTTTTGATATTCTTTGAAATATGGTTGCTAAGCAACTAATAAAATGAAGGGGGAAAAATAAATGCATTTTAAAATTTGTAAAAGTTAGGAAAATAAAATGTTTTATATATCCCGAACAGTTGCAAAAAATTTTCCAATAATTGAAATAATTAATTTCTAAATTCTAATACATATATTGGCAAATTTTCAAAGCTATTTCATACATTTAAGATCTCTATATCGAAAATTTAGTATCCGTTATTTTACGTTTAAATTCATTATTCAAATATGCGATTTTCATTTCAGTTAAAAATGAAATTTGAAAATCGTCTCTATTCCCATAGGAAAGCATTATTACTTAAAAAGAAATGTTCTATATTTTTCGAATGAATGAACCAAATGTAACTAAAAACTATACAGCTGATTCCGAGTACCTCACCAACCCACCAAAAATCAACTTAACCGAACATTTTTTTCGGCAGTTATCGCGAAACAGACAGACAGAAAGACGGAAACGAAAAACTTTTCGCGCTGTGCCAGTAAGTGCTTACGTGTCAGTGAGCCTTCACTGGGCATTCACTGGGTCCTGAAGGCTCACGTGTCAGTGAGCTTTCACTGACGTTTCGGCAATTACAGGACCCTCCGAGAATATTTATGAGAGCTACAGCACAGACAGTCGGCAGACAAACAAACCGATGTCATAAACCATTTTAAAGAATGTTGGAAATTTTTAAAAATGAAGCAATCTAAGCAAATTCAATTCTTATAGTAAAATTTTAAAAATGTAATTTATTTAGAAAATTACTTAAATTATAAAATTTTAAACCTTACTACCTTCTACTGTTGTACTGTAAAATCGCAAAGTAAGAAAGATAAATTTAAAGATTGCAATTCGGAATGATTTGGAAGGAAATGGAAATGGTAAAAATTCTTTCTCGCATATACTTATTTATTGAGTCTTAAAAATTTTTTCATTACTACGGATGTCCCAATTAATTTTAAGCAATAGTTATAACAATTGTTAATTTTTCGCAATTTTTCTCAAAAAAAAAAGTTTATTAGATACCTTTAAAGGAATATCTTAATTTGGAACTTTTCTAATAGAATTAATTTTTTCAGCTATCGTTCTTGAAACTTTATAAGTAATATATAAATTTATGTAACAAATAAATCTCATAGTCTTTTTACTTTCTTTTCAGTTTTAATCAAGTAACCCAAACTTTTTAATAATAAATATTGCAGAAAGATTCGTTTTCGGTTTATTAATGAAATTACTCCCTTCGATAGCATTGAATTTTTACCATCATAAAAGGTTTCTAAATATAGAAAGGACATTTATGGAAAAATAATTGTAGATTCTAATATGTGTACTATAAAGTAAAATAGATGTAAAAACTACGATTTTGTTATGAACTCTTCATACTAAAACAATTTTGATATAATTGAAATCCAAAAATTTTCTAAATAAATTTATGTTACTTAGTTTGTATAACAAATTTAAACAATCTTCAAACAAAAATCAGTTAGTGAGAAAGCAAATATATGTACCCGAAAGTATACTAAAACAATAAAAATATTTTTTTCATATTTTTTCTATCCTATTGGGGGAATGGAGGAGGATCAAAATAAAATGCTTATCAATCCACTTACTTTATTTTCCACTTGCTTTATAATTTCTTTTTAGTTGCAAAGCGTTACTTAAAAAAGTAAAATTGTTCCGTTTGGTAACATTGGATTTTCTTTGCTATAAAAAATATTTAAATAGATGTGACATGTATGAAAAAAAGTATTGTTTAGATTTAATAGGAAGAAAATTGTTAGGTCATTTGGAAAGTTCTGTGATTTTTCAAAGCAAAGCACGCATTACTCTGCTTATATATTGTTACTGCTGATAAGGATTGACCTTAAATTACCAAGATATTTAAATTCGGTCTTTTCTGCTTGTGTTTCACAATTCTCGCTTCTGTTTTGGCATAATGTTTATTTCAGTTAAGCGCTAAGAATGGAAAAGCAAAAAATTCACTTTTGTCAATTAGGCTCATTTATTTAAAGAAAGATAAAAATGCTAGTCAGAATGCTCTTAAATTTTGTGCTGTTTATGGACAAAGTGCTGCTTTAGATGACACAGTTCGAAGGTGCTTTGAGAAGTTTAAGCGCGGAAATTTCAGCCTCGAAAATGATGCCGGCTTTGGACAACATTCATCATCTGTAAAGGAACACCTATTAAAAGAAGCTATCAAATGATCATATACTGTACGTTTTGGAATATCTAGTCTGTGTCATAGCTCCGGAACTGGGTAACGTGGATTTTCAGCGATAGCTTCTTTTAAGGAGCCCTTAAAAGAAGCTATCGTTGAAAATCCTTTACAGATGTTAGTCGTCTAAAGCGGCATCACTTTCGAGGATGAAATTTCCGCGCTTAAACTTGTCAAACCACCTTCGAACTGCGCCATCTGAAATAGCACTTTGCCCATACAGAGCACAAATTTTATGAGCAGTCTGCCTAGCATTTTTACCTTTCTTTAACTAAAAGAGGAAAATTGACGAAAATGAACTTTTTGGATCACCATACTTAGCACTACATTGAAACAGAAAATATGCCCCAAACCAAGCAAGAATTATGAAACGTTAGCAGAAAAGATTGAATTTTACATATCTGGGTCATTCAAGATCACCCTTTATCAGCAGTAGCAGAATAACTAGGCCAAACCGCGCTTCTTTTGAAAAACCGCAGCACTTTCCACATTACTCAATGTACTTTTTTCAAATCAAAGATTAGTATTCTTTATTTGTAAGATTCGCAATATTGTAATTTTTTTTTTTCTAAATTGTCATTTCATTTTTAACACTTTCCAACATAGTTGAAAAGTGTTTATGACTTCGATTTGTCTTGCCGTCTGCCGTCTGTCCGTGCTCTAACTCCCGTAAATATGCTCGGATTGCCTTGCAATTTTTATATGTTATTTTCGTTATCTAGAGCATGTTACCTGTATCAACTGAAGTGTGTAGCACTTATAGTTTTTTTTACAGAGACACTCAAAAGAATTCCGTTACATTACGGTCTATGGGGAAAAATCATTAGCGGTTTATGATAATGATGTTACACAATTTCAAACACATTGTAATTGATGTATATCACAAATGTGCATTACAAAAAGCTTAATATGGAATATGGTGTGCATAGCACTTAATAGTTACTTTACAGGGACAGTCAAAAGAATTCCGTGACATTATGTCTACGGAGAAAAATCGTTTGCGGTTTAATTACATAATATTTTACTATTTTAAACGCATTGAAATTTATATATATCAAAAAGGTGCATTACAAGAGGCTTACTACAGAATACTGTGTGTACAGCAGTCATCGTTCATTTACAGGAACACACAAAAGAATTCTCTACTGTCTGTTAACAATAATTCCTGGAAGTGCGTTTTAAGTTGCTGAACACGATTTTAAATTTAACTCACTTTTTGTCTATTACTAAGTGTGTATAAATTCTGTAGATCATATACAGGCAGCACAAAAGTTCGCGAACACATTTCCGTTTATTGATAGAAACCCCAGAAGGAGAATTTTAAACTGTGCTACGAGTTTCCTAACTAAACTAAAATTTAGCATCCTATGTACTATGTATACAAATCTATAGATCATATACAGGGCTGAATAAAAGTATTCGGATATTTTTCCGGATATTGTATATGTTGGAAATATACATTGGAAGTTCCTGAAATTACGTTTCTTAAATATGTTATGCGTTTTCCAAATTGTTCACGTAGATGTTATCTTTCAACGTATTAAACCATAATGATTTGTAAATTTATTTTGGAAGCGTTGGAAACATACTCTATGCTTGACGCATTTGTTTTCGTTCTTGTTTTTTTTGTCTTTAGACACAAAAACTTATTTTACACAATTTTCTTTAACTTTTATTTAAGTATAAAACTTAGAGTCAGAAATACAGATAATTTTGCACGTGAAATTAAAAAAAAAAAAAAAAAAAAAAACTTTTTAAAATTAAACAAAGATCCAAATTTATAACTTTTCTAATAAGATTTCGTTTTCCATGTAAATTCTGTCTACTTTAAAAATTAGTATCAGAAATCGTTCTTGAAACTTTATAACTAGTGCAATAAGTTATATTAATTTTACTTTTACAGTATTAATGAAATCACCAGAAAGTTGTAAGAACATAACAAAATGATTTTTTGTTGCTTCCTTGAATAAAATTACTGCTGTCGATTGTATTGAATATTCACGAAGATATTTTTTTTAAATAGTAGTTGCGATATTAATGACAGGATAGATGGTTAGATACATAAAACTATAATTATGTTTTCTCTGTATTTTTTTTTTATATAAGAATTTAATTCATTAGTACTTCGTTTTAAAATGAAAAAAAAATTGTATTATTTACTAAACGTTTTATTTATTAACTAAAGGTAATTTTTAACGATTAAAACAATAAATCATTTAAGTTATTCTTTGAATTAACTTAATGGCTTAACATATTTCTTTGACTTAACTTTGACTGAAGTTAATTCTTTAATTTTACTTATTTTGGTATAACATATAAGCACGATATAAAGGAAAAAATATTGTACCATTTTTTTAATGTATTAATTATAATTATTGTGAATATTTGTGTCTGAATATTCTATGCCGATGTACACTTCAAAAGTGTAGATTCAAAGAAATCATGATCTTTGATGCTAAATAAATGTGGGTATATAAAATTTAATCATTCCATGTGAAGTGGCCTAAATTTGGATATGGTTCCTGGAAACTGTCAGAGACTGAATTATTATAGTTGGGTCACCAGAGGCCCTTCTGTAAAGTTCGCTATTTCAGTGTCGCAGAAAAAAGATCAAATCACCAAGTTTATCAGCTTACAGTTTCTAATTAAAAAAAAAAAAAAAAAAAAAAAAAAAAACCCTATTTCAAATATTTGATCTAATACAACTTTGTGCTGAAAGAACATAGTTGCACTGAAGATAAAAAACCATTTATCAGCACTTGTCCTCAAACTAGGCCATACAACTGTCAGGATAAATTTGTCCCTTATTTTATCAAGCAGTACCTACTGAATAAATGACTTATGAATAAATGAATGTAAGTATGCCACCTTAACAATAATTAACTTATCAATATGGAATAGAACTACTGTAAGCGTTTCCTGCCTACTTCAATATTTATTAAATTATTTTTGAAATCCCCTCAAAAATTAAATTCAATCTAATTTTTAGAAGTCTACATCCTAAAAGGACACTTCTGATTTGATTACCGATAATACCACTGCAAAGAACGCATCTCGATTGACATTTCATTTTGGGTTTATTTTCTATAACGTAAAGGAACAAAATTCAAAATGACTATGTTACATGAGATATGCAAGTATTATACGGGTGCAAAGAGATGTCCCAGTTCACTCAAATGTCTCTTGAACGTATAAGGCTAGAAATATGCAAAAGTGTCTACCTACGGTAAAATCAGTATACAGTATAATAGGAGTGTTAATGAAGCGCTCCCAGTGACGAAACTTGGAACCTATTGACACTATCTCGAAAATAATGCGAGATATTGAAAGAATGTCAATTACAAAAATGTAGAGTGTCCTCGAGTTAGTATGAAATGACGTCTTCCATGTAAAGATAAATTTATTAGAATCTTTGAAATGTTAAGTGCGCTTCATGTGTCCATCAGCGATTACTGTACACATGCGCTAACATACATTTACATTCATTGCTCCAAATGGTGGAAACATTAAGCATATTTAACTTGAATTTCTTATTAAAATAAATTGTATCTTTCTTACAGGTGTTAATTTTATTTGAAATACCTGACTTATAATGCAATATTTCTTCAAGCTATTCTCTACAAGCGATTAATGAGGTATTTATACCAATGATTAGTTATGAAAAAATTAATATTTCCGAACTTCTAATAAAGTTATTTCTACATATAAGAAGTCATTAAGTACTAATTCGAGGGTGTATTATACTTTTGTATATGAAATTTTGCGGCTATCTCTCATACTTTTCAAAATAGGTATATAGATAACATCCATATCTCTCCACTAGTAGTTCTAAAGCAACACTACCTACAGATAATACATCAAGACTGGCAATACTGTATTGAATGACGCATTTGTGGATAGGCTTTTCGAGGGGAGTAACCGTGTATTCCAGCGACAATGTGCTTTGGAATAGGAATGTTTTTTTGTCTTCTAATGGGAATTAATACTATTTCGATTGAAGATTGGATTGTTTTCAGTTAAAGTAAGTACTTATTTACAGTATATATGTACATTTTAAAGAATATTAACAATGTTAATCATTGTCTATTAAGATATATTTAATTTGTCCATGTTGTATGAGTAGGCTTAATTCCACAGCTTTGTCGAAGCTGGTAATATAAAAAATATTGTATTAATTTTGCAATATTTATTTATTTAGTAAATAATAACGTCACGCGCAATAATTTTTGTATTCAATATGAATTTGCTTTATTTTTAAATGCAATATTTTTTAGTTAAAAACTGACTTTCCATTCATGCATATGAATAGAAAGTTGTGCATAAATAATTTCATGTATTGCATATTTGTTCGCTTATGACAGCTTTCATATTTTTCAATGCAGTTCTTTGTAAAGACTTAGCACGATTCATGCAAATATTTTTAATACTGCTAGGAATTTATATCCAATTTTTTTAAAGAAACATTTGTTTCTCATACAAAAGAAAAATGTAAACTTTATTTATAAAAATAAGTTTTGAGAAATTCACAATATTTTTTTCAGATGCTCACTCCCCTCTCCTTTCGTTTCCATATTTAATGTATTTTATCGCTAAAATATTCATAACTTTTTTCATACAGAGATAAAATTATAAATTTATTAACATTAAAATATTAACTTATTTAAATGCTCCTTCTGTCACTAAATCGTATGCAAAATTGTATCAGTTAATGAAAAGTGTAAGATAACAACTTAATATAATGTACTGTCTGTCATTTGATAATTACACATTAGATTTATTTTGTCGTATATGCAGTTTTTTTATAATCACCAATAAAAATCACCAGAAGCATTTTACTATTGTTAGAAAATATCAAATATATATTTTTAGTAATGTTTAATTGAAATTTTTTTGCCTAGTATTCACACCTGTCTTTGCTTTAAATATACTACACTTACCTAAAAATGTTTTTTTATTAATTATTTGTTCCATGCATGTTACTAAGCTTTGCAAAAAAAATATTCATTAAATATTACTTATGTATATGTGTGTATAACATGCAGAAATATAGCCAATGTTTTAGAGCTATCCTTTAAAATTTGTAATTAATTTTGTGTTAAAAATAATCAAAAAAACTAATATTAGTTAAAAAACTATTAATATTAATTAAAAGTTAGTTTTTATCTTCTCAAGTTTTGCACAACAAAAACAAAATATTTAAACATAAACCAAAACAAAAATATTTCCTTTCATTTGCACAGAACTAAAAAATATATCTATAATATTTTCTAATAATAGTAAACTACCACTGAGGATTTTGATCGGTGATTATAAAAAAAAATGCATATATGGCAAAATAAATGAAATTTGTAATTATCAGATGCAAATATTCAATCAAGTATTCAGCAGCGACAAAGTAAACAATTTTTAATAGATGAGGATTAACATTGTTATTATTGACAAAAATGCACATATATACTGTAAATATGTACTTACTTTAATTGAAAGCAATCCAGTCTTTAATCGAAATATTATTAATTTTCATGAAAATATGCTAGAACCCAAATATGAGCTTCCATATGAGCTTCCATCCATGAGCATACATTAATCAAAAGAAAAGTCTTAATGAATAATCTTAAAAAGATAGCTTTTATTTTCCATAAAAATAACTTTTTGTATTTAAAATTTTGTTATATGAAACAAAATTTTCTTGATACTAAATCCTACAGGTTTTTTTTTTTTTTTTTTTTTTTTTTTTTTTTTTTTTTTTACGAGTGTAAAAAGCAAATTGTGCCTGTTTTGAATTAGTTGATCTTCAATTTGATTATGTAAGTAAACAACAACAAAAAAGTCATTTATAATTTTGTTTTATTGTGGTTGCAGGAATGGTTGGATGTAATCAGTTGAATCCTTAGCAGATCTGCTGTGACGTCAAAATTGAGCTCTTAGGCATTATGTATAGGTGGCGTCGGCTAAAGTCACACTCATATGATAATACGTTATCATTTTACTATAGTTAGATACTTGTTCTACAATTCAAGCTTAATACGTTTAACATATACGTGAGTGTAGGACTTCATGTTGCACACCTATATACTTGCGAATCTCTTTTAATATGGTTTTATAAACGTTCTCTCTCTCTCTCTTTTTTTTTTTTTTTTTTTTTTTTTTTTTTTACTTTAGGCCCAACAAACAAATAGGCCCAAAATGAAACAAATGTTTACTTTTGAATCAAGGTGTATTCTTTTTAGTAATACTAATGGTAATCAAATCAGAAGTGTCCCTCTTAGGATATAGGCATCTGAAAATAGGGTTGAATTTATGAATTTAATTCTTGAAATGTTTTAAAAGATGAATAAATTAATAAATATTTAATCATACAGGAAACGTCTTCAGTAGCTTTGTGTCATATCCATAGGCAATTAATTAGTAAAGTTGCAAATTTGCCTTTGTTCAGTAGTTACAACTTGTTAAAGTAAGGGCAAATTGATTGCCACAAATCTGTATGGCCAAGTGTTGATGAAGGTATGGATTTTTTATCTTCATTACGGAAATTAGTTTTTTCAGCACCAAACGTTGTACTAGATCACAAATTTATAATATGTGAGGTTATTTGTATCATTAACAGTAAAAATAAAAATTTCGGCGATTTGATTGTTTTTCCTGCGACAGTCAAATGGTCAACTGTATAGAAGTGCAATTCGTGACCCTACCATACTACTTCTTACTCTGACATTTTGCAGACGTTCATTTCAGATTTATATGTATGTCCTGAAACGATAACATCAAAATTGAAGGTTGTAGAGCAGTTGTGTAAATCAGGAATCCCTAGTCAATTTGGTGCACGTGTATAGATAAGTATGCGGGTTCGATTACTAATGGGAAACAATTTAGTATCATAAGTTACCAACAGAGGAAATTATGGCACTATTTTCAAAGGCAAAAGAACTTGCGTCAGCTTTCAAATCGATGTATTTATTTGTTCTACTTGAACCCTTTACAAACTGCAAGAACTTGCGTGAACGTAAGATGACAATTTTGTTTGATTCAATCATGCAAATTTCAACAGCTTTTGTATTTTAACATTGCGTTTAAACATATGTCTGTTCAGGTTGTTTGGCATTCTCTGTTTAAATTTACTCCACGAATCTAAGTAAATTCTAATTTTAAATAGGCAGTAGAAAATACCATTTATCATATGCAGATATTGGAATATCAGAAGGGTGTGGTGATAAGGAAACACATTTAGTAATTAACAATAATTGTTGTCTTTTATCATGAAAAAAAATGTTTGAGGATTCGTTTGGTATTTATTTATCACAAATATTTATCTTGCAGCATCAAAATGTCCGTTAGTGGAAAGTGAATTCCGTACTATTTTTTTTTGTTTTTTAGATATCCAAACCGCATGTTTCACTGTTCACGTACAGCAAATGGTGTTATATTTTGTCCCGTTGGCTACCCGCTGTAGGACTCCTGGTGCGATTTTATGGCTAAACTGTGTATGGCGAAAAAATATTTTCATTAATATTTGTAATTATTTTAAAATGCACAGATCATTCACAAATTCAAACCACAACTGATCACTGAAAGGATATATTTTATATTGTAAAGACATGTCTTATTTAACCGAATTTTGCATCTTAAAAACCTTATGAACGATCTAAATTTAAACGAATAGAATTTTTTATGCTATTCTTGCTATCATGATTCTCCAAAGCTATTCTCCTGCTATCATGATCAATTTTGTAACTACCTTTGTGAATTATGAAGTTTATATAAAATTTTTCTAACTAAAAACTGATATCTCATTTGTGTGATGCATATACAAAAATTCATTTTACTCGGTCTTCTGTAAAATTAATTTCACTATGCAAGTTAATAATGTAGTTAAATTTTGATGCGATTATTAAATATTTCTGGTGAAAGTAGTAACATATCAAAGAAACATATTTTTGTATCTTTTCTCCAAAGATTCCTTCTTTCATGAAACATTCTGCCAATTTTAAATATTAATTTCAGAATTCTCTCTCGAACTTTCTAACACTTAAACAGTTAAAACTTATATTCTTTTACGGTTTCAATTCAATCATCAGAAATTTTCAATTGAACTGCAGAAAAGATTTTTTAAATCACTTAATAAAATAAAATTACTCATTTTGACATTATTGGATTTTTTTACCATAACAATTATTTAAATATACGTGACAGGTATGAAAATAAAATGTTCGTTTAGAGTTAAAATAAAGATAATTATAATTTTTTTCAGGTTAAAAAAGACTGTTCTTTATTAGCAGTTTGGGTTATTACCGGTTTGCAATATTGAAAATTTATTTTATTATTATTACTTTTTTTAATTACAATCCGTTACGTCATTTTTTTAGATGCATAAATATATTTTAGAAGGTTTTCTGTAAAACAGTAATTAATTATGAAATTTAGTGTCGAATTATAATTAATTTTGACGACAAAATCAAATATTTCTTAAAGGAATACCTTTTCAAATTAAACGAAGTTCTATATTAAAAACTTTTCTAATAAGATTCCTCTTTTATTATAACATTCTGAATTTAGTTTGAGAAATCGCTCTTCAACTTTATAAGTAGTGCAATATGTGAAACTTTCAACCCTCTTACTTTTTTTCAGTTTTAATTAAATTACACGAAACTTTTAATTCTATAGCGGAAACTTTTCTTTTGTCAGTTCATTAAATAGAATTACTCTTGTCAATAGCATTGGCTATTCTCAAAGATTTTTTTTCCAGAAAGAATGTACTTGATTAGTATTTTATTTTTAAAAAAAATAAGATATTAATTTATAGCACATACATTTACAAGGCTGTTTTGCAGCTTTTTGAAATCATTTATAGAAAATAAATTCTATAATAATTTGTAAAAATAGCTGAACAAAATTTAAGAAAAAAAAGATAATATATTTAAAATTTTTCAATTAAAATTAACAAATTTATGTTTGCGAATAATAGTTTTTATACAAACTTGTTTTTTATTTATGCTTTTTATAATTAAAAAATTATATTCAGTATTAAATTTTTAATTGAAATGTTGCCTTTTGCTGAAGTACCAGTAAACTATGTTAATTCTTTAATAACTTCAGCATTTCGATAAAAATAAAAGAAAAAATCCAGAAGTAAGTGAACGAAAAAAAAATTATTTTATATTGTATTTATTAAAAACTATTTTTTAAATGTCTAAAATGTTTTTTTTTAAATTGATATTTAATTGTGTCTCAGTAAAGTATGTTTAGTTTCCGTTTAAATGTTTAATGACATTACTTTTATGATTTCTGAAAAAACATTTTAATATTTTTTTTTGTTTAAGACTTAAAAAAAAAGGTTTTGTTGTTATTGTTAAAGTTTTTGTTATTTATAAAATGCATATACGGGGTCTGTTTGGTGGAGGGGGATATTGGGAATGCTGGGAAAAATCGGCAGTCGGCTCTCGGCCATTGAAGAAAGCAGGTCACTTGTACTGTGAACGCCTGTCGAAACGCCTCGTCACGGAGAATCATGGAGCGTTTTCTGGAGCAGCGATACGCGATCAAATTTTGTGTAAAGCTTGGTAAAACGGACAAAGTGACTCACGACGTGATTAAGGAGGCCTACGTTGATGATACCCTGGGTAGATCGGGTGTTTTTGAGTGATACAAGCTGTTCCGAGAAAATAGGGAAAGAGTGGAAGACGACGACCGCTCCGGATGCCCTTCGACCAGCAAGACCACAGAAAATGTGTCGCAAGTGAAAAATTTACGTGGCAGTCCTCACAAGACTGCGAAAACGCATTAGTCGTGTCCGCTCAGCCGTCCCCAACAATTGGCGGCAGCACCATAACAACGCGCCGAACCACACAGCGTTTCGCATAGTGGAGTATCTTACCCAGCACAATGTGGCAACGCTGTCTCATCCCTCAACAGCCCCGACTTGGCCCCGCCAGACTTTTTTCTATTCCCGAGAATAAAATCGACGCTCAAGGGGAAGCATCACAGCTCGGTAGAGGCGGTTCAACAGGCGGTGACGAGGGAGCTAAACAGTATTCCGGTCCAGGCGTTCCTGGAGGCGTACGAAAGCTGGAAAACTCGTTCACAGCAGTGTGTAGATGCGGAAGGGTGCTACTTTGAAAAATTCTCATCGTTTGTACTATTCTCATGAATAATTTTTTTTTAAAAAATGAGTCCTACTAATTTCAGATCAGACCCTGTATTTTTAATAATTACAATTACTTTGAAAAGAAGCCTCGGTAATCAAGCCTGTAAATCCCGAACTATACGCACTCCATCATATTTTCTCTCCTTTTCTTTTTTTTCTTTCAAAAGAACTGGCAAGCTGAGTAATTTTAACTTTACCAGAAGAGAAGAATGTTTACAGAGTTGTTGACGACAAGGCATCTAAGCTAAGCCGTAATATTAAATTAAATGAGTTATTTTGTAAATAGTAACATGTAAATATGTTGTAAATATTAAATTTATTAGTCTATAAAGAAGTTATCAAGTTTTATTTGTAACTAAAATAGTTTCCACCCCGGATTCAAAATAATATGTTACAAGCCCCATTTATCTTCAGTCCTCATCATCATTGGGGCAACTTTAATTTACACTCATTTAAAGAAAAGAGCACCAGAAAACATCTTAAGTACTAATGTTAATGCTCTTGTGTCTTTGAGGTCCCTTATAAGCGTATTTGCACTATTTGATCATGCAATAATCATATTCTGTAGGGATTATATTTTTTTGTTTTCGTACCAGCTTTATATTTCAACACATCTTCTTTTTTTTTAATATAATTTTAATGACATAAGAGTAAAAATGGAATTAATTAACAGCGATTATAAACTTTTTACATTAATTATGGTATCTTTTACAGAAATTGTTCATTACCGCAATACTGAAAATCTTTTTAAACATGTGTTGTTAAAAACGTAAATATTTTAGCAAATACAAGGTTTTATGATAGTATACAAAATTAGAATTTCCGGATATCTGTCTTTTTTTTCTTTCCTTCTTTTTCTTTAAGTTAAGGTTATTATTTTCCGGACTGAAGGGGAAAGAAGACGCTGACATTTTATTCTATGCTCGTTTATTAATATTTTAAATGTTGGACCTCTATAAATCGAAGTAGCAAATTGCCAGAAAAAAAATCGAAATACAGAAATTTCGATATATAGAAACGATCTTAGTTTTACCATAATTACTCCTAAAACATTGCAATTAAAACTGATTTTCGTATACGGAACTCCATTTCTAATTTATATGTGAATAACATTAAATGAAAGTTAATAATTAAAATATTAATTAATATGAATTATTTATTGAGTACTATATACCTTTTATAAAAACAATAATCCAGACAGTAGTTACAATGATCACAGCTACATTCCGTCAAAAAAACTACGAATACCTTTCTGAACAGTCAGTTTTGCGGAAAGTTCATCAAAGAAATGTTCGCATTTAATGAGTCCACTAAAAACTGCATCAGGAACATTTTCCGCGTATTGAAGTCAGGATGTATTGTTTCAAACGGTTCTCCTATTTCTTTTTTCGATGGATTGGAAACGTGTTAAGATTCATTTACTTCCTCTGGTTATTCGATTTCTTTTTCAGTTTCATGAAACGAACTCAGTATGTTTTTGTCTGCAGGATAATCAGCAACTATTAACTTATCATCGACTGTCAGGAATTCGTTAAGAATAATGTCGTCTGTAATGTGACATTGGGAGTTCAAATTTTCCCATGACTGTTTGATTTGCTGGAACACGTCTTGTTCTTCAATTTCCGGATATATACCGAACCCAGCTGTTGCGAAACAGATTTTTATTGTAGATTCAGAAACGTCATTTTCCCACACTATGGCTAATTCTGCCACGCATTTCCTCAGAACAATCATATTATGTAAAGGTTTTTCATTTTCAAATGTTCAGATAAGTCGTCGCAGAATTCGCTTTCGGTAATGAAGTTTCCGGTTTTTTATTACACCCTGGTCCATTGGTTGCAATTTTAAAGTGGTGTTCGGGGGGGGGGGGGGGGGAGCAAAATAACACTTGATAATTTTGAAGACAATTTTTCTATTTTGATCATTCATTCTTTTCTATCCAATTTCAGAATCCACTTTTCAAAAATTTCACCTGTCATCCATGAGTTTCTATTAAAACTATAGTCAACCTCTAAATACGTTACATTTTTTAATATTCCAGCGTTTTTACTTTTACTTACTACTGATCATCGAAGTTTTTTTTTTGTCACACATGTTAGCGGCTATAAGTACAGTTATTCTATCATTACTGTTCTTGCCTCCATGACTATCATCGTCTTTGAAAGTTAGATTTTGTTGGGTAAATACTTATAAAAGAGTCTCATTTCACCAGAATTAAAAATATCATCGGGCTGATAATCTTTTACAATTTTTTTCAAGTCTATGCTTTTAAAGTCATCACAGATTGCTTCAGATACACTTCTACTTTTTCCGGAAATAATCTTTTCCTTGATTCCATGCCTTTTCTAAATTTGTCCAGCCACCCGGAACTTGCTTGAAATTGATTACATCCAAAATATTTAGCATACTCCAATGCCTTCTCTTTTATGGGAGGACAAGATATCGGCAAGTTTTGGTTTCAAACGCTGCTGATCCATTTTAAAACGGCCTTGTCCACTGTATCGTAACTGCACGTTTTCGAACGTTTTCTGTTAGGTTCAATACTTTCATAGGATTTCATTACGGCATTCCGATTTTTTATAATAGTCGACACTGTGCTTGCAGGAATACCAAATTTAACAGAAATGTCTTTTTTGCGCATTCCGGCTATCTTACATTCTTCAGAAATTTAATTTTATCCACGATACTAAGGAGTTTTCTGTTTTACATTGTAATTGAGAGAAAAAGTAAAAGTTCAAAACTAATTTATTAAAGACTACTTAAATTTCCACTGAAAATAAGCAGATTTCGGAATGAAGAACAGCCATCAGACAAAAGATATTGTTAGAAACTGGTTTTACTACAGGACAGGTTTCAACCAAAATTCGAAAACGAGTTGGGGGAATTTAGGAATTCCAGAACGGAACAACAACCTGTTTGTCCACCACTCAACTCTAGCTAACTTTTGGGTGACCTTCGTAGTGACCTTCACTGAACTTCCTTTTTACTCTGACCTTCGTTTTTCGTGAGGCAATAGGCAAACGGTGTAAAGTGAAATAAAATCTCCCAATATGTCTCGAAAAAAAATTTTGATATATAGGGATTTTTTTCGATATAAAGAAACAGTTTTTCTATGTAATGAACATAGAGATTTGCTAAGAATTCGATATGTAAAAAAATCCGATGTGGAGAAATTCGGTATATGGAGGTTCGACTATATATATATATATATATATATATACAGGGTGTTTCACAAAGGACCCCTAACTTTAAAACTCAAGAACCCGGAAACGATGATAGATAGAATCATGAAACCAGTGGTATGTTTATAAAAAAAATCGTAAGAATCTTATACGTAAATCTCAAAATTTAGTTGAAAATAGCACCGATAGATGGCACTGAGAGCGTTAAGAATTCTTCTAAAGAGAGTTCAGAAGCATAGAAAGACTAGCCGTCGAAGTTTTTGCTATTGAAATCTGACATCTATTTTCGTATAGTGAAAATAATTCGCATCGGCCACGTTGCCTGTCAGTTGAATTTTTTTGAAAAGCTCACGAATTGTTTTCCCATCTGGGCCTTTTGCGACTTGAAATCGCGTTTGAAAACTTCTCCTTGTAGCAGTAGGACTTGATTTAATGGGTGGTACTCCAACACAATACACACATGTTCCTCCATGGTATACACCATTTCGAATTATTTTCACTATACGCTAATAGTGGCCAGATTTCAATGACGAAATCTTCGACGACTAGTCTTTCTATGCTTCTGAACTCTCTTTAGAAGGATTCTTAACGCTCTCAGTGCCATCTATCGGTGCTATTTTCAACTAAATTTTGAGATTTACGTATAAGATTCTTACGATTTTTTTAATAAACATACAACTGGTTTCATGTTTCTATCTATCACCGTTTCCGGGTTTCTGATTTTTAAAGTTAGGGGTCCTTTGTGTAACACCCTGTATATATACATTTTTTATATAAAAGTTTTGAAGGTGAAAACTAATTTTGATATATTGTATCACTTAAAGGATAGGTTTGCATGATCGTTTGTAAATTAAAGTAGTTTTCCTAGTTATCATGTCTTTCTATCTGCTTGTACTGGTTCTACCATTTTATGTAAAATCCCCATATTTATGGGACTCTAATATTGTTGAGATGGAATATAGAATTTTATAATTTGAATTCATTTTTTTTAAAGTAAGACTGTCACTTTTTTTTTTAATTTTCCGTTTTTTTTAATGTATACTTCACACACAGTTTCGATATCCAGGAATTGATTTTAATAAATCTTGCCTGTGAAAAAGTATGTTGAATATTAAATACGTGAATTTCCTCATTGCTTACAAAGTGTACAACCGATAAAGGCGAAAATGTCCAAGCCGAGAATCAAACCCGGAACTTTGGAATAACGCCCCATTGAACTACCATTGAGCTACGAGGACGTTACTCAGCTTAGCATCTCTGATTCATATATGTCGGGAATGCTGCAACCACAGCACAAGATTGAGAGGTCATCATGAGCATACAACCCTGCGGTAAACATGGGACGAAATCAAAGCCCAGCATAGGTGAATACATATATAATTTTAATTAATCTTTCAATTAATTTTCAGTAGTGAAATTACGCCCGAAACTATTGAATCTTAAATACGTGAATTTGACATCGCTAACAAAGCGTGCAAACGACAGAGTGAAAAATGTCCAAGCCGGGAATGAAACACGGAACCTTGGAATAATGCTGTAATGCTCTACCATCCAACGGTCTCTAACATCCCAGACGTATTCCAAGGGTCCGTGTTCGATTCCCGTCTTGGTCATTTGTCACTCTGTAGGTTGTACGCTTTGTTAGCAATGTGTAAATTCACACATTTAATATTCAATAATTTCGGGCGTAATTTCACTGCTGGAATGTATCTTCACTGTATCGTCCTCGTAGATCAATACTAGAGCAATGGAACGTTATTCCAAGCGTCCGTGTTCGATTCCCGGCTTGAACTTTTTTCACTCTGTCGGTTGCACGTGTTGTTAGCAATGTGTAAATTCACGTATTAAATATTCAATAAATTCGGACGTAATTTAACTGCTGAAAATTAATTGAAAAATTACTTAAAATTATAAAAAAAATGTTAACTAAACATATATATGTAAAGTCTTAAAATTCTTTAAAATAGTAAAAACCAGAAAAATATAGTCAATGCACTAAAAAAAAAAAAAAAAAAAAAAAATCCTGGCATTTTTCAAACGCTACGAAAATTTAAATAACCATTTTAATAGCATCAGATTTTCAAATAACTTTATTTTTAAACACTATTAGATATGTCATATCTTAACAAATTCTTTTTTATGAAATTATAAATGTTGGGATCATTTTGATCATCATTCCGATCATCAATTGATATATTTAAAAAGATCAAAGTCCTATTTCATAACTTAGTCGTGTAGTTTTTATTTTATTATTGGTTAAAATTAAGTTAATCAAATCGTGAGTTTGTAAACATGTACACAAATAAAAACTGGGATTTATTTAAAGCGATTTTTAACTTTTATTTCTTATACAAATCATTTGATACAGGATGTTTTAAAAAAAGCGCCAGTGGGAATTTAAATAATCCATATGATAGTGAGACAAGAGAAGAGACTTTAGAAAACTGGCATGTGCAACACAGGAGTATGTTATTTTAGTAGCTAAATCGGCTTAGCGAAAAGAGTTATGAATAATATTGAGAAACACGCACTCGTGTATATGTCAGTATGCAGTTTTCCTGGAAGAGTGCTGTTACATTGCAGAAGTATATTTTTTCAGAAAGAAATCATTCAAAAGAGTGCGAAGAATATTTCGTAAGAAATATGGTGTACAGTATGCGCTATCCGACTCAACTTTTAATAATCCAATAATGCAGAGAAATATATAAAAAGACAAACGTTTCTTAATCTTCAAAAATATAATATAACCGCGAACGAAATTTAGAAACTTTTTCTATACTAATACTAAAATAAAAATCATCTTATATTCATATTTAATGCCTCTTTAAGGAGTCATGTACCTACGAATATTTAGTTTTATTTCAGACATTTAAAAAGACTAAAATATATACAAATACTAGCTAACCCGGCCGGCGTTGCCCGTGCCCGAGATAATTACAATCTCAGAGAAAGGCGTTAACCCCCTTCCACCCCATACCCGCAAATATAATGAATAATTTGTTCAAGAGAACCACCGTCACCTACATTAACGTGATCATTAAAAAAATAATTACATTTTTCTGATAATTAGAACATAACGAAGACGCTACGCTAAAATAGCCGGCAGATGACACCCCTTCCCGACCTTAATTTCAAATCTATATCTTAATTAGTTACCTAAATTTTTGTTCATTAGTAAAATTTGGCAATTATTTCCTTTCATTTTCGCAAACTAAATGAGAGGGATCGGCCAGAGAAACAGATCTCTTTGTAGTCCAGTTTTTAATGAAAGCCGATCCCTGTCTGAAAATTTCTCGGATCGTTTTCACTGGCGCCGGCAGACTTTTGCGTAAATTAAAAAAATTACAAACCGAATTTTTCAAAAGTCACATAGTCAGATACAGAATATTTCTTTACATATGCTCAGAAATTTTCAATTTGATATCTCAATTAGTTTTCTTAAAATTCGCTAATTAGTTAAATAATTTCGAATTCGTTCATTTCCGATTGCAAATCCAATGCGCCTGTCCGTATCTTTCGCCATTTTGATTTAAAAGATGATATTTTAGAAGCGATGGTTAATGAGAATCTAATTAATATCTAGGCTAATTATCAAAATATTAAAATTCTGAGGCTCAGGTGCACATGGTTAGACCTTGGACTATCCAAACCTAAATTTCCAGCCTTCTAGGTGGGCTAGATTTTTCTAGCCATCGCCAACAGACACACACACACACACACAGACACACACACACACACAGACACACACACACACACAGACACACACACACACAGAGCGAAACTTTCTTTTATTAGTATAGATATAACAATAAAATTGTAAACGCTTCAAGCTCCAAACGAGCCTCTCATTGGTTTGGAGTTTGAAACATAAAAAAAAATATTGTGTGATATAATTGAGTATTTTAGGTAGATTTCGTATACTACCTATTATATTCTCCCCTATATTGGAACTTCTGCAAAATTTTTGTAGATCTACGCCGATCATGACTCTTAGAACCCAAAACTACTCCCAGTTCAAAACTTTAAATATCAAAAATATCTATTTATCTATATCACTTTTTTATGGACACGATAACTTCAATAGTTCTGCACAAATCTCTTCCAAACTGATACATAAAATCAAGGGGCATAAAATCTTGGTCAAGTTCCTTAATTGGCAATATTGAACCAAGGGGGAGTGGAGAAATGGGGGGGGGGTTGTGAAAAAAGAGTAAAACGCATAACTTCTTAATTATGGTACGTATCGAATCCGTTTAAAGTTATTCTTACCTCTAGGAAAAAGACCGAAAATTTATGTATGACAGATTTTTTATATCTTTAAAAATGTCCTCAAGGGGGGTAACAAAAATGGTGGTTTAAGAAGAAAACAATTCATAACTTTGTCAACTCACAAGATATCAAATCCGCTTAAATTTATTATACATTATCTTAATATTATCTACAACTTTTATATTGACAAGATTTTTTATAGGACCAACCCTTACAAAAAAAAAAAAAAAAAAAAAAAAAAAAAAAAAAAAACACGCACATGTAGATTTTGAAGTGGGCGGCCCCAACTGCCGCATTATGGCAAAAGGTTCATTTCTTCTGCAATTCCCAATAAACATGCGCCCCACGGTCTGTGCGTCTTCGAAATCTACCTGTGCGTGTAAGCCGAGCTGTCAGGGATTTTTTTAGTCATTTTAAATGTCTGAAATAAACTAAATGTTTTTAACTTTTTAATCAATTATAATGCTTCTGATTTTCGGTAAGTTTTCTGTGAAGTTTTTTAGTTTATTAATAAATTTCCTCAAACTGGATTATCGGTTTTTAGACTTCTATTTATTCTCAGTTAAGTATTTTCAACTGCGAAATTAAATTTATGCATGCAAGAGTAGCAAAATAATATTAACTTTAATACAGTAGAACTCCAATTATCCGAACCCCAACTATCCGAATCGCTGATTATCCGAAGTGCTTTAGAATTTCAGAAAAAAAAATGAAGACGGAAACGTACTGCGATTCCCAAAATAATGATTCTGTCTACGCGCTATTGTCTTTCCCGCCGCGAAGACCCTGGGTTTCAAATTCTAAATGATGATGAACTTATTGAAAGTGTCGAGGAAGAAAATGACCTTAATACCGAAGTTGATGAATACACGTGACCATCAGCTAGTGAAGCATTTGCCGGCCTCGAAACTGCGTTGAAGTGAATGGAGGGTCAGCCCGAGTGTGACAACTTCTGAGTCAAGCGGATGCGCGACTTGGCTCCCCGAAAACGGATGAAGACTGTCAAACAGCTTACTTTGACCGAGATGTTCAGCAAGTAATGGCTTTCATTTACAGTACGGTACGTATATACTGTACTAATGTACAGCACTTGTAAGTACGCTTAACATGTAATAATGTTGCCTTTTCATTTAATTAATTAAAATCTCTTTTTCTTTAAAAATAATTTTTTTCTCCCATTTTCAAGATGCATACAGTAATTAATTTAAATATAACCTTTTTTTTGGAAAAAATCCAATTATCCGAATAGGGTCAGGTCCCAATTGATTTGGATAATTGGAGTTCTACTGTATTAATGTTAATTCTTTAAATTTATCATGTTTGTTTGTAAATAATGTTTGTTGAACATGAAAATGTTCACTTGAGAATTGATAGCATCCGATAAAAATTATATTCCGAGTTCAGAAACCTGATTAATACACTATAAAAATTACATGTAAACGTTTCCGAAAATCAGTGGCAGTAAAAGAAACTGCTTTTATAAATTCTTCTTTAAATATTGGAAATATGTTGGCTTCTGAAGTTTCTACAGATAAAGAACGCTTTTCAGAATCGATAGTAACTCGGAAGATGTTATTGCAATATTTCGTTCTCAGTTATATTCTATTTCCTTAGGTTAAGAAACATGTCTGTTTTACAGTGTACGGCGTGTTTTCAAATTTGTTGCAGTATATACCATGTTCAATGTGGGAATTCTTACATGGTTAACTTTTTAAAGGACACAAAACATAATTTTAATAATAATGTAAATATTGTAATTTATTAAATTAACTATCTATTAGATTAGATTAATTTATGCGTCTTTCTTAAAGTTTAACTATGTTAAAACACCCACAAACAAAAATTAAATCGCACATAAGATCTAATAATAATAAACGCATTTTAGTATATTCGATTTTATGTGCGATTTAATCATGTGATAATTTCAAAAATCAATGAAATATTATTGTGAAACTGCGTGACTATTCCATTTCGCTCACTTGGTTGATGGAGTATAGTTTTGTTTCAAAATGAAGATAAATAAATTAGAAATCTTTTCCACTGGCAGATTTTAATAATAATAATAATAATAATAGTAAAAAGAAATAAGCAATTTAAAAGCTAGTGAAAAAAAATAATATTTTTTTTTAATGTAAAAGTATACACAAGAAGATCTTAGAAAGATCAGAAAAATAATCTAAAGGAATAAAGAGGAATGTAAAATATTTTCTTCCTCTATTATTTAATATTCAACACGGCATACGTGTTTGCGAAAGTTTTCTGTTCTCTATCCTTTAAAAAAGTGCTTAGTAAATATTTGGTAAGGAAATCAAAATTTACTTCTTGAACTTAAACTTTTATGAGGTTACTGTATTCTACCACTCCAGAAAAAGAAAAAGTGGAAGTTTATTTCATTTCCAGAAAAAAACATATTATTTGCTTTGAAATATTTAAACTTTTTAAGGAATTTGTTCTACTGTATTTACATTTTAATGTTTGTCTTCCGATTTTTAACTCTAATATTAACATAGTTTCTCATCTAATTATGCAGAAACTTTTTTTCTGAAAATGTGCTATTAAATTTCCAATCTACATCTATGATTTTTATATGCGTACGTACAACTTTGATACTATACTTTTCCTCTTATAATGCAAATCCGAAATAAAATATGAATAAGCTTTAATGAAAGATTTTCAAATTAATTAGAATGAATTATAATGTTAATGCACTGTAGGGGTAAATTAAATTACTAAATGGAATTTTATTTCAGTGACTTACTTCGCAGAAAAATATTTTACTATTGTTATTTGGGTACTTTTCGGTTAGCCGGGCGCCAGTGATATATGTACATATATAAATATGTATGTATATACATAGTGATATATGTACGTATATAAATATGTATGTATATACATAGTGATATATGTACATATATAAATATGTATGTATATACATATATATATTCATACATATATGTATATATATATACATATAAGTATATATATATATGTATATGTGTAGATATATGTGTATATAAATATACAGGGTTGTTATAATTAAAGTTCGCCTATTCAGAAGGCTCTAGAGCCGGTTCTATAGCTCCAAACGAAACAAAATTTCACTAGTACGTAGTTGAAGAGATGCGCTCTGCGAACATCTTATATCGAAATCGAAAAAAAAAATAGTTAAACTTTTTGTCAATAGGTGGCGCTTCGCCAATATTTAAGCCGATATTTGCAGATTCCTTTATTTTGTAAAAAACAAACTACAGGAAATTTTATTTCACAGTTGGTAAAAGTAAACTTTTTCAGATTCGTTATATCAATTTCGGTCAATCCAGATGAAACACACAAAATCACAAAATTTCCCCCCAACGCTTGAAAAAGATCACATTTTATTCAAATTTTCGACGAACGACGTCAAAGTGACGTCGCAACTTCGAAAACTTGAAATACCCTTCTAACCACCTGACGATTTAAAACTTGCTGATAAAGTGTGTCTGTGATTTCTTTGACACTGGAACAGTTGATTGTTTCTCAAAAGCATTTGAATCTACGCTTTGTGGAGAATGGTAACTTTGAAAGAAAAGGCACTTCTTGTAAAGTTATTTTATCAAAATAATAGCAATGCAGCTGCAGCTCTTCGAGAATTCCGGAAACTAAAAGATGTTAGACGTGGATTAATGTCGGATTGTGGAGTTCACAAAATGATTAAAAAGTTCGAGGAATCAGGAAAACTCGACATTCTTCCTGGCGGAGGACGAAAAAAGGTAGACATTTCTAGCATTGAAGATATTACTACTGCTGCCGTGGATTTAGCAAGCCAGTCGTCATTTGGTAATGCAAGTGTGCCAGCTATTGCGAATGAAGTCGATATGCCAATTTCCACTGTGAGAAAAGTGATGCGTCATATTTTGCGCTACTATCCATACAAGATTCAGAGGGTGCAACAACTAATACAGAGTCATACCGAAAGTCGGCCATCATTTTCACTACAGTTTCTTGCACGAATGAATGTGGACAATTCTTGGCCCTGGAATATTCTATGGAGTGATGAAGCGCATTTTTATTTAAACGGACAAGTGAACACACACAACTGTCGAATTTGGGCGAAAGAGAATCCTAATGTTGTCCAAGAATTTCCATTGCATGCAGCTAAAGTGACGATGTGGTGTGGTTTCACAGCTACGTTTATGATAAGGCCATATATTTTGAGTAACTAACATCCACAGGAACCATTACATGTTCCGTAAATGGGAGAAGGTATCTCAATATGTTGTCAAATTTTCTGATTCCCGAGCTGCAACAGCGAGTCTGCCTTCACAATATCGTGTTTATGCAAGACAGTGCACCACCGCACATTACTAGAGCAGTTCGGACTTTCTTAATAAGCCATTTTACAGAAGACCGCATCATAAGTCGTTATTTTCAAACAGTCTGGCCACCACGATCGCCTGATCTAACACCATGCGATTTTTGGTTGTGGGGATTTTTGAAAGATTCTGTATCTAAAGACAGATGTCAGACAGATGTCTCTGATCTGAAAGACAGTATTAGACTTCATCTTCGCTCAATCTCACAGGACAGTTTACGCAATGCTGTAGAAAACACAATTCTGAGAATGGAATGCGTTATCGAAAATGGTGGAGGATTCATTGAGCATGCGTAATGTTATTCTTCGTTATTTCCTCGCTGCCGAGCGACATGTTTTATTTTTGTTGATGCAGATTACATCACATGAAATTATATTCATTTTGCTGTATTGTTTGGAGTCATAGGTCAGGCTCTGGAGCTGTCTGATTAGGTGAACTTAGGTAAATATAACAATTCGCAGTTCGTTGAATCTTTTAAATTTCTGTGCTTCGTCTGGATTGACTGAAATTGATATAATGAATCTGCAAATATCGCCTTAAATATTGGCGCAGCGCCACCTACTGACGAAAAATGTAACTATTTTTTTCGATTTTCGCATAGCGCATCTCTTCAACTACGTACTAGTGAAATTTTGTTTCGTTTGGAGCCATAGAACCGTCTCTAGAGCCTTCTGAATAGGCGAACTTTAATTATAACAACCCTGTATGTATGTGTAAATTAAATGTATCTATATCAATGGCGCCTGGCTAACCAAAAAGTACCGTTATTTGTTTAACATTTTAAAAGTAGTACGATTATGAAATAATTAATTCATAATATTTTTATAATTATATGAGAATAGAAATTTCATTATTTGTTTGTAAATCTATTGAAGAGATGATTAATGAACTTAGCTTTATGATTTTCTATATGATTTTAAAAAATATGTATAGAAGAGAATGTCCAAATACCGGCTAATAAGGTGTTCTGACAACTGAGCGTGGCGATAGGAAGAGTTTGTACCTTGAATTGAGAGAATGTCATACGAAGTACTTTGCTGAAGTCTGTGTAATTTACAAACAGTAAGAATATAAGTATCGACACAACGAAATCTACGAAAAGTTTTTCAGGTACTATTTAATTATTTTCTAGATATATTTAGCTCTCAAATTCCTCAAGAACGTTATTAGTATTTTACTATATGGATGGATAATAGCGATTTTAATTTAAACATAGAAGTGATCCAAATACAGGCCACCCAGAGTGGTCTAAATACCGACTAGTCGGTATTTGGACCTCTCTAGGTTTGCTCCGTGAATAAAGTAATTTATGGGATCATAAATATTGTATGGCGTTGGTACGCTATTTGACTGGTACAATGTGGATATGGTTACAATGTTGGTCAAAATCGTCCTCAATAAATGTGAAGAGAAGGAAGAAAAATGATGGACAAAAATCTAAAAAAATACAGGCGAAAGGGGCAAAAATTGGATTTTAAAAAGGTAAAAAAGGAAGATATTCTACAGTGTATGATGATGCAATTTGTATGTTCTGTGAGGATGCTTTCTGTGCGGACCAGAAAGAAGAACGATGGGTTTGATGCTTATAATGCGATATTTGGACCCATAGTCACCGAACCAACGTAAAGAATTATTACTATGTTTGTGATTTTTGTAAATAAAGTAATGTACATGTCTACCAGCAAGATTTTTTCTGTTTAACACGTTAAAAGACAAAATTAGGAACAGAATGGAAAGAAGATTGTCAGAGATAGTCGTTATGATTTTTATAAATTTTATAAAAGTACTAATTTATTAAAAATTCCATGTTCTTTCTGTACATATTAAATGTTATTAATCAATAAAATTTATTAACAATAGTATTCTCTCTTAATTGGCGAAATTGGGCCTATTTGTCTGATTCTTTTGGAAAAAACTGAAGTAGCCAGTATTTAGACCTAATTTTCAAAACTCAAAATTTGCAGACAGTCGGAATTTTTTTCTTATAAAAGAAAAGGCTTTTTAAACTGAATGTTCTTTTTCTAGGAGGATTTTAAACATATCAAGATACCTTATCAGAAATTTTTCTTCCACTAATTTTCAAATTGTAGGATCTAGATAGAAAATAAAAGTGGTAGCCGGTATTTGGACCTTTTCCTCTATACTTTCAATTTGTATGTATATAAAATATACATACAACTATACACAATATAATACTCTCTCTTAATTGGCGAAATTAGGCCTATTTGTCTGATTCTTTTGGAACAAACTGAGGTAGCAGGTATTTAGATTTCTTTTTCATCTATTTTGTATATAAAATATACAAAAACATCTCAAAAAGTTCCTTAAATTTTTTTTTAACATTTCAGTAACGATTTCGATTCTGATTCAGAAATTTGTTTCGAAATTCCCGTAAAGGTTTGACTTCTGAGATCTTTTTGAGATCTTTGAGATCTTGATAAAGATTTTGTTTTAAAGATTGTATGGCACTACCTGCAGATCTTTTGCTATCATTTAAATGAAAGTTCGGAAACTGCATGCTATCAACAACATGTCTTAAAGTCCACCGACTTATTTCTTTTTAATGATATAAAATTTAAAATTTGACATTTATTAAAGTTAAACTAATTAAAAATTACGTAGTCGATTGATAGTATAATATACATTAAATTTAATGATATGAAAACGCATAATTTGTAAAAGAAAACTTTTGAAATATATACTCTTGAAGACATTTATCTTAAAGTAGTTTAAATAGTTAAAAGTTATAAAGTCGTTTAAAAAGCTAACCATTACTCATATTTGTTTAAATTAACTTAGCCGAAATCGCATGTGGAAAACTGATTTCAGAATTCAAATACTTGAACGTTCTTACCATTTCTACATATGTTTGGTGCTCTATTTCACTCGATCCATTTTGTTTTAGCGTGAAAGGTGAAGTAAGTCTTTTTATAATTCCTTCTTCATGCAGAATTGGTGTTTCTCTATTGTCGAAATTCTCCGCAACTATTGCTCAGACATTGCTTAGTTTTTTATCTCATAGTTTTAGAGTGAGCAGTCATATGTTTTAATATATTACTGACTTCTGATTTTCTTTTATAATAGAACCATATCGAAACTTTGTAAAACTAACTATGAATACAACTAAGTATCGTTTCTTTAAGATTCTGTATAAGGGAGTAAGTTCTTACCATGTCTACATATGTTCCATTCTCTCTTTTCCATTAATGCATGATTCACACATCTGATTCTCTAGAGGAACTTTCATTCCTAGCTGTTTTTCATGTTTTTGTTTGATGTGATATTTATCTTGATCACGCTATCTTTCAGGATAAAATTGTAATAAAGGTATACGCTGCGTGTTCCATATAGCACCACTTGATAATTTATCTATAATTCAGTCAATATTCAGTCAATGGCGATTGAAATTCATTATTTTTGTCTTGAGCAGCTAAAACCAAAAATAAATTCTTTTGGACTTCGTGTTACATATAGATATCTTTCCGTTGAGTTTCTTGGCATTTTCACCAACAAATGTTTAAAAATGAACAGTGCCTTATCTAATTGCTACCAAACTTTCCTTTCAAGCAACCTTATAACAATAAGAACTAAGAAATTTTTTGAAATCAGTAAAATATTCTAAACATTTCGTGAATTGTTGGATTGATCTCTTATCAATACAAAAATATGTTGAATCTGCATCAGATGTACAAGGTTCGACAACCACAAGAAATATTGGTCTAGTATCGGTTTTCTTTGGTATCACTAATTGGTAACTGTTTGACAGATTTTCCATTAAAAATCTATTACCTACAATTTTTTACTTAATCATCTTTATGGTTTTAACATTTACAAATATTTCCTTTATTTGATTTCAAGATGAATTTTTTATCCTTATTCGGCTTTTCTAATCTTGAAACTGCTAGCTGAATATCAATGTCACCGTTCTCGGATTTTATGAAATTTCTTTGAAACACATAAAGTTGCTCCGTTAATTCCTAAAATGTTCTCTCTTAAATGAGGATGCCGACAAATTAGCAAAAATGGTTGCAGAAAACCAAACTAAACAACTTCCATATCACGTAGAAAGACCGATGTCAAACTTAAAAAGAAAACTAAAAGAACTCACTATCAAACAATGGACAGATCGAGATCGAGTGGGATTATGGAGAGACGGGTAGGAAGATATATGAATACTTCACAAAAGTAGACTCTCACACAATCTTCAGCTGCAATCTACTAAGTCATTTTTACACGGGTCGCGGAGCACTCCCGGGCTACGTACACAGGTTTAAGCGCACAGACTCACCAAACTGCCCATGCGGGGAAATTACAGATATTTTAAAGATAGAATGCACTGCTTCAGGGTAATTTTTCTCCTTAATTTGGTCAAAAGATGTATGGTTTCGAACATATACTTCCAGATAGAAAGGATGTATTAGTAAAAAAGCATAAGAGGGAGAAAAAGGCGGTCGTTCTACATCTTGGCCCACCCCATCTTTTTTAGCCCGACAAGGAGTCAAAATCGCCCATTCTTCCATACCAGAGATAACAGATTTTTAAACAGATATAAGGTAAAGCCAGGAGAGATGGCTCGATCGGAGAGATTACGCACATAGAGGTTTGGGGGGAAGGAGTAGAGTGAGCTCCTGGTAGTTGTACAACAGCAGTAGTGAAGTGTCTACTTGAAAGTGCACGTTGATTGTTTTGAGCGTCTAAGATAAAGCATTGCTATTTTGTTTTTGTTTGTTTTTGTTTTTTTTTAAATTGGAGAGTTCACGCATCTGCTACTTAGGAGAGAGGGCGCAGTGTTCCCATTAGTTTCCATGCTAGGAGAGATTACGCAGCTTATTAGTAACTTTGCACAAAAAAATGAAAAATGAAAATGGAGTAATTTTAAGTTAAACGTGTTACCAAGTAACTTAATGTTATTTTGTAATCTTATCTGGACTTGCTTTTTCTGATTCTTTATTTTTTCAACTTTCATTAAAAAGTTTTTATCGTTTTTAAAATTATTTCCTTTTTCTGATTCTTTAATCATTAGGTTGAAATATTCACTCCTAATACAATAATATTTGTTCACAAAAACCTTACAACACTGTCATTAAAGTGTAATTATTATTGTTAACAATTTAATTGTAGTTATTATTAGTAACAATCTCTCCTACCCATGTGCGCAATCACACCAACCCTGTAAGGGCAGATTGCGCAAAATAACTTTCTTGGTTTTATTACAACTGTTCTATTAAATTACAACATAACAACAAAATAGCAATGGAAATGCATAAAAAAACAAATAAAGTAAAAATTATTCATGGATAGTTTAGCAAAAAATTAATATTTATATTTTTTATTGTTATTCTTTTGAATTGTGCGCAGACTATCCTAGCTTTACCTTATAGCTTTGTTGTTTTGAATTGATAAAACATTAAATCAATGCACGAGAGCTTTGTTTAAGTGAGGCAAATATCAATTAACATATGCAAATAAAACCTGAATCATAGCAGTTCTTGCATGTATTTAAAATGTGCATTTGACAAATGTTTAGTACATTTATTTTAGTACAAAATGCTATTAACAAATTTTGCTTTGCTATCTCAAATTCTAAGGCTGCTCAACTAATGTATGAAAGGAATCAAAATTCACCCTGCCTTTACTATTCATTCTGTTTAACTATCGAACGTAAGATAAAATCTTTTTCGTTTTAAATTTGTACAGTTATTCTGATCATTCATACAGTTAAAGATAATTAAGTGCCCATCTGATAGTGACAATCAATACTATTCTTGACGTTAATCATTAATTTCTGACGAGAATAACTTTAACAAGTTGCAGATTCTATGTTAAACGTGACAAATGAGGTGCGTTTGTACTACAACTAGTTTCAGTGAAATTAATTATATCGTCTGTTATTATGACATGATTAATTTCCGTAATAAAATAAGAACATTTTAAGTTGTCAGTATTTTATCTTTTGTTGACATTTACTGAAAATTCCGATGGCAAACTTAAACCTAATTTTGAAATTTTCAGAACTTGAAATCCATATTTAGACTATTTTTTCCATTTAATATCTGTTTGTCAGGAAAAATCCTTCCAAAAAACTGTCGGTAGATTATATGATTGCTATAATTAGACATTTTAGTATACAAACTCAGTTTTTAAATTCAGTAATACGGAAATAATGTGACTCCATCTTAAATAGGGCAAAATCACCATGGCAACCTAGAATCATCACCTATCATGGGATATCACTGAATTAATTACGTATGATAGAATTTAAAATAATGAAGAATGTGACTATAACTTCGTAATAGAAGTTATAAAATGTCATATACGTCATATGACTATAACTTCATACATGTCAGATAACTTGGCGATACATATCGCTTGCTTGACAATTAATGCACGGAAGATGGTATAATAAGGAGGTACCGATTTTAAAAATTTTAAAATTACTTAATAAATATTTTTAATAATATCTTTTTAAGTTTTCATTCGATTTTCAAAGTTTGAAATGACTCGACAACATTCTGCCACGATTATATATATATTAAATTCCAAATCATTCGATTGCGTAGTTTTTGCGCTGTTATATGCGGACAGACGGACGGACCAGACGATGACTATAGCTACTACATATTTATATAATTACAAACGCACCTAATAAGAGTCATCGTTTGCTTGCTATTAAGTTTTAAAAATAATCAGTCCATTTTAATAGACCATTGTATACCACTAATTATATTGTATGGGATATAAAAAGTTCAGTTAAGAGCTCAGCGGAATTAGTCCATTTCTGTCCTAAACATGCATGAAAATATTATGTACAGAATGGTTTGCAGGTTATTTAAAATAGGAAGCAAAACCCCGTTATAAAAATAAAAAAGTCCTTCCGGCCTGTACCGGGAGGAAAAGGTAGCTTTCCTATATCTTTGTTTTAAAATTTTAGCTAATGTTACACGAAAACAGCAAGTTAAAATGCAAAGAAACGTTTACAAAAGATTCGTTAATACTGAATTTGAATAAGAATTTCGCCAAATTATTGAGCAATAACCAAATTGGCTTCATTTATAAAGACTTATTTTGGTCGCCAAATTTGGCGTAATTTTGCCAAATGTCCCAAATTTTGACAATTTTGTCGCCAATTTTGCCAATTTTGGCGCTAACGGATATGAATATATAGTTTTATGCGTATGATTGGGAAAATTATTACAACAATGAAAGAAAATAATTTGCGAGTAATCGCGTTAATGTGCTGTTTTGTTTCAAAATGTCAGTCACCCTAGAATTTCAAACTGCTCTATCTCAGCCATTTTTTAAGATAGACGTAAACCAAAAAATGTTCTGGAATCCTTCTATCAATGCCTAACACGTAATTAAAAAATAGATTAGAATTTTTAAATATTTTGTATATTTATTTTAGTTTTAAATTTTTAAATGGCCGCCATCTTGAAACAAAATGGCGGACCAAGCTGGCCAACGAACTCGGTCGAGACATTGGTGACCTTAATACACACAATTAGTTTCATCAAAGTCGATTTATAAATACGAGCGTTATCGTATGTCATAGGTCAGATATATATATATATATATATATATATATATATAAATCAACATTTGAACGGAGGGTGGTTTTGGGGTCTGGGGGTCATGATCTGTGAAAATATATTGAAATTTTCCGGAACTGCTTTCCTCCGAACGGCTGCAATAAGTAGCTTTATACTTTTTTGTATTGAAAGCTACCTAATTATCAGTACTACATTATCAGTTTTAAAAAAATGAATAAAGCCACGTTGTGAAAAATTGCAGTTATTTGTTATTTCCTTTATTTTTTTTTTTTACTTCTAGGCTTTCGCAAAATATATTTATTTAGCTTCATAACAAATTGTCTAACTTTTATATCCAGTAATTTTAAATGTTACTAAATTTCCTGCTGTTTAAAAAAAATATTTTTAATTAGCATCAATTAGTTCGAAATTATGCGAAAGTAGAAAAAGACTTAAGAACTGTAAAGACTTCTGACAAATATCTCGTGCATTTTTTAATGCATTAAATGTTCTACATTCGAAGAAAATACGAGATGTATTGTTTTAATCACAATAGAGTCATTGTATTGTATTTATAGTCAACTATTGGCAAGAGATTTCCCGATTACATGCAATTGATGATTATTAAACTCTTCATTTTTTTCTTATTTATGCGGCTGCTTTTATGTTCTAATATTCATATTAAAATATGATAGTAGTTATCTTTTTGACATGTAACCATTCGAGAATAGTTCAAATTCGGAGCTGAAACTAATATCAACAATTCTTATTTACACGGGTTTTTTTTTCTTTTTCCGAGATTTCCGAGGTAGTAATTTAAAATTGAATTTTTGAATTATTCGGCAAAGAGCACATGTAATGACGGAAAAGCCATGGCACTTCCATGTTCATAAAAAAGCTCAAGCAAGAAAGAAAAATAAAATAATAAAAAGTATCTTAAAATAAGTTTTTCTTTGGCATTTAAAGTAGATAGTTATTATATTTTACCCCCATTTTTGTTGTATAATTAGTGTAAATATTTTCTAAATATGAAAAAGTCATTCAACGCGTTTCATATTTATCTGATAATAAGTAAACGTTGCCAAATAAAACATTTATCTATTTCAAAATTTGCGTAATTCCGAACTGTACATGATTTTAAGATATAGTAATTAGAATTTTAACATATTATTTGGAATCCGAGGTGGAAACTATTTTAGTTACAAATAAAACTTGATAACTTCTTCATAGACTAATAAATTTAATATTTACAACATATTTACATGTTACTATTTACAAAATAATTCATTTAATTTAATATTACGGCTTAGCTCAGTTGCCTTGACGGCCACCGCTCTGTAAACATTCTACTCTTCTGTCTAATTTACTCAGCTTGTCAATTCTTTTGAAAGAAAAAAAAAGAAAAGGAGAGAGAATATGATGGAGTGGGTATAGTTCGGGCGTTACAGAATCCGGTTTCTTGACATATGCTGCAAAATCATACTTAATGACGGAAAATCCATGAAACTTCCATGTTCTTGAAAAGTCAAACATGAAAATTAAATGAAATTTATCTTTAAATAAGCTTTATTTCTGCATTTAATTAAGCTAATTATTCTATTTTCTGTTGTACTTGTCGCATAAATCGTTTGTAAATGTAAAACATCTCCTGTAATGCGGTTCTAATTTAATGAAATTGATAATTGGCTTTGCCAAATAAGACTTTTTTGTATAATTTCAAAATGTAAATATTTTTTTGAGATATTAATTGGAGATTTATTTCCTGACGTATGTTTTAGAAGGAGTCATAGCTGAATGATAGAACAGACAACACACTCTTACATGTTCTGAAACTGCCACACACGGTAAAATAACTTAAATTTAAAATAAGTTTTGTAGTTAATTATTCTATTTCACGAAGTTATACCTTTTTCTGATGTATCTTGTACGTAAATCTATCCGGAATGAAACATCGCTCATTCAAAGGAAATGTAACACATCGGGTTGTGAATCACCTAGTAATATCCATTTTGTGAAGATAAATTATTCTGTTGCTCAGGAAAAATGTATTTTTAAGCAAAAACATTTCTGTCTATAAATCCGACGTTAAAATAACCTCTGCTATTGTTTTCGTTTTTATGGCACATAGTTTAATTTTAAAAAATTGGACAATTTAAAATTTTACATCATTGAATTGAAAAGGGAATGTACTTTCAAAAACAATTTGTTCGAAAATAAACTCATTTTATTTATTTCGTTTTAATAATTTTTTGAAATAATATTTAATTATATATTTTTTAATCACTCTCAAGAATGAACGTCTGTTTGCTACAAAAATGTATAGAAACTATTTGCAGTAATGCAAATCAAAATTTACAACTACGTAGAAACTTGCAGGGTTTTCAAAATTGCCAATTAGTTGACCAAGTTGACGATAGGTACTCTTTCAAACATCTTAACATAAGAAAGAGAAAAGTATTTTATTTCTTAAAATGGAAAAATGGTTGACATATTTTCTTCAAATTTTATATATAGATAGATTGTAAACGATATTAGGACAGAGGCTGCTTTTCAAGTATGAGGATTGTAATAATTTGCTTTATTATTTTACTCCATATGTTATACCGCTCATATAAAAATGCCTTTTGGAGTAGTTGTCTGGTCAATATAAATACATATATTAAATTAAAAATATCTTTTAAAGATTTCAGTTAAAAACAATTTTCACCTATATTCTGTACACGCGTTAGTAAGTTATGTAACTCGGGTATTCGGGGTCGGATAGACTATTTAAATTAAGTAAGACATTTTACAAACAGTACTTGTAGAAGATTTCTCGACGTGTTGCTTTTCGACAAATTAGTCATTGAAAGCACTTCTGACATCTCAACATTTAAAACATAAATATTTGAAATGTGACACTGATTCTCAAGGTTATAAATTTGTAGAAAGTACTAGAGTATAAAGCAATAAACAGAAGGCTTTGGCGGAAATATTTCTAAAATTGAAAATCAGAAATGGAGATAAATTGGACTGCCAAATATTTTTACAGATGAACATAAAAAAGAAAAAACACAAAGTAAAAAAATTATTTTTTAACTGAAATTATTGGGTGTTCAAAAACGGTTATCCATTTTTATATTGTTTTTCAATTAAAAAACAAATAAAATACACGACTCAATCAATAATCACTATTAACTATTACTCTCCTCCAACAACGCTGAGTCAGCTGAAGAATTCCGCGACAAAACAAAGATTAATCTTTCGACTCGTCGGTTATTTTTCACCACATCTTTAACCTGAAATCATTGCTTTGCTAATTGCCGAAACGTCAGTTGAGACTCACTGTGGAGACGCGAAAAGCTTCTGGTTTCCGTCTGTCTGTCTGTTTGTTTCTATGTCTGTCTGTTTGTTTCTATGTCTGTCTGTCTGTTCCGCGATAACTGCCATAAAAAATATCCGATTAGGTTGAATGTTGGTGGGTATGTTGGTGAGGTACCCGGAATGAGCTGTATAGTTTTTAGTTACATTTGGTTAAATTATTCGAAAAATATAGAACATTTTTTTTAGGTCATGATGCTTTCCTATGGGAATGCAGACGATTTTCAAATTTCATTTTTAACTAAAATGAAAATCGCATATATGAATAATGGATTTAAACGTAAAATTATTAATGCTAAATTTTCGTATGGAGATTTTAAATATATCCAATAGCTTTGAAAATTTGCTGATACATTCATTAGAATTTTGAAATTTATTGTTTAAATTATTGGAATCTGTTGGTTGTATTAATGTGATAAGTTGTATTTTTTATGTATAAGACTTTTTCTATGCTTCTACACAAACTTTCCTGTCGTTATTTTCTTACATTGCATAAAATAAGTAATTCCAATACTTTTTTACAATTCAATGGATAACGTCTACAGCTGTAATTGTTTTTAATTTACAAAGAAGCATATAAATATTATATATTGCAATGTAAACTGTTAAAATTCCCCTACGTAGACCTTTAATTGAAAATGTCTTTCAACGTTCTTCCTGAAATTTGTAATAACTTGCATGTTATAATTAAAAGTTATAGACCGCATTTACTTTAAGAAAAATAATTTTCCGAAAATTTACTTAGAAAAGTTTCGACATGATATTTCTGGTAATCGAATCGACGTATTGCGCCTATTTCCATGAACTAAAAGTGAAAAAATACCAATGATGTCCTATTTTTTCTTTTGTAAAATATTCTAGTTTTAGAAATGTATATATATATATGTATTATATATATATATATATATATATATATATATACATATATATATGTTGGCTTTTTACGAAGATGATTTAATATTCCACGAGAAAATAGCAGTTTGTTACAGATGAAGAATTATTGCAGTCGTTATCAAGAATCATGGCGAGGAGGTTAGGCAATGATGAAACACCATAAGAATTTTTCCAATAATGTGCAGCCGATTTCCAGATAAATTGTTTATTAACGACCAGGTACGATGCCAGTAACAGTTCCCACAGTATCAAGGTGTAAACATATAGCCCTAAGTCTTGACGTTGAATCCCTACATTATTTAATGATCTTAAAGTGCTGTTAGAAATTCTACGTCACAGAACACCAGATAACGCTTTGGTTAGCACTTGCAAACACGACAAAAATCTGTTCTCCAAATGCTTGCAAGCGAGTTTTGTTAACTGCGCGTAGAGTTACTGAAACGACGTAACGTATGCATGAACCAATGAGTGAGAGACGAAATTAAGCTAAGCGAATGAGGTGCGGTGGAGAAGATTTAACAAGAAAGAATCCCTATCCCAGCTGCGAATTGATTTTGACATGAAAAATACCCAGCGCGCGAAGCGAACATGGAATAAAAAAATGGCTTTTAAAAACATTCGAAATGACAACAAGCGTCTCTTAGAATTTTATAGATTGGACAGTTGATAAAAGTTACGAATGAACTTAAAGTTTTAGATTAAGATTTGGAATAAGATAATTATTAATATACGTGTTATTACTTTTAAAAGGACATTAAATAGGAATAAATATTATTAAGAATTAAGGAAATAATGACTATGTCGGAATTTAGATTAATTTAAAGGAATAATGCCAAATAAAATTTTTATATAACACACACATATATATATATATATATTTAAAATAACGTTTAAAACTATAATTCGTTTCCATTTACGGAACACTATACATATATAAGGTTATGGCTCAACATAAACAGTTAAATTTTCCTTACTCGGACCTTTAATTGAAAATGTCTTTCCAAAACCCCTCTGCAAACTCTTAACAGCTTATATCTTCTAATTAAAAGTTATGGACTCCATTTACCTTGAAAGATAGACTTTGCCGAGAACTTAATTACAAAAGTTTCGACATGTTATCACAGGCAATCGAATCAATATATTAGGTTATACTATTTCCATAAGTTAAAATGAAGAAAATAGAATATATTTTTCATTGTTTTATAAAATACTCTAGTTCTTGAATATTATTTTTTTGCAACCGAATACTTAGTTACTTTTGAAGAGAATATGTTTTGTCGGGTCCAAACAACGGAATTTTTTTGCACTGTTGTCATATCTGAAGTTTATAGATTATGTGTCTGCAAACGATTTAGAATTATTCAATTTATTTACTAAGTTACGACTTTTTTAAACAAGCCGTGCTTCTGCTCAGAAGGAGTTTTTTAAATTGAATTTCTCCATGGCCCCCAAAATCTACTAGTAAATCTGCAGATCAGGAGCCTCTAAGTCAGCTCTAAAATCCATTGTTCTTTAAACTCACTTTTCATATTATTTAGCATCTTACAATCCGCAATATTTATTTTTATATTACATACATATTTAAAGGCATATTCGGAGGTTTCAGAAATTAGCAGCGTTAAATTAAACACGGCTTACGCAATGATATTCTGAAATTCTTATGAACTTTCTTATTCTTGTAATTTTTTAGATAAAAAAGTACATTTTTTCAAGGGACTTCGCCCCCCCCCCCCTGAACCACCTGTAATCTTATTACATTTATAGTCATGATTTTCTATTTATTGTGTGAATGATGCTAGTATATCTTGGATTTCGTTCTACACAGTGGTTTTGTTAGGATAAGCAACAATTTCGAAAATAATTTCATATTATTCTAATACCCTAATAGCAATATTTACTTACCTGTGAAAAAACTGCGTCTGATGAAAAAGTTGCATAATATCTGATGTACAAAAGCAACGTATGGAAACTTGGGGTAGAAATATATCTTTAACATATTCGTGCTGGTAACAATGAATCAATCACCACGGATAATTTACTTTTGCAATTTTAATTTGCAATTATGAAAAACGACGTGGATCTCCTTTTGGATGTTGAAAGAGAGGTTTATGTTGCATTAAATATTTTTCTTACGAAGGTCATAGGTTTTTTTTTTTTAGTTTTTTTCCAATTTTATAAATAAAAAAAGTAGATGAAACCAAATAAATTTAATTTGAGCAATTTTAACCTTTATTTTATATATAAAAAAAAAGATTGAAGAAAATAAATGATTTGCATAATCCTTATTTTTTAATAAAATTTATAATGTTTCTGTCTATCATTTACTATTTTTAACATAATTTCTGTTTATTAAGCCTATAATGCATCCGACTGTATATACACTACATTGCCCAAAGTCTCCGCACAATTTTAATTTTAGACGTATTGTCTAAACAGAATTTTCACGAAATTTGACTGAAATGTTTACATAATTTACCTTGTTTAGTTGACTGGTAAATTGAGACAGAAAAATTTGCTATTAATGGGCTATTATTAGCGCATGTGCAGTTAAAATATATTTCATACAAATGCTCGTATCCTATTAAATATGTAATGATTGTAATGATTTGAATGTAGTTGATGAATGTAATGATTTCCAATTGCAGTATAATGTTTCACATACATAATTTCGCACATTTTATGATACAGGATAATCTCAAATATTATCAATTTTATTCAGGCTCACTAATTTTCTTGAAATCACTGAAAAAGATGCTCTTTACGTCTCCATCAAGTAATTTTCCAGACATTCCCCAAAACGTTTAAATTCGAAAGTGTGTGGCGCCTATTGTAAATGCAGTGTATTATTTAATTTACATATTTATTTATTTTATTATTTAAAAAAAACAGTAAGTTTAATTGGTAATTTTTTAATGTATCTCATAATTAACACAATCCATCAGGTTGTATAAATATTTAGTCAACGTAAATGGATTCTAGGAAATTCGTATTTTAAGCCTCAAAAGAACGCTATTAAATACGCTAAGAATAAAGGGATACTAATTATAAACATAATGTTTACATGAAACATACTTAAAAATAATATATTTTAAAGATCAACGTCTACATTTTAATTTTTACCAAATTTATCCTATGAATATAAATGTTTCCAAATGCAATACTTTCGACAGTATGCAATACTAGGGAGCCGGAAGTATTATGTTGTATAATACCACTATGAAGTTTATTAATTTCGACACTAATTAATTTTAAATCATAATATTAATAATAATAATTTTGAATTTTCTGCCTAACTTTTCCACTTATTATACGAAAATATGATCTTTATTTCAAAATTAACCACTCTTCTCAATCCTAAATGTTTTGCACAGAAATTATAGCAAGTTATTGCAAACTTTTCAATTAATTGATATTATTACCCCTGACCAAAAAAATTTAATTTGAATGTTCAGAAGTAATTTGACATTAATTTTATTCAAAATTTAGAAAATGTAACTATTTAAAACATTGCTTAGTTTTATTTCCTGATTGCCCAAAATTCATTAGCTAAGTTTCTAATTTTATTAACCTTACTTATAGGTATCAAAATGGTATTTCAAAGACTCATTTAAAAGGAAAAATTAAATATTTAATGCTATTTTTACGGCATTCTGGTTAGTCGAGTTTCTGTTCTGTAACCCTTAGGAATAAATGATGAAAGTTATAGCAGTTGGATATTCTGTTATACATATGAAATGAATTTAGGGTATAGTTTTGATTGCGTTTAAAAGCATAATCTAAAAACAAATATTTATTTTATCTCTTTCTCATGCCTTCTTCTTCTTCTTCTTCTTTTTTTTTTTTTTTTTTTTTTTTACAATTTTAATCCTTTGGAGTCATTTGAAGATGGGTGTTCATCGCACATTTTCTTGGTTTGAAAATTTTATGATGAGTTTAGATCGCATTATTGAACTATTTTTTAAAAGTTCATTTTACCAAAAACGTATAGTATCAGTGCAGACACCCATCTTGAGTACATAATAATTTAAGATCACAAAAAATATTATTTGCAGTGCTTAACTTTCTGAAAAAAGGTATATATTTTTATATTGCTTTCCATGTATCTAACATCTTAACAAGATTTTCACAGTCATAAAACTTTTATTAAAATTGCATATTTTCATTACCTAGGTGTTATGTTCTTGTTCTTAACTATGGTGCCCACGGACCTGACTACTTTCCATATACATAAATAGATAGATTTAACTGTGAAGAAATATATAAATATCAGTAAAATAAATTCATCAAAATTTCTACCCATCATCTAAGCGACTAAAGTCCTCAAAAATACCAACAAACTAGACACACTTTTCATGAAATTGGCTCCACATTACTAGGTACACATATATTCGGGTAAATACCGCAACCAAAAAATTATCGAAACTATGTGGTGTCTTGCGATTTCGTGGTGTTTTGTATTTCCGTATTTCGCTATAGAATAATGTATTTTTATGTTTTGTGTATGCGCTGCAGAGCTAAAAATTAATAGTATATACATAATTATAGAAATTACATAATTTTCTGTTTTCAAATAAAGTTCATTAATACATCCTTTCACAGAATCACAGAATATAATAAATTTGAAAATACTTCATCGCATGCCGTTGCATAGACAAATTTAAAATATTTATTCATTTTATTTATTTATTTATTTATTTTGAAAATGCAAGAGTAAAAGAGAGAAAGGTACTTCTCTATTATCCCGTCGACCGCTTTTGATAATAAAAAACTATCGCCAAACTGTAACGCCAAATAAACGGGAGAATGTTGCCATTGGAATATTAAAATTAATAAATAAATAAAATATAAGAATTTAAGGACACAATTGTTATTTTAATTGATGAAATAACTAGTAAATCAGTAAAACATAATGAAAAATACACGCAAATGTCGAATTAAAAATCACTTGATGACATAACAAACACGTATAATGTTTCTGATATCAAGTAAATGGGACGGCATTTTTGGCGTTTAATCTGACAGTTTGGCGATAGTTTTTTGTTATGAAAAGTGGTCGACGGGATAATAGAGAAGTACCGAGAGAAATATTAATCAACTTATACATTTCGAAAACTAAACTGCCTTTTATAAAAATAAATAAAACTAGAATATGTTCGTTCACAGCAGAATATGTGCCGCAATCTACATCAACGCATGAAACGTCACGATTGTCGTCCATTACTGTCGTTTAGTGACACCTTTTATGAGAACAGATTTTATTTATTGAAAATCGTCGATAGGACAAAAAAAAAGTACCAAATAATATAATCACATTTCCTGATACATGAAAATTTATTGTATCAAAAATATTAGGGGTACCCATAATTAATGCCGTTTTGTATTTTTTTAATTGTATATTCAATGCATTCTTTTTTTTTAAATCAGCAGTTAATTGGCTTAGTCATGACATATTTCTATGACATTCCCATTTTATTAAATAAGTTTTCTATCCCAGTTTAAGCACTCATAAAGAAATACTTTTATAAATAAAACATTTGAAAAAGTCAGTAATAAAAGGGGAAATCTTATTAAAACAAAATATTATTATTAAAATTAAATTAAAATAAATTATTAATTAGATTTAAAACATAGATTCTTTTCAAACATACGAAACTTAATATAAAACCAATATTTGATGTTCTTTCTGTGCTAAAACTAATAAAGAAACGATAACCTTTTATCTGACTTTCCTCATTATTTATCGACTGCCATGATATGGTGCTCATTTGCTTGGCTTCTAATTAAATTAACTTTACAAAGTGTGAATGAAAATGGCATCTCAAACTCATTTATCGGGAAACATCGAATCTTTAACGCAGCTTTGAGCGTTTTCTAGTTCAGCGACTTTCAGTTCAATGTATATGCAAAGCCCTTGACAGAAAATGATTAACGTTCAAGCAGTTAAAAATATTGTTAAATAAAGCTGCGGAAAATTATAAAAATATGGATTGCGGATAGAATTTGAAGTAATGACTTATATTGATACAGAAAAAAGTATTAAAAGTCCAAACAATTAAAACAAAATAATAAAATTCTTACATTAGTTCCCACGAAATTATTTGTAGAAATAAAAATCACTTAAATCGATTTGTTTTCAAATTAAATAAAATGATTAATCGATATTAAATGTCATATCGTATTTACGCCATATTTCCAAAAAAATGACATAATTAAAAAATTAGACAATATGTTCCTTGTTATTATCAAGCAAATATTCACAAAATAATATTAATTTCATATTTTCAATGTATTGTTTGAAATTGAATATATTTCTGTAATTATTTCTTTGAGAATGTTGCAGATTATTTCACTTAAGAAACAAATTAGAACATAAAAGGCAATAAAAAAAATTCTTATGAAATAATTTTCAAATTAAACAAAAGTAAACTATTTCTATTTTTTGTATTCTATTTTTATGTTTTATTTTCTTATACCTAAATATTATGAAAAGATACTACCACATAAAAAGCATTCATAATATACAAATTCATATTTATGATGTTTATGCTTTTTAAAAGATGTTAACGGTGAAGTTGTTAAGCTGTCCAAATAGATGACGTATAATTAAATATTATAGAACATGTATATTTAACTGTAAACAATAATATACGTATATACAATTTTTAACTAAATTAACTTTATTTTAAAGTTAAATGTACAAAACATTTTATATGTACTTTGTAAAGTTTTATTTTGTATGATGCAAATGATAACAGAAAACGGCACCATTAGACTCTCGAAAAGTTACGTTGATGTATATCTGGAAAATTGTTGATAGGGAGGGCATGTAATTTCACATGGCCATATTTCTGCCGATACCGTTCTTTTTAATAGTATAATTAAATAAATCATAATAATTATTTTTAATAATTAATAATTTATGAATAATTATCATAATTAAAAAGTATGTGTCTGAATAAAACAGATAGGTCTGTAATATTTTGGGTCTATTATTTGTATCTTATTATTAAAAAAAATCAATTGGATGATAGTTTAAAAAAATATATGTAAATTTTTGTCACGTGAATTTTAAATTTGCATCGTCACATTTTGACCCCTGGTAATTGTATGAATATTTAAGAAAAAACCTATATACTATGCACTTTTTCACACTTATTTGTTCCTCAAGTGTCAAAAGTTGGTATTAATGAATTGCAAATGAAAATTGGTGCAATATATAGTATGTAGATGACTTTGGAAGAAAATTTTATGCACTGCATTTAGCAGTAGGGACAATTTCAAGGTGAGTGCTAACTATATATTTTTATATGATTATTTTCAGCAGACTATTTAGGGGATGATCCCTTTTTTTCTTGAACTTCTACTGCACGGGAATAGTTTCACGTTGAATGGTTTCACGTTGAATGCTTGGAGCACTCTTTGATGTCTTTTACTTACGAAAACTGGTTTTGAAGAGACAATAATTTTTTTAAATGTATATGTACGTATTTTTTATCTCTATAATGTGTCCACTAATTATTATTGGGTTTGTCGGGAAAGTCATGAGATTCTAAATTGTTCGATATTTGCTACCACTTAAATGCTTAGAATAGTTTTCGCCTTATTTAATCGTTTTAAGAATCGCTTTAATAATTTTAAGATTAAATCAGGCAAATAATACTATAACGATTTAAAAGTAGCAAACAGGATACAATGCTCATATAAGGATCATGACTTTCCCGACAGTCCAATATTTCTTAATTCACTAATTTTTCTGAATATAAGCTGTAACATTGCAACAAAACGTTCGTAAAACATTGCGTTTTATCAACATTCCTACATCACTCTTAGAAAATTATTGGTAAATTTCCACAGGTCCGTTTTCATCATTTAAAAGCTAAAAATCTAATTGCAATCTATAAGATCAGTTGCATTGTGCGGCGCACACTGAGCCTAAACGACGAATTTCCACGATATAGGTGAAAATTGTATGTATTTTCACAATGTTTGTCAGCCATATGTAGAGTTGTTGTATGAGTCCCAAATCGCGATAAACCAGATATGTTTTTCCCTTACATAATGTCTAGACCCGTTTTTAGAAGGAAATGAAACAGAAAGGTAGGAAATATCGGTGAAAACCAAAACGAAGTAACCGATGAATTGTTTTTTATGTAAGCCCGATTTTTTATATTGTTGTAAATTATCTTTTTTCATCCATATGAGCGATATTCTGAACCTAATTTTTTTATTAATTGGATTTTAATACCTATGTACGGTTTTTGAATTTTTTTGAATTTTCAAAATGTCACCTTGTAAATTCAAAATCCCGCTATATACAGCAAAATCGTTGGTAGTTCCCTCTTCTATAGGCATTTCAGAAATGTGAAACATCGGGATTATCAACAAAGAGCTGCGACTTTGACATTTAGCGGTGTTTGATTAAATGAAGTCCACGTAAAAAACATGCTTCTGCACCAGCCTCGGTAAAAAAAAAAAAAAAAAAAAAAAAAAAAAATCTTTTAATATTTGAATAAAACTAAAAAAACATGCTTCTGCACCAGCCCCGGTAAAAAAAAAAAAAATAATAATATTTGAATAAAACTAAAAAAAGCATTATAGTTGCAATTATTTTTTAATTTAGTAGCACCAATCGATTCTACGAAAAAAACAACACAAAACATAACAAGGCTTTGGGCTTTCACACATATGGGGTCAATGTCTGCAAGAAAAAAAAAAAACACTTCGGCAAAATGCCGGTGTTCATATTCACAATACCTACACTGCATCAAATAATTGTTGGTTTTACGGTATAATACTGACACCCCTGCTGCCAGTGTTATACTGTAGAATTAACAGTAACAAATAGTAAAATAACTGCTTTTTCAGAAACTGTCGTAGCCAAGGGCTGAAGAGGTGATAACTAAAATTCTACGAGAAGCTTCCCGCTTCCCCTTCTAATACCTGTGGATTGAAGATAAGATTAAAAGCACAATAACTTTTATTTTCCATACAAAAAAAAAGGTTTTTGATAAAATAAAAAGTTACCGGTTGATTTTTTCAATTTTTCAAATTTCAGAAGTAGAATATGATTTTGCGTATCTATACCAATTTTCAAATCCCTACCTTATATAGTTAAAAAATCTGAATACACCTTAACATTTATGAGTACGGCTTTTAATTATTACAGTCATTGCTGATTTTCTTTTTTTATCTTTCGTATCCGAAAGTAAATGAAATAAATAACTTTTTAATAAAATAAAAAGTTACAGGTTGAATATTTTTTTTAGTTTTTCGAAAATAGAATAATGCTCTACGTATACATACCAATTTTCAAATCTGTTCTAAAATAGTTTTAAAAAAACTATATGTACCTTAAAATTCTTTTTAATTCTGGTATTGCTTCTGTTTATGGTAATCCTATTTTCTCTTGGTAAATTGAAACCAGGTGTTCTTTTGAGTTTTAAAGAATTTATTTTCGAATGGAAAATTAAGGATTCTTTAAGTAATATATCAGCAAATTATGACCGGAGTTTTACGAAAATTAGTTTTTTGGATTCAGAATTCAATGTTATGTATACATGCATACTTCTGAAATCGATAAATGCAATAGTTTTAATAAATTTATAGAGTCAAAATATCCCCAGTACGCCATTTTATTTTGTAGTGTTATCATCCGCAACCTCTTTCCTATCTGCGCTGAAATGTCTAGATCTGTGCTTTAATATAAAGAATTTACTTTCGAATAAAAAATTATTGATATTTCAATTAATATCTAAGCAAATTATGATCAAATTTTTGCGAAACTGAGATGTTCGATTCAGAATTTAATTATTTTGCGGTTTTATCACTATGAGCGTGTAAATAGTAGCCTCTATCGGGGTACCGTTCACAGAAGAGATCTCATTGGTCTATTATGCTTCAGAGCAAGCCTCGTATCAGAGTATAAAAGCAGTTAAAAATGAACTTTTCAGATTCTTTTTTAAAATGTTTTTTTATTTTCGCAATGTTTAATAAGTTTTTAATTAGTATGTGGGCTTATTATTAAAAACAAATATAATCATCTTAGCATCAGGACATGCCTTGGACTATCTTTACCGAAATTTTCAGACTTCTAGGTGCGCTAGATTTCGCTAGCCATTGCCGACACTCACAAAACGGATACACATGCAGAAGCACAGAGCGAAACTTTCTTTTATTAGTATAAGATAAGAATACAAATGAAACAAGTATTTTGTACCATAAATTGCCCGCATTATTTTATTTGATCACATTATATAGGAAGAAAATTTTTAAGGAATGATAGATTTTAAATGAATAAACAACAAGTAATTCTTTGGTACTCTACAAAAATCAATCTTAATAATGGTTTAAAATACCACTTTTTACGTCAATAAACTATAAAAATCAGACAGGTTCCGACCAGCGAATACGCTTCTCTTCGTCAGGTGACAAGTTTATACGCCACTAAACATTATTAGGATGACGACAATTGCATATTTAATTTTGCGTCTCCTAAAATTGTCTACAAGCCCTGACACATTGGTGAAATGGACGCGTCGTTTTTCATTCACAAAAAAATTAACAATGTTCTAAATGTTGGTTTTGCGTCCCCCCCCCCCCACCTTCTCTTCAAACCATTTTAAATTGCTGAAAATACTTCTTAGGCATAGACCTTCTAATATACTGTCTAAATTTGTTCCGAGTTCTTAGGCCATATACTTCTCATTTAAGCTCTCGACCTTTGTTCAACTTTTCTTTCTCTTGTTCTTAAGTGGTTTCGTCTTTTTTTTCCATTGGTTCTCGTGCTGTCGTGAATCTTGTACTCGCTCGAAACGTTTGTTTCGAGGAAAATCTACTACCGTTTCATTTGAAAAACAAATACAAGTTTTTTATGTTGTCGCCACATATCTTCATGATTTTTACACTTTACTTTTTTTCTATTGTGTCAAGTGACTTTTATTCAAATATAATCTTTAATATAACATACTAGCAAAACCTGCGGCTTTGCTCGCGCGATTGTTGATACCAAGTGGTATTTCTGTGCCTATTTTTAAAAATTATATGTCATCAATACATTTTCGCTGAAACCACCTTAGTTTTTATCACTATTAAAAATAGGTGAAAATGCAATCTTAATTCAAGTAATTATACATTTTTTTCTTCCTGTGAAGTCTGCCTTCCCCTTCGAGTCTTGTCCACTATTTTTTATGCTTACTCTGTCTGTGCATTAGCCTTCTAACCATGTGTAGCTTTACACCTGAAAGATAATATTTATATTAAGACAATAATTTTTATATGATCCAAAATGACGATTTTGTATTTTTTTTTATTATTTCTTCAACGAGGTTTTATACTTCATTTATATGATACCAGTTCTCGGTACTTTTTTACTATAGAAAGAAATCCCTATAAAATTTGTATCTTTACAAATCAACGATAGAAAATATTTTAAAAAATCTTCTATCATAAAAATGTTAAATGATTTATTTTTTAATAACAGTGTTAACAAGGAACACTCAAGCTTTTCTTGCATTTTATTTTACGATAATAAACAGTTTTTTTCTCTTGCAGACTGCACTTTACTTGTGGCAAAAAAAAAATCACTAACTAAAGAGTATATAATTTAGTATTTTATACCATTTTTTATATTTTTGTTAAGTTAGTTTTTTTTCATCATTTCTTAGCAACTAGATTATTCATAAAACAATCCGAAGTCTAAAGTCCAAATCTTTCGAATGTCGATAAACAGATTCAGATGAAAAGTTCTGACCTGTCGAGTCACTAGATAAGAAATGAAATATGGGTGAAATTTCAGCAGATAATCTTATCGTAATTCATTAGATTTATAATAAAATTAAAAAAAATTGTCATGAGATATTACATTGGAATTGAATAAAATTATTTAAAAGTAGAAGTAGGAAATTGCAAGCAGACTTTTTTTGTAAAATAGAATAAAATGGACATTTAATTTTTTTTTCATACGAAGCACTGTAAATAAAAACGACATTTCTACAGCACAAACTGCTGTTCATTTCGCACTCGCATTCGATTGCAGTTGAATGTACTGTAGCAGAAAGGAAGTTAACTGTAACACATAACCGCCATTTCTTCCGCTTGTTTCTACATCTGAACTCTGTGGCTTGTTTGAAGTGATATGCAACTAACTCTGTTTCTGTCTTTAGAAAAGTAAGTAAAACTTTAAAAAACACGTAAAATGCAGTATGTACTTCAAAAGTTTGTTCTCTTCTTTTAATAACATGTTTTATTTTTTCTGTCCTTGAACTAGGAAACCGCATTTTATAGATTTAGTAGATTGGGTGCCATAAGCCTATTTTAAACGTAACAGCGTTGCAGAAATAACAGCAGTTGCGTTAATTTAACAGTACAAACTACTGTGAATTTAACCACACAATGCGCTGTTGAAATAACAGCAGTTGCATAAAATTAACGGCACAGACTACTGTCAAATTAACAATACAATGTGCTGCTGAAAAATAACAGCAGTTGCGTAAAATTAACAGCACAAACTACTGGCGTCTTAATTGCCAGCACATTGTGCTGTTAAATCTACAGTGGTTTTTCTTACAGTGAGGCCAGTATAAACATTTTTAGAAAGCTATGTCCAAAATATTTTCATTGTGAAATTAGGTGTTTCATTATTTTTCAGGATATTCACATTTGGCACCAATACGCATTTTATTTTAATGAACCAAGTTTCAAAAGATATGTGGCATTCAGGAATTTGTATCGCAGAAACAAGTGACTTACAGGTTTCTACTGCTTCTTCTGTTCTACGAAATCGGCGACCATGCGATTTATTTGTTAAAGGGAAAAAGAAAAGTCATTGGGTGCTATTTCAGGGTAATAAGGACATTAATTTATCAAATTAATCATTTTTTGCTTCGAATAATCAAATTCAGCGTGCGTCCTTGTGCAGTAATAATGAAGAATGGTGTGACGTCCTTCCACATTCTTTTCTCTGATTAGCAATTATATTTTGAAAATAAACTATTGCACATTAATTAACATTTACTGCTCTACATGCCTTAAAAACAATTGTTAGAGCGTGGAAGAATTTACTAAAAAAATGGTTCAGTCATTTTCTTTGAAGCATTTTATCCATGAACAACTTTTGTTAGATTTTGTTTACTTTGAAACATCCAAAAAGTCTATTGTTTTTTTTTTCAGGTTCATATGAATAATTCCAATTTTTGAGGCACTAGAATTGAATCGTTTGGGATATATCTTGCACCACATGTCCCGATCATTCTTCTAAGCTTTATTTAAATATTATGTAATTCAATGTGCATATACTTTTATCGATTTAAAACGATCATAAACAATTGAATGCACCTGGCTCCTTAAAATGTTCAAAGATCCTTCAATTTTGTTATACGTTACATGACAAAATAAAGTGATCATTTGTTGCACATCATAGAAATTTCCTGGAATCATTCATAGCAGTTCTTAGCAGTTCATTCATAGCAGTTCTTGACATTTACGAAGTTCAACATTGAGATTTCCATGTTCACAGTAGAATTTTTTATGCCAGCTATAAATTGTTCATTTATAAAAGAGTCTATTGCCAAAAGTCAGATTTCATTAATTGACACACTGTTGTTGTGTCAAATTTGTCGATAGCCATACTAAACCATAGCATGAAAATAACTTGTCCTTAAATCCAAATTTGTCTTATAAGCTTTGAAACGATACAAAGCGACGTCGAAAAATGCATTTTAAAGAATTTTTTATTCTTTGAGTAACCAATGCTTATGAGAAAGTTAAAAAATTAAAAAAAAAAAAAAAAGGCGGCGCTAATTTTTTCATTTTTTGAATTAATAGATTCTTAATCTAAAATAATGTCCTGCGTATTACTTATTTTGTTTTTGTATAAGTTTTGCAATAAATTTACATTTTAGATTACAAAAATTTCATCCGTTTTCAGAGTATTTTAAGTTGTTATTCGGTACATTAGTTACAGATTTTTGCAACCAATTTTAGCGTCGCTGATTTCAGTATGCATGACAGATTAGATGGTACAGATAGCGAAACTGTCAGTCATCTAGCACACGCAAAAAGGGGGAGACGTTGTAATGGCCACTTTTCAAATAGATAAAAATAAATAGAAAAAGAAAGTGGATTGTGTGTGTAACAATTTACACAGGGAAATATCGAAGCACCTAACTAACTTAATCGCGGGGGGCTGGTAAGAAAGCTGCAAGTATAAATGTGTATAAATAAATAAATAAATATTAAATAAATAAAACTGAAAGTAAAATATTTGAGATTTGGTTAAGTGGTAATACATTTTTTAAATTGAATAAAAGAACTGATCACATTTGCATTGATAATCGGAGCTAGTGGCCAATTGCACTTTCAAACAAGTATAATAATAATAATAATAATAACAATAATATTAATAAATATACAATGAATTTACAGTTCTTGAGATTTGGTTACATGATAGTTAATTAGGAAAGTTAGTCGGATTATTTTTTTTAAATAGGTTGCTATCCCCTAATGCAATCAAGTATACAGGATATCTCATTCCAAACCGAAGTCGGATTTTCACTCATAACATTTAAAAGCAATAAGGATATTGTAAGAAATTTGTCAACAATTGCACTTTTGCGAAATTTTTTGGATTTAAAAGAAAAACAGTTGATGAACTAATCCCATCGAAATATAAGATGAGTGATGGGTGTTTGTTACGACCGATTATCCATGCAAGCGCTATAGACAGGAAAGGAGTTTGCCTTCCATGGGGTCTTTCAAAGAAAACCTAATCCGTATTTACGCAATTTTTGAAAAAAAAAACCGACGGAAAACTCGGTGCGGATATACCAAAGAAAGCAGTGTGCGTTCAAACTCAACACATTACATTTACGAGCTTTTAGAAACAGCACCGCTCAGCCGCTGGTCTGTACCGCTGAAATATAAAGCGTTCGGGTTCGCTTTATTTGGAATTACAGCTATTTCCAGACATCCTTGCAATCTTATCAAATTTGGAATAAAAAAGATATATCTTTTACATATTTCGCTAAAATGTCTTTATTTTTGTTAAAATTATGGTAGTATCAAGGTAGAAGTAGCTAACAGTGCATATTGTGTGACTGACTGAATTACTATATATATGCAGCTCTTTTTATGTTGTCATTACATTTCATAGAAAGTCCAGTCATCTCTTGAAAATATCATTATAATATTTTCGTTATTGTTAAAATCAAAAACGAAAATTCGATTTCGTCTTTGAGACACAACTTATCTTCTTTGAATAAACATATTGTGACTGATTTGTTATGACAAATATTGATTGTTTTATCTTTTTATATTGTGTTATCTTTTATTTGCAGGAGCTCTAATAAATAAGAAATTTAGCTCAAGCAGCGCATCTCAAGGAAGCAAGTACTGCTCTCAATTGAATATTATGACAACAAAGCAACCACCAACATTGAGAGGAAGAGTCCACTTGACATGTTGAGAGAATAGAATGCACTGTTAAAAATTTGCAGCAAAATGTCCTGTCATTTGATCGTTTTTGTAAAAAAAGGTTACATGACCGTAATTTAACTTCATTCTGATCTTATTATTGCCCATATTATGGTCAGAATAGAGTTAAATTACGGTTAAGTAACCATTTTTTATAAATACGGTCGAATGACTGGACAGTTTGCTGCAAATTTTTAACAGTGTAGATGCAGCATATCTACCCTGAGTTGTAATATACGGTTTTCTGAGTTCTATAATTTTCCCTTTCTTAACTATTTTAAATTTCCGGTAAATGTGTTAAATTAATGTTTTCATTAAAAGTATAATTAAGTACATTAAGAATAGGTATTTATAAATATATAGGACATATGAAATTATATAGTATATTGTTCACGTGAGACACAGATAAATACATAGAGAGTGAAGTCAAATTGTCAAAACCTATTAATATAAACAAACATCCGATGATATTTTCTTAAATATAACAGAAAATCCCTTTAACAATCCCTGCAAATATTATTTTGATGTCTAGCCAAGGGCAATTCAATATATATTTCGTGCCAACAAATACAAATATATAAAAAAGAGCCATTAACTTAGATATTTGATGGTAATATTTTTTCTTTATGTCCCGTCATCTAGAGAATATTTTGATGTACAACATCAGGAAATAATCCCAAGCTGATAGGAAAATGTATTTTATAGCTCACTTAGGAAAAATATTGAGCTTTTATAGTCGTAGAAATCTTTTCCTCAATCATAGCGTCCAAGTACTGTAGATCTATTCTGGAAATAAATAAAAGTGATGATGACATAATTTGCATAAGAAGTTCGTTTATTTTATATAAGATTTTGTATTTGAATTTAATTCCCTATTAATAATTAATACACAGCTCTTTACTTTATAGTAGTTAATATTTAATTTTCATTCCATGCATTTATTATTTAATTGAAATTATTAAGATTCGACAAATAAGTTGTAAAATAAGCAATTAATTTTATTATTAAATTAAAAATAAATTGTAAAAAATTGACTTTTTTAAACATTATATTTAAATATGATGATTACAGTTACATTATTATATGAAAAAAAAAGTTTAATTATAAAAAGTTAACACACATTCCTAAAAAGTAAAAATAATTTAAATTAACATTAATGTGCATATTTAAACACTAAATATGTCCTAATAAAACTACGATTGAAGCATTGGACAATTTTACTTTATTTTTCTAAACATTCTTTGAAAAAATATATAACATTGGATATAAATCTAGACTCACGCGAATTCGTGTAACCAAGTATTAATATATTATATATGAGTGTATCCAAATATCTGTTTATCTTTAATGTAGTACTCTACATTTAAAAAAAATAGTCAAGAAAGTGCATTAAAAATTACAACGCATACACTGTAAAAAAAATTGCAGTAAAATTACGGGCAGAGGCCGGCAGCAGAGATTCCAATCATACCCCGTAAAAAAAAATGCCCATCATTTTGTGCAGCCCGTAATTTTACGGGGCAAAGTAATATAGCATTATAATGCACAGAATATAATGCATTTTAAAACACAATAACACTTTGCTTACTGTTCCGCAGCACGTAGCACGTTAGATAATCATCACAGAATCGCTGTTTTGGCGGGTTAAAATTTTCGAAACACGAGTAAAATGAAGGGTTACACCCTAGCGGAGGACAATGTATGAGGTCGTACCGTATTTTTTCTAACATATTGGCTAGAACTGTAAGAATATGTGGATTGCTCTTAATTTTCTAAGTATCTAGGGGATAAGGCCGCTTATTTAGTGAATCAGACCGTTTTTCATCCAATAAGGCTGTTGCCCGTGAAAATTGAAGGGCAAACGCTCATAAATTTACAGTTTTTTCTGACTGTGTATAACGTATTAATACAACGCAGAATTCGGATGTTTTATCTTTGAAATTCGGAACAGCCTGCATTACCCCTTAATCTCCTGACCTAATAGATATCGGTCTTATTGTACATGATTAAGAGCGTCTGTTTTACATATTAACATAGATTTTTTTAAACTTTATAATTAGGAGAACCTGTCCTAAAATGACATATCCTAAGCGAAAAATGCTTGTCATGATACAATTTTTTTCTCGCGACCTTTATTTTTTACAAACTAACATTGCGAAGTACACAAAATGCAATGGTTCCTTTTAAAAAGTAACAAATAAGATCACAACGTCATAATTACGATTTATATAAAATACTGCACTATGTAATTTTATCTACAGTGCTGTCCTAAAACAGCACACCCATAACTTGCTATTAATTTTACTTGCATACATGACAAATAAATTTTTTCACATCAAGAAACACCGGCACATTCACTATGTGCCAACTTTGAATATTTAACACATTTTATCCACTCTTCCTTCGGTTTTGAGTAACTGAATAAATCATTACAATAAAGACAGGCTTCATCATCATCATCGGCGGAAAGATCCATGTCTTTGTCGTCATCATTTGATGTAACAAGCGAATATTTTTCTTTGCCTGCACTTCTTTAGTGTGAATTATGTTTCTAAACAACTTTTGCCTTCACTTCGGCAATATAAGGAGTGCTAGTCAGAACTTTTTCACTTTCATGATTTCTCTTTTCAGAGGATAATCCAACAGGATTCGCACAAGGATATGGAGATATATCAAGTTGTCTGATAAATGAAGATGTTGAACTTGAAGATACTGCCAGTTGTAAAGATACACACGCCTTCGGAGCATCGGAAACAGATGTCGGTTCTGGATTTGAAGTTGGTGGCATTGAAATTGTGAAAATTGAGGGATGTTATATGTAAAACTGATGTTGCTGTCGTCGATTTCCTTATTTTTCAGTTCAATGTCTGTCACAACTGAAGCACAGAACACATGATCAGGGAAGATGTCTAGCGGCATTTCATTTTACCTACAATCACCATACTGTATATACAGAGGCAGTATTCGAGAACGTATGCATTTATAAATTTTCGCATATACAGAAAATAATGTAAAACGAATTAGATGCTAACCTTATATTTCAAATATGTAATCACTGAAATTAACCACACGTCAATTAGCACCATAACACAGTCACAAGAAATTTCTGACGAAGGTGTAAACTGTTTCTTTATAAACAATGAAAAATACAAACTTGAAAATTTCGCCTTAAATGCTTATCGTTTCCGATCGATTCCACAATATAAATGTGTATCGTTAAATTCTTGACCCTGCGACAATAACGAAACATAAGGTAAGTCATTTTACTTAAGTATGTCATTTTGGGACGGTTTCCTTTACCGATTTTATTCCAAATACTTACTGTATTAGTATCATACTTGTGTTACCATATAAACTACCGAATTATACAAACATTCATTTATTCTAAATAATAATATTTATGTATAGTATATTTCAAATAGTTGAATTTTTAAAGTGTTCTTAAAAAATGTAATAGCATGACATATTTTCAAAATGGAAATCACCGTGGTTAATGTGAGGAACATATACAAATTTCATAATGTTCTAAGGTACTTTACAGAGACGGTACAGATGGTAATATATTAATTTGAGCTTCGGCCTCAATCAGGTTGAATCCGGATAATGGTTAATACTATGTGAGCATTCAACCGATGTTTTCGTGTTTAACAGGCAGTTGAGTTAAATGTGTGAATACGAGTATAAAAAGATAAGAAGGCAAATCAAATGTGATCCTCCAAATTTCATAGGAGTTCACCATGTAGAAAAAATAATAATTAATCTAGAATGAGCTACAGTTCACTGTCAATTATAAGAACTGCATTAAAAGTCTGAATTTTAGTCTTTTTTATTGTTGTTTGTCCTATTCTATCTTTATTTTCTTACAGAGGCATACATGAGGCATGACGAATATTACATAAATAATTTTTGATAATAATAATTCTTTAAATAAAGCTTCAAATATTTTTCTTAACTAAACAACTAATATGATAACTAATACATATGCTCTCTCAGATAATCATTGAAATAATAATCTCTTCATTTTTGCTATACGTTGAAATAAACATTCACCATCATGGATTTATTGTAATAAGCTTGGACAATAAAGACGCTTGAACGAACAGTTTCATCTTTTCTAATTAACCTAAGTCTGTATAGGGTATTTTCAAAATGTCTGAAAAATATCAAGCTCATTGGAAAACGATGGATGATTTTCCAATTACCCAAATAAATGCGAAAAGACTTCGCTGATTTAAATAAGCTGAATTTTTCTATTTCCTTATAATATGTTTAAGCTTCAGTAAAAAAAAAAATTTATATGATTTTTGTATTTTAGTTTGCTTTGAACAATTAATAGGTCAGCCGTGTGAGTCACTTAAATTTGACTTTTTTAGATTAAAAAAATCTTCCTATTTTTTTTTACAAGAACAATTTTGTATTATTTTGCTAGAAAAAAATTCTAATATTTTTTTTTCTATTATTTCTTTTTTCATTTTACTAATTAAACATACCTTTAAAATATACTTTTTTTTTCTGAAAGATTATAACTTGGATATCAGCAGAGTAAAAAATAAAATTTTAATTACGGTACTTTCAATGATTTTTTGTGTGCAATTGAGTTTTGAAAAGAGTGTGTTTCATTAATTTCATTAAAAATTTGTCAACTCAAAGGGGACACTTGATGTAAGGTATTGGAATAAAAAAATCATTTATTTTAGTAAAATCTTAATTTACTAGTAATTAAAATTAAGTGCTTCATTAAAAGACTTAGAGTTTAAAATCTATCTTATGAAATATGCTCATTTTAATTCTCCTTATATGCTATGCCAGTTAATTTATTAATTCTAATTTTGATTAAATTTAGACGAATTCCCTTATATTTTTGTGAGTTTGGGTTTCGCGGATATTTGACCGAATCAAAGTAAAATATGTTCTTTTAATCATATTAAAAAAAATCGACTCAAATACTACTTCATGGAAAAGTTATAAAATTGCTTTAGTTTGATATGAAGCTTTGACTTTGCATTAACAATTTAAAATACATGTTTGAACAATCCCAATTTATTAATTAGCACTTTTAATATTTTCTACATTTTGAAAGTATAAAGCCTTAGTCTTGAAACAAATAGAGTGATTAATTCATAATCACAAAGAAAATTAAACCAGGACTCACGTATCTGCTGTTAGGATCTTGAAAACATGTCCATATGATAATAACTTTCGAAATTGATAATTTGCTATAGTATTTTCCATTTTTCTTGTCTTATGCTATAAAAATATTTATATATATATATATTTTTTCATTTGCTATATTTATTTTGCTTTGAACATTGCTAAGAGTAAATTTATTGGTTTTCAATGGAAATTATAACATAATTTTATATGTATACTGCTGTATCTCGTTATACGCAATTTTATTTTGCACGCTATCGCTATAACGTTGTTTAGGCAAAACATCATTATCAACAACAAAAATACTTTGAGAAAATTGTAAAACATATTTGCTGTCAAATTCTACGGCTGTGGCGTGATTTTGCGGGTGCGTACGCACGTAATTTCGCTAATTGGAAGAAATAGTGAAATGGACTTGAGTGATAACATACCTCGCGCATGAACGACACTTGTAAAAGTGCCATTGATAACATTGATCATGAATATGCAGATGTCACACTGTCTTCTACGAAAAGAATTTTGAAGAAGATCTGGAGCCATAAACACAGAAAAACCATAAAAAAAACACAAAATTACGTCATTTTGACATTTACTGTACATATTTCATTTTTATCAAAGCTAATTTACATTTATGATGCTACGTGTCACTGATGGAAACGTTTCGCCATTTTGTGTGTAGTGATCTTGTTCTAAACTTTGTTGCTTCAGGAACTTCAATTTCGAAAATGAGTTTTCAAATTCAATATATGAAGCCTGCTCGGCAAGAATTGTTGTACTATAGGATGTCAACAAGGACAGTGTCACAGCCTTCGTCTTTGTTACATAAGTGCTGTTCATCAGAGCTCATCAATGATTAACTTTTATAAATGTAAAATGATAAAGAAAAGCAGATTAGTGCGTCCATCAAACACATTTCTACAACATAATTAACTGGATTCATTCACCACAATTACAAAGCAATCAAGATTATTCTGATGAATAATCCAAACACAGACAAAGTGTTTCTAGGGAGATTCGGGATTCTAATCAAATGTACATAAAGAAGAAGTATGCTTCCTGTCAGATAAAGCTTGATCATATGATTCTGGCTTAACGCAGCCAATTCCTGCATCAAATGACGGAAGTGGATCAGGTAGCGTAAATTTTTTGTATAAGTTTACAGTTAATAAAGTAACATTTTATTTTTTTGCTTTTAATGATTTTGGAATTTGGGCCACGAAAGTGACTACTGTTTATCGAACTTTTGCTAAAACGCCTTTAATTTTGTTTAAAATAAGTAACATTTTAATCAGAAAATTTTCACTTTGTGTGGGTTCAGAAACATGAGCTAAAGCTTTATAAAGTTAAAGCACACAAATTCAAACTATCCCAAAATTAAATACAAATACGGCCGTTTTAAGGATAACTCAGATCGCCTTCATCAGAGTAAAAATTAAAAAAAAATCTCTCTCTCTCTCCTTTGTGTGGAGAGATCTTGCGCAGTGATGCCTGTTTTTTCGTTGCTTTCCTGTCAGTTACGTCTCTTCTGCCTTTTCTGGTATATAAACTCTTTCTTTTGCCATTTTTGGTCCGTTCATAAGCCAGTACTCGGATCTATAGCCGAGCGTGGTTCTTTGAAACCTTTTCATCTTTTTTTTCATGTTTTACACTAATGAAGGGAATCTGAGTTATCTCTGAAACCACCGTATGTGGATATAATGTTGGGATAGTTTGCATTTGTGTGTTTTAACGTTATAAAGCTTTAGCTTATGTCTATAAGTAACATTTATTTAAATGAAAGCGAAAATAAAATTTACTAATAGTACCTAGAGTTTGCGTATTTTGGCGTTTCTAAGCTGTATGTTATACACCGTTATTATTTGGTACCAAGTTAGTTTCTTCTGTGTCCCAGAAAAAACAATGTCATCTGCACAATATTTACTGTATGATCATTGTACCGTTACGCACTGTAAAAACAGGGAATATTCCTGGAAAATAATGTCTATCCGAAAATATAGTTTTGCAAAACATTCACAGAACGTTTCTTGAAAACTATTAAAAATTTCAGACTTTGAAAATTGATCAATAGTTTGAGATTTTGATGTTTCATACGCACTCACTATAGGAGAGGTATGAGTTAAATCCCGTACAAAAGATAAAATCTCAACATCCAATACAATCACTACAGAATGAAGTTTTGTTTCATCATTAGTATTTATTGCCATGTCAAATTCCGATTTAACTTAAAAAAAACAATAAGTCTATACAGGATTTTCAAATGGTGGGTGCACAAAATGCAACACGTGAAACCTCTTGAGTCATGATTATCAATTGTGAAAATTTTAAAAAGCATTTATTTTCATATTAGAGACTTAAATATTCATAATTCCTTAGCGAAAATCGAGTAAATGTTGAACGCAAAATATTTAGGGAAAACAATTTTAATCAATCAAATAAGTTTTATTCTGTTCAATAACTTTCTGCCATCTCTCCAGAGTTTCATTATCCCTCTTTCATAGAAATCCTGAGATTTTTGGGCAAAGAAGTCATGCAAGTAGTTTTTGAGGACGTAAAGGGAACTGAATTTCTTATTATTCAAATTGTTCTGTAGCGCCCAGAACAAGTGAAAATCTGAAGGTGCAAGATCCGGACTATACGGTGAATGTATTGAAACATCTCATCTAAGCCGCAATAATTTTTCCCGGGTCAACAGAGAAACGTGAGGTCTTGCGCTGTCGTGGTGGAAAACAACACCCTTTCTGTTCGCCAATTCGGACCGATTCTGGTTGATTGCTCGCTTTAATTTTTCCTGTTATAAGCGATACTTGGTCGAATGAATCATTTGGTTGGTTGGTTGCAGCTCATAATAGACGATTACATTCTAATCCCACCAGATAGAGAGCATGATTTTCTTCGGATCTAATCAAGCCTTTGCGACCGTCTGAACAGTCTCTCCGTGCTTTGACCACAATCTTTTTCAACTGACATTATTGTAAACAATCCATTTTTCATCACCAGTGATCATCCGCTTCAAAAATGGTTCGTTTGTATGGCGTTTTAGCAGCGAATAAGAAGAACTTCAGTTCCCTAGACGTCCTCAAAAACCACTTGAATTTGATCCATGAAGCAAGAGGATAGTTATATGACAACACTGTATGTTTTAATTTTAATATAATTAGCCTTATAAAATGGGTGGAGCATAAACGTTTAATATGATTGCGATTAGATAAAAGAATATCTCTTCAAACTGAACTATGTAGACAGGAATTAAAGTTAGTAAAATGAATAACATGAAATGAAAAATCATTGCGTTTATCATAAATATTGAACGTTAGAGTATGATTAGAATATTAACGTCTATAACATTAATTTTAGAATTACTTAAATAGACAGTGCTTAGTTCTAGATTAGAAGGATACGATACAGGAATAGATATAGATTAATTATTATTAAGATAAATAATTATTATGTCATCTATTATATATATATTGAGCAATATATTATTATTATTATTATTATTAAACTTTCTTTCAAAGAAATAGAGATATAAATCTGATAACATACTGGGACTAGTTTCGCCTTGTTGCATGCTCTGAATCTGAATAATGTCATTATTTTGGAAAATATAGTTATGCAAATGTAAAAAAATTAGTTAAAATGTTGAAGTAATCAATATTAATATTGTCAGGCAATCGTAATGATGAGAAATTTTGTGTAAATAGAGAATTAATGGTAGAATGTAAATCTGCCAAAAATATATTATTGAGTAGGTCTTTTAATTCATATGTAATAATATTGTTGACGTTAGTTAATGCCTTCATTTTATTTACTAATTCTAAACTGTTATTGATACAATAACTGTTGTGTTTTTTAAGAGATAAATCGTAAATTTGTGCAGAATTTTAAAGAATTTTTATGAAACTTAGAAATCATAACAATGTAAGGATAATTGAAAATTTTACTTTTAAACCTAATAATTTATGATAATCTAAAATATGTTTATTGTTGTCCTCAAATGGAACATTATGAGGAGCTAAAATATTATTAGAAGTAACTGCATTTTTTGAAGGTAGTGATAGTAATATATTGCAGATGATGGCATAGTAATTAGCAGCCTTATCAACATGTGTAATGATGAAAGTGTTTTGAAGTTCACGAATATGCGGTTTAAAGGTGGAGAAAAAAACAGAATTTTTGGGAATATATAATTGCTGTAAATATTTTCGTAAAAGAATATTGACATTATGTTTTCAATCTGCAAATTATTCAATGAGTGTTTTATAGTTGATGGCGATTTTGCAAATAAAAAGTCCGAATCATAAGTAAATAGTTGAATAATAATAGACTGTAAATATGACTGCGAAGGAATGCGATATTTACTGCCAAAAGGCATTAAAGATCTTAAATGAGAATTTTCTAGTCCATGGTGGGCATTAATATATTTTGTGAATTGAGGTTCATTGCTTTTACATGAAAGTGTGTCATTCTGTTTGAAATTTTTTGAGAATTTATTATAATTTAAAATTCTACCCCTAAACAAGTAGGGTTTTTGAAGATTTATACTATGAAGTTGGAATTTGCATTGTTCATTTTTAAATAAATGATTAAGTTTGATTTTATTAAAGACAGGATTTGTAAAAGTAATTATTAAACCATCATTTATGCCTAGCGTCCCTATTTAGGGACGCTTTAGTAAAATGGGAAAAAGTGAATTTCACACCACTTTTTTTTTATAGAAATTTGGTGGCTTATTTTATCCAGGACTCTTCGGTAAAATAAGATATCAAATTCCTATTACATTTTAAGTGGTGTGAAATGGCCATAAATGGGTTAAGCATGAATTGCTTTTATTTAAGTTATTACTTTTTTGTTAGTGTTAGCATTGAGAACAGTTAATCTAAAGTGCTGTAAGTCAAAAAATATATCGCTAAAAGGGGTAGTGTATGTATTATAAGTGCAAACATTAAAATATTGATTGAGATGATATTTTTAAATTACAAAGATGATTTTTGGAACAGTAATCCAAGTATAATTATTGCAAAAAGAAGAATGTAGAATATTTGATGATTTTTTGATTGAGTGTTAGTTAATTTGGAAGATAATTTTTTAGATGTAGATGAAAGACCTCTTTGTGTGCGTGTAGTTTGTTTGTATAGGTGAAGGATAGATTGAATTGTAATTGCGTGTATTCGAAAATGTAAAATATATTATATGAGTTTTATTGTTTAAGAGTTAGTTTAGTCTATATGTTGAAATTTTTATCTCTTAAATAATGGTGAAATGTCGAATATAATATATCAATTTTTAACAAAAATCTAATTTCCTTTTGTTGAATTAATTAAAAATTTTATAAAAGTATCTAACTTTTGTCAAGGTATTTTGGGTACCTTTAACAAATATTGTTTTAAGGAAAATCGCTTTTGAAATTTTGAAACAAGTATTGTCGCTTCGCAAATCTTCTATATATGTTTAGTTTTTCAAAAACGGTTTTGATAGAGCATTTTGTAATATTTCAGATATTCAGAAAATGCAAGATTTTTTTTTTTTTTTTTTTAAGCCGAAAGTCTCCCATGCAACTTTATGTATAATTCAAAAGGTGGAATTTTGAGTTTAGAAGTAATAAAATCACAGTATTTTAATTCAAACATTTTTCGATTTACAGTAGAATATTGCTTTTATTATTATTTTTTTATATTAAATCTATTCAAGTTATTGGTAAAGTTAGAGTTTTCATTTCGTCATCTTTGGATATATTGGTTGTACTAGATAATCAAATGCTTAGTTTTTTCGAAAACGAAGGAAAAATATAAAAAGCTGTGTTAACAATTAGAAGGTAAATTCAATTATGAAACTCCAGTTTAATAATAAAGGGAAGATTAAGAGGGTTAAGTCAACTTACTTGTTAATTTTGTCAACATTTCTGAACGAAGCTAAATGTATTTTTTTTTTTAACTTGTTTCAGGAAAGTGTTTTGTTTCACAGAAAGTTAGTTTCCTTAGGAAAAATTATGTTTCAGGTAGTTATAAATCAACAGAAGAAAATTAATGAACGTAATGAAATAAATGTACTTTAATTAACTATAAAGTTAATTGAAAGCAGAAACTTAAAGAAACTATATGAAATTAGAAATGACATAATTACAAAAACACATCCTTTAAAGTATGTCGAAATATTTTGTCAGATCTTATAATTTTTTCAGATTTATTTAATATTTTACTTTAATTTTATTACTCAAAATATCTTATGTGTATATGAGTACATACAAAGAGATATGCATAAATTAAACATTAAATTAACAACTTTATAGTCAAAGAAATATTTGCATAAAAACTGTTTTACCTATTTTAATTAATTATAATATATAAATTTCATTTCATTCATTCAATTGCATTCATTCAATTTTTAATTTAATTTTTCTTCTTTTACTTACCCATCATACGTAGTATAGGGTAAGTCTTGTAATCGTTTTGAAAATCGAAAAATTTTTTTTGACGGATTTACACGTTTCAGACACTGGAGATTCCGAAAAACATATTTTTAGAAAAAATTTTTTGCCGTCCGTCTGTGTGTCTGTGTGTTTGTGTGTGTGTGTGTCTGTAAACGCTCTATCTCCCGAAAAAAATGAGATAGAGACTTGCAATTTGGTATGTACCTAGTATGTAATAATGGGAAGAAGCCTATTTCATTTCAATAACCTCGATTAACCGGAACAATTTTTTTCGGACTCTCGAAATATTCGTTCTGATGAAAGGTATATAAAAATTTTCGAAATTGTATATTTTAAGAAATGAATATAAAAGACAATAAAAGAACATAAATTTTGAATAAAGCATGAAGTCGATCGGATAATTAGTTGCCGAGATATTTGGAATCCTGTTTTCCACTTTCTTCGATTTTTCATGACCCTGTATTTCATCCAAATTTCACTTCAAAGATATATTTTAATTAGAAATTTGACGCCTAATCAGATGCAATAAACCGCTAGTTAATAGGATTATTATTTTTGGAGTTATAAGGAAAAACCTCTTTCAAGCAATTCAGTAATCGAGCCTTTAAAGTTTGTGACGTCATCAAGCCACGATTTTATTTGAATTGCGCACATTTTTGAACACATTTTTATTTTAATATTTTACATTATGCATATCCATGATGGGTAAGTATTACGGTGGCCCCCATCGACTAGTTCAATAAGTTTTTGGTACCTATATTCAGTGTGTTGCGGAATACTTTCATTGTCAACTAATTATTACATACTAAATCATAATTTCATTGTTTAAGTTGGTGTTATGGTAATGTTTCATTTATGGCTATATATATATATATTTATGCGAAAAGGATGGATTAATTTCCAGAATTTAGATGTCATAAGAAATAACACACAACAATTGATATTATTCGTATTTTTGTAGATGAAATGTCAAATTTTCTAAAACACTGATAACTGGTGGAGATAAGAACTTCGTTGTAAAGACAATGTTGACATAATATTGTTAATCCTTTAAGTAATATCGCGACCAATATTGGGTTATTAACTTTTCGATACATTTATATAGGTTATGTTTGTCATTGATATATAAAAGTATAGATTAAACAATGTAATTTATATGTAAATGCAACGTATTGTGCGAAGCATATAGTTAAATTGTTCCTTCATAAGAGTTTTATACATTTTTCGCATTTTGATATATTACAGATGTATATTCCCTGAAACGACAATGTATAAGATTGAGATGTGGTTAAGAATATTTTTTATGTTTCCTATGTTGTACTCAACTTGTACTTGTATTCTTTATGTGTAAATTCTCGTAGATATTTTTCTAGAAAAATTTCTGCTTTTTAAATTTTTACAATTCCTATTGATGTTACAACAATTTGAAAAGAAATTTTTTTTTATATTTTTTACATATTTTTAATGAATTAATTTAAATGAACTTCTTTAAATAGCGATACTGCATTTTATATCATATCCAGTCATTTGTTAGTAATAAATTGTATTTTATAGACTGAAATATTATTATTTTTCTCTATATAAAAGCAATAACTGGAAAAATCACCTAACCCGATCGAAAGTAAAATATTTTATGTATTTAAAACTACTAACAACGAAGGTGTAGAATTTTGATGAAAATTAACTCATATATTTTTAATATATAATTCGAACATTTATACTGCAAAACATTAAGAAATATGAAACGTACACAAAGTATTATTGGAAGTCTGGCTCTTTACTTTTCGTGAAATATTTAAATGTCTTTTTTATTTTTTATTTTATAAGATTGTTATTGTAAATCATTTAAAGAAAAATAAATGTGTTATTAGTTAGATAGAAATATTTTGCAAGATATAAAAAATCAAAATTAAACGAAAAATGTTTTAAGATGTAAATCTAAAACTTTCACTTAAGATTAAAATTTCAAAATGCTTTTATAAATAGTAAATGTTATTAAAATTATTTATTGTCAAATTGTTCTTTCAAAATATTTTATAAACAACGGTTTTTTGAAAATAAAATTTCATGTCAAAATGTAGGCTTTTAACTCTTATTCAAATTAACAAAGAATAAAAAATAGGATTATAATATTAAAAGTCGACATTAAATGAATAGTCAATTTTAATAATTGCCAAAGCAAACATACTTCAAAAGAAATGCATTTACGAATGAATATGTCATTCAATTTTATTTAAATAACGCTTTCGGGAAGTAATACAATTAGCTAAAAATTCCAATTTTATTAAAGAATATCTCAGAAGTATGTTTTATTAAATATTAATATTTAGTGATAGATGAAAAACCTTTTAACTTGATTTTAAAAGTTAATAATTTTAAAAATGTCAAATGAAATAAATTATTTTTATGAGATACTAAAGGATTTGTGTTTAATGCCTAAGCGGGGCAGATCGGTCTGGATTACAGACCGTAGAACTTTAGCGCCCCGCCCGGGATGTTTCCAGGAACGCAGGGATTCGTTTTGGGCGGCGTCCAGTCGCCGACGGGCAGGGAAGACCCGCGCCGAGACCGCCAATGCCTCGCGTGCACTGCCCCAGCCAACATTTATTAGAACAAAAAAAAAAAAGCTTACAAACTAGACCAACATGGCCGGCACTGCCGGGACAAGCCCCACGCGACAGAGGGCAGGCAAGATAAAAGAAAGAAAGATGAAGTGTAGATTACATGAATAGACCATGCCGCTGGAGTCAGCACTCCCACGCGACAAGGAGCGGTGGTAATTGCTGGTGATGGATGTTAAATGTCTAGTGAGATTCCTGTTTTTTACAGTGATAAACCAAGCCGCTCGAGTCAGCACTCCCTCGCGACAAGGAGCGGTGGTTGCTGCTTTGGATGGTAACTGAGCAGTCCTTATTAATCCTGCGCCATGACGCACAGTTCATAATCAAGGCGGCCCTACACAGGTAAGGCTGGACTAGTTGATGTGCTTCACTGGAAATGAGACGCCAAGGTACTACCACTGACCCGGAAGTTGGGTCGATGAAAGAGAAGAAAGATTACTGTCGGCTCTAAGGATAGTGAATTATTTGTGTGAGAGAGTACGTAAGTTATTTTAGATTGTTGACATTAGAATGCTTAATTGCTTACTGGGTTAACATCAAGAAGTGGTGGTTTATCATATATATATATATTTAAGTTTAATCTTTATTTTTGAACGTTAATATTAGTTTATTTGAGTTGTTCTGTTAATTTGTTAGATTCGTTATATCCATTTGGTGACGAAAGATATTTTTTAACTTATTCAGGAGATTTTCACGTGTGAGGATGTTAGTGAGCCATGAAGGTGGTGGGTTAGTAGGATTTTTGAGATGCCAGGTTATGGTGAGTGGACAATCGAAATAATAGTGAAAGGGAGAGCCCTGTTGGTCACATGAGCACACATCGGTGCGTGCTCTCTTGAAGTAGTGTAGGTAAGTTGGAAAAGGACCATTTCCTGTTAAAAATGCTGTCGTGTGTGGAGTTAAGTTTAAAAGGTTACGCGAAACTAAGGGGATAAGTTTAAATGTGTGTCTGCCTTTTGACGAGGCATTCCAATGGGTCTGCCACTGATCCATAATTTTGGCTTTTAGTGTTCTACGGATGTATGATGTTGGTACTGGTAGATTGTGTTCTATTTGTGTATGTGTCGTTGCTTGTTTGGCCAGTTTGTCTGCATGTTCGTTGCCCGGAATTCCGATGTGCGCTTTCACGTGACCAAGGGAAACGCGTCTTGCAAGGACTTTTAAAGTTTGTTTGATTTGTAGAACCATTGGATGTTTGGTGCGGTGTGCGAAGATAGCTTGTAGGCCTGACAAACTATCCGAGTAGATATGTGTGTATTTGTGTGTTGGATTAGAGACCATCCATTCCAATGCTCTCAGAATCGCGAACAACTCCGCTTGAAAAACAGTGTTGTTATCTCCGATTCTGCAAGCCCACTCATGAGTCCCGATATCGCCTTCCATGGTGCAGAAAGCTGCCGCAACGCCAGTCTCAGTTCGTGACCCATCAGTGTAAGTGGTTGGATGGCGAGTTGTGAAGCTGTGTTCAAAACCATGCCTGGCAGTGTTAACTTGTAGGTGTGAGGTCTCTTCCGCAGGGTGCATTCTCCAGCTAGGAACTTTCCTCTGTAGTGTTATGTGCGGAAAAATTTGTGTACAAGTTGGTTCGTGTTCCAAGTGTGAAATTCTATTTTTATTGTATTCATATGCTAGTGTTATTGTGATTGGAGGGATCCCCGTTATCACTGCGAGTGCGTCCGATGAGATTGTCTTGTAACCCCGAGACATTTGTAGCAAAAAAAGCCTTTGCATCGAGGTTAACTTGTCCTTCACATATTGTGTCGGGTTTTCTCCCCAGACGCCCACGCAGTAAAAGACGATCCGTTCAACTATTGTGTGGTACCATATCTTTAATATGTCGGCTTAATACCCCAGGATTTGGACGTAAGTTTACGTGCGTTATTGTGTAATTTTTCTAGTTTGATCCTGAGGGTGTTGATGTGTTCCACCCAGCTTTGTTTCTATCTATTGTAAGGCCTAAAAGTTTGAGATGTGAAACGTGTTTAACACTGACCCCATTCATTTTTATGGTGGGCGGTCTGCCCTTGAGGTCTCGTGGTTTAACAAATGTTAGTGCTTGTGATTTTTGTGTAGAAAGCTGGAGGTTGAGGCTAGTTAGTAGCTGGTTGAATGCTGGGAGCTCTTGGGCTGCCATTTCCTCTACGTCCTTGCGCCGACTGCCCCAGAAGATAAAGCTGAAATCATCAGCGAATGCATAGATGATGTAGCCTCTTGATTCGAGTTCTTTGAGGATTACGTTTGCTATTAATAGCCAGAAAATCGGACCCAGGCACGAGCCCTGAGGGCAACCTTTCTCTAGGTTGTGAGTGGAGGTGCCTGAGCCCCAGTTGATTAAAATGCTTCTCTGGCTGAGATATGATGCGATGGTTCCAGCTATATTTGCCGGGCAGTGAATTGCTATAAGTTGTAATATGAGATCTCTCCACTCAGCATTGTCGAATGCACCTTTTATATCTAGTGAGACGAGTGAGGTGTAGTTCTCTTTGCTGATCAATTCATTGCAAGTAGAGAGGATGTCGAAAAGCGCTTTGTCGCATGACTTGCCCTCCCGAAACCCATATTGCCTATGGTGCAAAATGCTTTTTGTCTCCAGGAAATGTACTAGTCTGATGACCAGTAGTTTCTCTAGTAACTTCCCCAGTGTGGGGAGGAGACAAATCGGCCTATAGGATGTGGGTTCCGAGGCATCCTTTCCTTGTTTCAGAAAGTAGACTACCTCCCCCTGTCTCAGTGTGAGTGGAAAGTAATTTAATTTTAAACATTGATTGGCCCATCTGGTGAACAATTTTGGAATAATTTTGAACGTTAATTTTAAAATTTTGAAGTCAACGCAGTCTGGGCCTGGGGCTTTTTTGCCATTTAGTGAGTGTAGAGCTGAAGCTAATTCTGCTTTTGAAAAGGGGCGATCATCAGGGGTGTTAAATGTTAAGTCCGAATTATCCCTGTTGGGATAGGAGGATGGTCCGAAAAGTTCTTTTGTTAGGTGCTCCATGTTGGCTTGCTTAGATGATGTAGCGGGCGGCAGCTCAAGTTTAATTTCATCTGGTGTAAAGTATTTGCCTGTGAAAAATTTTTGCGCCGTGCCAAAAGGTTCTGATTGATTTCTGCAGAAATTGCGCCAGGCCTTGATCCTAGCATCCAGGACACTTCTCTTAAATTTTGATGATAGAATTTTGTATTGTGCGCCGAGATTCTCAAAATATGGCGTGTTTTCATGTGTCTCTCGAATCCGTGTCATTTTACGTCTCAGCGCAGTGAGTCTGTTGCTTTGTGTTTTTATCTCAGAGGTCCAGAACGAGAAAACTGGTGTCCTCCGAGTATTCTTTAGTCTAAAGGACGCCTTCGCTGCTGTTTGCATTGTTACTACCAGTTGCTGTGTGAATTCATTTATTTGTGTTGTGTTTGTTGCGTCCTTTAGTTGTTGTGTAAGGAGTGGTCTTTGTGTTTTGATAATTTGTGTAAATTTTTTGTAGTTGCCTCGGGTGGTATTGAAACGCCTTTGTGTTGTTACGAGTGGTGTTATGTTGAAGCCAAATCTTATGTATTTGTGGTCCGAGGCATTGTGTGTATCCATTACTTGCCAGTCACGAATCTTTTGGGCCGCAGTTGGGTTCGCCAGCGTATGATCTGGAAACCCTTTGTGCGTGATAAGTCCCTTGTTGTTTTTCCTTACAAAGGTGTGCGTTCAATTGTCTATATTGACTATGGATAGTGTATTGACTGCAAGAAACTCAATGAGATCATTTCCGCGGATGGTGTCTTGTGGGCAACCCCAAACTGTGGAGTTCGCGTTAAAGTCACCTCCGCAGATGAAGAAGTCTCCTTGAGTTATGAGATGTTGCCACTCAGAGAGGATGTCCTCCAAATTATGTCTTGGTGCCGCATATGTCGAGCCTACTATCAGTTTGCCCTCCAATGCGGAGATTGTTACAAATGCACAGTTGTCTCCTGTGAAAAGGTGTGAGTAGTTCAGAGAAGTGTTCCGAATGATTAGGTGAGCACTATTGTCATTAGAGGCAAACTTCGCCCAGTCTTTGGGCAAAGTTGACAGCAGCGCTCCGTCTTTGCCGCAATACGCATCCTGCAGCAATGCAATGTCGATGTTTTCTGTTATCATGTAGTTTTTTAGGACGTCATTTGCTGCCTTGCAGTGATTTAGGTTTACCTGTAATAGTTTTATGTAGCCAAAAGGGGAATCCTCTGTTGTTACAGAGGTTGCTGGAAGAGACATGTGTAGTTTAGTTTGCGGGCTGGTTAGTAGAAGTTAGTATATGGTGTGAAAGGAGACCTACCATGGAAGTACTCAGCGCCCCGCTCGTCTCCCTGGAAGTGATCCTGATAAGCCCTCTGATGATTCTGACTTGACATGGGGTCCTGTGGGGGATGAGACGTTGTGTAGAGGTGGTCCGGCTGTTGTTGATGGTGTTGAGGGAATGTCGGCTCCGGCAAGAGGGGGTCATCCTGTTCCCTTTGTACAAATTTAGACAATCATCATGTATGCCTATAAAATTTAAAGTAATTGTTATGTTAAAAGCATTATATGCCCTTTGGAATGTGTTTTCTAAATGATCTTTAAAACAGTAATTATGTTAAAAATTTGCTTTTAACTAGAAAATTTCTTAATGCAAATGATTTACACAATTTCATGAATTTCGGGGTTCATTCACGAGAAAATACGAATAAAAAATAAGTGATGTCAGGCACCTATTTCAGCATTTGTCAAGTATTGAAATAAATAAGTTATTCAAGGTGTTTTGAAGGAAAAACTCTTTCAAATTGAAAGGTAACCAGAGTATACAACTTGAAATTGGAGTTGGTGATTAACTGAAATTGGAATAATGTAACTGGAAAATGTAAATCAAATACATATTTCTTCATCGGTGATAAAACGTCTATCAAAGAGCGCGGTTCATAAGTGGTACCTGTAAAGAAAGCCTATATATGAAGGCAATAAGTTGCCACTAAATACTTGATATGATATATTTTGAAACACAAATATATGATATCTGCACATGTAGTTCAGGCCACATTGAGTCTCTCAAACTAACGGATACGATTTGCAGAACATCAAAGAAACAGCTGTAATTGTTTCCGTAGAATGAGGAAACCACCAATTTTAAGACCTCTGCACATTTTATTGTTATACCGAATGCAATAAATTCACAAGGGTATGTATTTATCAATATTTAAACATAAATGAAAGAAACGTAATCAGTTTAAATATTTGGATTCACTAATGACACGGTTTACGCAAACAATCTCAGCAATTGTTTAGTTGAACTGAAGGAATTGGTTCTATAATGGTTTTGGTTGCATTCTGTTTCAATAGTAAAATTTTGTGACCTTTGTAGACTGTTGCAAAACACAGTGATAATGCACATAATACCCAGAAATATACTATATTTTGATGAACGGTTAATTGGTTGATAATGATAATTTAACTACTATAACGAATCTATACATATGGAGAGCATTACAAAAGCTTAGTTATTGTAAAATTGATGGTAAAACTACTATAAAGTTATTAAATACTTTTTTAATGCAGTTCACAGGACATTATTAATCATCATTACTCCGAATGCTTGATAAATAAGACTTTAATAAATTTTTAAACTACAATTTTTGCAATGAAAATCCGTTATTTATTTTATTACGAATAAAAGGAATTTTGTTAGTTAAACTTTTTAAAACGCAAGAGATTATTATACAAGTTTTTAAAAAATATTTTTATATAATTCGGCAACTTTATTTGCATAAATTTACATACCCAATTAGTACAACTTTTTTCCACGTTTCTGTTGATTACCATAAAAAAAATGTCGTCTGGCCAGGATTGTGGTATGATTTTTTATCATAATCTAAATTAGTCAAATAATGTTTTGGGATTAAAGTATTTCTGATTATTTCACTTCTTAGCGATATAGTTTATGTCATATTAGGTAAATATGAATGCAGTATTTAACGTTTTGATTTAGAAATATTCAAAAAGTACACTTGAATTTTATTTTTATAGATCTAATTCATAAAATTCATTCTCGATTGATACCTATGTACTTGGATAGAAAGAAGACTAATTTCCAAAATCATTATTTTATGCTATATCACGAACTGTTTCATAATAGTCCTAGGCATAATTCCAAAAATGCCTTACCACCTTTGAATAGATATCATAATAAACACCGTTTTTAATTTATCACAATTATCTTTTGTTTGTCCTTCAACAACTTTAAAATAATCTTAGCTCTAACAGAAACAAATTCTAATTTTTCTCCCTTTAATTTATTCTAAATAAAAATTACCTTTACACTAATTACCAAAGAAAAAAAATATTATAAATCTTTTTTTTTTCTCAAAATGTCAAAAATGGGCATTGGCTCTTCTTCTACTATTACACTGTGTATCAAAATAAATCCAAAACCAAGTAAATAAAAACACTCTAGAAACAGTTTTTGATATTTTCCATCCACAAGTTTTATCATTCAAAACAAATCTGATTTTTCAAACATTTATAATTATTTAAAACAGAAATTGTCTGCTAAATTAATTTAATAAATATATTTTTACATCTATGTTGAATTTATCCTTCTACAATTTTCTAACACATTTCATATATTCACAGAGATAAAGTAATCAATTTTGTTTCAGTCTATAATATACTTTATCAGCTCTCCAAATTAGAATCCAAAGCTGTTTTCAAATTTCTCGTTTCAAATCTTTACGCTCGAGACATTTACTATATGTCAACGTATTTATTCTGTGTTACCTCATATCCTCCAAGTTTAATCAAGTTTGTCATAAAGAATAAGATAAGTTTTCTGGAGAAAGTTTGATAACAGCATGTTCGATACAAAATTTATTAGTTGGGAAGTTTACTGGAGGCATGAAGTAAGTTTTACATGAGATTACATTTCTAGTGAAACTACCTCTTATTTTACATATTTCTCTTACAACATTTAAAAATAGCATTTGAATTTGACAACGTTTCTGATTGGATTTTAAGAAATATATATCGATTCTTACAAATCACGGATAGAAATTATTAAATGATATATTCGTACTGAAATAAGCTCTAAGAATTATTACATTTTTTTTTTACTGTTTTGAAAATTTTAAATAATTCTTTAAAAAATAAAAAAAAATAAAATCAAAATCAAATATTAGTTGATATTTTTCATTGAGGCCAACTTTTATAATCTGTTTTAATAGAATATATGGTACTTCGAGTTAAGATACTTTGAATTTGTTGAAGTTTTGCAGCTATCTGGATGAAAACATAAAACAACGCGATTATAATGATGGGAAGTTTCGAAATTTATTTTGTAAAATTTAAAGTATCATAACTCAGTGAGTTTTGGTCTTAGATAAATGGAATTTTTGCTATTCTATTTGTCAAATCGTGAAGAAATTAAAGGCAAGACTCTTTCTGCAACATTATCTTAATCCTTACCTTATTTGGAACTTTTGAACTATCTGGATGTAAACACAAAACAACGCAATTTTAGTGATGGAAAGCTTCGAGATTTATTTTGTAAAATTTAAAGTATCGTGAATTTTGTTCTTAGAAGAATAGAATTTTTGCTATTCTATTTGTCAAATCATGAAGAAATTAAGAGGTAAGATTCTTTCTACAACATAATCTTAATCCTTACCTTATTTGGAACACTTGAGCTATATAGATGTAAACACAAAACAACGCTATTTTAGTAATGGAAAGCTTCGAAATTTATTTTGTAAAATTGAAAGTATCAAAACGCAGTGAGTTTTGGTCTTAGAAGAATGGAATTTTTGCTATTCTATTTGCCAAATCATGAAGAAATTAATGGCAAGATTCTTTCTGCAACATAATCTTAATCCTTATTTTATTTGGAACTCTTGAACTATCTGGATGTAAACAGAAAAACAACGCGATTTTATTGATGGAAAGCTTCAAGATTTATTTTGTAAAATTTAAAGTATCGTGAGTTTTGGTCTTAGAAGAATGAAATTTGTGCTATTCTGTTTGTCAAATGATGAAGAAATTAATGGCAAGATTCTTTCTGCAATATAATCTTAATCCCTGCCTTATTTGGAACACTTTTGCAATATACATTGCCTAATGTCTCGAGCAAGTGAAAAATTAAAACGCGTGTCAATGTTTTCGGGACAACCTGTATAGCTAAACTGAGAAAATATTAAATTTATACATTCAAAATGTAGAGAATTTTATAACACGTTAAATTTGGCAAATATAGGATTTCTAATGTATTTGCTCAATATAAGTCAATGGTAGAATTTTATATAATTTTATTTTCTACTATTTGGCTTTTCTATTATTTAGTTTATGATATACATAACTGTAAGTAGATTGGAATTATCGCAAAATTGTTCAAAGAGAAAATTAAAGCAAAATTGTTCTGTAAATCAGTCCTGTTGAGAGTATTGATGTTATTAAACAATATTATAGGTAATAACACTAAATAATAAAATTGAAACTTGTATGTCAATTTACTGATTTGCCATGTTTTTTTTTTAAAAAAGTTGTAAGCATGAATTAAAAAAGAAAACTACCTTTATTGCGTGCGGTCCAATTACGAAAGATTAACCAGGTTGCATTTAAATCAATATAAAGAGTCCAGCATTTGTTACAGGTTAATGTTCAACAACTAAGTTAAAATGACGTCAATAAATATATAAATAAATAAAATAATATATATAAAAGACAAATTTGACTGACATGTAATTGAATTACATCCTTAAATTATTGAAATTATCAGAATCAAGAATACTGTTTCAATTAGCGAATTTTTTCGCGATTTCTTAGGCTATTAATTCATGGTAGGCGGCTAATACGATGGTATTGCTTTTAATCACTACATAGTATAAAACAAAGTCGCTTTTTCTGTCCCTATATCCCTATGTACGCTTAAATCTTTAAAACTACGCAACGGATTTTGATGCGGTTTTTTTTTAATAGATAGAGTGATTCAAGAGGAAGGTTTATATGTATAATAACATCCATTAAATCACTACATAGTATAAAACAAAGTCGCTTTTTCTGTCCCTATATCCCTATGTACGCTTAAATCTTTAAAACTACGCAACGGATTTTGATGCGGTTTTTTTTAATAGATAGAGTGATTCAAGAGGAAGGTTTATATGTATAATAACATCCATTAAATAGTGGAGAAATACTGTTATTTTTGAGGTTTTTAATGTGATGTCGTAAATAATTTCATTTTTTCCGCTTATACATTGCAAACGCAGGCTGAACCCTACAAGATTTATCAAAATAATGTACTAATTATTGTACACATTAAAAAGGTCTACAGAAAACACAAAGAGATGAAGGTTTTCAAGGTTAACCCGAAGCAAAGCGAGGGAGGGCCGCTAGTAAATTATAAAACTGTATTTCAATACATTACTGAAATTGTTCATATAAATGCTTTTCTGTAGTTAGTGGGCCATGTAAAAGAAATATTAAATGTAAAAAATCTATTAGAATTTACAATAAAAAATACTTTTCACCTATATACTAAAATCCGGGGGGCTCGGATTGGATCCCCTGATTTGGTGTGACAGAAAAAGTTTGCATGACTACTAATTACAACCTATTATTTAATTTGAACATTTGAGAGAGGGGTGCTTTGAAACCTATAGCTACAAAGGCTGAATGATCTTGAATGATCTTGAATGGTCCATATATATTTTAATTAACAGAAATGCATACAAGACTTCGACAAGTACACAAATCTTCTTGATGAAGACGGGATAGACACAAGGATGTAGACATCACTGAAGCATACAGCCAGGACCTCCAGAGTCTACAATGGAGTCAGCGGGTGTCGAACCCGCCTCCTGCTCCTACGCTCTCAAGCGATTAGCGGAGCGGTTTCTTAACCACTTAGCCACATATGGCCCTTAATTTACCTTGTGTGTCTGTTCGGCTCAAATATTGCAACCCAATTTTAACACAATTTCTGCGCTACAGTATACCTCCTTTTTGGTAGTTTGATGTAAAATATGATATATGATATTCTGTAAAATAAATATTTGAAATTGGTCTCCGCCACCCCTCAGGGGGCAAAAGCATTTCTCCAATAAGGATACTTTATATGTCACCACGTATGTGATGACGTAATTGCCATTGGTTGCTTCAGAAATAGGTTGCTGTTCTCCGATTGAACTGTAGTATGGTTGCTAAATGCACAATTTTTCAGTTCCGCGCAGTGTATTAATGGACGTGGATTCGATTCCATGAAGGACGTTGATCAATTTTTTTTTCTTGCCAGGAATCTGGGTTTAAATATGATAAAAATGATTAAAAAAATCAGTCGCAGTTTAATCTATTTCTTTTAAAATACACATTTATTTCAATCAATTGTCCTTCAACATATTTTTCTTTTTTTGTACATAAAAGCTAGTCTTAGAAAAATTACTTATAATTTATTATAATTTCATTCCTCAAAATGTTTATTATTAATTGTAAGATGGTAGCAGGAATATTTCGCGAGAAAACACATAAACGACTAATTGTAGAATTGATTGATATTCAAGTAGTTTGGTGCTCAGTTAAACAAAAAGTAATTTATTATGCTATAGTCAATTTGTTAAATAAAGTCAGAGAATAGTTAATGTAAAAAATGATTATATTCTTTATACAAATTATTAATATTTTGACAAATGCTTTTTTTTAATCAAAAGACCTTCATTTTATAAATAAAATAATGTAAACTAATTAGAATTATGTAACTTATGTTTAGATTGAATATAGATTAAAAATATTTATATTTGCTTTTATTTAGGAAATACTTGAATTGTGCAGGGTGCCCCTTGTTATTGTGGATGAATCTATACTATTATATAAAGAGAGAACGCCTGACTGACTGAGTGACTCATCAACGCCCAGCTGAAACGACTAAAGTTAGGATCACTAAATTTTGACAGTAGATTGCTTTAATGTCCTAGGCAAGCAATAAGAAATGATTTTTGAAAATCCTCCCTCCCCCTCCGAAGAGTGTTAAAGGGGTGTTCGAACGTTTTATGTGTTTTCGCCATATCTCAGTAGCAGGTTTAGGTAAGAGCACGAAATTCATGAAAACAGATCTACTAAAAAATTATTAAACACGTATTTCAGGGATATTAGAAATTCACCAACTGAGGGGGTTAAATTGGGGGGTCAAACGTTTTAGGGCGTTTCACCAATTCTAAGCTGCAGTTTTAGGTAAGAGTATGAAATTCAGGAAAACAGATCTAATAAAAAAGTTATTAAACACGTATTTCAGCAATTTCAGAAATTCACCACCTGAGGGAGTTAAATGGGGGGGGGGGTCAAACGTTTTAGGTCGTTTCGCCATATCTCAGCTACAGTTTTACGTAGGAGCAGGAAATTCAGGACAGCACATATACTAAAAAAATGATTCAAAACGTATTTCAGCGATTTTAGACATTCACCCTGTAAGGGGGAGTTAAAAGGGGGGATCGAACGTTTTAGGTCATTTCGTTATATTTCAGCAGCGGTTTTAGGTTGGAGCATGAAATTCTTAGCGGAAAATTCTGCCCGTTAATTATTAGACATTAGATATCTGAATCAACGTCTAATAATTAAATGATAGAGATTTCCGGTGCGGACTGATTTTCCGAACCGTTAAGAACTTTCCGGATAACCCAATAATTTTTCCTCAACAAGTATTTTTCAAATGAAAAATTTCCTCGTGAAAAATTAAAATGAAATAAAAAAATAAGAATTACAAATAAGATTAAAACACATGATACTAAAAATAAAACATACTTTTTCAAGTATTTAATAAAATGGTGCATGAATTTGAGTAAATACGGGAAGCAAGCGAATATGATGCCATATATCGAGAATAAAGCGGATATGCATTGATGTTAAAATAAAATGATTTTGGATTTTTTCTTTTCTTTGTTTCTTTTGTATTTCACATGAAATGAGTGTACTTTAAGTGCACGTAATATTTATTAATACGTTTCAAATGTATATGCTTAAAATTCTGTATTTTAAATAAAATGAGTGAAAGGTTTGCTTTTTAAATTAAATTTAAAAAATACGAAAAATGACGATGGGAACAATACTTGGCGGTTTATTGTCTGCGCACGACTAATATAAAGATTTAAATTTAAATTTTACAAACTTAAAGAATAAAAAAAAACATTTGATGGTGGTGTTGTAATAATGACGGCTGATTATCTGCACGAGGGATATAGGCCCGTGGGGTGGTGTGCCCTCCGTGGCGGTCTTTCTAAGGGAACCTAACCCGTATTTACTCAAGGATAATGAATCCCAGATTCGAAGAAAAACACGAAAACTTAGAACGATTAGGCCGACGGGCGTGAATGGATCTGAACCCAGCACCTCCCGTCTACCAGCTTTGAGAGCAGAACCTATAGGCCACTGGTAGGGTAAAAAATATTTGAAAAGAAAGAGAATGGTTAGTAAATGTCAACAATATGCAAAATTATCCATGTCAAAAATGATGTCATGGTTAGCGGTAAATTATGATTTTCATTCTTAAAAACTAAAAAATTAACTCGATTGCCTGAAAAAACTATTTTTGACGAATTTTAATAAAATTGCGTTTTGATTAACAAAACCTAACGATTTAATATGATTACGCCATTAAGTCAAAGTAACATCCTTTTCCTTCCCCCCGTTTTAAAATTAAGTATATTGGTACAATCGAGACAAGTTTGTAAATTGTAGTTTGGCCACTGTATTTTGCGTTCACATATCTTTTAGCTTTCAAATAATAAAAAAAAAATTGCCATTTAAAAAATAGCTTTTTTGAATGTTCTTTTTTATAATAGATAGTTGTAAAGTGTTATAGAATGGAAAAGGGACATAATTTTAAAAACCTAAAAAACAAAACAATGTTATCGTAACGAAAATCAAATTCATCGAAAAATTCGCGTAATGCAAGAGCAAAGATGAAATAAAAAAGTAGTAGAACTTTTACTCAAGCCGAATTGCATAGACAATCAAACAAGCCGATCGCGCCAATTCCTAATAGTATAAATGTGAAAGTGCATTGTATATAGTAGACATTTTTTCATATATATGTAGAAAATAACCGAGAATAAGAAGGTTAGGCTCTATAATCCGGTTCATTGCTTTTTTATAACGGGGGAAATTTGGCAAAAAAGTAAATACATTTTCCTAACCAGATTTGTATTTTGCATGGTAAGCAATGTTTAAGTAAATTCACAATAATTTTGAAAATCTAAAAAACAAAACAATGTTATCGAAACGAAAATTAAATTAATCGAGAAATTCGCATAATGCAAGAGCAAAGATGAAATAAAAAAGTAGTGGAACTTTTCCTGAAGTCGAATTGCATAGATAATTAAACAAGCCGATCGTGCCAATTCCTAATATTATAAATGTGAAAGTGCGTTGTATAAAGTAGACATTTATACATATATATGTGTAGAAAATAACAGAAAATAGGAAGGTTAGGCTCTGTAATCCGGTTCATACTCAATTAGCTTTTTTAACGGGAGGAAATTTGGCACAAAAGTAAATACATTTTTCTAACCAGGTTTGTTTTTTGCATGGTAAACACGTTTTGGTTTTACAGATGATCATTTTCTTACTCACCTTTGACTCCTTTTTTCATTGGTTGTTGTTTCATTTTTGCAATTGTTTGTATAATATTTAGCACAAAATTTTACTTTTTTAAGATCGAGTTATGTAAAGACCCCTATAACAAGTAAATACCTTGTCTCCTATAAAATGTGATAAAGCATTGGTTAATTACATATGTTTTAAATTATCGGGGGTGAAATGTTTTTCTTAATTAATGCATTTATTTTTCTTTTAATGTTACGTGAACGACGACACGGGTGACAGCTAGTCACTTTATATGTATAAGAAACGCTTCCTATGAATTCTGCAAAAAGAAAAAAAAAAAAAAAAAAAAAAAACTTTTACAAATGTTTTTCGTAAGCTTTGATGATTCTATTTTAAGGTTTCGGCATTAGTAAGAATATCCACCCTTTTTACTCAATTATTTTCGGTAACATGTAACCTTTTCTTTTCTTACGTAACCTTGCTCTACTTAGATAACTTTTGTTTCATTAAAAGGTGGAAGAATTAATTTCCTTTTCTTATACAATTCGAAGAATGACACGAACAGTGTCAAAGAACTATTTTAGCTTATGTAAGTAAGAAAATTGATCAAGAAATACATTTAATTTGCGAATACTCTTTACACGGGTAAGTAAAATTGAATATTGTTTTATTCATTAACGTTGTGTACTTTGGGTGGACCAAGACTTTTTGAATTTTGAATTTTTCATGAAACCCATGTCATTTTTATTTCAGATTTTTAGCAAAAAAATTAATTGGAACTATAGATGTGGAAGTGACCTTATAAGAAGCCGAATAAACATACAGCAGAAGATTCTCTAAACACACAAAGAAATATACTATAAACACACGTAATGAAGCATTGAGGCTGTAAACACGCGATTGTGCAAATGTAGAAATCTCTCTGTAAAAATAAGGAAATCTTGAAAAAACTGTGGTTTGTGAATTATAGAAATCAAACCATCCTTGTAACCATTTCACTAAAATCATATTCATAAATTATATTTCTTTCATATCCATACCTAATATTATTTACGTAGTTACTTAAGAAAAATCAAAAATACCCAACACTAAATTCCTCCCGGTCAAAAATGTCTACATTGAACACTAATTTTAAGTATATTTAAGGTTATTATCCTAGGCTCAGGGCCCTACTTAGACTATCTAGGGCCCTGGGGCATACATTAGTCGGGGTGCCCCCCTTCAATCTATACATTGAAATTTTTCAGGAATTATGCTGAAGTGACTAATACTAATTTTCATACCTATTGTATATAAACATAAATTTTGTACCAAGTACTATTCGCATCTGTATACAGGATGCCACAAGAAACATGGTATTAACTTTAAGAGATGATAGGATACACATTTTTAGGTGCGTTCGTAATTATATAAATACGTAGCACCTATTGTCGTCTCTTGGTCCGTCCGTCTGACTGTCCGTCCGTCCGCATATAACAACGCAAAAACTACCCAACCGAATGGTTTGAAATTTAAGATATATTATCTTTGCAGAATTTTGTCGAGACATTTCAAATTTTATAAAAATCGAATCAAAACTTTAGGAGATATTAATAAAAACATTTATTAAGAAATCTGATTTTTTTTTTTTTTTAAATCGCTGCTTTCTTGTTATAGGAGCTTCCGAGGTTGAATCGTCAAGCGACCGAGATACTTATTTTATGACAGAAATTAATCTGCAGACGATATAATTCATTTCGCTGAATAAAAAATCATCAAGATCTGAATATTTATATAACTAGCTATAGTACGAACGCACCTCGTTTGTCACGTTTGACGTACAATTTCCAACTTGTTTGTTTTGGTTATAGGAATACAACGACAAATGAGAGCTGTTAGAGTAATGTTAAATACAGATCTTTCAGGCATTCTTGGCTATTTATTGTAATATCGGAACATTTTCTACCACAGTATAAAATTTAATATTTGTATTGCATCAACATGCATTTGGGTGATTCCATCATATGGAAAGGAAGTGCATGCATGAATTTTTACTAACAGCAACAAATTTCAAAAGTTGTTATGTTATTACTGCATTCTCCATGCACTAAAGTACTTTAGTATAAAATTTCATTTTATGACAAATAGTTTAATTCTTTTAAATAGAAAGCATCAGATAACAGTTGCATAAAATTACAGTAATCTTTTAATTAAATTTCTCTATTTTGGAAAATCTTTATCAAGCCTGGAAGGAAGAAATTGACTGTCGCAAAATGATATACACTTTAAATTAGAATCTATGTGAAAGCAGAGGGAGGAAGAGAACCCCCTCCCTCCCTTTAATCTAAAAAAAAAGAATTTTGTTCACTTTCAGATGATTTTTATCATTTCGCTCTCCTTTAATGAAATCCTACATCTGACCTTGGGCGACCCCCTCAAATTGGAGTGCCCAGGGCAGTTGCCTCGAATGCCCCTGCATTAGTCGGGCCCTAACTAGGTCCAAGAAAAGCCGAGCGGCTTGCTAGTGGTAATTATCTTTTAATGTTTCAACGGATAATGAACCCATGTCATTAATGTTTTCAACGGATAATGAAACCCATGTCAATTTTTTCTATGCTGTGTAACCCGAGTATTTGGAATTGGATAGTGTGATTACTTACATGGATTTTTGATAATTTTTATAAAATTCTTCTTGTCTTATTCTGTTATCAAATTTAGCTTTATGAAGCAGCCGTGTGAATGATACCCCAAGCACATGTAGTGGGAAATATCAAAACTTCTTTACAGAATATACTTGACCTCCAGAATACGTTTTGAAAACATTCAAAAAGGCTTTTAAAGATAAGAATGAAACGTGCGGGACTTAGAAATGCTGTAAAGTGCTGATACGTATAACTGGAGATTGCTTTGAATGATAAAATATGAAGCTAAAAATCTGCTTCAATATTTTATACTGTTTTTAAGTTTTAGTCGTATAAGGTAATGTAAAAATATTTTTTGGAATTGGAATATTAAGATTTTTTTTTATTTGTTAAGTTATGTATTTTGAAAAAAATAAAGAAAAAAATGGAATCTAAATGCACAAACAAAACATGTATTTTCTATTTGTAAACATACTTGCTTTAAGGCAAAACACTTTAATTAAAATTATACATGTTGTGTTCCATTACTTTTAAAGCTCTTGAGGTGAAAGTTCAGAAATTTCATTCGTTTCATTTATTATTTAGATCAAAATTTATAGGAGGTTTTTTTTTTTACACCCAAAACCGTCCTAAAAATTGGATCACAAATATCCTCACACGCCAACTTCTTAGGAGGAAACTAAAAAAAACATATATAACCATCTAACTTACCTGTCAACTTAACTGTCAAAAAGGGAGCCTGTCTGTCGGTTCTGTCGCGCGTAGAGCTATGGCAGAGAATCACGCGCCTGCCGCGAGGGCGTTTCTACGGCGTACCCAAAAGCTTCCACAGCCTACTGATGCCTACTGATGCCACGCTGCCCAGTGTCTGGAGGGAAAATCTGTTTTCCGGCAGTGATGGACCACTAATGTAAAGCCTCGATCAGTCCCTGTCACTTGCTTGCAATTGGAGAATTCGTGGCAGGGTTGACCGTAGGCCGATTTTCTTTCATACTTGTATTTATAAAATTACTGCTCATTGTCACGTTTTCTGGTGGCTTCAGCTACGGCTGAACACTGTATTTTTTAAAATCTTAAGGGTGTATTCAAATCCAAACTGCTTATTTTGAGACACATTTGTAAATTCATTTTTGCTCTAAAATGCATCTAATTGGCAGGTTCTCTTACTCAAAAACTTTATAATTTCCGTATTGTCTCGATTTTTTGATAAAGGCAGAATATATTTTTAAAAAAGGCTGTCAAAGTGGACATTTTGAACCGAATTTCCCGAAGCGATAGCGCTGGAAACAAAAAAAAAAATCGTACTGTGAAACTAATTGTTTGTAAATCAATTTCTAATTAATTGAACGAAAAATAAAAACATGGGGCATTATAAATGTCTTCATAAATCACGCCGCCAAGTTTCATGTTTTTATTTTAAAAATTGAGTCTGGGAATGTGTCTCAAAATGTTGAGTTGTTGAGCGTGGAAAAAAATTCTTTTGAATACCGCCTTAATAAAGAAACCGGGGGGTATACTAGGCTCTACAGACTTGGTTTCCTTGTCTGAGCACTCTCTTTTAGGCAATCAAATCAAATTATTAATTAGAGAAGGCCTGTCAAACCCTTGGCCCCGATCTACATTTAGTCCACCGACAATTTATCTGTTCCCCGCCTGTATTTAATTCAGTTGTTCAAAGGCACATTCAGAAATCTGTATATATAAAAGACAGTCCTTTCTGGCTAGATGATCAACGCACAGCCAAAACCATTGAACCTACAAAGACAAAACTTGCAGGAAAAATACTTCTTAGTATGTAGAGGCGCACTAAGACGGGATTTTCAAAAACTCCATCCCTAAAGGGGGTAAAAAGGGGAACAAACTTTAAAAAAATTCCTTAAAAATCGAGTATTATAGTTACGTGACAAATGATAACATATTTTAATGTATTTTTGTATGCTGAATCGAATGGTATCAATTAAATACTCATAAGTCAAATAGTTCGTGTGATATTGCACAATTTTCTAATTTGGCGAAGTCTTTGACGTCAAAATCTAACAATTCTAACAATACAAGTTATAATTTCTAAAAATACATCCGTCACTATAGCAATGGAAGCAATTCAAATTAAATCTTTTTGTTATTTAATTCTTTTGTTTATTTTTACACATAGAAACATTAACTGTTCTATTAGGAATGGAATATTTTTCTTACGGATATTTATGTAATTGTTTATTATTATTAATTCTACAAACGCCATGATTTAAAATAAAACGTGATTGCTAAAATAAAGTTTCGAAGGTCTATTTAGTATTATATATTGCTTCTTTATTTGTTTTCAGTCTTCAGCCATGTTTCCCCTTTTCTTTGGGTAGTTAGTTATTTAAACGATTTCGGGCTAATTTTCCGCAATCAGATACATTAATAATGTTGGGTAATTCTCTGTTATCCCGTCGACGACTTTTCATAACAAAAAACTATCGCCAAACTCTAACGCCAAATAAACGGGAGAACGTTGCCATTGGAATATCAAAATAAATAAATAAATAAAATATAAGAATGTTAGGATACAATTGTTATTTTAATTAATGAATAAATCAGTAAAAAATAATGAAAAATACACGCAAATGTCGAATTAAAAACCACTTGATGACGTAACAAACACGTATAATGCTTCTGACATCAAGTAAATGGAACTGAACTGCACTTTTAGCGTTTAATCTTACAATTTGGCGATAGTTTTTTGTTATGAAAAGTGGTCGACGGGATAATAGAGAAGTACCCAATGAGGAAAATCATCGTTTATGTTTGAAGTGAAACCTTCATGATGAATCCTATTACAGAAAATCATATCATCATCTACTATGAGTATAAACCTCATATTCATATTTTAATCCAATTATTCATGATATTTTGTTGTTTTACACTGTTAGTTAAGTAATGTTTTTTGAAATGTTTTAGAGTATAGCTACACTCTAAAATTGGGAGGAGTGAGAAGTTGACTCTTTGGAAGAGTGAGAGGCCTTTTCACTCTTTTTGGAGTGAATTTTATAAAAATACACTCCTTAAAGAGTGGAATTTTCCACTCCCTAGAAAGGAGTGAAATATGTCACTCCGTTGTCGAGAGTGACTGTCTCACTCCTTTGACAAGAGTGAAATATTTCACTCCGTTAAAGAATGAAAGCCTGGCATTATATAATTTTGTCCATATTTATTTATTGAGAGAAACGAAATTATCATTTTTCTTTTTCTTTTTAGGTAGCTTTCGTAAGAAATACTACCTATTACATTCTCCCCTATGTTGGAATTTCTGAAAATTTTTGGAGATCTACGCCGGTCATGACCCCTAGAACCCCAAACCCCCCCCCCCCCAGTTCAAAACTTTATCTATCTATCTATCTGTCTGTCTATATAGCTATGTCATTTTTTTATGGACACGCTAACTTCAATAATTCTGCACAAATCTCTTCCAAACTGATACATATAATCAAGGGACATAAAATCTTGGTCAAGTTCGTTAATGGGCAAAATCGAAATGGGGGGGGGGGTGTTGTGAAAGCAGAAAAAAACCCATAACTTCTTAATTATGATACGTATCAAATCTGTTTAAAGTTATTATTACTTCTAGGAAAAGGGCCAAAAATTTATGTATGACAGATTTTTGATATCATTAAAAATGGCCTAAAGGGGGGGGGATGGGAGTTTAAGAAGAAAAATATTCATAACTTCGTCAATTTACAAGATATCCAATCCGCTTAAATTTATTATAAATCTTCTTAATATTATCTATAACTTTTATACTGAAAAATTTTTTATAGGACCAACCCTTATAGAGAAAAAAATCCCTGCCGGCTCCGCCTGCAGACACAGGTAGATTTCGAATTTTGCTTTTTAACCATAAATATAAAATAAACTTAGGTGGAGAATTGATATTTTATCTTTTTTGTACTACTATTTATTTATTTTTTTTTAATCATTGTTCAGCACTATATAATGCGGTTATTTTATTTTTGTGGCAACACTAATTTGAGGGAAAATCGTGCATTTCATTTATAAAAATAATGCCGATTTAATTTTTAATTAATAGCAATATTTAATCAAAAACCATGTTTTACCGAAATGTGGGGGGTAGTACTATGTCAGAAGCTGCTTTATAAAGCTTTCGAAGGAGGCTACCTCATTTGTTGTTGTGTGTTTTGTAAATTCGTCACTGCAAATAGCTAAAAATTATTATATTTCCATTTGGAAGAAATTTTTTTTTTAAATAATCAGGCATAAAGAAAAAAAAATTAGTTAAATTTCAAAATACTGAGAGGGGCAACGGCCTCCACTGTCCTCCTGCTGACACTTATGTTTTATGAAAATGCAATAGTTATTTGCAAGTATTACGACAAAATCTGTAATTAAACTATGTTTTATATCTGTCGAAACTTTTTAAAACTATAATAGTAATTAAACTCAAATAATTGATAAATGTCAGTTTCCGTAAATTGATAAATGCAAGTTGCATTATGAAAAATATACCAAATAAAGAAATTAAAATGTTTCTAATTTATTCTCCTACAACGGTTTATTTCCCGCTGATAAAAAGTAATGAGATCAAAAAACTCTTTATATTATAAACGAAGTTGAGTCAGTGATAACGCTAAATTCAAAATGCTGACCTGGCTGTTTTGCTTTGTAAGATGACGTCAGTACGTCATTGGCATTCGCGCGGTAAAAGAAACTGTTTTAATGATTTGTGCTTGTTTCAAGAAGTTTGTCCAGATTTTAAATGGTGTATAATTCCTTGATTATAATGAAATATAGTATTTAAATTGTGGTTCTCATAATGTGTGGTGTGTCATCTGCATCTGCAACTATATTAGTGCAGTTTTTGTTCTTCAAAAATTTACTTCAATGGCTATTATTTGATTGATAAAGATGCCATGCTGTTTCTAGAATAAGAAAATACTCGCGAAATACCAAGTTCCAGAATGATATAAAATTTTCTTCAATATATATTTTTTTAATTTTACTGATTCATCTGCACATTTAAAGAAAGATATAAAAGACAAATAAAAAGTGCATATATTTTTTAATATTTATATAAACATTGATTTAAAATTTTGTGGATTATTTTACAAAGGTAAGAGCTCTTGCGCGATTATTTACGAAAATATAATTTTTATTTTAAAATGGAAGTTTTACGCGAATATTATTACTTCTGTAATATTAATTATTTAAACTACTTTTTTAAGAATAATATGTATTATCTTATTTGTATATTTTTATATCGAATAAATATTTTTCAGTGTTACAAGAATTGTATTTTTTTTTATTATTATTTATGTATTTATTTTTTCATTTTCCACTAAATTTATATCATTTCCAGGATTAACGATCTTGTTTACTAATCCTTAAATCATCCACTTTATAAATACATGTTTTTTTTTTCTAGTAAATAAACTGATTACTGCTTGAAAAGCAGAGTATTGCTTTTATTGCTTGTATATTCAGACCCATATTTGACAAAAATTTTCGTATTATATTTTTGCCAAAAAAAAAAAATCCTTAAAATTTTATATTTCGATTTTGCAAATCTTCAATTATTGAAACATAATATTAATATTGATTTTTCGATTACTTCTGGTAAAAAGGTGTTTTCAGATTTTAATTTGAAATTGGAAAAAGGTAAGTGTTTTATATTATTTACGTACATAACTACATTTTTCACATAAAATTGCTGGGGATTTTTTGTAAAGTATATTTATGCATTTACATGAAAGATAAGAAACTAACAATTGGACATGATAAAATGTACTATATATAAGGAAAATGATCTTGAAGCTAGAAAATATTTCTCCTGCATGTTATTAATATATACATATATATATATATATAATTTTCTAATGACAGTTTAGTAACTCTGGTACTACCATCTGATGTATATAAGAGAAATTACTAACATGGCAACATAATTAAAAGTATAAAGTTATTAAATGATATTGTATTAATATGTTTTTCAATTGTAATTTTCAGTTACAGGTATTACTGGTATGATTTCGCATATGAATTTTTATTTTTAATGACAAATCATTTAATTCTGTTACACATTATAATTTTGAAGTTAATGTTTTCATGTTAACAAAATGAAATATATATGTGGGAAATGTTATGGACATTTTAGCTTCAGATGGCGAACATAAAACTTGACAAATAATCATAAAAGCATCCGAATGAAGTTATCATAAAATTCTGAATATTTTATTAATAAATTTTAAATAAAAAAAATTAAATTACTATTATATTTAGTTTCAGGATTTTTTTTAAACTTGCTCAAAAAAATAAAAACTGCAATTAGATCCTGTGTTCCATCTGTATAACATATTTAGATTTCAAGGCACAAATACATTTTGAATGCTTTACGTTATAAAAACTGCAGAAAATGTAAATTAATTTTGATTTTGATTTTTTATTCTTTTTTAAAATAAAAAAGTTTACAATAAAAAAATGGAAATCAGAAAAAATCTACAATTTAATATATTTACTTACATAAAGTTAAGATGTATATTTAACACCTAATTAGTTTTTAAACTTGAATGAATTTTTCCTAGTGTTATTAAAAGAATAGATATATATTTTTTAAGGATAGCTGACACTTTCTATTAACTAGGTCTTACAATTATCATCTTATCTATATAAAAAAATGCCCCATATGGTCACCTTAATAATAATAATAATAATAATATATATATCTGTGTTCCATCTAAATAATATATTTAAATTTCAAGACACACAGCCATTTTAAAAATATAATACAAACAAAGAATCCAAATCGGTTTACTTAATCATATATGAACTGGAAAAATAAAAATAAATAAAAAAGTCATATTGAATAAGATTCTAAATAAAGAATCAAAATAATGTGGAACTAGAAAAAGAAAATTGAAAAAAAAAAGAGTGGTGGTGGTGGTGTGTATGTGTGTGTGAGGGGGGGAGGGGGATTGGGTAGATAAGAACCATGTTTGGCCCATAGCAGAGACAAATATATTATTTTTAAGGAGTTTTTCATTTTTGTAATAAAATTTAGGATTAAAATGGTTCTTTTTGTATAACTATTTAAGTATGCTATGTACAAGATATAAAAAAAGTTGTTTAGCAAATTTTAATATACTCTTAACATTTTTACAAAAAAAAATCTTTCTTTTTTATTTATTTATTTTTATTTATTTATTTATTTTAATAAGAAGGGCTCGTAACACCAGCGTGGTTTTTATGGATGTTAATATTTGAATAAAAATATAAAACATTCAGAAAAAGAATGAAAACTTGATTTTTCCTTATTATTATTATTATTATTGAACTATTCTATTCAAATGTTAAAATAATTTAAAGCATACTTAAAGGATAGAAACTCGTACTTTCTACTAAGAAAATGAACTGCATGAAATGAAAATGAACTGAAATGAACGAAAATGAACTGTAAAATGAATTTATGCAGTTAAAATTCTCGATAGCGGATACCTCGGGACTTCTGGGTTTGTTATCTATATACCTACATTTAGCGAACTATAAATCAGGCTTGGAGACCACCGACCAGGCCCCTACCTACCGGGATTCGACCCAGTTTGACGGGTTTGAGTGCCTGGAGAATGGGGCGAAAATCGCCTGATCGCCTCATGGAGGCGGTCCACTAAGACAAGTACCCAGGTCGGCCAACTAATGGAGTCCTGTTTTACTGTGTTGTTCACTCCTGAGTTTCAGTGTTCTGAGATCTGACGCCGCACACCACGAACTCGTCATGGCAGTTGGAATAGGGCTGGACAATTTAATACCAAAACTTTGGTACTCAACTTAGCCTGAGAATTGGGGGGAGAATTTTGAGGGAAAGTAAATTAAGCAATTAATTAATTAAAATTTTTTGAAGATACTGTGATTAAGTAATAATTGCCAAAAGCTGGGTTGCTTCCAGAAGAAGGACATGATTAATGCATGGGCAAACTCTTCCCCGGCTCTGACCCCCTCCTCTCTGATTTTAGGTGCCTTCCAAATTTGATATTTCTTACAATATTTTAAACTTATAGAGTAGGATATAGCGGACATTTCGAGACTATAAAATTTGTCTACTATTCGGAGGTGTCCACATTTCTGATGTAAAAATATTCAAACATGTATGTGTTGTGGATTGAAAAGGTGGATTTTCGCTAAATAGAGGTGTCCGCTTTTACCTCTAAAACCGGACACTTCCGAATAGCGGTAAAATTCTGTGGTCCCGAAGTATCCACCATTGAAAGATTTTATTGTTTAGAGATAAATATATTTTTTGTTTTCAATCTTATCTTACTGTAAAAGCTCAAAACATTGAATATAATCTGTACAATGTCGAAAGAGATTTAAAATATCAGCTTTACGAAAATTGCGTATTAAATTTTAGGCCCCATAAAATCGGGTGTGTGTGTGTGGGGGGGGGGGGTAGTGCCATGGACCAGTTTTCCCATGCTTTAATCAAGTTCTTCTTCTGGAAAAATTACCAGCTCTGCTTTGTGGTAAAATATATTCCCATTTATCGAGGATGCAATGTGGTCAAATATGGCTGCACTTAATGCTTTAAAAAAAATGTGGTCAAAAAAGGCAACTTATTGCCGACAGATCAGAGCACGAAAATGGCCGCAATTCAGACGTTTCAAATGTCTTAAATTCAGACACAAATTAGTGTCTTAAAAGATTAAGACACTTTAAAGTGTCTCTTTTTTTAACCATCCGTTTCAGACATTTCAGTTTACAGTGATAGAAAAAGGGATGTTGACAACAGAAATAATATTTATGATTTTATAATAATAGGACTTTGCAAAATAGCACTAATTTACGGAAAAGTATTGTCAAAAGATAAGAATTTATATTTAAAACAAAAATTAAAGTGAAATCACACATTGTTAGTCATAGAATATCCCTCTATTAAATAGTTATTAATAAAACTTTAAAAGCAACTAAAGTACAGTAAACAATAATGTTTGATTAGATTTAAATTCATTAGCAATTAATACAGAGATCTAAAGATGTAAAATTTGAATTACACATGAAAAAAAAAATAACGTACATCACAGGAATTATTAAAATACTAAATACAACTTAATGGGTATTTGAAAAGAAAGAAATTAATTAACTGATTAAGATTTTGGTTAATTACTTGCCCTTATGATAATTTTAAAACTATCATATCTTTATAAGGCATGCAATGAAAGTAAACACAATTGTGATAAGCTTGAAATAAAATATTTTAGTTTATTTCTGCCAGTAACCTAATTTAATTCATTATGTAATTCCAATTGAATTTTTCCTAAAGAGTTCAATTACTGTTACAAACTATGAATTAAATAAATGTTGCCAATAAAGTATTTTATTCCAATATTTACCACGCTTGTGTCTATTTTCATTGCATGCTCTAAAATAGATGATTCTTTTAAAATGCCCATAAAAGAAACAAAAAAAAATAATTCACTCCATAAAAAGTGAACATTCACTCCTATGAAAGAGTGGCTATTCACTCCTCTGAGGAGTGAGAAATCCACTCCTTTTGCAAGAGTGAATAGTCACTCCTATGAAAGAGTGGATAGCCACTCCTATGAAAGAGTGACTATTCACTCTTATCAGGGTGAAAAAACCCACTCTTTTTGCAAGAGTGGATAGTCACTCTTCTGAAAGAGTGAGTATCCACCCCTGTTTAGAGTGAATATTCACTTCTCGGGAGTGAGTATTCCCTCTTTCAGAGAGTGAACAATTTCACTTTTGCTTAGAGTGAATAGTCACTCTAAAGAGGTTGGGCAAATTTTGACTCTGCGATAGAGTGAATATCCACTCCTCCGGAGTGGATAGTCACTCTTTCTTGTTTAGAGTGTATTATACGTTACTCTGTTATAGAGATACAGAGGAAAGCTCTAAAATTAAGTGAACCCGATTATTAAAGATTACCTTTACAAAAAAATTATACTGAACACATTTTGATGGAAGTGACTTTTCAGGTATGGTTAATGACCCTATAATATATCATTCTATGCTGCTTAGTGATAGAGCTAATGGGAAAGTGATAGGGAAATGTTAGTGCAATTATGAAAGATATGTCTACTATATATATAAATTGCAAATTCGCGTATTTCATTCCGACCGTTTATAATTTGAGTTCTGCTGGACGGACTTTGGTGGGATTTCACTGTTAGTTAGGTTATTTTGTGGGGATGGTTGGTACTTCTCTGGAGCAAAGTATCGTCTGCGTTGTGTTTTCTGAAGCGAAAGCTTGACAACGAATCCGATTACAGAAATCATATCATAATCATCTACAATATTTATAAAACGGAAATTCGTATTCCATTCCGATCGGTTAAAACTCAGGTTCTACCGAACAGCTTTTTATATGATTTCACTGTTAGTTAGGTAATTTGTTTTAGAAATGTTTTACAATAAAGCAAATTGTTCTACATTGCTTATTTATAGAGCTACGGAAGGAAGTTATAGATAAAATTAGGTGAACCCGATTATGAAAGATTACCTTTTTCAAAATTCTACTGAACAGGTTTTGACGGCAGTTTCACAGTGTGATAATATTTCAGGAAGTGATTTCCCCCATTGTTTTAGTTATGGAGCTATCGGAGAAAGTTGTCAGTGGTGTAGTGTGCAAAAACAGTGCATATACTCTATAGACAGAGGATATATACTAGAGAGTATATGTTATAGCTACGGACGGTGTACAGAATTTTGTCTTAAAAATTCCATAAGGTTGACTGCGTATACCAGCATATACTCTCTACAAAATTCCTGAGAGTTCTAGCAACAGAAGATGATTATGAAAGATACATCATTTGTCTGTATATTGTATATGTATAATGCAAAGGGGAATTTCGATCCTGCCTCTTATACCTTGAATTCTGCTGAATGGATTTTGCTGGAACTTGCACTGTTAGTTAGCTAAATTTTGAGGGGAAGTTTTACTGCATAACATATCGTTCTATGTTGCTTAGTTATAGAATTACGGGGCATTTCTATAATCAGTTGAAGCCAATTATGAAACATAAGACTTTTTTAAAAATTCTGTTCAATGGATTTCGATGGAACTTGCATTATTAATTCTCCAGGGATAGTTTTAGTATATTGCATAGCGTTATATCCTTCTTTAGAAAATCCTACTGTAAATGATTAAATAAATGAGTAGGTCTTTAACAGCCTAAATTTCGTGTAATATATTAGAAAATATAACAGCGTAATGGATTTCGTATCGTTTTATAGCAATGCGAAGGACATGCAAGATAAAAGTTCATGTTTCTTTAAAACACAAGATCAAATTTACCGATATTTTTCGTTTGATTGAAGTTTTGTTTGGAGAAACCAACCAGCGTAGTGCGCAAAGCCTGCTAAGTAATAACAATGGTTAATTTTATCTGTATATAAAATTCTATATATAAAAAATAAAGTCCTGACTGGGGAGATCATCAACGCACAGTCCAAACTACAGAAGCTACAAACACGCAAATGGCGAGGAAAATAATTTTTAGGATGTAGAGACGCAATAAGAAAGTTTTTCTAAAATTCCATCCCTAAAGGGGTTAAAATGGAAACAAACATTAACAAAATTTCTTAAAAATCGGGTTTTATATTTATTTGTCAAATGAAAACATATTTCAATGTATTTTTGCATGATGAATCGAATAATACCAAATAAAAATATTCTAACTCCAACAATTCGTGAGATAATGCACATTTTTGAATTTGGCATTGCCTTTGGCGACAAAACCTTAAAATTTATTGCATTGATCGCCAAGTGTTTTTTTATAAAATACATTCGTTATTGTTAAAGATCAAACAATATTTGGCAATTTATAAGATAACTGGATAAGAAAAAAATCACATGATATTTTGATTAGATGAAATCTTAATAATGTCAGTTTTCGGGTTCTTTCTTTTTAACCTTTTTTTTTTTGCTTCGGGAATTTGGAATTGAATATTATTCGGTATTTTGATGTTAGCTGGATGCCAGTGATCGCCAAAATTTTGTTAAATCTCGCCAATCCTTTTTTTTTTTTTTTTTTTTTGCTAATCTTTTAACGTTAGCTAATAAGAACTAGCCATTATTTTAACATTGCAATATAATATCTTAAAAAACTTACTTAAAATAACTAAAATATAATTATCAAGCAGGGCGGTCACTCTGCCAAGCCAAGCTTAAAAAAAAAACGCCACACAAACAACGCCAAGAATTGAACTAGACCGCTACTGCTTATTTACAGAAATCGACTTCGCAATGTCAAATCGACAAAACATGCCAGATTAAAATATCAGATAACAAATAAACCAAGCGTCGCAGAAAAAAAAACGAAAACTAGAAGAATCTAATGAAGAATTTCTTCAATTTAAGACCAAACTCATCTTCATAAGTGATTTACAAACAGAGATATAGATTTTTAAAAAAAACGTCGAGTTACTTAAAATGATCACTTTTTTCTTCGTCAAACTTTTTTTTCAAACAACCTACAAACCTTAATATTCGGCAGAATAAAAAAAGTATTGCATTTTTGGACAAGTAATTACGTAATCTATGTGATTTTATAAAATTCAGTGTAAAAAAATATTATTTTCTATCCTTAATTAGCAAAAAACTGTTAATTCACTTGGCGATTAAAAAATTATGCCAAAACAGAGATAAAACATGCCAACGACCATGTACCATCTCTATAATAAAACCGTAAGTCATGTGACTGTCATCAACAGTTCCGGAATGTCCGTTTCACTTTTTCATATGCCAGGCGGCCATTTTTATTAAAAATTATTTTTTCGAATAAAACTTCATAAATGTGACATTTTTAGAAAGATCGTTCAAAATAAATTAATATTTGAGAGATGACTTACGTTCAATTATGTATATATTCTCCAATAACTTCAGTTGAAATTAGCTTAGCAGTTCAAATTCTCTATCCATGAAAGTAAACAAAAAAAAAGATTCATTCGTCGTGAAGGTTTAAAATATTAAACCATTAAACCATGGAGATAATCGTTCGTAAAGTTAGTTTTCCAAGAAAGATTTTTTGGAGCGCTGCCTGGTGTCAAAAAAATAATTCGTACCAGTGACACAATCAAAGTTTACCATAATTATGTGCTATACAACTCAACTTCATTCTTTATCTTTTCTTGATGTAAGCTGAATGTAAACAAATACAACTCATGTAATGATATTTAATGAATCAAATTTCGAAACAAATTGTCAGTTAATTTGGTATTTATGTATTATACGTGAAAGGAAGAGAGACCACCGAAAATGATTGTTAATCACCAATCATATTTACCATTATTAATGAGCAATCGCTTTCAAAACAGTAATTTAATATACATTTACAAAATACATAACATCATTAAGTACTTATGTGTTATTTGGGAGCAAATCTCGCCAATAGAATTTTTAAAATCGCCAATACCAGCTTTTATTTTTCGCGTGTGCAAATTAGAAACGATACTTTTATTTTGAAATCAAATGTTCTGATGGAGCAGCTGTCGTAGACGTACCGGGGCACTATATTAACTATAGATTTGCAATATAGAGAGAAAAATCGGGTTGCTGTAATTAGAATTATAGGCGGTAATGTTGGTGTGACATATTTACGTGATTATCAAAACTGGCTTCCAAAAGTTCAATGTTTCACCAAACCATACTCGAAAATTACGTGTTATAATATGCACTCCGATTATGTCACATTATTCAAGACGTTTTAAATGAGAATAATGATAGATTTTCTTCTTGGTTCTCCCGTAATCAAGTCTACAGCCAAAGTTAGCGAGAAACAAACAAACAAACAAAACATATATTGGCAACAATATGGTTCAGTGTAAATGGTGGATATCATTAAAGACTTTCACAAAATAGACTTCATTGCACCAAATCGTATTAACTAAAATACATCATTTGGCAATGGATCCAATTACGGAAAACTACTTAATATGTTTAAGAATCTCCTCATTAGCAAGCATATTGCAACTGATAAGCAAACGGATATGAAGCATAAATGCTTAAGTTGGTTAAGCGGTTTTTGTCATGAAAGATGAAATACATAACAACAAAAAATATGCGAAATGGTACCATGATCGAAAAAGTTTTTGATTTGTCTATTAGAATCTTCCGGTTTGGCGAAGGATTACAAAAAAAAAAAAAAAAAAAAAAAATTATGAATAAAAGTAACGTGTTACAGTGCTTAACATACATTTAAGGGAGACCAAACTGGTCGCCAGTGGCGTCTAGTATTGATATATGGCCTTAAACCTGATCAAAAATTTAAATCTATAATTTAAATTTGTTATGCCTGTTGCATTGTAATTCATGAAAGTAAACATGCATTTCACTCATTTGATTGTTTTTATAAGATATGATGTGAACTTAAAAATAAGTGAGGAGTTTTTGTAAATTACCCCTAGGATCGGTACAATCACTGTAGATGATATTTTTAACTCGTTTGTTTAAGTTTTGACTGAATACATTTTGTCGTTTAAACAGTAAGTTTACATCGCAAATAATAGTGGTCCTGCCATGACTAGTTTTATATAAAAAAAAGTAATTACAAAACGAAAAGAAAAATGCAAATATTTGGATAATGCATTTTTGTATTCTTTTGATTGTTCTTCAAAATTTTATATGTCAGAAATGTGCTTAAGGGGTCTTGTTTCTTGCGCGACAAAAGTCGACAAAAACAATCAAAGTTTGAATTTGTGTATTTTCAAAACCTTTATATGTATAAACATAAAGTTTTGATTATTAATTAAATAGATTGTGCTTTTTAATATAATACTATTAGAAACTGACTAATATTTTACTGAAATTGTGCATTGTTGAAATGAAAATAGCTCTTTTTTTCATTCCGTAAGTCATTGCGCGCATGATATCTTGAGAACGTATGAGTGGATTGTTATGAAATTTTATGTAGACAATAAGCGCATATGTGTGTTTAAAATGATCTACTTTAAAATATTTACAACGATAAGATTTTTAATTATGACTGTTTTTATTCATTAAAAAATTTTAAATTTTGAAATTTTTTACAATATTTTTTTACAGGGTTAATGAAATAATTTTGACCTAAAAGTAGATAATTTTAAACACACATATGCGCTTATTGTCTGCATAAAATTTCACAACAATCCAGTCATACGTTCTCAAGATATCATGCGCGCAATGACTTACGGAATAAAAAAAGAGCTATTTTAATTTCAACAATGCACAAATTCAGTAACATATTAGTCAGTTTCCAATAGTATTATATTAAAAAGCTCAATTTGCTTAATCAACAGTCAAAATTTCCTGCTTATACAGAAAAAAGTTTTGAAGCTACACTAATTAAAAATTTGAAAGCTTTTGTTGATTTTCCGAGAGTTTAAAAGGTACAAGACCCTTTAAACTTTTATCTGAAATTGTCAGTTATATTCGTACGCGTAGGCTCAATCATGAGTCTAGACATTTTGGAGATATGAATAGTCAAGATTAACATACCTACCTTATTATACATAAATTTGATGGCTTGATGGTTTTACCAATCATTAATACAAAAATAATTCAGTTGTAATTTGTAGAATATACTAATTATTAATTTTTCAGAATATAATAAAATTGAATTAAAAATAACATATTTGAAAGTCAAGAAATATGAAAATCATCTTAATGTATTTTACTTCATTTCTAACGATTGATGTTGAAATTATTGTTTACAATTTTTTATTTAATTTTATAGAATTTCAGAGGGATTCGACATTGGCAAGAATATATATGTATGTTAGGTTTCCAATTTCCAAATTTTAATTATTTGTCAGGCGACCGATTTCCCGTAGTGTAATGGGCAATGGGTATAACTTAATTATGTGCAGTAGCGCACTTTTGTAGAACGCCAAAGCTAATTTTAAATTTACCGAATAATAAACGTGTGGAAAAAGTGATATAACTAGACTATCACATAAGATCAATTTTTTAAATAATTACTTTGCAAATTGAACAAAAGTTTGTAAATTTAGTTCTTGAAAAGTATTGTGGATAATTTTTCTAGAAGAACATATAAAATAAAATATGCAGAGTAAAAAATACTTTGGAATTTGCATGAATTTTTCTTTAATAGCATTCTATAATTTTGTGGAATAAAAAGTATCTCCCCCTCTAATAACTGTTACAAATGTTACTGGTACAAATCGTGTAATAATAACATCTACTAATGTTACACTTAAATTTTGTTTAGGAGTCGTCTACTTATCGAAATGATAACAAATTTTAAAATTTTCACTACTGATTACTAAAGTTCTTATTATTTGGTAAATTTTACCTTCAGATACTGAACGGGAAGTAATTCTGTAAAGTTGTTTGATAATTATTCAGGTTTAAAATTTGGAACTCCTAATGTTAAAATCATTTTTAATCGTTGCAAAACAATTTACGATGCGTGCAGTTTTTTAAGCATAACTCAAATTCTGTTAGCGGAATGGTCTCTAATTCTGGTTTCGCATATTTAAAGCTTCCAGAAATCGATTTCTGTTTAAAATATTCATAAAATAAAACTTTATTTTTTTTCGAAAATTACCTTTGAAAAATATTTATTTTGAAATTCACATTACATAGAGTATGGATGCATGTTGAGATATATTTTTCAAAGAGAAAGTGATATCAATAATAATTAATCACTGAAAAATGTCCTAACGGATGAAATTTTGTAATGAACTTAACTGTAGAAGTTACTATTTTCTTTATTAATGTACCTGTAAAGATGCATTCGGGAATTCAATTCGTTTGCATGAGATAATTGTTATAAGTATTTTTTAAAAATTCATCGAAAATATTTATATTATTTTGAAAGAGGTCAAGAGAAGGGAAATAAAAATTATGATTTGAGTAAAAAAAAAATATATATATGTGAGGTGTATTATTAAATATTGGAAAAGTTAGAAAAATGCAAACCTCAAGAGATTTCAACATAACAACTAATTTTTGTTTTAATTCATTTTAAATTTTTGTTTATGGTAAAAACTCTAAAAAAAAGTTTGAACCATATTTTTACAATTATATAAAACAAAATTAATTCTACAAATTTGAGTGGATAGTTTATTTTACAATTTCGTTTTCTTGTATTTTTAAACTCCTGAATAAAACAATGTCATCAATGAATGTCATTTAAGAAGCAATAGAAAGAGTAATAAAACTTATCTTCTGTTATAATATCTGTGATTTTTTTTTTCATGGTGTAAAAATGAAGTACTAAGCAATAAATGAAGTTTTTTCCATCTTTCTAACACATTTTCGATTTCCAATTTAAGATTTAAAGAACTTTATTCGAAAAAAAAACAAACTTTAAATTACGTTTCGCTTCTAGCAGAAAATTTTTCACGGCCTTTTTTTTCTCATAATTTCATTTCTTATGACCTTGGGTGTGAAAAATAAGCATTTTTAGAGATTAATATCCTTCCAATTGTTATGCAATCTAAAAGAATATTTTTTGTGAAAAGCGGGAGAAATTTAACCACTGATGGAAATTTAGATTTAGGCTTAGAAAAATGGGGGGAGTATTAAAAGTAGACTAATAAGATACGCAATGCATTTTATGTCAGAATCACTTAAAGAAATAACTTTAATTGGTATAATAATAAAGTAATTTTTAGTGTAATCCGTTGGTTGCAAGTTTTTATCAGCTTTGTTTGACATATGTAATAAAACAAATAAATCGGTCAAGTGCTAGTACAACTCGCGCTCAAAAGGTTCCGTACATTAAATTTATTAATTAATACACTCCTACTACCCATATTTCTTTCGTTATTTAAGTTTCAGTAGATTCGGAAATAGTAGAAAGGGGACATATTTTTCCAGTATACTTTCAACAATATCTCTGAAAATAAAATACCTAAAATTAAAACAAATATATTTCTGAGTTCGATGTTACGATATCTTTCGAACGATACCCTACACGATATATAGAATAAAGAATTTTTTTCAAGTAACTTAAATAATATCTCGGCTAATTAACGACAATTTTTTTCGAATTCATTATCAAATATCCTTGGATGATTCTGCGTCGATAGATACCTCGAGCGTCCGTCAACTGCTCCACTGACCGCCTGAAAAGTAAAGTTTGTGTGTAACAGAAAAATGCATTTTTCTTAAAAACTATGGGACCTAGGAAAATCGCTATAGTTTTCGTGCAAGGTTTAAATAAACTCCTACTAGCACTAATTTGTTCATAATTTTAGTTTCAGTGGATTCGGAAATAGAGAGAGAGGGGGCATATTTTTGCAGTGCATTTTTGACGATATATCCGAAAATATAATGCCTAAAAATAACACAAATATATTTTTGGGTTCGATATTACGAGGTCTTTCACCCGATGGCCAACATGGTATAAAAAAAGGAAACTTTTTTTTTCAAGTAACTTAATTAGCCCTCTAAATTTTTCTTAAACATATTTGTGAATAACTAATAATCTGAAAATATGTGGCTTTATAAATTTCCCAAGATTGCACTATTCACGTCCCATAGTTTACGAGAAAAAGGGCTCTGACAGTCAGGCAGACAGACACAGGAGTGATCTTATAATGATTCCGTTTTTACTTTTTAAGTACGGAACTTTGAAAAGAAACACGCATGTGCCATTTTTTTTTATAGATAGTAAATTTTCTTCTAATAACACTCTCAGAAATAAAACACTCAATTTTGACGATTCGGCAATCCTTAGGCCTTATTTCGGTATTTTTAACAATCATTTCGTCACAGAGTCACGTGGTTTTTGACGAAACGCGAATCCTCAAATGTCGCACGAAACTGTTTCCACACTGTCAAAAATAACACTCTCACTTTTGACAATTCAGCAATTCTTGAGATATATTTTATAATTTTTGACAATCATTTTGTCTCAAAATTAAGTGATTTTTAATGAAATGGAAAAGTTCAAATATTTGACGAAAATGTTTCCCCATTCACGGCCAGATTATTATTGTTGTTACAAAATCGTTCAAATAATAAATAATAATAATAATAATTATTATAACAATTATAATAATAATAGCACGAAATTACCAAATTTACAGTATATTAATGAGAACAGAAACAAAAATATTTCCTCCTTGGATGAACGCCATAACACGAAAGTACCAAATTTCTACTTTATTTTTCATATCTGATAACTTGCGTCTATCCTTTTTGTAATTTTAATATTTTTGTGACGATTTTAAGCATTTCTATTGCCTATTCAAAGATGAATTTTTCTATAGTTACAGAATTTCGTAGAAAAGGCTTAAAATTTTTTTCTAAAGTTACAGAATTTCATAAAAACGGTTAAAATAGTAATATTCGAACACCATTTGGTCCATTTTCGACAGAAAGCAACAACCAATTTACCAATAGTTTAAATAAATAAATTAATTAATTAATTAATGAATTAAAATAAAAATTTTAGGAGCTTTTTTTTTCAACAAATTAACTAGACCATATTCTAATCATTCATTGAACAAAGAAAATTTCTCTAATAATTTATATTAATCAACCCATATTCTAATTATTTATTAACCATAGAGAAACCATAATAATAATCTAGCCATATTAATTAAAACATGCAGAAATTATAACAGTACCGATAAAAATACAATCTACCTTTTAAAAATACTATAAGTACACAACATCTCGTAGATACATTTAAAATTAAATTTACGCAAGTTCCGCTGGCGCAGTGGTCTCGCGCTGTAGTTTACCACACCGAAGGTCGGGCGTTCGTATCCCGTTGAAGACTTGAGAAATACGCCCCTATTTCCTCCCCTGTAAATTACAAATGCTTCTAAAATTGTCAAGAGATAGCGCCACCTGCCTCTTTTTAACACTTTCGAAAAAGCAATTTGACGAAATTAATTTCGTCACATTTTTGAGGATACAAATTTACTTGATTTTACGAATTTACTCGAAATATTCGCTCGGAGCACTTCCCAGGAAACAATTTCGTCAAAAACGAAGAAAATTTCTTGGAATTTGAGTATCCATTTCTAATATTGAACCAAGAAACATTGTTAATAATTGAATAAGCAGTATTTATCATATCGATTTTTAAAATAAAATAGCAAGCAATCAGTGACAGCTTTTAAAGTTATCCTAGAATACAATCAATGTGTAAAATCTGGATTTTCTTCCTTTTTTAATACCAAATGTCGCCAACAGATGGCGCTTCATTGTCTGAAATACTCCAAGAAAGGTTGGTTGGTTAGTTGATTTATGACGACCAATTATCAACACGAGGGATATAGGCTCTGGGTGGAGTGCCCTCTGTGGGGTTCTTTCTAAGGGATCCTAACCCGTATTTACAGCAAGGTTCGAAGAAAACCACGGAAAACTCCGAACGGTTAGGTCGACGAGCGCGACAGGGTGTTGAACCCAGCACCCCCCACCAGCTTTGGGAGCAGAACCGGCAGCCACTGGTGGGGCCTCCGAGAATGGCTGAGGACATTTGGAAAATCGGATAATTTGTTCCCAGTTCAGCATTCACTATGAAGGATTTTTCGATAATTGCTCCTACAGCTTAAAAAAGAAAAAAAATAACTCACAGTGCGTTTAGTACATTTGAACTTCATTTTATCTTCCTACTAAAATAAATGCAGTTTTTCTTGGATTTTCATGTAAATTAATTATTAACCAGAGAAAAAAAGAAAGGAAAAGAAAACACCTTTTTTTTTTCTTTTTTTTTTTTACTATCTTTAGTTTCTTATACAGATCTAAACAAAAAGTAACTTTTTAAAATTAACCATTTTTGCATTAAAGATTCAAAATATAAAGTTTGATCGAACATACAGTGCACTGCTTTCCAAAAATATGCATAACTTCTGTTTAGCTTAAGATTTGCACTGAAGAAAATATTACTATTTGTACTGTCTAAATTTACTTCTAGCTGCTTCTACTGATTTAAAAAATCTAAATATACAGATCTGATAAATATAGTATTAAAATATATAGTGCAACTGCTCTCTATGCAGGGTCACTATGAAACGCAGGAGTGCGGTCATTTGCAAATTTCAAATACCTGTTTTATTGTTTCTACATGTAAATAGAATGGAAAATAAAAAATCAGTGAACTCACATGTTAATAGTTATTTATACGCATTATTTATTATATACTTATGTTATTAATCTTACGAGAGATTTTTAAATTAAATCAACAGTATTTCCAAATTAATACATTAGTTTTTGCAATATAAGAATTTGAGAGAACGCAGTGGCACCTGTTACAAAACAGGGTTACAAAACTCATGTTACAAAAATAGGAATACATACCGAAAACATAGACTTCACAAATTAATCTCATACAAGAATAATTTTAATAACTGTCACGGTTTGCTTCGTATTAGATTAAAAAACCCGTTAGAGCATTTTAAGACACCCTGTATATACAGTTTTTTGAAAAAATAGAATAATGTATACAGAACTCGAAATTTTGAATTCACTAAGATTGAATCATAGATTTAAGTTAACATAAAACGAATAGTATATTGAAAAAAGTGACTAATAACAATGTTATTAATAAATTTCTTTAAACAAGAAATCAATACGCTAGTAGAAGGTTATTTTTTCATATAATTTCTGCTTTCTTTTCAAGATGAAAAATGAAGTACTAGATAAAAAATTAAATTTATTTCATCTTTTAACTTTATTCAATTTCGATTCTAAAATTAAAAATTTAACTAACTTTATTAGAAGAAAACATTTAAATTAAACTTAATTTTTAGTAAACATTTCACTTTCTTTACTTCCCATAATTAAATTTGATAATGCTGAAAAACTCTGATTTATTAGCAGAATATTGTTTTAAATAAGTTATTCAAATTTATAAACATATATTAATTTTAAAATCATTTTTATGTTGATTTATCTATACTTGATGTATTCTTACCATAATTGCGTAAACCCTTTCCTTACTTGTATGCTTACGTCATGCATATTTACATTTATCATGTAATATCTATACAATTATCATGTAATATCTATACAATTATCATGTAATATCTATACAATAGACATAACCGTGTATTTGTATCAACTAATGAAAGTAACAATGGTTAAACAGGAGAAAGACTATATCTGTGAAGTAGTTGTAAAGGTTGGTAATGTTTATTTCTTATTTGAGAAAAATTGCATGCAGAAATGAATCCATAATGAATTCTTCTCCATACACAAAAATTGGTTTTATTAGAATTAACGCGATAAGTTTCCTACGACTGAAAGCATAATTCAAATCTGTCGCTTTAAAAGAACCAAATAATTCACAGATTGAATGATTCATGGATTTCTGTTTTCATGATTTTTACATTAATAGATACACTATATTTTTAAAAATACACTATATATTTAAAATCATACCTCATCCTTACATCATCATCACTTACATCCTCACTTCGTAAATAAACAACTGATATACAGGGAAAGTCATAATAACTGTGCATAATTTGCAGGAAGGACAGTAATACAAAGCAATAGAGCAGAGAAACAATGTGTATCAGCCGGTGACTTCGGCAGAAGAAATCAGCAGAAGTTGTTAGTTGAAAGGTATGGTATTAAATAACCGCTCCAAAATGAAAGAAATATCAAAAGTTCGACTTACACTTTTGTGTGATAAATGATCTGGATTGCTTCTGGTATCGGACTGCCGATAATGACTTTCACTAAATGATTTAATTAAATTCGACTAATTCACTCATAAACTAAAATAATATGTGCTATTAAACTTCGAATATTTATATACATCTATCAGTACGCTATATACAGAACAGGAATGTTTCAGTTTTCTGACACCTTCAAAGTTTTTAATCATTATTTAAATCACACAATATCCAGAGATGCATCTCTGTTCAATTTCAAACTAAAACAAAAGTATTAGTTTCGCTTCTCTGAGGCACTTCGGAATGAATGGAGGGAGCTGTCTGATGCTCACCCTCACAGTGCATTACTGACCATGTTCGATCTAATGGTATGAATAGCTACATCAGCTGGAATTGTTTGTGATGCGCTATAAATGTTAGACCACATTCACTTATCGATCTGAATCCTGTGTTATTTCGTATGGGTTGTTTCGAACACTTGATGTAAACGTACTGCTAATTGTTGTTGCTGTCTAAAAGTATAATAAAATCCTATTTTTGTAGCTTTCCAAATGACAAATCAGTTATGTCATTTTGATCATTCAACGTTGCTATCTGTATCCGTCTTTGTGACCACGTGGTGTCTCTCGTTTTCATTTTACACACCTATGTTCTTTAAATATTATTGCTTGGTTTTGTGTTTTTCAGTCCCCAACATATTACCGAATTTTTGTAAATCATACTATATAGAAATAATACACGATATGTACAACAAGTATATGCAAATAAATAAATTATTAACAACATTCAATATTATTACATTCATTCATTCATATATAATGAAGATATTATTGAAGTAAGTGTATATCCTTGATTAATAAAACTGTTAAACATGAATAAATATAACAATTCTTCATTACTGACGGAAGCTAAAAAAATACTGCAAATCATTTTTCATGTAAAATAATAATAATAATAATAATAATAATAATAATAACCCTAAGAATATGTTTCAAAATATTATTTTTAAAATACATATCTACTTATAGGCTTTTTTGTGCAAAGTGTACTTATTCCTTCCATAAATTTGTGATTAGAGAAAATGATAGAAATATCGCACAAACATCATTTTGCTCATTGCTCGACAGCTTTGTAAAACATTAAACAAATTATTGCATTCTAAAGAGTCAGAAATATCTAACATTTAATCGAAAAGGAATGTTGGCCAATAAATGTACAATGGTAAGGAATCTCAAGAAGAGAAGAAGAATATTAGAAACATTTCTAAAAAAAGCGATTTCATTTCATTCCATAGTAGCTGAGAAAATACAATGTCGTTCCAAATACAAAATGAAAAAATTTGGAACAGTTAAGGATGTATTATTACAGTAAATGTCCGCTGTCTCCAACAACCATTAAATTACCATTTTTATGTTACATTTAGTAGATTGTGCACATAACGAATTAGGTACACATCATGGAATCGTCACAGAAAATAATCTTGGCTTCAATAAAGAACATGAAATTAGTAAAATATATCTTAAGAATCAGAAATATCTTACTGTAAAAGGAATGTTAATAACTGAATGTACACTGAAAAATAATTTAAATAAGAAATGTACAGTCTAAGACGAATTTCCAAGGAAAATATTTTGAGCAGATACATGAGAATTTGAGTAAATGAAACGTCATAGCTAATAGAAATTGAAAATTTGAGACATTTAGGTTTTTAAAACATATAATGTTCGCTGACATAACATTTAAGAACATGTATATATATATATATATATATATTTCTCATACGTGGCGCGAAAATAAGGTGGAATTTGTAGCTTGCTGTTTGGAAACAACCTTAGTTAGCGGAATGATGATCCTCAGTGGTTCATTTTGTGGTCACGTGATCCATTCAGCAATCAAAATTCAGAGAAGGAGTTATTTTTATTTTAAAACACAGCACGGTCTTTCGGCCGATGTATGAATAGCAATAGTCATTGGTTCGTTTTACAGTCACATGATGCATACAGCAAATCAGTTTTCTGACCAAGTGTTTCTTATAGACACATGTTGTTTATGCTTTGCTAACTTCCAAAGTATCTGAGGGAAATTGTATTTTTCCCGTCGAACGAACATTAAGATCAAATTATATATGTGAAAGCCATGCTGCACAATATTATAGGTGTAAATATATAACTCTCTTGAGTGGTTTTTTCATTATGTTAAAAAATTGTAAAATACTCATTGCTAAATGCATTTTTGATTGTGTTTCAACAAAGTTTTTAATTATATTTTTACATTAACAAATATTTTAAATTTCATATGTTAAAATGATTTATGATAGTACTCATTCTGGCTAGAGTTGCTGTAAAAAGTGGCAAGACAGAGAAGCGAGCTGGTACCGCTACGCAGTCCTAATGAGAATTGCGTTGCAGTTCACAGGGGTTGTCGAGCGTTAGAGAGCAGGGAGCGGGGTATATTTTATATTACATTTTTAGATGCTCAAGTCCATTTAAAGTTGACTCAGGATTAAAACATAATTCCTTCGATGAATATTAGGAGACGTTTATAGATATATAATCCCAATTTACAGTTGTTTTTTAAAGATAGAGTGCTATTTCTTTCATTACGGATTTTTTGTCGTCTCCATAATTTCATAAACTCACTTTTGAACAGCAGCCAAATACGATTTCTATTTTTAGAAATCTGTGATGATAGTGGCAACGACCGGAGCTTTTGCTTTTGTTTTACTGTTTCAACACGACTTCTAAATATCATATAATTACATTTTTATATCATCAAATAGGGGAAAGTATTTATTTTCAAATGAAAATTGTTTGAAAATTGTAGCTAAATTTAGTAATATTTTATGGCTATTTAAATTGATTTTCAAGCATATGTATTTTTTTATTTAACACAATAGTGACAATTTGTGGCACAGTTACCACATTTAACAGTTGATTGCCAAATAGGTAGAAAATTAGAAAATTTTATAGAGAATATTAAATTTTAACTGTAGAAAGTATCTCATTTTAGTAAAATTTTAGCCATATTTTTACACAAAACTTTAAAAATTTTTTAAAATAATTGAATTAAAAAAAAAGATTATCGAAATTGCTTCCCTGATCAAAGTTTAAGATATCTGACATCTGCATATTATACAAGTTGTAAATTTCCAACTGGACGAAAAATGTCCGGGACAGGATTCGAACCTGGGATCGCTTGGCTGAAGCCGCCACGCTCTACCACTGAGCTATCCCGGTCGAATCGGGAGGGCATAATTCATCCAGTTAACCAATTTGAAATAATTGTGTTAAAAAATAATCCAGTGTATCTGCATATTAGTTGTAATTGTTAAGATTGGCCTCGATATACATACATACATAGGTACATATATGCTTGACAGCAATTAATAGTATAGATTTTTAAGCATAGAATTTAATAGATCTTTATCTATCTCAAGAGTGAGGATTTGTGGCAATGTTCCAACATTTTACAATTAATTTTCCAAAGAAAATTGAAAAGAGAATAAAACATATTAATAATAAAATTATATGAAAAATCTGGCACTGTTACGACGATAAACTGAGATCTGATAACGAAAATAGAGATTTTTGTTTTATGTTAATATAAAAATAATATAAAGTTAAGTTAAAAGATACCTTGCTTCAGAACATGCTTGGGATTTTATTTTAATTTCATTATGATAAACACTGATTCTCTGGATCTACTCTGGAGATCACTGGTTTCTACTTACTATGCGGCCACGATCCGCAGAGTTGCGACATTTTTCATAACAAAATTCTTCACCTTAATTTATTGCATAATTTCTGTCATTAAATAAGGAAAATATTACTTTGCGTAAATAGAGGTATGGGAATGCTTTTTAGAAAAATTAATGCGTTGTTTTAAAGGAATCTTTAAAATTTGGAGTTAATGCCACATTAGCGCATATTTACGTCGGTTGATGATTTTTCCCTTTTAGTAAAGCTTGGATTAATAGAAGTCAAATCATGGAAATAGCACATCAAAATCTGGCTTTCATAAAAAAAAGGAGAAAAATAAAATATATATATTTTAGAGACTAATAAAATTAGAGACTAATAAATATATATTTTTTTAAAATAAGAAATGTCTATAATGTATTAGAAAAGTAATATCACCCACCAGATGTACACTGAAACAGAATTTAAGTTGAATTTAAATAACAATAATTACCAGCAATCCTGTTGAATTTCTGCTAAAATGCGGATATATATATTTATAGATTTGTACTAAATTAGTAGAAATGGTAGTACAATTAATAAAATTGGAGGAAATGTTTCATTATTTTTTTGTAAACGGATTTTTCAGAAAGATATTCGCCCCCCCCCTTCCTTGCATAATGCTTTATAAGAAAAGCTTACAATCTTATAAAACCTCAAATAATAAAAAAATATACATGAGAATGTATGCTCAATAATATGCGGATAACGTATAAGCTAGAAGCTCATTCGAAACAGGTATTCCATAAATGTTTAAAGAAAATAAAAAGTGACTGTTTTTTTATTGTTTGTTTGTTTGAAACGGTATCTAACAGTATACATTTTTTTAAACATGTGATTAAATTATTTGCAGAGTGCCCCTTTTTTTCGGTGACTAATGGCTAATTCCTTATCCGTTAGTTTTAGAGGTATAGTTGCAATTGCAATAATGTTTCAAATGCTGTTTTTATCATATAAAAATCTATTCATTTAAAAATATTTATTATTTTTTTTAAGTTACTAAATTGAAAATTTATACGTTCTGTGGGTCGTATAAGTTATATTTAGAAAACGTGTTTTAACAAGTAAAACATTCAAAGTACCTTTTTTGTACGGCCAAAACATACCGAGTTTTATAATTATATGAGTTTATAGCGTTTTATCGCACTAAAAATATGTCTTTGTGCTTATTATTTCATTTTTTTTCGAACATTATGCTTTAATTTAAAACAAAAGAATCTAATGACTCTATAATAGTGTAACAAACTTCAGTATTTTTAACAAAAATGATCAAGTTTGAGAAAAAACAAATAAAATAAAAAGGGCTACTTTCCCAAAGAATGCTTTAAATTCCAAATACAATTACTTTTGTATATAAATCATTGTAAAAGAAGAATGGCATTTTATTAAAATTACATTAAACATATATTTATCTTTTTGTCCACCATGTTCCATCTGCAAGAAACAGATATATTTTTGCTTTTACTTGTTCAATAAATTTATTTTGTAATGTGTGTAACAAGGCAAGCATATGCAAATTTAAGTAAAAAAAAAAAACACATAAGTTCAGAGTTTTTATTTTTGTTTTATTTAAAATTAAAGTTTTATTGTATGTATGTAAGAAAAAAATTCGTCGAAGCGCTTATGTACTTCCTTTAATTAAAAAAAACATATATGTGTGTAGTTTCCTTTGAAAAAATTCCTTTTTATCGAGAAATCTCTTGGCACAAGTTTAAAAAGAGAATTTAGAAAGAGAAAAATTTGCGGCATACAGAAATGTAACAAATATTAGCTTTATGTTATTACAAATGTAATTGGTTTTCGGAAATTTGTTTTTCACATAAAGTCACTTCAAAAGAAAAACTGGCAGAAAATGTATGTTTTTTTTTTTTTTTTTTTTTTTTGTTTAACATCTATTACGTTTAAAAACTACTTGAAATGAAGTTTTAGATTTTTCTTTACATGAAATAAGTCTGCCAAAGTTCTTAAAGATTTTTTTTTTTTTACTGAATAGAATTTTTTGCTACCATTTTACTAATTTGCTTCAGTAAAAAGTTGGAATAGTCACATTTCTTTTGTTTTCAGATAAATTACTATAATTTTCGTTGAACATTATCATAAAAATATTTTATAACGGTATTTTTGAAGGAGGCCTGAATAATGTTCTGTATTTTTTGTTGTAAATATATTTTAAGATTACTAATGAGACACATTTTAGATACAAAATAAAATAATAAATGAAAAAAAAATAAAATTTTTTGACAAATATTTTTTTAGCTAAGTGGCTAAGATCAACAGTTTTCGATTTGTATTTTTAATGATATATTTTGCACTTTGATGCGCAAATAACATTTGCAGTGGAAATATATTTTTTATGCTTTGAAATAAGAGTTTCTTCGTAAATTCCCTTGCGGTTTTCTTTCAAGGAAAGATGGGTGCACTGTAGATAGGGGTACATCAGATAGGGCCTTCAAAGTGTATTTATTTGAAATTGTTTTAACTTAAAATCAGAACTCATAAAAGACAGTATGGTAATAAATTGTTCCACCACAAAATCAGGCGATAAAACTAGCATTCCGCTGTACCGGATCCAGGCTAGGACCAATAATTGCCTCTGGGCCCTCCGTCCCACTCCCGTCCAAGTACAAGCAGCGCTGTTGTAAAATGTGTTCATCTTAAAGGAAATTTGTGTTTTCAGCTAAAAAAGAGTAAACTTTTGCTTCATTAGAATTTTAAATTTTTTTGCTAATAAATATTAGAAGCATAGAGGGAAAAACAATTGAAGTTTACACAAAAGTCATTCACTTGTTTTTTAATCTATAAAGAACTTTCCTTTTTATATCAAATACCATATTTTAGAATGCAGGGTGATTCATAAATAAGTGTACAACTTCCTGATACTGTAAAACAGGAACCATTTAAGGCACGTTCCCCAGATGCAAGCCGTAAGGTAGGTATACTCATAAAGATTTTTTCCCGCTTGCTGTGCGACGTGACATAGGCGATAGCGAGCGTGTCACGCGAATATCAGTAGAAATGGTTGCGTCTGTAGTGGAGAAGTCATTTTGTGTTCTTGTATTCAGCAAAACGGAATCTGTCACAATTGTGCAACGGCATTTTCAATCACGATTTGGAAAATAACTTCTAGCCAGAAAATCCATTTATGATTAGTTTTAAAATTTTGAAACTACGGGTTCTTTGTGAAAAGTGGACTGAAATCGATTACCGGTTTGGTGTGTGTCATATGACTAAGGATGCACACATAGATTTCTTAAACCAATCATAAATATATTTTCTGATTAAAGGTTCTTTTCCAAATCGTGTTCGAAAATGACGTTGCACAATGGGGGCAAATTCCGTTTTGCTCAATGCAAGAACACAAAATGCCTTCTCCACTGCAGACGCAGCCATTTCTACTGATATTCTCCTGAAACGCTCGCTATCGCCTATGTCACTTCGCACAGACGCACATAGGAGTATTTTATGAAAAATGTGGACAAAAATATTTTGTGAGCTATATCAAATTGAAATGTTGTGAAAAGCTATTTAAAGCCATTATATATATATTTTTAACAAAACATACAACTTTTTTTTACGAATTTACAAAAAAATATTTGTTTTTTAAAAAGTAAACTATATATTTAAAACAATTCAGAATAAACGTTTATGATATTTAATGAAATATTAAGTTTTTTTTTTTTTTTTTTTTTTTTTTTTTTTTTTTTTTTTTTGCATATTTATAAAAAGTTTTTTCTTTAACTTATCAGATTCATCTTCATCCTCATCTTCCTCTTTTTTGGATGTTGTCCGTATGGTGTTTCTGGGAGTAATAGTTCTATTGTTTTGCTAGAAAATGGCTTGCTTTTTTTTCTTAGGCTTTGGTTTTGAACTACTTATAAAAGGATCAGAATTTAGTAAAAGTCTGTTCAAAACATCTTTATTATATTGCTCTCGAGAAAATCTTCAGGAAAAATTTTGCTTATATTGGCGGAAATGTTTGTTTCTAGCTTCAGCAGCCTCCTCCAAAAGTTGGCCGATAGGTAGTATTGCATGTTTAATTACTGTGGACCCATCTACTAAAACTTTATGTACTGTTGGTGACATTGTTTGCAACCCATATAATTCGACATAAAGCTTTGCAGTTTCTTCGGTGTAATTTTCAAATTTCTTAACATCAATTATATATCCAACTTGACAGTGCCTCTAAAATTACTTTGAACCTTTTTATAAGGTCAAAATTTATTCCAGTGACTCGGGAAGCAGTATTAGAGTCCACAAAAAATCTTCTTGATACATTTCCCTCTTGCATTTTGCCAAAACCTGCCTTGGGAATATCTACTAGACCCATTTCTTCTTTGAAACTGTTTTGAATTCGTTTTTTTGTTTTTTCTTGTTTCTGCCACAACATTTTTGTCTTCATTGATTCTTGCTTGCCACTTTTTATGATGAATTTTATATGACAAATGCAAAAGTGATTTAAAAAATCGAATCCGTGCATGAAGAATTGATAAACCGAATCTTAAGGCATCAGGATTCTCATGATTCTTCTTCTCCAACGTATTAAATTTTTTTGAGGTTTCTCCACATATGTAGCATCTCATTGTTGATGAAGTACTTGTCGCAGCATTGCAAACCTTCGCATCTACCATAGTAGGCATCAGCGTGTGTTTTACATAATATAAACTACCATTAGTAGTAGGTATATCAGTTTTCTTAAGATTTTTAACTTGATTTTCAATGTATTAAATTTTTTCATTATTAATATAGTTCGTTTCATGAACAAAACGAATGCGTATTGGCCTGCAGAACCCTGTAGTGGAAGGTAGAGGGTTCTGCCACAAAATCTTTTATTGGTCACCAACTTCTTCAGCCAATTTTATGTTAAGCCAATGTTCATTTACCTTAAGAAAGCAACTTTTTCCTTATTTGGAAGTCTCTCATGTTTCTTTAAAATCCGAATTGAAACGTCTTAACGAACGTTTTATTGATTCTTGTTCATCTACTGGGCATTTCGTCATTTCTATAACTTTTGCTTTCCATGAAACATTATTTTTGATCTATTTTCTTATTAGAGCAATCTTGCATCAAGTCGAACAGCAACTTTCTTGAAACATCTTTCACTGTCACTGAAGTTTCTAAAAGAAAAATGAAGTTTTTTCGTTTTCAAAATATCGCCATCTTCTGATACCATTTTTTTTATAAAAGGGTAAAAAAAAATTGGGGCAAATTGGGGCAAGATTTTATTTTATGAATATAACAAGGAATATCTAAATTTTATATTCCAACAAAAAGTTTTGCCGGGAAAAGGGCGGAACGTATTTATAAATCACTAATAATTTTAAAGAACTAGTAAAAATCACACTTATTTTTAAAGATAAAACAATGTAGTTTTATTCATAATTATATTCTTTTATAACTAAAACTAAATACAGTAATTTAAGCTACATGCCTTCCATTTCTTTGTCCATAAAGTGTTTTTTTCAAATCTTTACTGTATACAACGATAAATGCAATTAAATTATGCGCTTCTCACAACAGCACTGTGAAAAGAGACATCTGCGATGCACGACAGCTGTGTTCAGACTGATAACGCGACGGGTAGTGTTACCGAACATTCCTAAGATAGTGTTTACGTGAAGCACCCACTACTAAGCTATACAAACAATTAAACTATTGCGGTTTTTAACAAACTTCATTTTTCGACTTTTGTCCAGCTTTTTTTAGAAATACTCCTCTGTGAGACGCGAGGAAAAAACTTTATGAGTACACCTACCTTACGGCTTGCATTTGGGGAACGCGTCATAAACTGTTCCTGTTTTACAGTATCTGGAAGTTGTATACTTGCTTATGAATCACCCTATTTTCCTATTCCATGTCTTAATGGGGTATGGTAGGCGACCTGAAAAAGGATCACCGTGGTTCACTACTTTACACTGATTTTGTAGTGAAAGTTTCAGTAGAAAATCTAAACATATACAACAGTCTTTACGGTTTAAAAAAAACTTAAAAACTTAAAATGCAGATACGGAAATGCTCTAGTATGTTTTGTTTATTATTATATTTTAAAAAGGGGAAATAGTTCAATTACTTTTGTGTCCTGCACAATTTTAATGTTTTGAAAACTACGTCTGCCAATTCCTAACAAATTGATTTTTTTTTTAGAAATATATTTAATTTTTTTAGCACAAATCTTTATACCAATTAAGGCATTAATAGCTAAGTCTAATTGTATCCTTTCTTAGTGTGCTGTAAATGAAGTAATCACGATGTTGAAAAGAAAACTGTACTTAAAATTTTCGTATTTACATATTATTAAAACCCTTCGCAATGAATCTTCATTTATTTAATTCGAAATTAAATATCTAATTGAAATTTTGTTAAATATATATGGGAATCTCTAGAGAGCTTTGAACCAACCAGTGGCTAAGAGGTTTTGCTCTCGAAGCTGGTAGACGGGAGGTGCTGGGTTAAAACGCCTGTCGCGCTTCCGTGGTTTTCTTCTAACCTTGCCGTAAATACGGGTTAGGATCCCTTAGAAAGACCCCTACGGAGGGCACTCCCCCATAGGGCTTATATCCCATGTGTAGATAATCGGTCATTATAAAATCAACCAACCAACCAATCTAGAGAGCTTTGTTTCTCACTAGTGTCTCGTGGCTGACATCAGGTGATCATACTTATATTCCTGCCTTCGGGTGATAGATTTGGCTACTTATTTTAAAGTTTTTTCTTAAACGCCTATGTGCTAGGTGGGTGAATGTGCAGAGCGATGCGTTTGAGTTTAGACAGCATTAGTTCGAATCCCACGTTTTCTTTTTCTTCCAGATCTTTATTTAAAAATGTTTTAAAGGTTAAAATATTCTTTTTCAGTTTTTTTTAAAACTATTTTATTTATAAACGTTTTATCAGTGAAATATTCTATTTCAGTTTTATTTTCAACTTTTTTATTTAAAAATATTTTATCGGCTGCTTTCTATTTTTCCTGATAAATGAAATATTTTTTATAAAAGTAAATTTTGATGTTAATAACAATTAAAGATTTATTTTTATTTTTAAAATAAACTACTTAATACTTAAATATTCTATTTCAGAATTGTTTTTCTACTTTTTGATTTTAAAATGTTATGCATGGAATAGTTTAATAAAAGTTATTTTTGATATTGATAACAATTAGTTTTATTTTTATTAATAAAATTAAATACTCAATTAAATACGACCAAGTGTGCTTAAAATTTTACATTAAAGCGCCTTTTAATATTTAAAGTTTCATTTCAATGTAATATTATCAAATATTTTTTTTTAAGCAAAGGATATTTAAAGATGTAAAAGGGCAGGAATCTAAGTATGATCACGTTATGTCTTCTTCGAAACACTTGTTACTCTCTCCCCAATAGATCGAAGCCGCAGAATGCTTTCGAGATGCTTGCTTACGTTTTGCTTTCGCCACAGCACATGTATATATAAAAATAGTTTGGAAGATGAGCGGGAGACGAAGGGATGGCCTGAAAGAGAAAAGACACGTGGCTAAGATGCCCAGCCAATGTTTACTTATTTGTCGTTAAAGGCGTTTCTTTTTACTACATACATACATTAACTTCTACATATTAAACTTCAATGTATAATATTTAATTAATTTGTAAGTAAACCCTGGAACATAAAGTCAAGTAATGTTTCTTATTTACTATATATATTATTGTATGTTCACAAAAGTTGTTTTAAATAGTTTTATGTATTTGATGTGAAACCATTGTGTTTTGGATATTGCAATGTATTGCAGAATATGTCTGATGATATGTAATAAAATAATTTTCCTTTTAAACAGATATGATTATTGCAATTTACCTTTCACAATGCTTGTTCACTGTACCAAATGAATGTCTCACTGCGACACATTTTTAAACTATAAACAGTATTTTTTCTTTAAAAAAGTATTTAGACTGGTGTTTTGAGAAATGTCATAAATGAAAATAAGGAACTGCGGTGTATGTAGGAAATTTGTCATGTACATTGATCTCTAAATTTGAGAAGAATAAATAATAATTTAAAAAGTGGTCCGTTATGCCCCATCTTCCCATACCCTTTCTACAGGGTGTCCCAAAAGTCTCCGTACAACTTCAAAAATTTATTACCAAAAAAATAATAGGTCTAGAGCAAAAATAATTACAACAGTACATAGAGTACCTTGAAAAGTTTTTTCTACTACCTTAGTATACTTGTACATGAGATCCTTTCGTTGCACGAAGAATATCAAGTCGATATTCCAATTCCATCCACTTGCGTTTCAGCATGCTAATCCAATTCCATCCACTTGCGTCTCAGCATGCTAACATCAACAGTAGTTACAACTGTTTGATGAAATCTGAACAAAAGTTAATAGTCTCATGGAATTGAAACAAAAGATCCAAACAGCAGTAGCTACTGTTGATGTTAGCATGAAAAGAGTTCGTGGCTTGAATTGGAATGTCGTCTTGATATTCTTCGTGCTACGAAAGGATCTCATGTTGAAGTTTACTAAGGAAGTAGAAAAAAACTTTTTTAGTTACTCTATGCACTGTTATAATTATTTTTGCTGTAGGCCTATTATTTTTTTTGTAGTAAATTTTTGAAGTTGTACGGAGACTTTTGGGACACCCTGTATTATTGGATTAAATGTTCTCGAATCAGAACCTCTATAATCCATAGCGAATACTAAATGATGACATGATAATTTCTTTCTTTATTTTTTCTTTTCTTTTCCTGTCTTTCTTTTTGGCCGTTTTGCCTGAAATCCGTCAACTCGGATGCGAAAAAAACGTCATACGATAATCTTAAAAGCAGATAATACAAGAGAGTTAAAAAAAAACCGACTTCAGTCCTAATTCGTTATCATTACATATTGTTGCAAAATTTCTCAAACATTAATGTATGAAAAATCCAACAATGAATAGATATATAACAATAGATGCATTTTTCCTGTAGTTATGTCAATCCGGGGCCTCCGAGATGACGCTGTGTGTTTTCTGAACCGGGCCTGCTATAAGTATTAGTGACGTCACAAAAGTGTCTATCCACTTTGGTCAATGTATCGCAGCAGAAAGATGTAATAAAAAGAGCATTTACGCTCTTATAATTTGTGATTACATAAATAATATTAAATTTCATAATCGTGAAATAAAAGTGAATTAATACACTTGTTTTATAAAAGGAAATTAAAAGTTTTAAATTAAACAAATTGCTAAGATTAATAGATAAGATTGAACCCATTGACTTACCTTTTCCTAAAAACACTATTTTACAATAAATATACGTACAAAAAATATAATGCTAACATCTACATAAATTATTTATAATAAATCTACCAAAAACTTTACAAAATCAATCCCATTCCTCCTTTTTACCACTACATACCATAATTTGACCACCAAAACGCAATAAATGCCAATTTAAATAGAGAAATCGACATTTTTTAACTATAGAGACCTTGGCACTTTTTTTAACGCTTTGACGTAATCCGGGATTCATAAAGTTAGATATGTTTTAAAATTATATACACAATTATGAAAACAAACCTAATGAAATTTTATGTTTATTTAAATAAAATTATTTATAATAAATCTACCAAAAACTTTACAAAATCAATCCCATTCCTCCTTTTTACCACTACATACCATAATTTAACCACCAAAACGCAATAAATGTCAATTTAAATAGAGAAATCGACATTTTTTAACTATAGAGACCTTGGTACTTTTTTTTAACGCTTCGACGTAATCCGGGATTCAGAAAGTTAGATATGTTTTAAAATTATATACACAACTAGCAAGCTACGCCCGCTACGCTGGTCAATTCCTTTTAACGAACCTTTAATCAAACGAAATATTGACCTTGTGTTTTAAAACCATATGAACCTTTACTTGGAATGTCCTCCTGCATTTCTGAAAATGATACGAACACCATTGCGTCATTACATTTTTAATGTGTCAGACAAAAATTGGGCTGATAAGGACAAACTCTTTTCATTGATCATTTACAGTAGGATTTGGTAAAGACCGATAACATAATATGCTATATACTATAACCATCCTTGAAAACTCATCTAACTAACAGTGAAGGTTCCGTCAAAATCCATTCGGCAGAATCTTTTTAAAAGGCTATGTTTTCGTAATCGGGTTCATCTGATTATAAAACTTTCGGCACAGATGTCATATACACACTACGTTGGCGCGTTTTTTCCCCCTCCATTAGTTACAAATAGCATGCAATAACAGCACGTGATTTTTTATTTCAATATGAAAATAAAATAACGTTATATTCAAAACATTAATGTTATAATGTTAATATAAATTACAACGTTAATATTCAAAAACAAAGTTTTCGTCAAATTGGCGGGGGGTGGGGAGAGGAATAGCGGCAATTTGGTGCGTATATGACATCTGTGCCACACTTTCCGCAATAGTTCTACAACTAAGCAAAGTAGAACAATATGGGAGATACTAAAACCATCTCTGATAAATTATATTACTAACAGTGCAAGTCCCGCCAAAATCCATTGCGAAAGGTTTATAAACATTTCCTTTTTGAATCAGCGAAAAATGTAAGTTATAACTTAAAAAACAGTATTTACGATTCAAAAAATAGTAAATTAAAATATTTTGCATGCTTACAATTAATTAATAATAATAATAATAATAAAAGAGATTTGCGTTGAATAAATAGCGAGTCACAGTGCTTGGCACGGTTTGAAATAAAAATTATTTGCACATTCAGGGTTGAAATAAATGGCGCATTAGCATACATTTTGGCATGATGATGGTACAATGGAAAAGTACCAAAAGGTATCCAAAAAACTTCGTTCCAAATTAGGTCAATTCTCTGTAGACTCTATTATGGAATAGGTCAACTTAAAAAAAAAATGAATAATTGTGTTACGTTATGGTGTCTATGGGGGAAAATCATTTCCGTTGAATTTGAATGAAGTAATGAAAATAATTTGCCTCACTGAGGTGGACTAAAATATGCTATTTGTCCAGAATTAAATACAAATCATGAACTCGTGATATCATAATTCACTTTTATATTTTAACAGAATAATTAATAAAAGCTACTATAATTTGGGACTCGTGCTATATCCAGTATACACGTCAAGACACTTTGCCGTTATCATTATATTTATACGCGTGAAGGTTTCGCTATGGTACTCCATTGTGAAATTTGGTAATTTTTGAAATTCAATATTTGAAAAACGACATAATCATTAGACTTGAAATTTATATCAAGAAAAATACAATTTTTTACTTTTCAAATGCAATTTGTCTAACAATTTTCTGACAAATACTTTTCGAGCTATTAATTTTTTCAATAACTTCAAATGTTTCTTTTTCCGAGATTAATCGGTGGCAACGATTAGCAAAAAAGCCAGTCGTCAGCAACGCATCAAGGAGTAAAGAGGAACTGGAGGCGAAATATTTACGTTTGGCGTGACGCCAAAAATGCAACCCTAGATTCGGCGTAAACAACTGGCGGCTTGCTTTGAAAACCTCTCCCCATCCAAAAAATCCAGTCCTCGTTCCACGTGCACGTGCACCCTCTCTCTGTCCAATGAAATATCTTGTTTGGGCCAAATTATTTGAGCGATAACCGGCTTCATACTGCAAGCCGTTTTTACGGTTTACTTACTCTCTATTATTTATGTTAACTCTGTGGCAACGCGTAGCGTTTTATTAAAGAGGATAACGATGAAAATAAGTCCAACGCGTTTTATCGACAGTTTGAATATCTTTCGTTGCTATAAAAACACATGTATTTTTAGAAATTATCATTGGTAAAGTTATAATTTTTTTGAGGTTTTGGCGCTAAAAACACCGTTAAATTAAAAAATATGCAATATCTCACAAACTATGGAACTTCGAAAAATGTAGTTAATTTTAATTTCTTCCATTGCTATAGTAACGGATGTACAGCCTGTCCGAGAAAGATCTTTATCATTCTAAACATTAATAACAAAAATACTAACAGGTGAAAGGGAATGCAGTTTTCTGGAAAAGAATGAAGAAATATAAGAGTTTTTTCTGGTACCAATTGACTGAGGTACGAAATGACAAATCATGAAATCATCACTCATCAATTCTCACTGTTACACCGCAAATGTTAAAAAATACTTGGAGGAAAATCGAGCACAGGCTCGACATTCTTTGCTCTACTAACGGAGCTCACGTACAACTACATTGAAGGTACTGCAAAATAACTCTGAGATTCCTGCATTCTTTTGCAGCAAACTGCATTTCATTTCACCTGTTAGTATATTTGTTATTAATGTTTAGAATGATAAAGACCTTTCTCTGACACGCTATATTTTCAGAAATTATTACTTGTTAGAAATTTTGGCGCCAAATTAGAAAAATGTGAAAATACCTCACGAACTATTTCCCTTCGGAGCATTTAATTGCCACCATTTCGATTTAGCATTTCGATTTAGCATACAAAAATACATTAAAATATGTTATCATTTTTCACATAACTCTAATACCCGATTTTTATAGAATTTTTTAAAAGTTTGTCCCTTTTTTTACCCACATTAGGGGTGAAGTTTTTAAAAATCCTTTCTTGGTGCGCCTCTACATACCAAGAATTATTTTGTCACCAATTTTCATGTTTCTAAGTTCAGTAGTTATGGCTGTGAGTTAATTATGAGTCAGTCAGAATATACACTTTTATAAGTATAAACGAAAAAAAAAAACCCTGGAAAAATGTCTTGCACAAACTATCTAATCACAAATCAGCAAAAGTTGTCTCATTCGTCTAATCTTCCATAATCAAGTTCAAAGCCGATGGTGGCTACAAAATCTCTAAAATCGATGAAATATGTGTTAAACTGATTTTTAATAGTTTTGTTATTCTGAATTTCAAGCTCTTACTTAAAACTACTGCTGAAATAAGGCAAAATGACCTAAAACTTTCGACCCACATTTATTCCCCTTAGTAGTAGAATTTCTAAAATCGCTGAAATACGTGTTTTTTTTTTTTTTTTTTTTTTTGTAAATTTGTTATCCTGAATTTCACAATCTTACATAAAACTGCTGCTGTGATAGAGCAAAAGGGCGAAATCACCTAAATTTTTTGACCCCCCCCCCCTTTAAACTCTTCAGAGGTTGAATTTCTAAAATCTCCCTGGTAGATTTGTTATCCTGGATTTCACGCTTTTAACTAAAACTGCTGTTAAGATATGGCGAAAAAGAGAAATCTTTCGACTCTCCATTTAACCCCTTTAGAGGTTGAATTTCTAAAATCACCTGAAATAGATGTTTAACTATTCTTTAGTAGATTTGTAATCCCGAATTTCACGATCCTACATAAAATTGCTGCTAAGGTATGGCGAAAAGACGAAATGACCTAAAACTTTCGACCCCCCTTTAAACCCCTTAGTTTGTGAATTTTTAAAATCTGTGAAATATGTGTTTAACTATCTTCTAGTAGATTTGTTATCCTGAATTTCACGCTCCTACCTAAAACTGCTGCTGAGATATGGCAAAAAGACGAAAGGTCTTAACATTTTCAACCCACATTTAACCCCCTAAAAGTGTGAATTTTCAAAAATACCTTCTTAGTGGGTGCCTACATTGTGTAAGAAATATGTCTTCCAAATTTCATTGCTCTAGGACCAATGGTTTAGGCTCGGCGTTGATTATGAGTCAGTTAGGATTTATTATTTTATATTAGAGTAGATGTATCTTTCATAATTGTATTCACCTTTCCCATTACCTCTATCAGTAAGCAACTTAGAAGGATATGTTATAGGGTCATTAACCATACCTGAAAAATCACTTCCATCAAAATTTGTTCAGTAGAATTTCTTTTAAAAAGGTAATCTTTAATAATCGGGTTCACTTAATCTTAGAGCTTTCCGCTGTAGCTCTATAACAAAGTAACGTAGAATAAACGCTATACGCTAAAACCTTTCAAAAAACATTACCTAACTAACAGTGTAAAACCTACCAAAATATCATGAATAATCGGATTAAAATGTGAATATGCGGTTTATACTCATAGTAGATGATGATATGATTTTCTGTAATAGGATTCATCGTGAAGGTTTCGCTTCAAACATAAACGATGCTTTCAACATTGTAGCTAATACGCCAAATGGCGAAGTATCCGATAACGGAAAATTAGCCCGAAATCGTATGAATAACTACCCAAAGAAAAAAGGAAACATGGCTGAAGACTGAAAACAAATAAAGAAGTAATATATAATACTAAACAGACCTTCGAAACTTTATTTTAGTAAGCTCGTTTTATTTTAAATCGTGGCATTTGCTAAAATAATAATAATATACAATTACATAAATATCCGTAAGAATAATATTCAATTCCCAGTTGAGCAGTTAATGTTTCTATCTGTAAAAATAAACAAAATAATTAAATAACAAAAATATTTAATTTGAATTGCTTCCATTGCTATAGTAACGGATGTATTTTTAGAAATTATCACTTGTATTGTTAGAAATTTTGAGATTTTGACGTCAAAGACATAGCCAAATTAGAAAAACGTGCAATATCTCACGAATTATTTGACTTAGGAGTATTTAATTGATACCATTCGCTTCAGCTTACATTGTGAATTTTTAATTTGTAGAAATAATAATAATACACAATTACATAAATATCCGTAAGAATAATATTCAATTCCCAATTCAGCAGTTAATGTTTCTATCTGTAAAAATATACAAAATAATTAAATAACAAAAAGATTTAACTTGAATCTCGTCCATTGCTATAGTAACGGATGTATTTTTAGAAATTCTCACTTGTAGTGTTAGAAATTTTGAAACTTTGACGTCAAAGACTTCGCCAAATTAGAAAGATGTGCAATATCTCACGAACTATTTGACTTATGAGTATTTAATTGATACCATTCGATTCAGCATACAAAAATACATTAAAATATGTTATCATTTGTCACGTAACTATAATACGCGATTTTTAAGGAATTTTTTTAAAGTTTGTTCCCCTTTTTACCCCCCTTAAGGGTGGAGTTTTTGAAAATCCCGTCTTAGTGCGCCTCTACACACTAAGAAGTATTTTTCCTGCAAGTTTCGTGTTTGTAGGTTCAGTAGTTTTGGCTGTGCGTTGATCATCTAGCCAGAAAGGACTTTCTTTTATATATATAGATTATGAAAACAAACCTAATGAACTTTTATGTTTATTTATATATAAAATTATTTATATATACAATTCTGTTCTACCTGTATATAAAAAGAGATAAATGGCTTCTTTATATTAAATACATTATATAAATATTGAAAAAAATGCTTATTTATATGAAACTACGAATAGGTTGCCAGAAAATATGTTGCCAACTTTCCTTCTCTCGCCATAAGCCCTTTTCGGTTAGCCGGGTGCCAGTGATACATGTACATATACTAATATATATATATTAATTCATACATATATGTGTATATAGATGTGTGTGTAGATATAAGTGTATATATATATATATATATATATATATATATGTGTGTGTGTGTGTGTGTGTGTGTATATATATATCACTGGCGCCCGGCTAACCGAAAAGTACCCAATTTCCTATCTTAACTTTGTAACCGATTTGTAATATTTTTAAAATTGTCTATTTATTGTACTTGGGTCTAGGACCTAATAACCACTCAAATTAACTTATCAAAAGATTTATTTTCATAATATATTTGTACACTTAAGTTTACTGAAATATTAAATGGAACTACGTAGAACTACTAAGTAGTGTAAATCAGTTACTTTTAATTTTATAAACAAAGCAGACTCACTTCTAACTAAATGTATCCCGATTTCATTCAATTTATTACAGTATTTCTTTCAAAATCATTTTTTAAACTGTTTATCGTCTGCTTCTTTTATTTATTTTTTTTTCGAAAGATCATTTGACTCTTTTCGATTTGGAAGTACAAATTCATTCAAATATGCCAGAATATTTCCATTACAGAAGGATAGACATTCGTTGTTAGGGTTTTTTTCTCTGCACAACAAGTTCAATACCATCATATTAATTCTAGCTTCACGAATTATGAAACGTATATCGAAACATTTAATGCAGACCACTTCTGTTGAAATGTAAGTAAAATTATCACAAGGTAATTTTCTTAGCTAAAATTTCTTCTTTTCATTATCAGTAACGAATCTGAAGACTTAGATTAGAAACTAGGAGCACAACATTTTCTTCTCATTATTTTATAGATATAATCTACACTTTCTTTAATAATTATAATCAATAATTATGGATAGCGTTATAATCAAAATTCAGTGTATTTAGATTGTTATTCACGTTCAAACAAGAAAGAATTATCAAAATATGTGCCCACTTAAGAAACTTATGTGTGAACAGGACCAAAACATACATACCTACGGGTCGAATTGAAAACCTCCTCCTTTTTTTGAAGTCAGTTAAAAATAGAATGCATGAAGGAATAATGAATAGCATTAAAATGTGTATGTTGCCACGGCGATGAAAGACGATATTATTATGACCATGAATACAAGACTATTGTATTCATTTTGTAAATATACTCTTCGTTGCCCACGGTTCTTCGTCCCTCTTCCAAAATCAGGGTGACTATCCCTTTTTAACACTTTCCAACCTAGTTGAAAAGTGTTTATGACTTCGGTTTGTCTGGCCGTCTGGCCGTCTGGCCGTGCTCTAACTCCCGTAAATATGCTCGGATTGCCCTGCAATTTTTATATGTTATAATCGTTATCTATAGCATGTTCCCTATTTCAACGGAAGTGTGTAGCACTTATAGTTTTTTTACAGGGACACTCAAAAGAATTCCGTTACATTGCGGTCTATGGGGAAAAATCATTTGTGGTTTATTTAAATAATGTTTCACTATTTTAAACGCATTGAAATTTATATATATGACTAAGGTGCATTAGAAGAAGCTTAATATGGAATAGGGTGTGCATAGCACTTATACTTACTTTACAGGGACAGTCAAAAGAATTCCGTTACATTATGTCTATGGAGAAAAATCGTCTGCGGTTTATTTAAATAACGTTTCACTATTTTAAACGCATTGAAATTTATATAAGGTTCATTACAAGAGACTTACTACAGAATATTGTGTGTATAGCAGTCATCGTTCATTTACAGGGACACACAAAAGAATTCTCTACTGTATGTTAACAATAATTACTGGAAGTGCGTTTTAAGTTACTGAATGCGATTTTAATTTTAAATCGCTTTTTGTATATTACGTGGTGTGTATAAATTCTGTAGATCCTATACAGGGAAGCACAAAAGTTCGGGAACACATTTCCGTATTATTTAACTCCAGACGGAGAATTTTAAACTGTGCTACGTGTTTCCTAACTGAACTAAAATTTAGCATCCTATGTAGTATATATACAAATCTATAGATCCTATACAGGGCTGAATAAAAGTATTCGGATTACTTAGATGTTATCTTTTAGCTTATTAAAGAGTATGATTCGTAAAATTATTTTGGAAGCGTTGGAAAGTGTTACATAATCTATGCTTGACGCATGATTTTTCGTTCTTGTTTAATGATCAGGAAGATTTTATCATTTTTTTTTATGATGAAACACCCATCACTACACTGTTGTTAAATACGATTCTTTTGTTATTGTTGTAGGAGTTTATTTCTGATTGTTTGCGGTAAATTTTATGTAAAAAAAATATACAATAAAATTAAATTAATTTTTACAACTTATCCCAATTATAGCCCTCATTTATAGTTGATCTGATAAAATTTCAATTTACAAAATTTTCAAACACTGTTGTATTTTTTTCTTTGTCCAGAATAACTATTATCCTTATACTTCGCGGGGAAAAAATACAAAGTTGTCGATAATAAATCAGAGGATTATGTCGGGCTTTGCATGTGTCATAATGACATCTAATTATGAGAACAGATACTTCAAGTTATGCGCTTTAGAGTTTTTAATAAAACAGTAGGAAAAATAGTATTTTTCTGCCGGAATAATGCACAAATCACTCCACTTCATTTTTTGTCTATCTGAAAGAAAAACTAACTGAAAAAGAACTTTATTTTTTAATGTTGACACTTTGCGTTAGTTTCCTTCAAGATCTTGTTTTTAGAGCTTGACTTTAAATTTTATTGAATTTATTTTTCGCATGGAATACCAATTGCTTTATTATGCAAATCACGTTTCAAGATTACGATTTCAGTTTTTGATTGTTAGAATAAGTTCTAATCGAAATGTCTACAAATGTATAACAAAACGTGTTGTCGTTATATAAAAGGAGTTTGGAGTTTAAGATTTAACATTCACTCATGATTAAATGATAAACATCTATATGAATTACCGCTTACAAGAAATTGGAATTTTCCAATAGTTATCAATTATTAAAATAGAAAATTTTCTAAATATTAATTAAATAAATATTCTTTTTACTACGATGCTCCATTTATCCTTCTAAAAATATCTAAAATATTCAATACATAAACACAGACAAATTAATCAATTACATTTCTATCTAAATTACACTTCAACAGCTTTCCAAATTCCAATCCGAAGCTGCTTCCAAGTTTCGCATTTCAAATCTTTGCGCTCGACACATTTACTATATGTCAAAGTATTTAATCCGTGTTACCTTATATCTTCAATGTTTAATCAAGTTTGTCCGTAAGGAATAAAATAAGTTTGCTGGAGAAAGTTTGAAGTTATCATGTTTCGATACAAAATGCATTAGTTGAGAAGTTTGAAGGAATCAAGAAAGTTTTATATGAGATTAGATTCCCGTGAAACTACTGACTATTTTACATATTTCTCTTAGGACATTTAAAATTTTTATTTAATTTTGGCAAAGTTTGTGATTGGATTTTACGAAGTATTTTTCGGTCGATAAGAACACGTATGAATATTAGGATAGCAGTTATTTCAATTTACTGAATTAAGTATCAATAAGTTATTAAGTATTTTGTTAGTTAATAGTTTCATTTTTTTTTATTGTTACAGAAAATTTAAATTTGTTACCGTGTAAGAGTAGCGTACAATTTTGAAAAGTGTAGATATTTTTTGTTACAGCCAACTGCTATTTCATCTCCTTAAGATCGTACAATCCACTTCGACAAACTTTAACTGTATATAGAAATAAAATAACTGTGAAAAATATAAAGAAGTAAAATATATGCATAATATTTTTTTTTAGCTTATGATACTTGCATTTTATGCATAGGATTCAGATATGTCAGAGATTCTCGCAAAACAAAATCGCAACGTGAGCCTGCACGAATGGTTTTACTATCACACTCTACTTCTACTTGCGAATCCTGAATGATGATCATCGAAGAGAATAAAGGATTAAATCATCTTTCTGCAGCAGCCATACACACACATGTATATATACATATGTTTCTGTTTTATGACTCACCCACATACATATATGTGTGTGTTTCATTTTAGAATTGTGTTGCATTTTCTTTAATAATTCAACTAATTCTGTTAATATTAGTAATTTATTTTGATTCATAATGATATATATATATATATATATATATATATATATGTGTGTGTGTGTGTGTGTGTGTGTGTGTGTGTGTGTGTGTGTGTGTGTGTGTTAAGTGCTACTGAAATAATCGGCCACCCTCGAGTAGATGATTTTATAAATGTTTTTTTTTTCGTCTCTAAATGAAATATTATAATTTCTTAATTCTCAGAATCCTTTAACTAATCATCCGCCAACAGTGAAAGATTAGTAGATATTACTTTTCATTAGTAATCAGTTAATTTTTTCTGCCACATGGGGATAATTTTTTTTGGTATATTTAATAAGCCCCCGACAATAGGTGTTTTTTACTCTCTCTCTATAAATTTTTAAAATTATGTTTATGTAATGCTTTTTGTAAGTAAAGTTTGAATTATGCTTTTAGATTTTTTCCCAAGTTGAGTGTTTAAATTTTGTGTTTATAGTATTACACTGATAAACTTTATCTTGAATCATGCTCGGTATTTAATATTTAGTATTTTGGAATGGGAGGGATTTAATTCTGACGGCATAATTTGATGAGTGCAGTTGGTACTTTAGATTATTTTATGGACTGATTTGGTCTGTTTGATGGTGAATAGTTAGAATTTATACTCGTTCTTTTGAAAAATATCAAATTTATTGTTATTAAAATATAACAAAAAATATGTTTATGAAATATAAATAGAATTATAAGTCAAATTGTTGTAAGATGCAGAGTCTTAAATACTCTTGTAGCGCCCGGTCTGGTCTGAAATACGTAGTAGAGAGTGAATAGTTAAACAGTAAACATGGAATGCATCATGAGTGTTGTTAGAGGATTGAGTACTTCGACGAGGGATTCTGGAAGCAAAAAACAAAAATAAAATTAAAGTAAAATTGGCAAAATTGAAAATGTATTGAGTTAAAATTATCTAGTGTTAAAGGTGCTGAAAATCTAAAGAATGAAATGTTTAAAACAAGTTATTTTTAAAAAGAAATTTTGTAAAAAAAGAGACTGGAAATGAGAGAAAGTTAAAATGAATAAATATAAAACTTATGTTTTAAATACATTAAGTTTAACATAAATTATCTGGATGTTAATATGGAAAATTGTAGACCCTGTTTTTAAAAGCTTGTTAAAAAAATGTATAATAAAAAAGATAAATTTATTTTTAAAACAATAATAGCATTGCATTTTATTCCTAATGCTCCTTTTTCAATTTTTACTTTTAGGTTCAAAAATAGAATTAAATGCATAAGAATTTTAAGTTTATATACATCAGACATAATAGTGGGTATGTTTTACATACGCAATCATGCATCACACTAATACTGTATAATAGTATATCTTTTAAATGGTTTACACCATGGTTTCATAAAAAATAAAAGGTATCGAGATGAATTGAATACATTTTTTTTTAAATCGAAAGGATGTTTGGAATTAAAGGATAGAGAAGAAAATTAATTATATTGATAATTATTTTGCCATTTTATATTGATGTTTAGAGTTTTTTATACTTAAAGATTGTGACAGGTCTAAGGATTGTTACCGGTGTAAAATAAACCTAGAAAGCTTGTCAAGCCATGCGCCTATCTCCATATTTATTAGTAGGATTCTGCTAATTTTTGTTGGGTTCACAGTTTGTGCTAAAATTTTAGTCTTTCGTTTAAGTAATATTTCCAGTTTTAGTTTTGGATAAGTCTATCGGTTCATTTAGATATTTTGAGTAGTTTAAGTTTTCAAATAAACATTACACATTTATTGAACACACAGACACTCCCTTATGTGTATATATAAATGTGTGTGTGAGCGTTACTCTTCTTTCGTTTCAGTAAACTATAAATGTTACTTAGTCTCTTATAATCTTTAATATAACTTTATTTTTTCATGTGTAGTACATATCCTGAAATAATGATTCTAATATAACGTGTTACCTTAGGCGTTTTTTTCCTCCCCAATGCTTTGCCGAAACTTTATCTTTTCTCCCATCCATGTGTAATCCATATATCCTGATATAATGATTGTAATATCACGTGTTACCTTAGGCGTTCTTTCCTGCTCAATCCTTTATCGGAACTTTATTTTTTCTCTCATCCATATACAATCCATATCCTGATCTAATGATTGAAATATTGCGTGTTACCTTAGGCCTTTTCTCCTCCGAAATCCTCTTTATTATATTATTGTATAGCTGATAACAACTAGCAAAGAGTTTTGTTTAATGTTTATTTAATAGGGTAATATACACTAAATATATTGAATAATTGCTTGAAGATTGCTAATAAATGCTCTCTCGTATAGAAAAAAATTATATAAGTTAAATAATGCAAAAAGTTAAAAATTCCTATGCAGAGATAAACAACTTTTAATAGAATTTCAAAATGTTTCAGTCAAAATTCACAACTTTGAAAATTTTCAACGCTTTACTATTTTACCATTTAGCATATTATTGTATAGCTGATAACAACTGGTAAAGAGTTTTGTTTAATTTTCATTTAATAAGCATATAATTGGTAATGTAAATTACATAAATTTATGGAATGATACACATGCTACATGCTAGACATGTACACACGTACATGCTTCCTAGATTTATTTTACACCGGTAACACTTCCTAAACCTGCCACAATCTTTAGAGTATAAAAATATTCTAAACATCAATATAAAATGGCAAAATAATTATCAATATAATTTCCTTTTCTATCTTTTAATTAAAAAAATATAGGTAATATAAATTTTCATTTATATTTAAAGACAGCGTAAAGGAAAAAAAAAGTGATAATCATTATTACAGGTAACAATGAATGAGCATTGATGATTTATTAAAAAAAGTAAAGTAAAATTATTTTACCATTTAGAATATTATTCAAACAAAGTAATTTCTAACTTATTTCCAAATAACCTTTGAAATTATTTCTCTTCCTATAGTTTTAGAATTTATACAAACAATGAGAATTTCGCATAAAATTGTTCCGTAGAAATCGCTAATGAGCTTCATTCAAAGTAATGGTGCTCATTAGCGTTTTCTGAAAAACATACACTAAGAACAATTTAGATACCTAAGAAAACAGAGAAATTGTACTTTTATAGGCGAAAGCTCTTAAAGAAATTAGAAGTCGTCACGGGAAATTAAAGGATAAGTATCAAAACTTTCATTTAAAGAACATAATCTTGTTGTTATTATTGTTATATTTTTAACTATGAAAGCATATCTTAAATCTTAAATATTTCCTTTCGTAAATTGAAGTTATTATAAGGTATTAAAATTCATGAAATATATATTTATTAACAAAAGTTTCTAGTAAACTTTAAATTTCTTATTACATCATCAAAAATAACATAATTTGATTTAAATTTTAGACATTTTGTCGAATGTTTAAAGATAAGCTTGACGGATTATTATTCCGGAACTTCAGGATTATAAAGAATATGTTTGACCTCATATTTATCTAAGACAATTTGATCAGGAGGACAATTACGGGGCTAACAAAAATCAAGGAATAATAATAATGTTTGAGCACGATAAGATCTATAGCTACAGCACACGAATATGTAGGTATTGTGCAATATGTATACTCATTTGTGTAAGAATAGCACGCATCGACATGGAGATTTAGCCCTCTTTTTTAAGTTCAAAAAATTCTTGCATTATTTTTGCTCATATCAAGCAGTGTTTTCAATCAAATTTAGCACCTGCTTCAGAAAGTTTGTCAAAATGTAGTAGAAAAATTATAGTACAATTGGAATATAAATATGTTAAACTTTTGACGAAATATGAGCAGTTGTATGAAATATTTTTTATCTGTGCATGCGCGAATGATAACAAAGTTTCTTTTAATTACTTAATAGCCAACTCTATAGAGCAACTCATATAAAAAAGCCAGTCAAATACCATTAAAATTCAGAACAATATCGGCGTAGAGTGAGCTGGTTTTTAGTTGCTCTCTAAAAGTAGCTGAATGATAAGGGATTTTCCACAAATCGTCTTGTTTAATTTTTATACTATTTTCTTATTTTTTTTATTGATACTTTAGTTCTACTTGGAAAACTTTATTGTACCATGTTATAATCGTTTCTGAACGGATACTCTGATTCTGTTAATTCTTTTTTTTTTGTTCGAATAAACTCGTTAGGGTAGTTTTCCAAAGAGAACTAAAGTATCATTAAAACTGGAAAAATATTATATGAAAATAAATAATGACAATTTGGGGAAAAGCCCTTATCATTCAGCTACTTTTAAAGAGCAAATAAAAATCAGCTCACACTATCGCTGATATCTTCCTGAATTTTCACGATATTTGACTAGTTTTTTTTTTAGTTTTTTTATTTTTTTTATGAGTTGCTCTACAAAGGTGACTATTAAATCTTAAAAAAAGAAATCTTTCTTATCGTTCGCGCATGCGCATATAAACAGTATTTCATACAACTGCTCATATTTCAACAAATTTTTAAGATATTTATATTCCAATTACACTATTATATTTCTACTACATTTTGGCAAGTTTTCTGAAACTGGCGTTAAATTTGCTTGAAAACCCTGCATGATATAAACAAAAAACATGCAATAATTTTTTGAACTTTAAAAAAAATCGCTATATATCCGAGAATGTACGTGCTATTTCTACACAAATGAATACACATTGTACTATATCTACACATTCGTGTACTACAGCGATAGATCATTTCGTGCATTTCACTTTACAGGGTGATCCCAAATATTATTGTTTTTCTTTGATTTTTTTGTTGGCCCCCTCATTGTCCTCCTGTTTAAATCACTTTTGATAAATATGAGATAAAGCATATTCGTTATAATCCTGAAGTTTCAGAAGAATCCAACATGTATATCTTTAAATATTCGACAAAATATATATTATTGAAAGTGTTCAGTGACGAATGGCCATATAGTGTATATCTCCAAATTCTTAATTTCAGAAAAATTTTCATTTAAAATATAAAAATTAAATATAATTTTATAAATATAACTACACAATATATAATTTTATATATATAATTACACAATAAAATTATTGTAACGCAAATATATTCTATCACTTATTTTTAGGTGCGTTCGTAATTATATAAATGCGTCGCACTTATAGTCGTCGTGAGCGCAAAAACCACTCAACCGAATGGTTTGAAATTTAAGATATTTTAACGTTGCAGAATTTTGCCGAGTCATTTTAAATTTATGAAAATCGAATTAAAACTTAAAAAGATATTAACAAATATATTTATTAAGTAATTTGAATTTTTGAAAAATCGGTACTTCCTTGTTATAGCAGCTTCCGAGGATTAATCGTCAAGCGATCTACATGTATCGCCAAGTTATCTGACATGTATGGCGCTATAGACACGTATGACGTATATGGAATTTTATAACCTCTATGACCAAGTTATAGTCACATTCTTCATTCTATTAAATCCTATTATACGTAATTAATTCAATGCTATCCCATGATAGGTAATGATTCTACGTTGTCATAGTGATTACGTCATATTTAAGATGGATTCATATTATTTCCATATTACTGAATTTAAAACCGAATTTGCATACTAAAATTGTTTAATTATGGCAATCGTGTAATCTACCGACAGTTTTTTGGATAGATGTTTCCGGAGAAATAGATATTAAAAAGAAAAAGGGTCTAAATATGGATTTCAATTTCTGGAATTCGCAAAGCTAGGCTTAAATTTCCCATTGAAATTTTTTGTAAATGTCAACAAAAGATGAAATGTTACCAACTTAAAATGTACTTATTTTATTATGGAAATTAATCATATCATAATAACAGACTATATAACTAATTTCTCTGAAATAATGACAATACGAATAAACATCATTTGTCACGTTTGATATACAATTTCCAACTTTTCTTTTCTTTCGTGAAAATACACATTTCCCTCATTAATCCTGCATGGATATATATTTGCTTTCACAAAGAACGTTTACATGACTATGGATTATAATTGCTTTCTTCAAAGTGTTTATGATTAATTATCAGAAGATAACATGCATGCTTTCCGAGAATACACACAAACCACTGATTGACGAATCAATTTATATTCAAGTAGATTAGTGCTCAACTAAACATACTTTAATGGATTGCAGTATTGTGAGAAATCAATTGTGATAAATACATTTAAAATATACTAATTGATGTAGTAATTGTTATATTATAATTGTTAAGAATGTTTAATTTTTTTTTATCTGATAGAGGTTATAAAAAGTTAAATAATCATTTTCAGGTAATGTAAAATAGTTAGATCTATGTAACGAAATATTATAATGAATCTATATCTTAGAAAAATTTAATACTTGATTTTCTTTGAAAAATATTTAATTTTTCTTAAAAAAAACAATACTTAAGAAATAACACCCTTTGAATTTTTTAACGATTACAGATATCTCGAGAGAAGAAAAGAATTAGAAAAGAATAGTTAGAAAAGAAACTTAGAAAAGAATTGCAGGCTGTCTAAAGACAACCCTTATATATTGTTAACATTCTATAAAATATCTATGTTGATTGGCTTATTATTATTATTATTATTAAACCGTAGACCAGGGTCCTACCTGCCGGGTATTGTGCCTAGCTTAACGAGTTTGTGTACCTGGCCACGGGGCAAAATTAGCTTAATCTCTTCATAGAGGATGTAGTGATACTCTTGAGACACGTTGTGAGAATGCTGACCACGTGATGATACGTGGCAGTGTGATCGTAATGATAAAACTGCTAATAAAAATATCAAACAAAACCCCAGGTCACTAACTCGCTATTATTTCAGCACGGACCAAACATTAATTAAAAAGTATAATCGGAACTGTCTCAACCATTTCCAGCAGGCACGATGCGATGCAATCACGACTCCAGAAATGATGTGAGGCGTACCCTGACTGGCAAATTTGAAAGGAGAATAATCTCCACACCTTCACTGATCACTGACGGAACATAACTGACTTGAACACCGGCGCAAAACGCCGAGCCGATCGCCCTAGGCGATAAAACCCGCGATCGCCCTATAGCGATGCGCAGAAACGGAGAGAACGCCGGAAACACGCCAACGAGCGATAACCTAACGCAACGCGCACCCCTCGGCGGAGCACGTGGAGAGCTTTTGCCGGGAACAAAGTAGCGGCGAGCTGATGACGAATTCCCCACGAACGTGGTTTGTGGCGCGAGATGCTTCGAATGAAATGCGAAATGTAAAAAAATATCGGCGTGCGCCGAAAACTAAGATGAGAAATAAACATCGTAGGGACACAACCGATACGTCAAAATAAAGATAATTAAAAACGCTGACACTGGAAAATACGGGGATAATTAAATATTGGAGGACACATATTAAAATTAATAAATTTAGCGAATTAATGGGAAAATGAACACGTGCGATCGTACACATCGCGATTGCGCTAAAAATGTTGCGATTACCTCGTTACAGAGGAGATCTACATGACTAGCTCCTTGGATGTCATTGGCTGCAGCGCTATTTGGTGATAGTCACTTTTGTTAACATGTTGGCCGGTTCTAGATTGTTATTAATTATGGGTTTCTGGGTACATTGTCGAATAAGCAAAGGAAAATAAAAAGCTTGCTTCCGGGCCGTATTCACACTGATTATGGTTGCTAATACAGACTATGACAAGTTAACATAATTCAGTTTAAATATTTGTGTTTCCACTATGCATTACATATAGGCTACGCTGTAGAAGATTGCTACAGTTTCTTTGTTTGATCATGGTTTTTATTTAATTTTGTTGAATCAGCAGATTAAAAAAAAAATTAAAAATAGAGAAAGGAATTGGACTTGTAATTTAGAACATTGATCAGGTGACGAGAAATTCACTTGACTATAGGCACCTCCAGAGGTATAATTCGTAGGGAACTTGGAGAACTTTGCACCCACGACGGATTTTACATGCACCAGGTGCCATTAGCGTACATGGCTTTCATCTGCTACCTTAGACCGATGACCAGACCCATAATTTTTTGCAATAAAGAAAAATAAAATACATAAACAAAACACAAATTACATAAATATAAATTACAATTAAAATTTTATAATTTCCTTTTGACGTAGTTGATTTGTTTTGTTTTCAGTCTTTGGTGTTGGCGTGCAGTTGGTCGCTCTCGCTTGCATTTTAGTCGCTTTTCAAGATTTTATTGTCACTAGAACTTTTTCTTTCATTTTTCTTGGTAACTAGTTCAATTATCAGGGTTAATACTGTCACAAGTCATGGTAAAAGTTGACACGTATTTTGATAGCTTTTGTCAAAATCGGGTTATTTAGTTACACGAGATGATTTGCGTATTATTATTGTCACAGATCTTGATATTAAGTGTCACGTATCTCTATAGTTGTTGTCACAATCGGGTGCAGTAATATCATTTTCACGAGTTGGCTTGCATGCTCGTGGTTTGTTATTTTCTTGGTGCGCTATAGGATGGAGCCCGTTGATTGGCCTTTAGTTCATCTTTTATTTTTAGAGATGTCTATTATCACATAATGCAACATTAACATTTTTATTGATTGGCTTTGGGTTTTTTCTCATGGGATTTTAAGCTCAAGGGCTATCACTTAAATTGGTTATGATGACTGTTTTCACTTCGTTTGGTCTAAATCTTTATGTGTTTCATGAATGGGCTCATGGGCCATCAGTTCATCTCCAAAAGACTACCACTCTGCTATAGCGCAATTAAGTCGATTTTTATAAAGCTCGTAGTTGGTGGCTTTTTAATATTCTTTGTACACATTGTGCTTTTAATATATTTTTTATCATTTTTTTTTTTGATGCAGTAAAAGTAAAGTACTTTTAATGCCTTTTTTGTGAAAAATACATGACTCTATTGATTGCTTTTTATTATTTAGCTATGCGCTGCGCTATATTACTACTCCTGATGGGGGGATTTAATCTTGTGTGGATGGTGGGAAGGGCTTGTTCAGATTTGCTTCAAGTTATTTGGTAATTAGGTCTATGTTATCAATTAACCATCTGATCACTGTTTTGGCTTTTGCTTGTACATGTTTGTTTTGAGCTAGCTGTTTGTGCTAAAGTTGTTTGGTGTTATATCGACCAGATAGAATGCTTGTGTGAGAGGACAAGCTTTGTCAGGTAGTGTTTGGAAGTCCCATCAATCCGCACTCGCATTCTGGCGTTTCCACCAGAAGAAAATTTGATTGGCCTAAGAGTACCTAAAAAGAAGGTTTAACCAGTTCAGATTGCGATTTTTTTAATTCAGAAAGCATTTTACATTGTACACTAGTATATTGCTCATTATTGACTGCAATGATAAATTAGTAATTTTTGGTTTCACAACATACTATTTTATCAATACTTTTAAAGTGTAACGGTTTGTGAACGATATATTGCACATGGTTAAATTAAATTTTGGTCTCTACAACATTTGTATCCAAATCTGCTGAAATTCTATTCAGATCTTGTTTCTGTAGTTGTTAAAAATGTTTAAACGGAATAAAACCTTAACCCTTCCAGTGCTTTAAAAAACATTTCCTTGCAATTTATTTTTATTCTTTTAACTGACTATAGTATTAATATATGAATTTATAATTATCTTCATATTCACAGTAATAATTAATAATAACGATGATTTTTTTTTTAGGTTGTCTTGTATTGGGTATTTGCTCATAATATAATTTTAATGTAACAGAATTGTTATGAAATGTTTGTAAAAGTGTATTCAAACTTAATTTCATAAAATAAAATTAATATCTATAATATGAAAATTTGCACCTAAAAGAAATTTTGTATTCATGCATTTTTACATAAGAGTCTAACACCTATTTAACCAAGATCTGAATATTTATAAAACAAGTTATAGTACGAAAGCACGTCATTTGTCACGTTTGACGTGCAATTTCCAACTTGTTTTCATCTATATCGGTTTTAATCTAATGAAATACATGCACTAAATGTAAAAATAAAGAGGTTTTTATAAGGTTCCAGATATTAACTCATCAAAATTCATTTTTAAAACAAACATAACAATTTAAGTCTCTAAATAAAATTTCTCGATTATTATTTCTCAATATCTGAAGTGATGCACGCACTCAAAAGGAAATTTATATAGGCTTCATTGAAATTAATTGTAAAGTATAATCTTCATTAAAAGGAAGAATACCAACGTTAACTGAGGCACAAATAATACACAAAGAAGCAATAAATAGCTATTTCGAATCTACAAGCGAGATTCTTCTTCAATGCGACAATGAGAAAAGCACAGCATGCTAGAAAAAGCAAGACTGGACAAAACGACAGAGGGGGATATACCCAATGCGGGTTCAGAACGCGCCAAAAGCAACCAATGAGAAGAAAGCAGCATGAAACAACTGATTGGGCAGGTATAGACATCTACCAGAGAAAAAATGGAACGAAAACCAAAGAAGGGAAATTAAATTAATGCTTTCTAAATACTTGGAAAATCAGAAGTACTAGATAAGACATTGACTAAGGAGTGATAATTTTTAATGATGTTGTAAGCTTCCCAAAAATCAATATCAAAGTTATAAGAACCTTTTTGGATAATATTGGCTGAGGAAATGTTGAACCTATGTTGAAAAGACAAACAATGTTGAGCAATAGAAGAACTTTTAAGGTCCTGATTTTTAACATAACCTTCATGCTATTTTAAACGGAATCTAAGAGCACGTTTAGTCTGACCTTTATAAGAGAGACCACACTGGCAAGAGATTTGGTAAATACCCCAGTTATCTATACAATCAATGGGGTGTTTGAGATTTGAAAAAGAGATTTTATTAACAGGTGTAAAAATAACATTGAATTCAAACTTTTTTTAATTTTCCTGGATGTCCTTGTTATTCGCAGTGAAGATGGCTTTCAGACTACCGTCTTTTGTAAACCTTTTGCTGTCAGTCTTCCACCTGATAGGTATTCTTCTAATTCTCCTAACCAGAAATTTGCTGTTTTCGATACTTTTGTTTTGCGGGCTTCCAATATTTGTTCCATTCCTCAGTTACTTAGTACTGAACTTAATTATCTCAAAGCTATTGCTGTTGATGGTGATTATTCCTCTAATATTATAAATTCTATTTATAAGAAATTGACGAAACCCGTCCATTCTGGTAAGAATTTTAATTCCAACTCTAATACTTTAGTTGTTATGCCATTTTCTTCAAAAATCAGTCAGGAAATTGCTAAAATTGTTAGAAGGTTTTGAATTCAATGTTATATTTACTCCTGTTAATAAAATCTCTTTTCAAATCTAAAATACTTCATTGATCGTATAGATAACTGGGGTGTTTACCAAATATCTTGCCAGTGTGGTCTCTCTTATATTGGTCAGACTAAACGTGCTCTTAGATTTCGTTTAAAAGAGCATGAAGGTTATGTTAAAAATCAGGACGTTAAATGTTCTTCTATTTCTCAACATTGTTTGTCTTTTCAACATAGGTTCAACTTTTCCTCAGCCAATATTATCCAACAATGTTCTTCTAACTTTGATCTTGATATTAGGGAAGCTTACCACATCATTAAAAATTCTCACTCTTTAGTCAATGACTTATCTAGTACTCCTGACTTCCCAAGTATTTGGAAAGCATTAATTTAATTTCCTTTATTTTCGTTTTCGTTTCTTTTGTTCTCGGTTAGATGTCTCTACTTCTCCACTCAGTTGTTTCATACTGCTTTCTTCTCATTGGTTGCTTTTGGCGCGTTTTCTACTAGCACCGGTTAAATAAGCCGCCGCCCCTCTGTCGTTTTGTCTAGTCTTGCTTTTTCTAGTACGCTGGGCTTTGCTGTTTGTGGCAGTGAAGAAGAATCTTGCTTGTAGATTCAAAATATCTATTTATAATGTTTTTTTTTTTTTTTTTTTTTTTTTTTTTTTGCATTATTTGTGCATTTATAACGTTTGTATTCTTTATTTTAATCTTATTGCACAAAGGTTTTATTTGCTATTTTTATATAATCTTCATATTTAAAAATAAAGCTTAAAATAGATTTTAAGTCATATACTACCACAAAAGAAGTAAATTAGTTATATAAATTTTAGCCGGTAGTATATATTTCAAATTTTTCTTTCTTATAATTTTTAAACTACAGAATTATAGCAGTATTGTTTTCAAATTTCATTTAAAGAATAATTGAAACACCAATCAAATTTTTATTTTCCGTTACATTTTTTATGAATTCATTCTTTTCTTGGTGTAAAAATGAATAAGAAATAAAAAATGTTTCATTGTTTCAATTTTATTTCAATTACATTTCTAGTTTGAAATTTAATTAACTTTACTTGAAAAATATATTAAAGTTTCGTTTCTAAAATTAAGTTTTTGACCTTCTTTAAGTCCATAATTAGATTTCTCGTAACCTTGGGCGTGCGAATTAAGCATTTTAAATGATTAATTCTTAGATAATTAAACCAGTATTTCTGTCAGACAAAATATTTTGGGAAAACCGAAAACTTTTCATTTGCTTAATGAATTATAGATTGCCTTTTTAAACTTTTTTTAAAAATGTTTTCTTAAAAGTACAGCAAAGACAAACGATGATTTAAAATGTAATTTGTAACCTTATCAAACAATTTCAACGCAGTGTGTAAAATGCTTGTAAAAAATATTTCGAAAAGCAGTTTCAAAATTTTGTCATAAAGAAAATATATATATATATATATATATTTGATAATTGGATGAATTATTTATTTATAATGTAAAGCCAGGAGAGATGGCGCGGTCGGAGAGATTGCGCACATCGAAGTTCGGGGGGAAGGAGTACAGTGAGAGCGCACGACTCCAGGTAGTTGTACAACAACAGTAGTGGAGTGTCTACTTGAAAGTGCACGTTGATTGCTTTGAGCGTCTAAGATAAAGTATTGCTATTTTGTTTTGTTTTCCCAAAGTAAGTGCTTGAATTTTATAGCTGTTCATCATAATTTCTATACAATGTCAATATTACAAAATATTTTAAATTTAAACGATTTCTCATAAGCTACTAATCTAGACTAACAAGGTGAACATCAACGGTTCGTTTTAGTAGCGGCCATGTTTAAATAAAAGGCCGCGCAATCTGTCCTACCGAAATTAGAGAGTTTGAGCATCTGCTACTTAGGAGAGAGGGCGCATTGTTCCCAATAGTTTCCATCCTAGGAGAGATTACGCAGCTTATTGGTAAATTTGCATAAAAAATGAAAAATGAAAAGGGACTAATTTTAAGTTAAACGTGCTATTAAGTTACATAATTTTATTTTGTAATCTTATCTGGACTTCCTTTTTCTGATTCTTTATTTTTTTCCCCTTTAATAAAATTTTTTTAATCGTTTTTAAAATTATTTCCTTTTTCTGATTCTTCAATCATTAGGTTGAAATATTCACTCCTAATACAATAATATTTGTTCACAAAAACCTTACAGCAATGTCATTTAATTGTAATTATTATTGTTAACAATTTAATTGTAGTTATTATTAGTAACAATCTTTCCTACCCATGTGCGCAATCACACCAACCCTGTAAGGACAGATTGCGCAAAATAACTGTCTTGGTTTTATTACAACTGTTCTATTAAATTACAACATAACAACAAAATAGCAATAGAAATGCATAAAAAACAAATGAAGTAAAAATTATTCATGGATAGTTCAGCAAAAAATTAATATTTAGATTTTTTATTGCTATTCTTTTGAATTGTGCGCAGACTATCCTAGCCTTACCATATTAGTACATTTTTTACTATTTCCGAAATAGTACAGAAAATGTATACTATAGATTATTTCCCTAAGTACGATAGCACAATAACGTAACATGTATACATGCTGTAGTCGTAGAAAGATTAAATTGTATAAGGGACTAAAAATTGTAATTGAATTATTAAATGATTCCCATGTTTATATATATATAATGTGCTGTTAGTTGGTGTGTAAGAGTATCACTTAACGATAACAGTTCTTCTACAAAGACATATTTATGATGTACATAGAACAAAAAACAAGCATCACAGTTAAAAATAAAACAAAAATACCTGGTTTCCAGCTCACAACTGAAACTGCACCATCACGAGCCTCCTATATCACATTTAAAAGTTGCACCTCCATGCGAACTCCAAAAATCACAATTATTAAATATAAAAAAACATGTAAGCCACTTACACGCCAAACTTTTATTATTCAACTCAAAAACATAAACAAATATTGTCTTCTCACAAAGCAGCAGCGCCCTCTTGCGTACAGTTCTTCACACAGTGCTTAAAAATTTGCTCTTTTCTTACAACAGTTCGGGTAACGACATGATGCATTCGCCGTGTCAGCGATGTAAGATATTACAGACAACCTGTAACAACACAACACATAAAGAAACAAGGAAAACCCGTTTTTTCACGCACCTTATAAAAGCAAAATTGTATAAAAAAATTCTGGGTGCAGTTTGGCAGTTTGAAATTCAAATTAGTTGTTACATATAACATACTACCGCCCTTTAAGGGGTTAACTGAGTTCCCGTACGCCGCCGCACACGCTAGAAGAGTCTATTTGCTCCGTTACTTATATATTTTGAATATCAATATTTTGTAATAGTATTCTGTGCTTTATTAAATAACAGAAATTCTTCGATAAAATAAGGCAAATATTACTATTCGAAAATAGTGCTTTTTGACCATATTTATGCCCTTAATTAGTTTGTTATGTTTGAAAAAAGAAAATTTTAAGGGTCCACTAATCATCACTACGTTGCTTAGTTCGAAAATTATTTAAGTGTCTAGCGAAACTTTATCGCTGCGAATGGATTGAAAGCGTTTTTGGTAAGCTTTTAGATTATTATATGTATATAACACCATATTGTACTCCACATATTATCGCCTATTTTGAAAGAGAGGATAAATATTTTTGTTTCGATTGCGACTTGGGTCCATTTTTCAAAAATAATTATGCGAGAAAAAAAAAGAAATCTTGGCACAAAAAAAAATTAACCATTATATATAAATGGACAATTTTTCGTAAAGCAATTTTGTAGATTTCAATTGTTTGGGAGTCTAGCTTTAAAGTTTGGCATGATTTGCGTGTTGTAACGTGATATAATCTTAAGTAAACTTATGATACAAGACACATGTGCTATGTTTTGCGATTATAAAACGTTTCATTAAAACAACGACATAATATTTTATCAGTAAATTCTGACATCAGTAATACATAACTTACCACACTATATTCATAAATATTGGAGAAAAAATTATCGACACAGATTATCGCCATTGTCTTCTGCAAATAACTGGACAATTCAGCCACTTATTTTACTAATTTTAAGCTTGGTAACTGACAAAACTATTAGTGCAACTGATCAAACTGGCTTAATTTCTTTCACAAATAATCATAAGTGATGCAATTTTACCTTTTGAAAAATGATTCAGGTTCCATTAGACCGTTAAAATTTTGCACTGTGCATCATAAATAATGATTATTACACTCCGCATAGTAAAAGATAATTCGTGCGAATGCATATATGGGCAAAAACCTTACAATTGATATGATTAGTCCAGCTTGGTTAGTTCAAAGAATAAGAAATGGTGTTGTGAGAAAAAGAACTAATACATACACATCGGTAATGTTTTCTTTTCTTTACCTTGGTGGAGCAGGGTGAGGTTCAGGTGCTGATATAATTACGAAGGAGCTAAAAATTTGTAATAATATCTTAATTTTTTTAAGTTAGCTCTTTTATTTCTAAATCAAGATATCCAGCTGTTGAATCGTAGTCTGGACAGGCACTACGTGCCAGTTATTTTTATGTAGCTATTAGAAGTGTGAGTTACTGTTATCAGTTACTTTGAAGCTGCAATTAAAAATTGTGATCTTTAACAGTGCAAAGTTTAGCTTTCACAAGCACAAACAATAAGGAATTTTGAAAATAATGGAGGGATAAATAAATATGAATGGGTAAATATATAAAAAATAGCACTGATTTAACAAAGCCGCGAAAGTGAAGCAGTTTGAGTAGATTTCATAGAGGTGCCAACGAAAAAAAAACAGGCTGCGATACTTCCTTTCCTCTTAGTTGTCACGTGATAAAGATAGGCTCTTTTACAATATCTTTCAAACTGCCATGTGGTCAAGGTATGCTGAAAAGCAACCATGATCGGTGGAGTACCATGGCCTATCTTTTTCGTTGACTGCTTTTCACAGTAGCTGAATAAATAAAATACTTTACTGGAAAAGGAATAGCAGCGTTGGATATACCCAAAAAAGAAATTAAAAATAAGAGAGACAATGTAAGAAACATTTCTATAAAAAATGAGTTACTTTAGTATGAATATTATCTGAGTAAAAGTCTATTGGTTCATTCTGAAATGAATGTAGACGATTGATTGCACACTGGAAATGAATTGCTCATGCTCATGCTTAAGTAAGAATTCATTTTTCCGATATGCCTGCAAGAGGATCGGGGGGTGGGGCGAGTACAGATTGCATTATATTTATCTGTTTTGATTTTTCATCATTTATAAATTCTATTAAATACTACTTAAATATTATTTTAATTTAATTCATATTATGTTTATTATTTTGGTTTTATATATAAGTTTCAGAATTATATTTATTTATATATATTTTTTCAATTATATGAAAGTAAGACTGACACGTCTTCAGAAGCCTGCTGTAGATAGAAGTTATGGTGGGGGGGTTTAGTTTATTTATATTTTAATGCCTTTTCCACCCACTGAAGAAGAAAAAGGCAATACTTTGGCCTGGTTGTATTAAGATACGCCTACTTTTAAGTTTTTACATTTGGTGATTCATGATTTTACCATATTATATATATTATGTCACTCTAAAGGGAAATGTCACAAAAATTAAAAATTTTGGTTGAAATATATTTATTTTTTCCTTCGTTAAATGTGTTTTTTCAAATCTTCTGGAATGAGGTTCATTTATGATTTATTTATTTTTTTTAAATTTATTCCCTAACATATAACTCAAATAATATACATACCAATTATAGTTTGCAAAGTAACATAAGTTCATAAATTTCCACTTTTTATTTTTAAAATGAACAATTTATTTTATTGATCTGAGCAAAAAAAAAAAAAAAAAAAAAAAAGGACGAGGTGCTTTTGTACTTTTTTTTTATTTTTTCATGGATCGAAATAGTTATGTAAATTTTCTTTTTTATTGAGAAATTGCTAGCCGTAAGTATAGCAGTAATGACTTGAAAGATAAAAAATTGTGGCATACCAAAAAGGAAAGAAATGTTGACTTTATGTTATTACGAATGTAATAGGTTTTACAATTACTCTTGTTTTCGTATGAAGTCACAAAAGAAAAACTGGAAATGAATGTGTTTTACACTTTACATGTATTTTGTTTAAGTGCTACTTGAAATAAAAGGTTTTTTTTTTTTTTTTTTTTTTTTTTTTTTTTTTTTTCTTTTGAATAAATATGCTGAAATTCTTCAAATAAATGTTTGTTTATTTTTTTTTACTACCAGTTTTTAATACATTTTATGTAGATTGCATTTTTTTACACAACTGTACTAATTGGCTCTATCACAGTATTTATCTTTTAAAAAATAACAAAATAATTTTAAAACTGGGTTTATTTAGTTGGTTTTCTTTTGTTTACATATAAAGAAGTCAAATGTTACACTTCAACATTAACATAAAAAATTATTAAAAAATAATAATTAAGCCGCAAAACAAGCGAAAAAAAAATATTTTTTTTTTTGTTAAAATGAATTAATTGTACTATAAAAAAACTGAATTGAAAGAATGAAAAAGAAAAGTTATGCAGAAAAAAACTCGCGTTGCCAGGCATCAACCCGTTAAACAGAGCAAAAGCCCGGCAAGTATCGGCCTGGTCAGCGGTCTAAAATAGAATCATTTCACACTGTGTGAGAGTATTACGCAAAATCATTATTTTATCCTTTGCTACAATGAAAGAAATATTTTTAATAAACATGTTGCGTTCTGCTCAATGAATGCTGTTTATTTGTGAACATTGGATAATTATGACGCACGCGATTCACATAACAAATCGTACCAAAAACAAGTTACTAAAGAAAATCATACAATTGCGAGACTGAAAAATACTTATTCCTTTAACTAGCACCAATTAACATCAACAACTCCAAATGTACGAATATACGATATCGTTGAAATATTTAATGTAGAGATAATAAAAGGACTTTAAATATCAAGTACTCTAGGAAACCTGCTAATCCGAACCTCGCTATTCCTGGATAGTCCGAACCAAAATTTATTTAAATGAATAATAATTAAAAAAATGAATGTCTAGGTACAGATAAAATAGTATTATCCCTTTGACTACGGCGAAACATGTAGGTTTCATGGACGAATAGCAGGACTAACACTGACAAACTATTTTTATATTCTATTCGTACCACTATTTACAAATACTTTTTTTTTGCCGTAGATTTCTCTTGAAATTGGTCCTAGAAGTGTGTACTAAAAATTATTCTTAGTGAAAAAGTGGTACGAATACAATAAAAAATAGTCGAATAACAGGACTGACACGGACAAAATATTTTTATATTCTATTCGTACCACTATTTACAAATACTTTTTTTTTGCCGTAGATTTCTCTTGAAATTGGTCCTAGAAGTGTGTACTAAAAATTATTCTTAGTGAAAAAGTGGTACGAATACAATAAAAAATAGTCGAATAACAGGACTGACACGGACAAAATATTTTTATATTCTATTCGTACCACTATTTACAAATACTTTTTTTTTGCCGTAGATTTCTCTTGAAATTGGTGCTAGAAGAGTTTACTAAAAATTATTCTTAGTGAAAAAGTGGTACGAATACAATAAAAAATAGTCGAATAGCAGGACTGACACGGACAAAATATTTTTATATTCTATTCGTACCACTATTTACAAATACTTTTTTTTTGCCGTAGATTTCTCTTGAAATTGGTCCTAGAAGTGTGTACTAAAAATTATTCTTAGTGAAAAAGTGCTACAAATACAATAAAAAATAGTCGAATAACAGGACTGACACGGACAAAATATTTTTATATTCTATAAGTACCACTATTTACAAATACTTTTTTTTGCCGTAGATTTCTCTTGAAATTGGTGCTAGAAGAGTTTACTAAAAATTATTCTTAGTGAAAAAGTGGTACGAATACAATAAAAAATAGTCGAATAGCAGGACTGACACGGACAAAATATTTTTATATTCTATTCGTACCACTATTTACAAATACTTTTTTTTTGCCGTAGATTTTTCTTGAAATTGGTCCTAGAAGTGTGTACTAAAAATTATTCTTAGTGAAAAAGTGGTACAAATACAATAAAAAATAGTCGAATAACAGGACTGACACGGACAAAATATTTTTATATTCTATTCGTACCACTATTTACAAATACTTTTTTTTTGCCGTAGATTTCTCTTGAAATTGGTCCTAGAAGTGTGTACTAAAAATTATTCCTAGTGAAAAAGTGGTACAAATACAATACAAAATAGTCACCAGTTGCAATAATTGCTACCAAAAAGGAGTTCGTAGTCAAAGAGTTAAAAATTAAAAATTATATGTAGCATATATAATACAATATATATTATTGTATTACTTTGAAAAAAAAGTAGGAAGGAACATCGTTAACATATGGACGTTTTCAATGAAATGACATATGTGATAATATATATTATTTGATGGTTAACGAAAATTTCTAGATTTGACTGACGAAGTCATATGATTCCGTGCAATGAACCAATATTACACCAACGTCCAATGAGTAACTACATTACGCTGAACGTCAGTTGGTGTTGCGATTGATGGCTTCTCCCCATATCGAAGCGATATGTCTAATGCAATTGCAACTTTTAATTTAATGGATCGCCAGTTGTCTATTTAAAATGTTTACCTCTTTCGACTTCTCTTTTTCTTAATCTCTTTATACCGAAATTTCGGATTATTCGATATCTATATTATAAAAGACAAACGTGTCCGTGCGTAATGCTGATGTCATTTTGAGAATGGCAACACTTGAAGATGAAATTTCGATCTTGGGATTTTTGATACTGCAATTTTTTTTTAACTTATAAACATCGCCAATTTTCAATTTTTATAACGTGATATAAGGAAAAAAAATCTTCTTTCAAATGCAATTTGTTTGAAAACTGTATCGCAATTTAATCATTTATTATAGCATTGAAATTAAATTTCAAGCATGATTTATAAAAAATTATATCTATATCGCTTGCAGACGATTACAAAATATTAATCCGTTTGAACTTTAAACAACATAAGAAATTCAGCATTTGCTTCCAGTTTAATATTCCATAACGATATTAAAACTTCATTAAACAACAAATAAAATAGTATAAATAAAACACAAATTTAAAAGACATGTAATCGAAATAAGTGCTTAAAACCGGTGAAATTATCAGAATAGAAAATATTGCTGTAGATAGCGAAATTTTTAGCGATTTATTCGTATATTAACTTCGAGCACGAGGCCAATACAAAATTAGCGCATTTAATAAATTTCAAAATTTTATTTCAATATATAATTGACATATTCCATATAAAAATATTCTTCGCTGTTGTTAGGGGGCACTCTAAAATATATATTAAATGTAAAAAATTTATTGAGTTTTGAGTTTAAAAAAAAAAAAAAAAAAAAAAAAAAAAAAAAAAAAAAAAAAAAGGTTTTTACATATATTCTCTATTTTGGGAAGCCCGGGTCGGATGCCCTAGTATGTCTAATTTGAAACGAAACCGAACCCAATTGATTCGTATTAGCGTAATTCTACTGTGATTATATTTTTAATCTACGCTTTATGAGAAATTATTATAACATCATCACAGCTAGAATATATACCAAAAAACTCATCTCTTATCATTCGCATAGACTTTATTTCTGAACACCTATATTTAAAAAACACAGTATGCATGTAGGTTCAAAATAATATTTGGCGAATAAATTTTGTATTTTAAACTGGTTGATTTATAATATTTGATATTCGATGTCATCTTTTATGTTCATATTTAATTGAAAAAAAAAATATATGATAAATATTTAAAAAAACAATTAATAAAAGAAATGAAATTTCGATCTTTTAATGCAAAATTTTCTTCTTAAGCATATTCACAAAGCCATCATGATTCCAATTTTTTTATATACCAAAACGGATTGGATAAATTTTATATTGTTACAAATATTTCTACCAACATGAATTTCAAGAAATATACCGAGCTGTTCAAATTCGAATACAGATTCAAATAGGTAATTTTATTACAAATAATTTAAAATGAAACTAAAAAATTTTATATGATAAATATTTAAAAAATAATTAGAAAAAATAAATGAACTTTGAATTGTTTAATGTAAAATTTTCTTCTTAAGCAGTATACACAAAAAATTCAAGATTCCAAATTAATTGTAGACCAAACCGATGGGATAAATTTTAATTTTGTTAAGAATATTCCTACCAGCATAAACTTCAATAACTGTGCCAACTTTGATCAAATTCAAATGGTTAATTTTATTATAAATGATTTAAAATTTATTATAGTCAAACCTGTTGATCTCGAACTCTTCTAGCAAGGAAAAAGCAATATAGATACTCAGGCTTCAAGCATTCCAGATTTTTAAACACATGAGGGATTTTTTATTTATTTAATGTTCTAAATGCTTAGATCAAAACAAAGACATTTTAGATTTAATCACATAATGTTGATGCAGCTAATTAAAAACTATCAGTCAAAAAAATTAATACATATATTTGGTATTAACGTTTTGGCAGTTATGTAACAGCAGTCACCTTTCCTGATCTGTATTGTGTTCGGACAGAAGAAAAATTCTCGTAGTTTCAGTAAGCTTTTCTGCTTTAAAAAATAATAATAAAACTTCTTTTCGGCATTCTCTCCTTCATTATAAGATATATAGAAAACGTTGTCCATAATTTCAGCATCTAGCTAACTTCTACTAATTAAGAATGCTTTGTAAATATAGAGGAAATATTTAGATGACGTTTCAAAATTCATTTTCTTTATTTATTTCATCTGGTTGCTCATCAGTCTCTTTTTTACCAAACTATTCTTTTTAACTGGCAATATGAACTGCGAATATAGAAATTGTGTTATTGTTGTGGGAAAAACGACTTATACTGGTTTTAAAAAGTAATAATTCAATATAAGCTTAGAAAATATATGTGTTTTTGCACAAAAATGAAGATATAATTAGTAAATTTCTCGATAGATAAAATTTTCTAATAATTAGTTAAAATCGTATATCTTGCGGGAAACAATAGAAATTTTCAAAGCTTAAGTTTCAAGGACTTTTCTAACACTTTTATAAATGATACTGAATTTTTTTTTCCTTCAGAATAGTTATAGACTTTCAAATTTTTTTTTTTAAAGTTTGGTAAGCATTTAGACTTAAACTAATAAATTCACGCGATAATCCACAAGTAAACTAAAAAAAAGAATACTTGATGATCTACAAGTAAACTAAAAAAAAAAGGAATAATCAGAAAAGTACAGAAAGTAGCATGATGGTTTTTTCACAGAAATGCTCAGAAAGGCATAGGATTAAAAAAAGGAAAACATCTTGTTGTAGAATAGATACACTTGTCAAGAGATGTACATAGTTGTCTCGGAGCTTCTACATGTCGCTTCTTAAATGATAATGTCGCAGAATTTACAGCAGAAATCCTTTATAGATATACAGCACTTTTAGGCTTCATTGTTAAGTTCATAATTTAATTAGCTATATTTATTATTTTTATTATTTTATGCAATTTATACGGTTACATTCAAATCTATTCTTACATTTAATATCTTGCTTAAAAAAATGTTTGAGTAAATAAACTTATAAATATCTATAAATAAAATTTTAATAATTTTATTCTGATAATGCAAAGAATGTATTTACAGAACGTGTGATAACCCCCCCCCCCTCAGAAAATAATATTTAGTTTTAAAATCAATGCTTTATAATAAATTTAACAAAAATAGAAAGACAAAATGTCATTTGATAAAAAAATATGGAATTGAAATTAAATATTAGAATATTATAACATTCGATGAGACACTATTAAAATCATTAAACAAAATTGTCTTCATCTCTTAAAAGAAATACGAGCACTTGCCAAATTTGCAGCAAAAATACCTGATATATTTCCACTAACTATGCTTACATAAATAAACTAGTTAAAAAAATTTTATACTTTTTTTGTTTATAAACTTACTTTGAAGCAAATTAAGTATACACACTGTGTAATTTATAAAGCACGTTGTTATTTTTTCTTATGTTATATACTTAAAAATATATTGTATGTCTAAGTAGAAACAAAAGAGAAACTCCACAAACTTCTTATTTCATAAAAAGACAATCTCATAAATGTTTTGCCTCTTTCTGTAAAACATTCTTTTTATTCAGAAATATCTTGGCATAGACCTGAAAAGAATTATTATAAAGATAAAAATTTGTGACTTATAAAGAGAAAAAATATTAACTTTATATTCTTACAAATGTAATATATTTTCAGAAGTGCATTTTTCTTCTAAAGTCACTTTAAAATAAATTGTACAACTTTTAAATTGGCCACAAATGTATATTTTATTTTTTATATCCCTTTTGCTTAAAAGTTACAATAAAAATGAAGTTGTTATTTCCCTGTTTTAAAGTCGGATGCTAAACATGATTAACAATTTATTTTCTTTTTTCTTTCTTTCTTTTTTTTTTTTTCACTATTTCCGTAAAAATTTACACATGTTTTTTCTTAATTAAAATAATTTATTTGAAAGCGTTGAGATGTTTTTCAAAATATTTTATGTAAGAGAATTTTTTTATTTTTAATTAAACATGTCGAAAGTTATAAAATTTAAATAATAATAAAATTAATTTGTTATTTTTATTTTTGGCATTCGGTGAATATTTTCTTCTATGTTGAAAATCCCATTTGACTTTGTGTAACAAAAAAAAAAAAAAAAAATATCAAATCATATCATGTAGTTCTTAAAATAATGTTTTTCTCATTTTGTGTGAGCATTTTTTCTGGCCTCTTTTTTAAAAACATTCGTTTTATTCAAAAACCACTTGACATAGAATTGAAAAGAATTATTATCAAAATAAAAAATTGTGACACAGAAAGAGGAAAAAGTATTAACTTTATATTATTATATATGTAATGGGTTTTCAAAAGGGTATTTCTCTTGTAAAGTTACTTTAAAGGAAACTGAACGATTTTTAAACTAGTCGCAAATTTTTTTGTACATTTATTATGTTTTATGCTTTAAAGTTACGAGGAAAGTAAAGTTATTTTTTCCGTGCTTAAAATACATATTCTGAAATACTTTGCAAGTGTATTATTTTGCTATCTTAGTAAAATGGGCTTTTTGCACAATTTTTCTTATTGGCATACTCAAAATTATTTATTTAGAAGAGTTCAGTGTTTTTGTACAAAACTTTTATTTAAACTCTAACTTTCATTTAGTTTTAATCGACTTTCAATCGAGGAAGTTACACAACTCATTTCTATCTTTCCTATTTTTCTCTATGTATCAATCTGCACGTATAATGCTTGAATACATAATCCAATTTTCATAACTTTTCTTTACCAAAGGTTTCAGTTTACAGATATACTCTACCCATTACCATATTGATATTGATCTAAAATTCATATGTTTAGGAATTAAAAAGGAATTATCAAGGAATTGAAAAATTAAATATGTCATAGTCTACTATATGTCAAAATAATTGACGAGATATTGACGATCTGTCTGTTTTCGTGTCTTTTTTTACTTTATAGGCTTTAATTTTCGTTAAAATTGACCTATCGCCCAGAAACTTTTATATGGTATTAAGATTACTACATTATATATACAGGGTCATTCATAATTCCCTCCGGGGTTTCGAAACGTTATAGTAAAAAACGAAGACGAATATGAAAAAAAGAAACATATGAAATTATTCCGAAACTATTCAAGTTTTACTTACATACATTACAGGTGTTCTATGTGTGAACCCTTGGTCACACGGCATACATCCATGCGATAGTCCAGTTCCTGCCATACTCCGTTTCTTTAAATTTCCGGTACCACACATGAATTGTTTTGTCAGTTTGTCCCTGTTTTCGATATTTATTACGAAAGGCCCGTTGAACTGACACCACTGATTCAGATTTAAAGAAACGGAGTATGGCAGGAACTGGACTATCGCATGGATGTATGCCGTGTGACCAAGGGTTCACACATAGAACACCTGTAATGTATGTAAGTAAAACTTGAATAGTTTCGGAATAATTTCATATGTTTCTTTTTTTCATATTCGTCTTCGTTTTTTTTACTATAACGTTTCGAAACCCCGGAGGGAATTATGAATGACCCTGTATAAAATAATTTTGGTACCGGGTATATTTGTTTTACATGGCCATAGAAAAAATTAAATATGTCATCGTCTACTATATGTCAAAATAATTGATGAGATATTGACGACACTGAAATTTCAACCGAATGCGGATTACAGTCCTGCATCAAGTCGGGTAACCCGAATTGACTGTAACCGGGTAACGACCCAACCCGCAGTTTAGGACGGAGTGTAAGATTAGGTGTGTGGGCGGTTAGGTGGGTGGTGTTTGCTAGTGTTGTGTTTTGCTAAAACTTCAAAAGTATTAGAAAAAAGAAACGTCGTCTTTAAATTCCGATATTTAGATTGTAAATTTATTTACATTTATTAATGATTAATATTAAATTTATTAATGATTTTTAGAAGTAAATTTTTTCTACAATAATCGACTTATGTTGCAAAATTTCTATGCAAAATGCAAAGCCAATGTTTCTGAAATAGCGACATCTTATTGCAAGTATTTACAATGCAAAATAAATATTTTCAATGAATATTTTCAATATTTAACTAACATTTGTATTTTGTTTGAAGTATTTTCAGAGAAGTGTATGCAATATTGACTGAATATTGAGCCACAATATAACCAATATGCCAATAGGAAAGGATGGTGATCCTGTGGCACGCGAGTGAGAGGTGACACCAATGACTATTTCCTGCAAAAAAAATTATAATCATTATATGGATAAAATAATTTTTCGAGTTTTCAGAAAATATAAAATTTTACTAACTTGTATAGACTAATTCAAATAATCGAACTATTTTAGCATGAATTAATACTTTTCATAGAACTTTTTTTACTGTGATGCTATGCTACATTTTCTACAAGTAACTATTTTGCCTTTTTGTATGAATTTAGAAATCTTTATTTTTCTTAAATGGATTTTGTGTAATTTGTATGTTGCATTAATAATAAGTTAAAAGTTACTAAAATAGACATTCGTCAAATTTCTTTCCTTTTTACAGCATGTGCAACTTAAATGAATATTACCGAATAAAAGCTACAATAAATTAATGGCTAATCACAATAAATAGAAAAATCCATTTATATTTTTAATGTTATAAAGCATGAAAGTGACTGGTGCTAATAATCAGTGTTTGTACAAACTGGTGTTGCAAAGTTTTTTATGTAAAGGTTTGGTACGTTGCAATGTTTGTAAATTTTGTTTGTGAATTTTTGGCAAACGCACGTAAAAAGGCTCGCCATTTGTGCACCATTTGTGTGTAGGATGTATAAACGTTTTACTAAATATTTTAGCATGTACAATACGATATCTGTGGGAAGAAATATGTGCATATAAAACGAATTGGTGAACAATAACAAAATATAAAAATAATTGTGATGCGACAGCAGAATGTTTATTTTCTTAGAAACATAAAAATTTGAAAGAAAATTGAAAGAGTTATTTATTTTATGAAAAATCGAATTGTATTTATACACATTTCGATTTAAAAAAATATTCATTTCTGATGTTACATGTCGTTAGGTTTTCCAAAACCTGTGCTTTCGTAAAATAAACTGACTGAACTATGTATGCTTATTAATTGTGAAATATAATATTACACGTAATGAAGATTATTCGTCTCTAATCAAATTTCAGTAATATCTGAGAACTGTAACAGCTGTAGCATACAGATATTTCAAAGTAAACATGTGAACAGCAAATTGCATATTGTAACATATTCCATTTCATTGAAAAGCAAGTTAATTAAATAGAGTACAACTAACTACGTTACAATCAGATATCAATTTGAGATACGCTTTTATGAAATAATAATTAACACGTCATAAATATTATTATGTCAGTGAAATTGCTTGTATTGTTTAGAATTTTGTAAATTTATTTTATTATTAAAATTGATGAAATAACAAAGCAAATAAACAGACGAGGCCTTGAATCGAATATATATATTGAGTTACGAAAGAACATTACACGATGACAAAAACATAGTAACTGAACAGAAAATTAAACATCACTTATATTTATAAATTCGTCTGGGAATCTGCAGTCATGTTTCCCGGACGTGCAAGAAAACTATACACAAAAGTATCATCCAATAAAATTTAAGATGTAATGCTAGGATTACAATTACGATACGATTATACTAACACCCGCCCATAATCTAGCATTACATTAGAAAAACACAGAATAAAAAATTACAATAAACAAACATTAAAAATGTGACACAACTAAAACATTACTTATACAAACAGCAAAGAAACAACAATTCATAAAATTTAACTCTAGGCAATGCCTTTGTAAACATATCAGTAATTGGCATATCTGTAGGAATATATTCAATTTTGATATTATTTTCTTTTACAACATTACGAACAAATTTTAGTTTTATATCTATATGTTTCATTCTACCATAGCTACTTTCATTACTGATACATTTTATGCAAGACTGATTATCCTCTAAAATAACTAAATCCTTAATACTTACAATTTCACAAGCAATATTTTTGAACCACAACAGGTCTTGCAAACTTTTAGTTAAAGCAATAACTTCAGCTTCAGTTGACGATAATGCAACTGATTTTTGTTTATTACAACACCAGACAACAGGCATGTTACAAAACATTAAAATGTAACCTGATACTGATTTTCTATCATTTGTATTTGCCCCCCAATCAGAATCAACATACATAGATAATTTAGGATCAGATTTTTGTTTTTTTTACACAAGTTTTAAGGACAAAGTTCCTTTCAAATATCTTAAGATTTTCTTTAGTGCAATCCATGCAACTTCAGTAGGATTTTCCTGCATTTGACTCAAAAAATTAACACTATATAAAATATCAGGTCGTGAAATATATGCTAAGTACAATAAACAACCTACAAGTTCACGGTATGGACCATTAAATGGTTTTCCATTTTTGAAATCAGATGGAGTGGATTTAGGAGAAATAGGAATAGCACTAGGTTTACATTCTAGCATATTAAATTTACTTAACAATTTAATTATATAAGACTCTTGATCCATTATTAAACTATCAGATTTAAATTTCATTTGAATACCCAGAAATTCTGAAACACATTCTGATTTTGACATATGAAACTCTTTAGAGAGTAAAGAAATAACTACATTAGTTTCATTTAAATCTGAACCTGCTATAAGCATATCATCAACATACAGAGCAATAATTATTTTATGACCATTACTATAACGAATAAAAATACAAGGTTCATTATCAAGAGATTTTAATTTTAATTTTGAAACAAATTCAAGAAACCTTTCAAACCATTGTCGTGGGGCCTGTTTCAGGCCATATAAACTCCGCTTGAGTTTACATTTTAACCCACTTTCGTCATCATAGCCTTGCGGCTGAACCATAAAAACAAGTTCATTTAATTTACCATTCAGGAAAGCTGTTTTTACATCCAAAACAAATGCATGTAAGTCATCATTTAAAATCACAAAAAGCACTAAACGTAAAGTAGGCATACTTATTACAGGAGCAAAAGTTTCACTATAGTCTAGTCCTTCTTTTTGCATAAATCCACGGGCTACAAGGCGAGCTTTATAACGTCCATCTCTTTTGATGGTATACACCCATTTGCAGGAAATAGCTCGTTTGTCAGGTGGTAATTTTTCGAGATCCCAGACGTCGTTGATTTTCATGCTTTCTATCTCTGCATCCATAGCTTCCTTCCATAAACATTGTTCATCAACAGGGAGAAATTTGATCTCATCAAAAGATAAAGTTTCTTGTTGGCAAAGTAATGCTTCATACACCTCAGGAGCTGGATACCGAATAGGTTGTTTTCTTGATCTCTCGGATTTTCTCATTTTATCTTCTTTCTCTTCAGAATCCTCTGATTCTTCACTAGTTCTTTCTTGAGAATCTGGGTTAATTTCACAATCAGTCAATTCTGAATTATCCACTATGTGTTGTTTTGAGTTTATGGTATGCTTCTTCTCTTCATCAAATTTGACATTTCTTGAAATAGTTATGCGTTTCGTCTCAGGATCTAGCAATCGATATCCCATTGAAGAATAACCTATGAAGATCATATGTTTAGACCTATCATCAAGCTTCTTACGATGAACGGAAGGAATTAACATGTAGGCACTGCATCCAAAAACACGTATGTGCTTCAAATCGGGATCTTCTCCAAATTTTAAGAAATACGGCGTTAAGTTCTTAGTGGAGCTGCTTGGCATTCGATATTTTAAGAAAGCTGCTGTAAGAATAGCTTGACCCCAAAAAGTCTTAGATAAATGTGATTCAGCAATTAAAGCCCTTCCTATATCCAGGAGCGATCTATTGCATCTTTTAGCAACTCCATTCAAAGCTGGAGTATATGGAGGAGCGGGATAAATCACTATACCAAGATCTCGAGTGAAATTCACTAAATCATTGCTATAATATTCTTTTCCGTTATCGCATCTGATTTTCTTTACTGTAGGATTAGTTTTTAAGAAAACTTTCAATTCTTCTGAAGCTTCACTTTTATGCTTCAATAATCGAACTTCAGTAAATCGTGAAAAATCATCTATGATAGTCATAAAATAACATTCACCAGAAAAAGTTTTCGGAACAATAGGTCCACATATGTCAGAATGAATAGCAGTCATTGGGGTACTTTCTCTTTTCCTAGGTCCTCTTCCCATTGGTGTTGCACTCTGTTTTGCTCGAACACAAACATCACAAAAAGAAAGTGGTATTGGAAGTTTCATTTCCTTCAACACTTTGTCACTTGGATGGCCCATTCTGCGATGCCAAATTTCAGAATCACTTTCTTTTGATGTGAGAACGGTTTCATAATTTGGGACAAAATAACTAACATATTGCCCATTTGAATCACGTTCACCAAAACAAAAACGATTTCTTCCTTTTTCTATGAACACCTCTTCATTCTTGAAAATAACTGCATAATTTGCATTTTCGATTTTTCTAACGGAAATCAACTGATCACTTAAATCTGGTACGTAAAGAACATTATTTAGGGTAATTTCCATTCCGTTTGATAATTTTCCAATAATATTTCCAACACCTTTAATTTCAAGATTCGTTGTTTTCGACGCACGCTTAATAGTTCCTGAAGATGGTTGTAAAGATGTGAAATATTTCTCATTAGAGCACATATGGGAAGTCGCTCCAGAATCCACTATAAATTCATTCTTTTTAACGTTCCCCGCAACAAAAAATACCGCTGAAGAAGCAAATTTTTCCTCATTTGAATTTTTAACAGTTTTACAGTTTCGTTTAAAATGGCCAGGAAGTCCACACTTGAAACAAGTAAGTTTCTTTCTACAATATTTAGCTATGTGCCCCTTTGAATTACAGTTTTTGCAAACAAATTCTTTGCGAGTTGATAAAAACGCGGTATTATCATGAGCAGTTTTGGACTGCACTTTTTCTTTCTTTGAGTCGAGCAGAAGTGCTTCAGCATCTAATAGCCGTTGTGTGACAAAATCTAGAGTCAAAACAGTATTCGGTTGATTTTCTAACGCAGTTTTAACATTTTCAAATTCTTGAGGCAACGACATTAGAATATAAACAATAGTATCGGTTTCACTTTTTCAGCACCGGAAATTTTAAGTTCCGAAATTAATTTATTTATCTCATCAATGTGACGTCTCATCGGCACAACACGATCCTTTTTAATAGTTGCTAACCTCTTTCTAATTAAAATTTGATTAACTGCACGCTTGGTATCATATGTTCGTTCTAATTTATTCCATATCTTATACGCAGTATTTTCTTCTTGCAATGACGCAAGAACCCCATCGCTTAACCCTTTCAGGGGCAAGCACTTGTGCTCTTGTAACGTTTAATTCCCACCAGAATTTGGGAAAGAATTTAGTTCAAAATACGAATAAGCAATTTTTCATCTTTTTCTCGTCAAAGTAAAAAAAATAAAATTTAATTAAAAGTTTCTGGTTTGAATCGAATTAAAATTAGATGGTATATAATATATACCACCGCCCCTCAAAGGGTTAAAAGCGATAATAATAAAGCATAAGCCTTTTTCGATTTTACAACTTCGGCAGTTTCAGTTGTCGCTTCATTGTCTAAAAACTTATCCAAATCTTTCGCCGCAAATATGGCTTTAACACGCCTTTTCCAAACAGAAAAATTTCTACCGTCGCCGTCAAAAAGAACAACTCCGTATAATTCTTTTTCACTTTCCATCGCTGGGTAAAAAAAACAGAAACAAAAGAAAAATAAATTTTCTCTCTCAAAACCACAGCAATAAATTTGAAAAGGGACTAGCGTCACTCTGTCTGCGAATTAAACCACGCTCTGCTGATGAAATAACAAAGCAAATAAACAGACGAGGCCATGAATCGAATATATATATTGAGTTACGAAAGAACATTACCCAATGACAAAAACATAGTAACTGAACAGAAAATTAAACATCACTTATATTTATAAATTCGTCTGGGATTCTGCAGTCATGGTTCCCGGATGTGCAAGAAAACTATACACAATAGTATCATCCAATAAAATTTAAGATGTAATGCTACGATTACAATTACGATACGATTATACTAACAAAAATAAATATATGTGTAGAATTGGTATAGCATGGCTAGTTGCCCTTTGATAAGGTTAGTCTAATATGGATAAGTGAGTTTCGGTTGCGATTGCTTAGTTTTGCGTTGCTAACATTGTAGGTGTCTTCCTTTAATTTTCAAATAGTGCGCGTTCAAGGACCACAACCTGAGTTACGTATGGTAACACATGGATAATCCGAAGCGTTTAGATGTCAATATCACGTGAGTTTTTGCGAGTTGCACGTAGCGTTCAGAGACGGAATTTACCCCGACTTCTGCTAATCTAGATTACCTACAAAAGTTTGTTGTGTAAAGAGATCACATGGTTGGGAAACCTGGTTTGTTTGTTTGCTTTATATACCAAACTGCAACCGTTAACTGTAGTTCCATATGACTACTACTGTACACTTGAGTTGGTCTACGTCTAACAGGTGTATAATATAATTTGCCAACGTCGCCAGTACGTTTTATTCTATGATCGCTATGATAAAAATGTAGTGGTATATTGGTTAACGGAAGAGTTTGTTGGTGAATATGCCCATAAATTTATCCAATAGTGTACACAGCCGTTTTTACACAGCTTTACCCTGAAAAACTTCTATGACGTCATTTCTCAATTATACGAATAATCCGCGTTTCGATCTCTGAACGTGCTCATAGAGTGTAAGGATCTTCAGAATTTTGTTGTCATGGCAGAGTTGCCAAGTCTCCGGCTTTTTGGACACCAGTAATTTTTTAGAGAAAATGTTGTTATTTTAAATCGCAAAATGCTCCGAATAAATAAAACAACATTTTCTGTACTAAATTACTGGTATCCAAAAAGCCGGAGACTTGGCAGATCTGTCATGGGTATTTTACGAAGATATGATAGTTTGTTACTGTGCTTGTGCTGTGCATATAGAGGTATTTTAGTAAGTAACTTCGGATTTCGACCAGATCTAACTGATGTGCATTTAGCATCGGAAATATAGATCCCCTCGTTTTCTTCTCGCCATATAGAGAAGTGACGTTTGCGATTCGGACGTGACGTTTTCGACAGCGACTATGAGTTTTGTATATTTTGTAAGGTAAAATTTCGATACTTTAGAATCGAGGTCCACGAGGCTTCGTTTTGAAGTTTATGTGTTCCTCAAACAGACATTGTTTTCGACGAAGGAACATTTCAGTGTGCAATTTATTCTGAACCCATGAATATATAAATTATTTTTAAGACGGATATCCGAAGATATTGTGTAATTTAGTAATTAGGAAGTTAATTTCTTTCGCTTTAATTTATCGTGCTGATTTCATTTCAGCCATCTAGTTAATTCATCTTGTTCCAGTGCTTCTTCTCGTTTTTAATTATTGAAGAAACTGCAGTTTTGTTGTTAAGACTACGTTACGGCTATCTTTGAAACTGATGAGCCCGAAAAGGTCGTCGCAGATAAAACTTTGTCAAGATTGACATTGAAAAAAATATATCCAAAAGTCAGTTACTTGTCTGAAGAGCAATGGTATACCACTTAATTTATACCACTTACTTTTGATCAAAATTTGTACAATAATTTTTTACTATAATTTTGCGTTAATAAAGAGTGTTCAAGTGTAGAGCAACAAGCATTCCTCTCCTGAAAGTGTTTTAAATAACAAGATTTCTCACATTATTATAACTGAAAAGTCTTTGGAAGCGTAATATAATATAACGAAAATACTGCAAAAATTTAAATTTTTTTAGAACTTTTATACATTTAGTACAAAGATTACTAGAAAATACCTTTTATTAAATTCAGTGACTGATTTTGTATAATCGGGATCAACGACAAGTTTTATAGTCTTCAAAAGAAACAACTTTATTTCTGTAAAAAAAATCCTTTTTGTTTACATATAATAAAATTCGATGCTCGAAATGGATGTCTGTCCATTTATACACTTTTCTATTCTCCCCAGTTTTTACTGTTTTTGTTAAAAAATATTTTTATATAATTAAGTATCCGTATATTAGAAATGTAAACTATTGTTTATAATTTTTAATACGAAACTGATAATAATCTGACATTTTATTTGTTTGAAATCGGTGGCACCTTTTTGGCCTCTACTTACAGTCTCTACTTATAATCTTTAATTCTACTTTTTATATTATATTTCGATTTTATTTTAAACAATACTTCACTGTTAGAATGTTTTTCTTATGAAACATGTTCTGAGCAATAAATCTGATACGTTCGGTTAGTTGGTTGGTTGGGGACACTACAGTCATATTTTGCACACGAATACTAAACAGACTGGGACCTCCGTTTAAAAAGGATTCCGATACACTATACACACACATGTCCGATTGGGATTCAAATCTTGCCCTAGCCAGAGGCCTAACTACTAGCTCGATATGTTGGGACGTCAAACTACTGGGCCCCGAAATGTAGTGGACTCTTCTTTGCCTATTTACGAATATGGCACTGCTGTAAATTATCCGGTTATGGAGGCCCCAGTTTATAGTCTTCAAAAGAAACAACTTTATTTCTAGATAAACAAACCATTATGTTACATTTAATAAAATTCGATGCTCGAAAGTGATGTTTGTTGGCTTTTACATTTACTATTTTCGCCAGTTTTTACTTTTTTTGTTAAAAAATATTTTTATATAATTCAGTATACGTATATTAGAAAATGTATAAAATGTTTTATAATTTTTAATAGGAAATTGATATTGAAGAATATCTTACATTTTATTTGTATGAAATCGGAGGCACCTCTTTAGTTACTTATAATCTTCAGTTTCTGATTTCTATATTATATTTCGATTTTACTTTATAAAATACTTCACTGCTAGGATATTTTTCTCTCTAAACATATCGTGATATGTTGGGTTAGTTGGTTGGTTGGGGACACTACAGTCATATTTTGCATACGAGGACTAAACAGGCTGAGAAAAAACAGTTTCTGGGTCTTAAACTTTATAGACACGGAGAAATGAACTGAGTGTGCCATTCCGTGAAAAAATAGTTTCGAATTCTAAAATAATTACGTAATTCACATGTGCGCTATTTTTACCCTTTTTCCCGAAAACCCGTCAATGTTCAACTAATGCTTAAAGTAGAAGTTCCGATTTCTTTCTGCTCTTTTTCATTTTATTCATAAGTCATCACTGTTGTACGGAACACGCCGACCATATATTTGTGACATTTATTCTATTTTCTTTCCCTTTTTTTATATAAATGTAATGTCAGGTACTTTTATACTAATTCTGTACATTAGAAATCCTTCTTTTTTAGCATCAAAAGATGGTATTTAGTCTATAAAAGGCATTGGCGCAAGGAGTACGTCACCCGTGTCTTTAAGTTACAACAAACAGTCTACTAATAATAAACACCAGAAATCATTCTTCTTTAGCATCAAAAGATTGTATTTAGTCTTTAAAAGGCGTTGGCACATGGAGTACGCCACCCGTGTCGTCATGTTACAATAAACCGTGTACTAATACTAAACACCAGAAATCATTCTTATTTAGCATCAAAAGATGGTATTTAGTCTTTAAAAGGCGTTGGAGCACGGAGTACGCCACCCGTATCCTTATGTTACAACAAACCGTCCGTGTTATATTTCCTTATATACTACTACTGTACCATGCATTAAACAAGGATATCATTAATATTTGTTATTTATCCTTTAAAAACCGAGGCCGCATTGAGTTCTCCACCCTGGTGTTTATGTTTCAACAAACCGTCTACTAATACTAAACATCAGAAATCATTATTCTTTAGCATGAAAAGATGGTATTTAGGAACGGATCCTCTTTCACTGTGGGGGCGTCTGGGGAGGAAATCTCACCAAGGCAGTCAAGGAAAGGTTGGTTTCTATCCAATGGATGTTTTTACTGCAAATGGCGAGAGGGTATAGGACTATCTCCACGGATGCACTCACAGTAATAACGGGGATCCCTCCAATCCTAATATCACTAGAATACGAGCACCAGAAAAACATAATCCTACACCTTGAACATGAACCAACTACTACGCTACACTTTCCACAAACAATAATACAGAGAAAATTTCCAAGTTGACAAATGCACCCCGCGGAGGAGACATCACAATTACAGGTTTGCATCGCCAAGAACAGTCACAATCCCTCGCAGCATCCAACCATCTACACTGATGGGTCGCGCACAGAAACAGGCGTGGCCGCAGCATTCTGTGCCATGGTAAATGGAGTGTCGACCCATGAGTGGGCCTCCAGAATTGGAGACGATAAATCAGTATATCAAGCTGAACTGTTTGCAATTCTGAAGGCTTTGGAATGGATTGCGGCCTCCCCCCCACACAGGAAAATTTAAAAATTTATAGTGACAGTTTCTCAGGACTCCAGACAATCTATGTTCTTCGAACGAAGCACCCCCTTATTCTCCAAATTAAAATTAAAATTAAACTTCTTCTAAAACGAGTCACCCTTGGTCATGTCACAGCACACATCGGTATTGCAGGAAACGAACTAACAGACAGCCTAGCAAAAGCAGCAACTAAAGATAATTCAATTAAATTCTCCCTTCCAGTCCCCCCATCATTTATAAGAAGGGCACAAAAACCAAAAATCATCCCCGCATGGCAAGTCTACTGGGACTCCTCCATAAATTGTAGACACACTTACAATCTCATCCCCAAAGTTTCCAGAGATCTATACAACCTGCCCCCCCCCCCCCATACAACGGCATTCCTTACAGGACATGACCCCTTCAGAAAATACCTCCACAAATTCAAAAGAGCTCGCACCGATGTGTGTGAGTGCGGGGCCAGTGGTGATCCCACCCACTATTATTTCACTTGCCCCTGACTGTTTCTTGGCACCTAAGACCTCCTCCAACTAATCCGCCACCATCCTGGTTGCAAAATGTAATTACGAGGCCAATCCTAACATGCAAGTTTTCAGAAACTCATAAATTTCTAACTGATCTCTCAAACTTAACCTAACTGTAGCATTTGTAATAGTTATTTTTTTAATCTATCCTATACCCTCTCGCCAAGAACAGCCACAATGTGTTCACCAAGGAAGTGAAGGAAAGGTTGGTTTCTATCCAATGGATGTTTTTGCTGCAAATGGCGAGAGGCTATAGGACTATCTCCACGGATGCACTCACAGTACTAACGGGGATCCCTCCAATCCTAATATCACTAGAATACGAGCACCAATGGAGACTTCAATGGACTTTAATGGAGACTTCATTTAAGTATCCATTAGTAACTTCTCCTTGGTACAAGCTCCCATTTTAATTTTAAGTTATTCTTAATGTACTTAAACTTCCCTTCTCCGGGACTGCTCATCTGCTCAGCGCCACTATCTCTGGCCTTCAGTCTTCAATGTAGCCTTCCACGCACCAGTGCATGGGTTTCAGCGCAATTGTGTGGTGCTCCTTGTCGCGCGGAAATCCTGCACTGTTGCCTCTTCTTCAAGGGCCGTCAGCTATGAACTGTACAAATGGTGCAGTCATACCACTGAACTGCTCATCCATTCATTACTAGCGGTCTGTGCAACTGGTGCAGGCCCACCTTCATCATCATCTTGTCTGTCACTGCCTGTCGCGTAGGAACGCTGGTTCCAGCGACAGACCCTCTTTTGTAACTCTTTTTTTTGTCCTTAGTTCCTGCCGCCTGTCGCGTGGGACTTTGCCCAGCAGGACCAGCCACTTGGTGAAGTTTTTACTGCCACTGTTTAATTTAGAATAAACGGTGGTGGTGCTGGCCAGCTGGTGCTGCGATTTGTCTGTTTTTTTTCTGGTGGCGCTCGTTTCTCTGTCTCTGGTGGACGTTTTGCTCATCGGGGATGTTCTTCTTGGAGGTACGAGTGTGTGCTTCGTTGGAGGCCTCGGCGTGTGCTCTCCCTGACCGTCTACTACTGAAGTCACCCACCTAATCCCTGCGTATCGGGGAGTCATCCGGGTGAGGCCGTAACGCTCAACGGCATGGTTCGCCAAGCCGAGTGGCCTCCCTTAGGCATTAAGTCTTTAAGAGGCGTTGGCGCACGGAGTACGCCACCCGTGTCTTTATGTTACAACAAACCATCCGTGTTATATTTCCATATATACTACTACTGGTCAATGCATTAAACAAGGATATCATATATTTATAGTATTTAGTATTATTTATAGTTATATATATTATTATTTATAGTATTTATTATTATTTATAGTATTTATTATTATTTATAGTTTTATATATTATTATTTATAGTATTTATTATTATTTATAGTTTTATACATTATTATTTATAGTATTTATTATTATTATATATAATTATAGAGTTTGGACTTCAAAGTTGTAATTATCGAATAATTTTTACAATTTATGAATAATAAAAAGAAGAACAACAGGAAAAATGTTCCTGACTTATGTTGTTGACTTATACAATATTAGGTGGTATTCAATTTGAACAAAATAGCCAGATTAAACATATTTTTAATCAAAATTAATGAAGATAGCACTTAAACAGGAACATCTTTATGTTTTAATATGGTATTGCTTGCAAATGGTAATATAGTAATGCAATATGGTATCCGCATGTAATCTGGTACTGCATGCAAAAACCACTTAAGTCGCTGACTTTATGTCGTTTAAGTAATGAACAAAAACTAGAAGGTATTCTTTGAAGAGGAAGGAGTACACTGACTTATGTAGTTAAAACCCAGATCATGGCTCTACCTTTAAGGAAGCATCTGCGACAAAAAAAAATATATGTTTGGGAAAAGCTTGACTTAGGTGCACTGTAAAAACTGACCAATGTTTCTTATTTCATGAAAATATACTATAACCACGAACGAAAATATAATATAATCTTCTGAGTTATCCGAAATTCTGAATACGTGTTCCATTGTCTTTTGAATCCCCAGAAACCAATACATTTCCAAAATTTAAAGAATTATTTATAAAAACAAAGTGTTTTTTTGCTGTCCGTATTTTTCAGAAACGTTTTCGAAGGGTTTTATAGTGTATTAGTTAATGTCTTCAGCCTGGAATACCTGTTTTTCGAATGTCATCAATTCTCAAGTAAACGTTTTCAGCCGCATAAGTTAATTTATACATGAAAGAGTAAAGAAATAATCTTAATTTTAATGTTATTGTTAACGTTGTTAATTTTGCATGTTTGTCTGTTAAACATATTTTTTGAGCATGAAAATATTTACTTGAGAATTGATAGCATTCGAAAAACAGGTATTCCAGGATGAGGACACTAATTAATACACTATAAAAACCTTGCGTAAACGTTTTTGAAAAATACAGACATCGAAAAATATTTTGTTTTTATAAATAATTCTTTAAATTTTGGAAAAGTATTGGTTTCTGGGGATTCAAAAGACAATGGAACGCGCTATTCGGAATTTTGGAGAACTCAGAAGATTGTATTATATTTTCGTTCGTGGTTATAATATATTTTCATAAAATAAGAAACATTGGTCATTTTTTACAGTGTGGTTTTTAAAATGACAATTTCAATTATAAAAATAGATTATATGGATACTAAATATAAAATGATTTCTGATTGCTTCAAATAATATCGTGCTTCGAAGATAATTCTTCCTCTCACACACAGATAGAAAAACTTTTAAACAACAAAATTGTATTTATTTATTTCTTTAAGTATGTATTTTTGTGAACATTAATAATGTATGTCGAAAGGTTTCTCAGACTTTTATTATTATTTTCGGAAAACTTAAAAGTTTCTCCGATAGATAACATGTAACTTAAATTTTAAAAACTGTTTGAAGAAAAGAACGCAAACATTTTCTTAAATAAATCCATAAATATTTTTCTCAACTTATTTCTGGAATACTGGCAAAAGAATTTCTTAATGGTATTTTATCGACTTTTTCTGCTGAATAATATTCTTTTTTACGGAACTTTTAAAGTTTGAATACTTTCCCAGTATTTTAAAATTATTTCGAAAAATTCATTAAAACATTCTCTGCAAAACAGCATGTTATTTAAACTACAAGACCGGCTTTAATAAAAGATGAAAACAAATAATTTAAGTGAAATATTTTAAATATTTTCTGTAAGACAATTTTTTTTAAATGGCAGAAAACACTCCCTAGTAATAGAATTTCATCAACTTTTCACTGCTGAAAATATATTTCTTCCCATGTTGTTGAATAAAGTATACTTATTTTCAAACTTTAATGATTTTTTTTAAAGAATTTTCCAGAATCTTTTAATGATCAGGCCCTGACTGTGCCACAGAGTTGTCCACTACTCTCACCGTAAAGATTGTTGGCGCTTGTATTGAACAGGAACATGTTATATTCTTGTGTGCTGTCTCATGTTCGAACTTTTCTTTCGACCAATAAAATTCAAAAGTGTAAAAGTGCTTGGTAGGATTAGAGTGTGTTATGTGTTTTGCGAATTTATGTTAATTAATAATGTACGTAGTTGGTTGCTATAAAATTTGTGTCGTCGCTGTTGTGTCAGATAATTAAAGCGAACCTTTACCTAATGAACTTTTTAGTCATTAACTGATATTTATTAAGTTGTTAACAGATCATTTTATTAGACTTGTAGAGATCGAAGTAACCTGGATTGATTATCATCAGGTGGTGAGATTAGAAGTTTGATTGATTTAAATAAAATTATTCGCGACTCAGTGAGTCTTTATATTTATAGTTACAGCTTGAAAGTTACATTGGCATCATGTATTGATTTAAACAAATGTGTTTTTTTGTGACTTACCCTAAACGTCTACTTAAATATTATTAACTTTTAACTTTGATCGCAATTTAGAGTTTAAATGTGGGTAATTTCCTCCTTTTTTCAAGTTTATTTCGAGCGAATGATAGTTTAGTTAGTTAAGTAAATATTTACTGCTTCACTTAACCCAATGCTTTTTTGTGATGTTTCTGATAGTGCTTGGAGCTGAAGTTATAACATGCTATTTGATCACGCTAGTAATTTGTGAAGGATTCATGTCATCAGAGTTTTAAAAAACAATAACAAATATTCACCAAAACAATAAAAGGAAAGTTTAATGAAAAAGCTGGTCAATTAAAAACTCCTTTTATTTCTCTTGAAAACGGAAAGAAAAATTTTCCTTTAGAGAAAACTATTTATTTTTATTTTTCCATGGTGAATATTTTATTTCACTGAACGTAGAATTTCAAGATTGAATGCTTTCACAGTATGTTAACATCACTTTTGAAATCGTTACAAAAAACGTATGGTGATAAATTACATATAACTTAAATTTCAAAAACTATTCGAAGAAAAGAGAAATGGCATAATGTTTGGGGAAACATTAAATATTTTCTTTAAAACCATTCTCTTGTAAACTGCAGAAACTTTGTAAATTTTATCGACAACATTTTGCTGAATAATGTATTTTTATGGACTTTGTGTATTAACATAGAATTGTTTCCCAATAACGTAAAATTGTTTATGATACGATCGCCGAACAACCCCTAATATTGTATTTAAAATTGCATTGGGCTAGGTGAAGGAATAAATATTTGCTTGAAAACTCCTTTGATTTGTCTTCAAAACTCAGAAAATATTTCCTTTAACCCCCTGTCCGCCGAGCTAAAGGGCAAATTTGTAATGTTGTTTTCTCTGTAATTTTTTTAAAATGCCACAAAAAGAAGAATTTTGAAACTTGATATAAAAATATTAATTACATATATGAGTATAACCCTTGAGAGTATTAATCATTATTCAACGTTTTAAAACTGCATTATATTTGTAGAAATATCTTAATTTAAACAATGCTTCTATTGGAGTGAATCTTACAGCATATTGAAGGGATATATCAGTTCACAGCGGTGAGAAGGTTTAAGCGATTTTTTCGACTTTTCCATGGTGAATAATCTTTTTTTTTTTTTTTTTTTTTTTTTCAAAATAACTTTTCAAGATTGAAAGCTATTCCAGTAAGTTAATATTGTATTCGAAAAAATTTAAAAATATATATATTGTGATAAACGAGACGTAACTTAAATTTCCAAAAATATTCGAAGAAAGGCGAAAAGGCATAATGCTAAGTGAAGCAAAAAATTCCATAAAATCATTCTGTTGAAAAGTGGCAAAACACATTTCCTAGAAAGAGGATTTTATTGACTTTTATGTTGAATAATATGTCTTTGAACTTTAATTTCTAATATAGAATTATTTACGAATACTTAAATATTATATTTTAGACTATCACTAAGAATCATTTAATGAGTCTCCTCTGGCATCAGTTTTAAACTTTTTAGTGAAGCAAAAAATATTTTCCATAAAATCATTCTGTTGAAAAGTGGCAAAACATATTTCCTAGAAAGAGGATTTTATTGACTTTTTTGTTGAATAATATGTCTTTGAACTTTAATTTCTAATGTAGAATTATTTCCGAATACTTAAATATTATATTTGTGACTGTCACTAAGAATCATTTAATGAGTCTCCTCTGACGTCAGTTTGAAATTTTTTAGTGAAGCAAAAAATATTTTCCATAAAATCATTCTGTTGAAAAGTGGCAAAACACATTTCCTAGAAAGAGGATTTTATTGACTTTTTTGTTGAATAATATGTCTTTGAACTTTAATTTCTAATGTAGAATTATTTCCGAATACTTAAATATTATATTTTAGACTATCACTAAGAATCATTTAATGAGTCTCCTCTGGCGTCAGTTTTAAATTTTTTAGTGAAGCAAAAAATATTTTCCATAAAATCATTCTGTTGAAAAGTGGCAAAACATATTTCCTAGAAAGAGGATTTTATTGACTTTTTTGTTGAATAATATGTCTCTGAACTTTAATTTCTAATGCAGAAATATTTCCCAATATTTAAATATTATTTTTGAGACTGTCACCAAGAATCATTTAATGACTCTCCTCTGACGTCAGTTTTAAATTTTTTAGTGAAGCAAAAAAATTTTCCATAAAATCATTCTATTGAAAATTCGCAAAACATATTTCCTAGCAAGAGGATTTTATTGACTTTTTTTGGTTTTTGTTGAATAATATGTCTTTGAACTTTAATTTCTAATGTAGAATTATTTCCCAATATTTAAATATTATTATTTAAACTATCACCAAGAATTATTTAATGACTCTCCTCTGACGTCAAATTTAAATTTATCTGAAAAAAGTTAAAATAGCATTGGGTTAAATGAAGCAATATATATATATTTGCTTTAAAACTTTTTATATTTTTTTCAAAACTGACAGAAAATATTTACTTTAACGAGCATTTTCCTCCCTTTTCAATGATAGTTAGTAATTACTATATTTCTTTCAATATGACTTCATGATGAGAGAAACCACGGGACCCGGTAATAATTCGAATGCGCTCCTCCTCCCCCCCCCCTAAATATGAGACATGAAAACTGGTTAAGACGTTAACGCTAACCATCAGTGAAAAATACCGTTTTAAGCAGTATATATATGTATATATATTTCCGTAATATGATGTACAGTGTGTCCCAAAATATTTACCTCTATTTCATAATTTTCTCATTCTTTAATTATTCCACTGATTTCAATTTTTCTTTTGCAGATACGTTGGACCAATCGTCAAGTATTTATGGCAGTGCGATATTAAGATGCAGGTTCGTCACTAGGGGCACTGCTGCTGCTTAATCTGAAAACATGGCTTCATGTGTTGTGTGACTGGTTGTGACCGAATCACCAAAAACGGTGCAACGGAAGTTTCAATTTCGCTATGGAAAATAACAACCAGATGTGAAGTTGATAAAATCGTGCATGTAAAAGTTTTCAGTAACAGGTAAAGTCGAAAAGTGTCGAAGTGATGGGAGGCCATCGACGTCCACAAAGACTGTTGAAAACATTCGCGTATCTTAAATAAAACTTGATCAAGTTTGTGTGTCTGTACCAAATATGATGCTTGTAAATAAAATAGGCCATGCAATTATACACAATTTAAATCAGGGTAATCATTCTGGGACACCCTGTATAACTGCATGATACCCATGTGCGCAGTATAAGTAAATTTTCCATGTAAAGCAGGATTCCATTATAGAGATATTTTACTGTATTAGAAAATACATTTGCTGGATAGTATATTTTAATGAAGTACTATATATTTCCTTACAATTTTATTATTTTGTCTTTTACAGTATTACAGTTTATGATCCACTTGTAGCACTTTTCATTTAAAAATTTTAAATAAAAAGTTAAAATATTGAAAATATAATTAAATTTTAATTGGTTTCATCAATATTATTTTGAAAGAAATCTTAAAAGTATCAAAGATATAAAATGCAAAATCTTAAAATATTACTTTAGCCACCTGATTCCTGTTCGCGCGTCTGCAATAATTATCATCATTAAAAGACCACTTTCGAACTGTTAATACTAATTGTATATTACTTAGTTGGTGTAACATGCAATAGTATTCGAAGGTACCAACATAAATATATAGATATATATAGATATCTTATAGATTTCAGTAAATATAGTCAGTAAAATTTAATATTTAAAAATGTATCTAAGCACGTTTCTGATAACCTTCTTATTTAAATCAACCCTTTCTAATGTTGCTCTAAAGATAAAACAATAATAAGTCTAGATTTATACAAGGCTAATTGCCTTCTGGTATTTTTGAACACTAAAAAAAAATAGAACTATTCACAAAATAATTTTGTACTTCAAACTATAGTATTTAACGCCAAAAATTAATGATCGTCACATGTAATTGACGTCAGATGCGTTACAGGTGTTTGTTATGTCATCAATGGATTTTTAATTGGACGTTTATTTGTATTAAATGAAAATTACATCATTAAACGACGACGAAATGATATTAAAATGGAAAAAAAAAAAACATTGAAAAATTGTTGCGATGCATAGGTACGCAGTACGCATACTAGATCACAGACATTTATTCACCGGCCGAGAGGGATAATTATGAAAAATAATGTAAATAAATAAATATGCCAGATTTTTTTCTGTTATCATTATTATATTGTACATTTGTTTAAAGTTACTGATAGTTAACATTTAAGTGAGTTAGATTTTTCCAAATTTTAATGGAAAGTGGTTCTTGTATTTTTTTACGATTCGAATGGCAACATTCTTCCATTTGTTTATTGACATTACAATATGTCGATGTTTTTTTTTTTTTTTTTTTTTTTTTTTAATAATGGAAAGTAGAGGACGGGATAATGGTAAAGTTCCAATAATTTTTTTAATAATACCAGAGAAAACTATTTTTATTGCAATAGAAATATTCGAAATAAAGCATTCAAATTCACTAATAATCTACAGCGATCTGAGCACTTTCCCCAAACTTTACAGAGAAATAGTAATAATAAGTGACATACAGCAAATTACAATCATGTTGATTGTTTTCCATAAAAGATGTCCTAAGTAATATAACTAATAAATAAGTGGAGTATTGCCTTTATGTTTGCTGCAATATTAGAACGACATCAATTATATAATAATATATTTATTCAGGAATTCATAATATTTAGACTATGATTGTTAAAGTGGGATAGTTTTTTAAGATGAGAAACAATAACTCAAACGCAAATTTGATTTTCATTCTTTCAACTTATAAACAAAAAAAAAACTAAATAGATGGATATTTTTACTTAAAAATGTAGCTGTCAGTAAATTTCGTAGGCTTGAATGAAATCACTAGATTTGGTTTCAAATCACCTTTTATTGTACATTCAAATAGTAAGAAATATTGATCCTCCTTTGGTCACGCGCATAGTAGTAACTTTCAAATGCTGAAAATCTTCTTTATAAATGCCAAAGAAAATAGTATTAGCAGAGGTAGAACAGAGAATAACATTAATTTTAAATTTAGAAATACGGAATGCTTTGCAAATCATGGCATCATGGCAGCACTTCTTCTACACTAAACTTGAAAACATTAAATCTGCATTTTTAATCAAGCATGACAACTTGACGTCGAAAACATCAAAACAAATTCCCCTTAAATTTTGAGAGACACGCTAATAAAAATACGAAGAAACGTTTCCTACAAAAGTACCCAAAGGGAATCTTTAAAATTATTTGTTAAATATACCATGTCGAAAACTCCGGAGATCGAATTACAAGAATCCGAAACTAAAATTTAACTTTTGATACATGGACGCCGATAAAACCATGCCAGCAAGATGAAAATGCTGGCTAGCTCAGTTCTCGAATGAGAAGGCGAAATATGCGACGAACGGTGTAAATGCAAGTCGCGGACAGGAGAAGCCAGCCTCCCGAAGACCCGAAAATGTGGACGTCGGCATAACACTTAAAGTTTAGTCGTAGAATTTACAACGTCGGAAACGAATGTCAAGAATTACAAAATAAGAATTTCATTTAAATATCAGAAACCTTAGAATAACAAACTCATTTTTCATAAAAATAATTTCAATGGAAGCAAATAAAAAGAAAAAAAAAACATATACCTGTACATGATAGAGAAACCAAATAAAATTATGTGTAAAAAATAAAATAAAATTGAGGAGTAGCACAACTTTGACTGTTCAAAATTTGAAAAAACTTTTTTTTCTCCCTTAATGTACTCTTTATACACACAAAAATCATATTTTGTTAGTTAGAAATGAAATCAATATCGAGAGTGAAATTTTGGAGTTAAAGAAGTAGAGCACGCCGCAGCAAGTAAAAAGTAAAGTACACTTTAAATTTTTAGTTTTTTTCTCAGAACGTAAATTTCTAAAATCAGTGGACATTCTAGCTCAATGAAACCACTTGATCTTTTTGTAGATTATCGCATTTTTTCCTAATAAAATACTAAATATTTTCTCGAAATATTGATCACGCGTTTTTCAATGTAACTGTAAATAAAAGAAATACATTGAATTAATGCCATTTCACTAAAAAATGTATATATTTGCAATACTTTAATAAAAACTGCATTCAGAATTTTAAGTTTTTTGCTGAGCAAAAGTTGGTAAAAGAAATTTAGCTGGTATCACTATACATCACTATATATGGCATAAGAAATGTTCTTTTTTAAAGTATTTTTATTCATAATAGTTATTTTGCAGGTTGAACACACAATTTTATGAAAATGGTTATCCAGATTTTCGTGAAATTTCAGCGTTTTGTGTAGTAAATGAATGCATGGCGAAATGACATAAAATTTCGGTCCTACGGATGAGATTAAAAAAATTATGTTTGTTTCAAATTTTTAAAATGTCAAACTTTTAGAATATTTAGTTTTTATTATTGAAAGGATACATGACTTTTCTGGCACCGAATGCCTGATTATGTTTCTTTGCAATGTGAGTTCTGCTCATTTATACTAATCTAAAAAAGTATGTCTCTCTCTCTGTGTGTATGTGTGTCTGTCTCTTGGCGATGGCTAGTAAAATCTATCTCACGTAGACATTTGAAAATTTGGGTGAGGAGAGTGCAAATCAGGTCGTGATTCACCTGAGGCTCAGATTTAAACTTTTCCATAATTACCGATAAATTAAATAAAAACTCATAAAAAAGATCCATTTTTACAAAAATCGGCAGACGCGCGCGCATGCGTAGAGCCCGATTTTCTAGCGGAAATGAAGGAAGGACCAAATGCTGGCGTTTTTTGAGCATTTAACTTCTATCGGCAGAAATTTTTGTGAAACGGGAAAATAAATACATTATCAAATTCTTAAATTTCGTACATTTACGTCTTAAACGCCGCAATCAGTTCGAAAAAATATTGTTGTTAACCCTCTGAATGTTTTTTTTACAAAGGTCGTTTTCACGATTGACTTTTTCTACATTCCAAGGACGCTCTCCTAGGACTCAATTTCAAAGATACCAATTCACAAAACATACCTATTTAAACATGAGGCAACCTTCTTTTCGACGGTGCAATCAGTTTTCCAAAAATACGAATATAAACCCTTTCAAAAAATTCGCAACCGCAGGTAACTTCGCGACTCCTGGCCAATCTTTTCTACTTTAAAAGTAACTAAACGTCCATATTTTGACACACTCTTTTTAAAGTATCTCGGAAAAACAGATTTACATCACCTAAAAATTTTCCGTAAAGTTCGACGAATAGAATTATTTTTAAAAAAATAAAATTAAAAATATTTTTTTTTATGAAACCGGCAAAATGCGGGCTGTTTCGGCGCGGCTACAGCTCATGTTTGCACTACTAAATATAAATATTTTCCTACGAAATTTTAAATAGAGCTTGGATACATTTGTATTTATAACCGATTAAAATTTCAGAGAGTTTGAAAGATAAGAAATAGTTATTTTATTATGATAAAGGCACAGACCCGAAAACAAAACAAAACAAAAAACGAGGAGAAAACATACCGTATTTACCCGCGTATACATCGATCCCGCGTATAAGTCGACCTCCACTTTCCCGATCAAGAAATTTGAATTTTTATAAATCCCGCGTATAAGTCGACCCCCCACTTTTCCGATCAATAAATTTGATTTTTTTTCAAAATACATTATTCAAAATCACCTTGAAAAAAAAGAAAGTATACTAAATATACAATAATAAAGGAACTTTATTATTTTTATTTTTTTTGTACATTTATTCGAAATCATCTGAAAGAAAAAGTACTAAATATACAATAATGAAGATAATAATATACAAAGTTAAACTAATTCGAGGTCCGATTCAATATCGGACTCGCCAAACACTTCACATAAGTCCTTCGTCGTCATCGGCTCATCATGATACACGTTTTCAATCTCTGTATCGCAACATTCTTCCTCGTCGTTATTACTTTCTTAAATGGCATCATCTTCTGTGCCGTCTAGTTCGTTGCTTATGCAGCAATTCTTGAACGATTTTATAATCATTTCGGAAGGAATTTGATTCCACGCATCTTTAAACCACTGGGCAATTAATGCGATGTCGGACTTTCTAATATTACCGCCCTTTGTTAATGTTGGACAACCGGATGAAATCCACTCTGAAAAAAAAATTAAGCACCCTCGCATAAGTCGACCCCCCCACCTTTAAAGTCACTTTTTGTTCAAAATTTCTCGACCTATACGCGGGTAAATACGGTATTTCTTTTACAACTAGATAACAATATTTTTTCCCGAAATTCTTACACGGGCTGCAAAACCGTTATATTTATAACTAATAAATATTTCAAAGAGTTTGAACAAAAATAACTATTTTTTTAAACTATGAAACGACCCTACGTGAAGAAAACAAGAACATAAAAAACAGGCAGACAACAGACAGACATACAGCAGGTAGCAGATAGACAACCATACAAAATATAACAGACAGACATACAACATAGAGACAACCGACAGGATGTAGACAGACAGCAGATAGCAGATAGGCAGGCAGCAGATAATACACAGACAGACAATAGTCAGTTAGCTAGACAAACAGACAGCGTACCGACAACCGATAGAGTGTAGATAGACAGCAGACAGACAGACATAAAGATAGACAGCATACAGACAGACGAGAGAGTGTAGACAACCAGAGAGAAACAGACAGAGACATTCAGACCAAAAAAGTCCGGGGGTTGGAACACGAAGGGTGCAGGGGGTAGAGCATCTAGTGTATATATATATATATATATATATACACTATATTTTACTTAAAGTGTTTTTTAACACGTTTTATTCTAATGAATAGTCCCTGACATCTACTTCAAAAACTATTCTTAGTAAGGTAAAAAAGCATAGGGTTATGTGAAACAATAAACCTTTGGTTTAAAATTTTTTTATTTTTCTAGAAAAATAGCAGAAAATATTTTTTTAAGAGCAACTTTTCCATGACGAATAATATTGTAATTCTTTCAACATAACTTTCCAAGAATAAATGCTTTCCCAGTTTATTAATATCGTTTTCGAAAACTTTAACAAAAAATATATTGTGATAAATGGTAACATAAGTTTCAAAAACTATTCGAAGAAAGGCAAAAAGGCATAATGTTAACTGAAGTAAAAAAAAAAATATTTCCTTTAAAACCATTCTCTTGAAAACTAGCTGAAAGAAATTCCTTCAAAAGCATTTTATCGACATTTGTTTGCTGAATAATATATTTCTTCTGACTTGTTTATTAATGTAAAATATTTTTCTAAAAATTACTTTTTTTGATACAAACACTAAGAATCTTCTTAAGGGGTCAGGTAACCTTTAAAGTGTGAGAAATTTGAAATTTTTTTTATTAGCTTATAATTAAATATGATTGTTTAGGAACATTTTAAAACAAACCCCATGCAAAAATTCACTTTAGAAGAGGAGTTATGTCTAAAACAGTCTGAGCTTTTTGTATATGATCAAGGGACAGTTTGATCTTTGAAGTCAATTTTCTTAAAACGACGGTTTTGGTCATTGCGCGCACGATTTAAGAAAAATTATTGGTTAGAATTTCATGAAATTTTGACTGAATGTCTTAACCAAACAGATGCACAAAATGACCTACGATTATGTTTCTCAAGTAACAAGTTTAGAATTTATGACTACTTTTGTAGTAAAAAAACCTCGATATTTCGAATTTCTCTAAAAAAAAAAAAAAAATTTCTCAAGAACTACTCATTTTATTTTTTTCATCGTAGGGCATTTTGAGAACACATTATATATGTACTCATTAAAATTTTTTTGAATGGTTTTAGCAATTCAAATGTGAAAAATTGTGCGCGCAGTACATGCAAGAATAATTCTTTCGTAAAAAAATTATTATATTTTAAATTAAATTTAAAAGCTTTATATGAGTGTAAACATTTTTGGAGAATTTTAATTTATAAAATAAACCTTTATTAATATGCAATTAAAATTTTATAATTCAAAGTCAAATAGTTGCGGAGTTATGATAATTCTTACAGAGGTCTCTTTTTCATGTACTTTGTGAGTTCAAAGGTTACCTGACCCCTTAAGAAGAACTTCTAATTTCAGCTTTAAAAAAACTACCCGAAGTAAGGTAAAGAACATTTGGTTAAATGAAGCAATATATATTTGCTTTAAAATCCTTTGATTTCGTTTAAAAACCGGCAAAAAATATTTCCCTTAACAATGTTCTCAAATCCAAATTGGATACTTTCTGCATATTTTTATTTTATTTTTGTTCGCAAACATATCAAAACGACAGGTATACTTATTAAAAAAACTATGTAATCGAAATGCTTTTACATTTTACGGTAAAGAGATAAGATATTTTAGAAAATGTTGTCAAAGTTGACGTTTTGAACCGAATTTCTGAATGCGATAGTGACAGAGAGAAAATAAAAAGCTCTTACGAAACTACAATTGCTTATAACTCAAAATACAATTAATTTAACAAAAAAAAAAAAAAAAAAAAAAAATTGGCACTCCGGGAGTGCCAACAGAAGTGAAAACTTGAATTTCAATACATTTTATATATATATATATATATATATATATATATATATATATATATATATATATATATATATATATATATATTGGAGATTTGGTTAGAATGTTACGAGAAATTGATTAATGTTTTTTGAAATTCAAAGATATTATAATTATATATATCTATATAAATATATATATAAATAATATATATATATATATATATATATATATATATATATATATATATATATATATATATATATACATATATATATATATATATATATATATATATACAGAGTGATTATAAAAAAAACTATCCCGACATTTAGGCCCCTAACTATCATACCATTCACATAAACTGAATGAAATTTTGGCAAAAGGTATTTTGAAGTATGCGCTCAAGAATGATATGGAAAACAACAGTGTCATTCAAACAGTTACGGTTACAGTGAGAAAATTTCGACAAAATCAAATGGCAACACCCAGTTTTTTGTACTGGAATGTGATCTCCATTGTAAAAAACCCTAAATAGCTTTGGAACGGCAACTGTAGCATGAAAATCACCGGCGGTAGATAGGCTAAAAGTAAGGACAACCAATAAGAACAGAGAAGCAGCATAAAATAAAGCATTTTATTGTGTTTCACAAATTTTCCACATGACCTCCTTTAGACACGATGACACTTTGCATGCGGCTGATGGTGGATAGCACTACAGCACGTATCATGTCAATAGGAATCTCTTAAATCGCAGTTCTTAATGGCATCTTTCAAATCAGATGCAGTTTGAGGACGAAACTGATACGCTTTGGATTTCAGATAA